>CM036905.1:103328950-104016450 GCA_020800305.1 Porphyrio hochstetteri | reverse complement strand
GCCCAATGGTTAGTCCGTGGTTTAGCAAATGGCCTCTTTGGATCCTGCTTGTTCCAAGTCTCCTTGGCGTTACCAGGACAAGAAACAAAGAGATGGACTGTGACATCAGGAAGTCTATGTGATGGCCGCCATCACAGTCACCGTCAGAGCCACCTCCTTGAAGTCGTGCCCTATGAAAGGAGCATCCCTGCAGCTGTCCCATAACTCACTGGTCTTGTAGACAACCTATTTCTTTTCTTTTTTTCTTCAGTGCAGAGGCCTACAGAGTTTTCCAGGCTTAGTACGAAACTGAGAGGCTGGAGAGCAAACCACTGCTGTGCAGGTAAAAGTCTGGGCTTAATCCTGGTCCTGGAACAGGCGACTGACCCTGTCTGCATCTGCACTAATGGTGAAGCTACTGTTGTGCTTGGTCTTTCCTGTACTTAAATTCCTCAAAGGTCTTGGGAAAGTCAGGCTAAGTAAAGACTTAGTAAAAACTTTAGTTTTGTGATTAATTCTGGGGGTCTGATTAACGTTTCTAAATATCTGAAGTGTGGGACACCAGGGGAAATGTCCAGCCCCTTCTCAGTGGTCTGTGTGGACAGGACAAGGGGCGATGGCCTCAAGTTGGAGCACAGGAAGTTCCACACCAATATACAGAAGAACTTTTACACAGTGAGGGTGACAGAGCCCTGGGACAGGCTGCCCAGGGGGATGGTGGAGTCTCCTTCTCTGGAGATATTTGAGACTTGTCTGGACGCCTATCTGTGCAATATGTGCTAGGGAGCTGCTTTGGCAGGGGGGTTGGACCCGATGATCTCTCGAGGTCCCTTCCAACCCCTACGATTCTGAATCATTTAATATCTGCCCTTGTCAGCTATCGAAGCATCTCGTAAGCTTGTGGGGGTCATTTCTGTTTGTGTGGGCTTTCCTTGGTTGGTTTTGTTTTCAGGAGGACAAATTATTTTATGTCCGTATTTCTTAAATGTCAGTGAGGTTTCAGACAAGCTCAGGGCATCTGATGAAAAGTGCTAATGCCGAAAATGTTAAATCTTCTTAGTCATTCACCCGAAAAGTCCCGAGTGGCGGTTTCACTGCGAGGCGGCGGCGGCCTGTCTGCACCCGCATCAACTTGTGAACTATTGACAACGTCCAGCACAGTGTGCAAAGACTGACAGTTTTGCAGGGGGAAAAGGAAGCAGAACTGTAGGTGGTGCACAGCATTTCCCCGATGGTCTTCATCAGTTCACAGCCGTCTGCAACTTTGAAAATGGAGTTTTGAAAATCACAGAATCATAGAATGGGCTGGGTTGGAAGGGACCCCAAGGATCATAGAGCTCCAACCCCCCCTGCCACAGGCAGGGCCACCAACCTCAGGCCTGGATCTACACAAGGTTGCCCAGGGCCCCATCCAACCTGGCCTTGAACACCTCCAGGGACAGGGCATCCACCACCTCTCTGGGCAGCCTGTTCCAGCACTTTACCACTCTCTCTGTAAAGAACTTCCCCCTAATATCTAATCTAAACCTTCCCTCCTTTAGCTTTAGTCCATTCCCCCTTGTCCTGCCATTGTCTGCCCTTTCAAAAATGGGTCATAAAAATGCATGGAACAAAGAGACGGTGGTCCCGGGAGTTGAGGGGTGTCTGAAGGTGCTCTTGTCTCTGAAGGGTACGCTGGCTCCCATTTCTCACCTTCACAGAACTTTACTGTCAACAAAAGAACCCCGACCTTTGCTGCCTCCTGCCCTTCCTTCACTTCCCTGTTTTGGTAGCTGATGCTACCCCAGCAGTGGGCTTGCTCTCGCTTGCTTTTAACTGCTGCATTTTGCACTCCGGAGCCACCAGAACACGTGAAGGACCCAGGCGGTCACAAACTGTTCGGCAGCCGCATCGAGACACAAGGCAGCGCCGCGCTGTCCCGGACTTCGAAGTGGGCCGTTACCCTGCGGCGAGCTCAGGGCGCGGTGAGGCACGCCTCACGCAGCAGCACGCTGGGGCACGTCCCGCTCCCCGGCCCGGGCAGAGAGCCGTGGGCTGGGCTGAGGGATACCGCAGCAGCCGCGCGTAGCCGCTTCCTCATACTGCGGTGCGGCGCGGAGCTGTGCTGTGTGTCACCGCTCCCCTCACAGCGCCATGGGGGGTGTGGGGTGTGTCCCGCAGGCGGCTGCCTTGGGGCGCGGCGGGGGGACGCCCCCCTGTACCCCACTCCTCGTTAGTATAGTGGTGAGTATCCCCGCCTGTCACGCGGGAGACCGGGGTTCGATTCCCCGACGGGGAGGAGGTGTGCACTTTTTTGGCCCCGGGGAACCGCTCTCTCCTCCCCGCTCCGCCCCGGAGGGATGCTACCGGGAACGGTTGCGGAGCGGCGGTGCTGCGTGTTCCCGCGGACGGGGTGGGGGTAGGGGGGGGAAGCGTAGCTACGCTTCTTTTGGGCGAGGCGGGCTGCCCCACGCCCGGCCGCGCGTGTCCGTGTGCGGCCCTGCCACGCCGCTAAACGCCGCCCACGGACCGGAGCGGGAGGGGGCGGAGAAGGAAGAGTTTCGCCGCGGTGGTTGGCACCCGTGGTGCCCCGCCAGAGCTCCCTGAAGCGACGCCCTCCCCACCCCGCCTCCCTTGACGCTGTCCCGTGGCAGCGCCCGCGGAGGCAGTTCCCGGCAGGGGCTTCACCCGCGGCCGGCGCCTAGGAGCGCGTGAGCTGCGTGCGCGCGCGAAACGTCTTGCAGGGCGGCCGGTTAGCTCAGTTGGTTAGAGCGTGGTGCTAATAACGCCAAGGTCGCGGGTTCGATCCCCGTACGGGCCAGTGATCTTTTTTACTCCCCCGTGGGTGAGGAAGGAGCCGGCTTTTAGTATTTTTTTGTTTCTTTTCTTTTTGAGCTGGGAGCGCAGCGCGGAAGGGGACACGGTGACCCCTGAAAGGGACGCTTGGCGTCAGAGGGCAACGACTGCGAGCCGGCCCGGCGGGGTGTCACCTCAGCCCTGGATCGGGGGGCAGGCGACAACCGCCGGCCTGAAACCCGCCGGCGGTGGCGCCTGAGCAGGTGGCGGCGGGAAGCCATACCGCAGCCGCCTCAGTCCTCGTTAGTATAGTGGTGAGTATCCCCGCCTGTCACGCGGGAGACCGGGGTTCGATTCCCCGACGGGGAGGAGGTCGCTTGTTTTTTACCCAGGCCCCCTTTCGGGGGGCGGTGCGTCTCTCCTGTTTCTCCCTCCCGCCCTTGTTTTTTCCCACGGGGGCAACGCCCTCAGAGCCCCCTGCCCTACCCCCGGCCTTCCCCGCGAGGGCTCTGGTGCACAGGGCAGGCCGCAGCGCTGCTCTGATCACAGCAGAGGGAGATTGTTCTTCTCAGGAGGGACAGGCAGCCTTCTGCTGGCAAGACTGGGACCCCCCCAAGCAGAACTGGGCAGTTATTTGTCAGTACTCCTGCTGCAGGACGTTTTAGAACACCTTCCCCTTAAGCCAATACAGATAACCACACATGTATTTTGAAGTTAAGTACCTTTTCCACAACTTCCTGACAACGGACTTTCAAGGTTTAAAATCATATTAAATATTCCCTTTATTCTTTAGAAAAAAAATATTTCTAAAACATCCCAACATTTTCTGGGAGTAAGCAGTACTATTTAGGCACAGATTAACGTTTTCATTCCACGGGGATAAACACTTCACAGCAGTTGTACCATTTTGCAGTCACACAAATCAGTTGAGGAAGTTCTTAAGCGTGCAGGGTAAAGTCCTGTGAGGGTATCGCCAGCCCTTCACCAGGCAGCATCAGCGAGGTGGTGACTTCAGGTGATCAGTATTAAATAATGACTTCACATATTTGCAAGTTACAACACGCCTACTGCATTATTAAGGCACCAGGTAAGAGTATAGACACCTGTACTAAAATGCTGTGCAACAGCAGTTGGTATTAACTGTTTTGCAGGCGTTCCTGTTCTTTCATAATGGCTCAGTGTAAGCAATCCACCCTGGTCAGGATCCGTGTCAGTGCACCCAGTCCTTGGGATTCCGCAGAACCTCCAGGATTTCTGCTTCTTTGGAGCTCTCTGGAGGGCTGTGCATGTACTCCCACCTGCAGGGAGAGGGGAAGCTCGCTCAGACCGCCCAGCTGGCTGCCACTTCTCCCACAACCGGCTGTATTTGGGCTTGAGTGGCTGTTTCTGGGGACGCAAAGCTACGTGCACAGTTGATACTCTCAGGTCAGGTAGACAGACATGGCTACAAATCATTAAGCTCACCAAGACCAAGTAATAACACTGAGAGAGACAGGGGAAATGTTAGCTTGATCTTTTTCTCAGCTTCTGGAAAGGCTGGAAGAACAAAGCAAGAAGAGAAAGCAATGCCCCTCACCCCACAACCCGTGCAGGTTTATTTGCAAAGGTCTTTTAGCTGTCTCTTGTGACAACCAGCGTCATGAGGAAGGCAAGATGCAAAAGGATCCCAGACAAAGAGAGTAAGGACATGAGCCCTAGAGGAAATTGCCAGCTTCAAATTTCATCATTTGTTCCTGATGCAGTATTTTTAGCCACCCAGGGAAAATTTTTTCCAGAAACTGGACAGGAAGTGCTACAAGTCCTTGTTGAACTTTTGCTTTAAAAACAAAGTTGATGAGAGACTGCTTTTAATTGAAAAGACAATTAAGAGGCATGACAGAGGGAGAAAAATGTCAGCAGTTACAAGGGATGGGTAGAACCTTTTCTTTTTTCCCCCCCTTCTCTTTCAGAAAAGGCCCATTCATGCTGTGAAGTGACCTGTTTATGGTGATGAGAACAAACAAAACCAGATCATCCCAGCAATAAAATTGAAAGGTAAGATGGTGCTACACCAGCAGGTGAGGGACACATTTAGCGCTGGCAGTGGGATGAAGCTGTATGGTAGCTTCATCTGTACAGTAAGAGCAGGACTGCCCCATGGTGCAGGGGCAGCAGGCAAAGGCCAGTTATCCTAGTGGGAGGAAGTCACTAATCGGACTCTTAGGAAATTCACGATAGGGTCTGTGCTACTCAGCATATCTAAATGCAACCTAAAAAAGGAGCATAAACAGTAAATGACAGTTTGCTGACACTACAAGCCAAATGAAGTCATCAGGTGTGAGGTGAGACCAAAGAGACACTTTGGAACTTCCTTACCACGAGGAAGGCTTGTCAGTACTGCCCATTACGCTCACATGGCTTCAAGGAGCTACTCAACAAAACCCATGGAGTGAGCAGGAGAAATCTATCCAGAGGTACTAAGCACAAAAAATACCACTTTTTTTGGGTCAGAAAGTAGGCTATGTTCTAGATATTTTTATCATTACTGGCAACTGGGCAAGTGCAGCAGCCCAGAGAAGCATCTGCGTGTATGTGGATGATTCTTATATCAAGCATGAACTAACTACTCCTTTAGAGAATGGACACCAGGACACAGCTTTGATGTAGTCCTAGGAAGTATTTTAATAAGAACAGTCCCTACCTGCAACTCCCCACAGTTAAGCCCTTACCTTGCAGTCAGTGGCAGAGACATAAGAATGCTTTCAGTTCTTGATCCTGGTGTCAGGAGGCCAAACTTTGTACCCCTGTCATAAACCAAGTTGAACTCCACATACCTACAGTGAGTGAAAAGACACAACAGGAAAACAGGTTTATTATCAGAAGTTGCTTGTGCCTTCTTCAACTACCAGGCACTAAACAAAACCAGCCTGCTTTTCTGCTGTGTTGGGTGTCAGAATGAACCCTGGTTTGGGGCCAACTGTTCTCTGTCATCTTCTGCAGAGGAATGTGAGCATGACCTTGTCACACCACAAAGCACAGGAAGCAACAGTGACAGCAGGCAAACTACTGCAGGAGAGCGTTCTGCACCATGCTGTACTAGCTTCCCTTAGGTCTCAACCCTGCTGGCAAGCTCAACACCCATGTTTAGCTTGGTTATCATAGAATCTCTAAGGTTGGAAAATACCTCTAAGATCATCATTATGCTAGTATTCCCTTTTGTGGTGGTGGTTTCAGACATAAAAGGAGCCTTAAAGGAACTGGAAATGACCACAGGAAATACTAGTGTGCAGTCCTCCGTGCAGAAAGACACCCAAGCAGCAAGGTCAGAACAAGATTTCTGGTTCTGCAGGGAGAGCTGAAAAGCAGCACAAGTCAGGCAGCTCCAGGGTGCTGCCTGGGACTTGAATGCTTACACTGTCTCTGTGCTGCTCTCATGATTTCTCTGCAGAAGAGGCAGCAATGAAAGACTCCCCAGTTCTGCACCAAGCATGTGTATTCTCATTTCTCCATACGCCTGCACAGTTGCAGGACATGGGTATAGGGGTACAACTGTAGCTACCAACCTCCTTAAGCTTTGGCAGCATTAACAGTTGTTGGTGTTAATATGCATCCTCAAAAGTCTCTTACGTTACAGTGCCTTTGGACCAAGTCAGAAAAAAAAAACCCCTCTGTGTCTTTGCTTACCAAGAGCTCACTGCATTCTCATCGCAGTGCCAAGGTCAGACAGAACAATTATGTACATGAGAAACTGAAAGTACTCTTGGGTACAGTTACTCCATTACTTTCTGGGGTTTAGCATCACTTCTGACCAGGAAGCATGACGCCCTCATCCTTATGCTCCTTATTGTCATGGGGCAGTCCTATATCCTGTATCCCTGGACTGAGAAGAGGGAGGGATTCAGGACACCACACACCCCTTTGCCTGATACAAAGCAGCAGCTTCTCTTGGTATTTGAAAAAGCAGGAGAGAAACCCTGGTATTTTATATGGCGTTCTCTGGCAAGCTTTACAGCACTTAAACAGCCCACACCACAACAGGACGTGAACCCTGCAACCATGAAGAACCAGCCTGTTTTCTTCTTACAACTTGTTTTCAGCCTTCCAGTACCTGAAGGGAGCATATAAACAGGAGGGGATTCAACTTTTTAAAAGGGTAGATAATGGCAGGACAAGGGGAAATGGATTAAAGCTAAAGGAGGGAAGGTTTAGATTAGATATTAGGGGGAAGCTCTTTACGGAGAGAGTGGTGAGGTGCTGGAACAGGCTGCCCAGAGAGGTAGTGGATGCCCCATCCCTGGAAGTGTTCAAGGCCAGGTTGGATGGGGCCCTGGGCAACCTTGTGTAGATCCAGGCCTGAGGTTGGTGGCCCTGTCTGTGGCAGGGGGGTTGGAGCTCTATGATCCTTGGGGTCCCTTCCAACCCGGACCATTCTATGATTCTTCTCAGGAGTATAATCCACCTCCCAAGTATTCCTTTGCTCCGTCAGCACTCACCGTCCTCGCCGCAGCTGCTGCCACAGCTTCTCCTCTGGCGTGAAGGAGTCACAGCAGTGCCTCTTCACAATGGGGATGTAACTGGGCACAACTGCCTTGGCACAGCTCCTGACGAACTGGAACACTTCCTCCTTGGAGGGAGAGTCCACGTCGTCAAAGAAGATGCCGCCGATCCCCCTCCGCTCGTCGCGGTGCTTGATGTAGAAGTAGTCATCGCACCTACAAGGGGCAGCGAGCAACAATGACAACAGCCCACGGGACTCAAAGAGCCAAACACAGAACCCCAACCAGTGACCTGGCACAGGACGGCACCTGTGATGGAAACTGAGCTCCTGCAGTGCCTGCTGCCACGCTGCCTCACCGACTGCTGAGAGCCAGGAGGGTACAGCACCTTCTGGAAAGCAGTCTGCTGCTCACCCACAGGGAAACTGATTAAACAGTCTCTGCAAAGCTGCATCACCACACAGTCACTCAACATGCAACACTCAAACACCACGGGAGATGCTTCCAAGGTGGAGCAATCCAACACATACCCTCTACTTGAAAGGAAGACAGACATCTGATTTCTAAAATTCACCCTCAGAGCTCTTTCTAGATTTCATTCCCAGAATTACACGTAGACCCCAAATTGTAAGGCTTGTAAGGCTTTCAGATGAACTCAAACTTGGAAGATAATGTATTTGCTATTCTAGAGAATGGCAAAATCTATAAATCCAAAACCAGGTAAGAAAGCCACCATTGCTTACGAAAAAAAATGAAAAATGAGCCAGCCTTCCTCAGAAAAAGGAGTTTAAATAGTTAAACTTGGAAGATAGAGTCATTCTAGCAGTGGCTTTTTGTGGCTTATGTTCAAGTTTATGAAGGAATAACCACAGAGGCAATTAATCTCTTTTGTATTTACTAGGAGGACGTAGGTGCACAATTACTATGTTGGCCTATTCATCATATCCACACCCTGTCTTGCTTCTAGTTGCTTGCTTGGGCAGCCATGCTCTGCAAGACTTCAAAAGGGGGAGACATGGAAGGGAAGGCAGAAGCAGAAACCATCAACAGCAAGGAAATCCTGCCTTTCTTTTGGACTAGTTTTCCATGGATGTCTCCATCCACAGCTGCTGTTCTCAAGCAACAGAAGTGGCATGGCCATAGTGGGAGAGACACTGAGATAACAGATAACCTATGTTGGGGTTTTTTTTTATTCATTGGGATGAACAAGTTTTTTTGTTTTGAGGTTTTTTGAGGTTTGTTTCTTGTTGGGTTTTTTTTAATAGCAGCAGGAAGAGTTAGGAGAAAAGGGCGAGTCAGAAATGCAAAAGTGAAGAAGCCTGACAAAGCCCTTATAGCTAGATCAGGAAGACAGTGTGCTAAGAGTAATGAGCTTTTACATTTGAGAAAGATGGCAAAAGGGGCAATGCTAATTAGAAGCTCAGAGGAGATTCCTGCTGCTCTGGTGGTGAGAACCACATGCCCCTACATAGCTGCTGCTTACAGCAAACACTCATGCTGGGACTGAGAAAACTGCCTCAGTCCATACGATAGGTAGTCCCCTCCCGAGCTGCCCTCAGAGTAAGAACAGGTACCCTCCTCTCCCACCCCCTGCAGCTGGCAATACCAGACTACTTAAGCACTGCAAAAAGCCTGACCATAATGGCAGGCACTCAGAACTGCCACTCAGAAATTCCTTAGAGAACAAGACTGTCATCTTAGGGTTGTGTAAGATGTGTTTCTGGACTGAGTGGTTCACACCCAAGCTCCAACACCCACTTTATCTCCTGCCCTCAGACAAGTCCTGGTAGTTAACAAAAGGGTAACCCCTCCTTCCTGGATACCTCAGCCTGCAGCAGATACAATTATCAGACACAGAGCAGCAAGCCCCTGTGAGCAGTGCAGGATGCCATCACTTCTATCTCTCAGCTCAAGAAGAGCATTCAAAGTTTGCATCTTTAGAGAATATGCTGTTTAACACTTGGTGAATGTGTCACTATAAAAACAAAGGGCATCCCTACCAAATTAGGAAACTTCTATAGTAAGGACGTGGAAGCTCCTTTACCTACCTGGCAGATAAAATAGGAAAAAAACCCAAGATAACAAAGGTCAGACTGAAGGCAGAAAAACTGAAGTGGCATTTGCAGAGCTGCAGCACTGGCTTAAGAGCTCACACTGAAGTCATGCACATTTACCATGATTTCAGGGTAAGGAGAATTATTGCAAGTCCACAGGGCAAAGGCCTTGTCCTGGTTTAATACCAAAGGCTAAAGGGAGATTTTGAGTTGACTAGTGAGGTCTGTGGCTTACAAAAATGGGTTTTATTCAGGCTCTGAATTTATGATCTTAGTTGTCAGCCCTCTGATTTGATAAGACTTGTGCCTCTCTGCTGGTTTTCATTAGGGTCTGCTGATACTCAAAAGGCAGGGCAGAGCCTGCTGTTCTGGAATGGACTTAAATGGCGATACCCACTGCCACTTTCTGCTCCAGCAAAGGGAACACAAGCACATCTCTCCCCACATACCACTTCTTGTACTTGGGATACAGCTTCAGATCATGCTTGTCACAGGCTTCTTTCAAGGTCTTGTGAAAATGAACAGCATCCTCTTCGTTCAGGTAAGTTGGGGTGAGGTCTGACCCACCACCAAACCACCACTGTTTTGTTCCTACAGAAGAGAGGCAAGCAGCAACGTTTTTCTTTTAAACTTCCAAAAAAGAAATACTTTGCTGTTGGTTCACCAAGAACTAACAACTACTTTTACAATACAAAACCAAATCATTATTCAGTGGTGACCCTAAACCTTAATTGTGAAAAAAATCGTGTTTGAGGTAGCGAGATGACCAGTGACTTCAGCAAAACATGAAACAAGTTTCCAAGCAGTGAAAACCGTTTGTTCAGTGCTTTGGACCGGTGACCCTGACTACAGGGTACAAATTTCACTCTTACTCAAGTATCCAGATACATTTTACCACATGCAAAAGAAAGTAACGTCATCATTAAATCCAGGGAAGTAACCTACTAAAGCTGATCCATAATGCACTGACAAAGTAATTGAAAGAAAACCCTCTCTGAGCTTCTGCCTGTATATACAGTCAGCCTCTCAGTGTTTGACCACCTAGCCCCGAGTCTCACCTCTGCCAGCAGCCAGGTGCAGAAACTCAGGGGAGTTAAACAAAAGGCACAGTGCAGTGGGAGACCCACGTTTCTGACACTACATCCCCACAGCTGCTGAGAAAAACGTACATCCTGGCCAGGATGTTCATCAGCCCTGTGCAGACCTTTCTTCTACAAAATTCCAGAACTGTTGCTTTGAATGTGTTTTCCATACGTCCATAACCTCCTACATTTTAACTTCAACCCGAAACCCGTGGTGTCATCTGCAAAAGGTACACTGCAAACCCCTTCACCCGATGCAGGCGTCACGCTGACTTCCCAAATGTACAAACAAAGGCCTGGGAAGTAAGAGATCCAGTGCTACACAACACACTCCTGCCACAGCTGGGAACAAACTGGGACCGGTTCTTAACCTCTTGCTCTAGCCATGTGTTCATGCTTGCTGCACGTGGAGTCACACATTTCACATGCACTTCACTGGCTCAACATTCTTACCCATTCTTACCATCTGCTTCCTCGATTTCGAAGTATCTGTAGTTGAAGTGCATGGTCGGGACGTGAGGGTTCTTGGGATGGATAACTGAGCTGACACCCATGGCACAAAAAGGCAGTTTCCCTGGATAAACGGGTGCACAGGAGAAAAAAAAAAAAGCAGCCTTCAGTTTGCCAAATAAATTCATTTATTATCACTTAAGGAACATCACTGTTTTTCCTTAGATTCCAAAGCTACTGTTCCACCACAAGAAAGTTCCCCACGTTTGGTCACTGTAATTATCAATCAGCGTGCAATTTACTTCCCATCCACACACTTCTGTGCGCCTAAATGCTTTGTTTGCCCTAAACCATGACACTATGTTAAAGCACCTGTTAGCTGCAGATGGTTTAAAACCTGCTGCTAAGGCTCTCCACCACGACCAGTCCTCAGCACTACCTTTTGCTCCATGAACGGGGGTTCAGTCCTCTTTAGCCTTCAGGTCTTTTTCGGTTCTCTGTGCCCACCTCTTCGGTACCTAACTCCTATTTCACAGCATCGTTACTGAGAACCAACCTGTGTCTGCAGCTCTCTGCTCAATGCAGCGAGATCGGAGGAGCGGCACTTTTGATACCTAGGGTTTTTTAGGGATATGGAAGTCCACCTGCCAGGCTTACTGGTCAGAAACCACCATGCTAGAAATGGAACCTTCCCCTGAGCGCTGCTCAGCGGCTTCCTCGCGTTCTGCTCGAAGGCCCGACTGCTGCCGAAGCACCCGCACGGGAACACTCGGGGCAACGCGAGCCGGTCCCCCAGCCCAGCTCCCCGCCGGACACCTTACCGTCTTTGGCCTTGAGCGACTTCCCTCTGCTCCTCATCTGCCGCGCCGCCTCCTCGGACAGGAGCCCCGACACCACGGACACGTTCACGCCCGCCTTCTCGAAGACCTGGCCGTCCTGCAGCACGCAGCTGATGCCGCCTCCTCCTGCCAAACGCCAGGGTTACCCCGCGCCGGGCTGACCGAGCTCGGGGTGACCCCCACGGCCCCCTCCCCGTACCTTCCTTCCTCTCCCAGGTGTCGATGGAGAAGGTGGCGCCGGGGTCCACGGCGGCCAAGGCGCGGCACACCTCCCCTTGCGTCTCCATGATGAGCAGCTCCATGCGGCTCCGCAGCTCCCGCCGCTGCCGCCGCAGCTCCCGCAGCCCGCTCACCGGCGGCGCCATGAACCGCTTCCGCAGCTCTTCCTCCTCCTTTTCATCCTCTTCGGACGCCGCCATCGCGGCCCGCTGCCGCTGCCACAACCCCAGCCCCAGCCCGCCCAGCGCCCCCGCCGCCCCCAGCGCGGCCCGCCGCCGCCACCGGCCCGCCGGTCCCGGGGCCGCGGAGCCCAGCGCCCGCCGTCCCACCGCGGCGGCGAGGGCCGGCGGGCCGCGGGTGGTGCTGGCCACCCGGGCAGCCCCACGAAGCAGCTGCGCAGCCGCCGCCATGACGGACACCAGAGCCGCACTGTCGGCAAGGCGGGCCGAGGCCGGGCCGGGCGGAGCGGGGGCCGGGCCGGGGCGGGCGGAGAGTGGGCCGGGCCGGGGCGGGGCGGGGCGGGCCGCGGCCGGGCCGGGCGGAGCGGAGGCCGGGGCCGGGCGGGGCGGGGCGGGGCCGGGCGGGGCGGGGCGGGGCCGGGCGGGGCGGGCCGCGGCTGGGCCTGGCGGAGAAGGGCCGGGCCGGGCCGCTCGGCGCGTTGTATAAATATGCGTTTAGGTAGGCGTATGCTCGTATGGGAGGGTGTGCTCCAGGACGGTACTCTGGCGCGGTGTAAGGGTGTAGGTGGCTCCGCAGCCGTTCTTCACTCCGCCCGGCTGTGTCGGTGGTGCGGCTGGGAGAGGCAGCGGCGGAGGGAACCGGCCCAGTGCGGCTGTGAGAGAGGGGGGCTGCAGTGCTTGCCCCCATAAAGCGTTTCTGCGCGCTAGTACCGCATAACCCGGTTTCCTCAGTGCAGACGGCGGTCATGTGAGTACAGGTCTGTACAGGGCCGGGCACGGATGGAATAGGAATAAAGGTTTAATTTTCTTGAGCTGTCCCGTGAACCAAATGGAATTGCTCACCTCTTCGTGGCATCGCTGGTTTTATGCTCACAGCGATGATTTCTTAGAATCTCACCGGTTTGTGGGATCACCGCCTCAGTATCCCTCAGGGGCTTGAGAGGGCGTGTGCTTATGCCGCCCTTGTTCTTTCCAAAGCTGAAGCACTGTTGGTTTGGGGGTTTTTCTAACAGGAATTCAGAGCAGTAAGGGGAAGGACTATGTAGAGACAGGTGTTGAAAGGTACTGTATGGCACCAGTTTACAGTTCAGAGTTTGATTTTTCTGGGTGCTGCTATGTTGGCACTGTGTCTGTTGAAATGGTTTTATATTTTCTCGTCTGCCTTGTCATCAGCTGCATCAACAGTGGGACAGGGCAACAAGCCATCTAGCACAAGGGACTTTAGCAACCAAATGAAAGGCCAGTTTTCCTCGAGCAAGCACCTAAGCGACAGTGCAGCCATCGATGATGTACTGAAGTGAGAGGAGTTTTCTTTCAAATCAAACAGGTGATTTTATTAATGTTACTTTTAAAAATAAGCACATTATTATTTTCTAGTAAGTAGTGACATTTATTAAACCTGTCATTCATTGAGGACTCATATGAGGGTTCAGCTGAGGAAAAATAACAGCTGCCTCAAAAGCCCAGCCAGGTTTCTACTCTGGTATGAGACTGTTCCTTGGAGACAGTGAGCTTCTGGTATTTCAGGACTGGTTTCCACCTGTAGTACCCACGAGGACATCAATTTCAAGGGTAGCTCTGGGGAAGGCAGGGAGATTTGTCCCCAATATAGAACAGGGCTTCATTAGCTGCCTCTCTTCATTAGAGGGATTTTAATTTTTGGGGGGGAGAAGGGGAGATGCCCGTAAAGTAATAACGTTCACTTGAAGTCTTAGTCCATGTGCTCGTTTCTAGTCTGATTCTGCTCTTTGGCAGCAGAGGATGCTGTGAAGCTGCTGAAGTTCTGCAACTAGGACCTGAGCTGGGCTCTCTTCTGCCATCAGCTGGAGGGCAGGATCCCTCCTGAGCCAGGAGATCTCAGCCACTGGAGATGGGAGTGAGGGAAGGAATGTGTCACTAATTGCCAGAGAGATCTGTGGCTGTAGGAGAAGGGCACTACCATCTTAAAGGCTGTGATAAGTCTGCTTAATTTGGCTGCACTAAGCAGCTTTCCACAGTTCTTTATCCAGGGCTGACTCAGATCAGTTTCTTCTTGAATTGCATCCACTGGATTTACCTAAACATTTTCACAAGAACCAGCTGTAGTGTTTTGACCCTGGCTGGAGGCCCACCAAAGCTGCTCTATCACTCCCCTTTTCAGCTGGACAGGGGAAAAGATATCTATTGAGAGGCTCAGGAGTCGAGATAAGGACAGAGGGAGATCACTCTGCAATTAGTGTCATGGGCAAAACACTCAACATGAAATAAAGAAACTCTCTAATTTACTACACTACACACCCAGTGAAACCAGAGTGAGATAATGAGAAGTGCAAACAGATTTAAAGCACCTCCCTACACCCCTCCCTTAGCAGACTTCACTTTAGTCATGATTTTGCTCCCTTCTTCCCCCCAACTGTGGCACAGGGAGGGGCAGGGAATTGGGGTTTAGGTCAGTTTCTCATGAGTTGTTTTCCTTCTTAGTGGGAGGGAGTTGCATTCCTCACACCCTTCCCCTGCTGCACCGTGGGGTCCCACCCATGGGAGGTAGTCCTTCACAAATGTCTCCAACACTGAGTCCTTTCCCATGGGGCTTCAGCTCTTCACCAGCTGCCCCAGCATGGCTCGCTTTTATGGGGTGCACTCATAAATCATAGAAAGTCTCTCAGGGCCAGACTGCTCCGGCTTGGTCCTCCATGGAGTCACAAGCTTTCCCCCATCCCCTTCCCCTCCAGCAAACCTGCTCCAGCATGGATCTCTCTCATCTCTGTGCTTCTGTCTCTCTTGCACGAGCTGCAAGTGCTGGCAGAGGCTTGCTCCAACGCAGGTCACATCATCTTCTGTATGTCTCCAGCTGCTCCAGCGTGGGGCCTCTCCATGGGCTGCAGGGGGACACCTGCTCCACCATGGGTTTCTCCATGGGCTGCAGGGGAATCTTTCTGGAACCTGGGGTGCCTCCTCCCCCCCTTCACCGGCCTTGGTGTCTGCACAGTTTCTTACATCTTCTCACTCCCTTCTCTGGGGGCAAAAAGCAGCTGCTTGCAGTTTTTTTCTCCTGAATGTGATTCCCAGAGGCGCTGTGACCGTTGCTGATGGGCTAGGCCTCAGTCAGCAACGACTCCAGCCTTGAGCCAGCTGGTGTTTGCTCTGTGGGGCCTGCAGAGAGCTTCTGGCTGCTGCTTGCAGAAGCTGCCCCTGCAACCCCCCTCCTCCACCATAACCCAGCCACGCAAAACTACAACAGCAGTGTGCACTGTGCTCTTCCATGTTACTTACTGTAGTGAAGCTCTACTCTCTTAGTGGGTTTCTTAGATCCTACTATAATGGAAAAAATAAATGCTAAGACCAAAAGACATGTAAAATGCATTCATGCTGATGACCATTTAATGATTTTTATTTTTGTTTCCCTCTGTATTTGGTTGAGTGCCACCTTTGATAACATCTGGGAATGTAGGTGGATGGGACCTCTGGATGTCTCTAGTTCACGCCCAGGGGCTCACCATTCCCAGGCTGGATGTGGTTGCACTGGGCCTACCTTGTCTGGACCCTGCACTGCACACAGATCGACACCCCCACACACACTCCCCCAATCACGAAGAATATTTTCTTGTATCTAGAGGGAATTTCCTTTGCTGCAACCACATTGTCAGGTCAGCATCTTGCTCTTGCTGCTGAAACTTAGAAGCACAACTGTTTTTACAGGCAGAGATTTCTCAGTCTGGATGCTGGAGCATGTCTGGGCTGCATTTTGTGGCGAAGTGTAAAATCCATACTACTACTGTTTCTGCTGAATCCTCTCACATTAACTTCTTCTGAGGGCCTCTAACAGCAGTTTCAGGTTGAAATGTCAGCCAAATGCCATCAGTTCTGAGCAGTGGGGTAGGTGCTATTAGCAGACAAGGCATCAGACACCTTGCAAAAGGCAGGGTTTTTTTTTTGTAGTCCTGCTTATACATGTGCAACCCAAATTGTGCTGACTGGGAAAAACAGCATTGTAGAAAATAACTCAAGCTTGCTTTTAGTGTACTTGAACTAGCATGCTTCACCACATTATTTCAGTTTTCTTTTCTCTACAGTACTGAGAATAGGAGCACGTACTGATGGCCGTGAGATGCTTGACAGCTCAACAGCGATAAGAGGCAAGCAAATGTCGTTTGCATTTTGATCTGCATTTTCAGTGCATAGTGTGGGTATGAAGGGTGGGGGCTTTCTGCTTGTGTGTGCTGTTGAATTTCTGTGCTCTTCTGTTTCTTTGGAAATACAAAAACGGAAGAGGAAAAAGGAGATTAGATTAAAGGCAAAAGGAAAATCTGAAATTGGTTCTTGCGTTTGCTTGTCCACATATTTAAGTTGGGGAAATGTACCTTACCCTTTTTTAAGTGGGCTAGGGGAAATTCCAAGATCTTGACTTTCCCTTGAAATTTTCGTGTCAATTTTTAAAGTCTGTCTGAAAATTTACACGGTGAGATGACTTTGAGTATTGTTTCACTTACTGGGACATCCGTTTTCATACCTGTGTGTGTTGTGATAGAGTCGTGTGGTGGGTTTTCTTTTCATGAAGAGTGAGGCTGTTTAGAGTTGCTTTGTAGCCAAAACCTCTACCAATGCAAACCAGTGTGATTCTAGAGAAGGTTGTAGGGCTACAGTGATGTCTTAGACTCATATCTCCATTTTTATATAAGGTAATCTCCAGCAAAAAAACCCTAAATTGCTAATTATCTTCCTTTTTTGTTCTTGTTTTAACCTGTATTTGTACAAGAGCTCCAAAGCTTCTCTCCTGCATGTATTTAGGTGCCATCCACCTTGGTTTGTCTTTTCTATGAGAATTCATGCACAAGTAGAGCATTAACAAAAGAACAAGAGCTGTTGCATGGTGTAAGGTAGTGAGGCATGATCAAGTCTGATTCAGACTGAAATAGACACAATGCTTTCACTGATCCTGCTTGGCACTTTTGCTTTGAGCACTGAATTAATGCAGTTACTAATCAGAAAATTGGAAGAAAAAGATTCATTAAGAACAGAAAAAATCCCCATCAAGTTGACATTTCTACTATTTCTAAATTTAAAAGGTCCAATCTCGTCCAGTTTATCACACAAAGCCTTGATTGTGACTTCAGATGATGCTGAGGGCTTGCAAAGGTCAGCTCAACGGTTTTGTGTGACACTGTAAGTTGAATTAAGTTAGTATTTCAGTATGTGTCAGAGAGGAGTAAAAGCTTTGGGGACTGGGCTGAAATAGTAGCTGATGTGACGGTTGTAAGAGAAAGATGAACACACCTTTCCAACTGTGTAATCTCAGTAATTTCTCTGGAGTCAGTTCATAGGAATCCCTCCCCCCAAACACACACTTTTTTTTGCCTCTTTTTTTTTTTAATGCAGGATTGATTCTCTTGGGTATACAAAGAAGGGACAGGAAGACTACAGAACAAGAAGCTGCTGTGCTGAAATTGCTTCTGGCTGCCTCCCTGAAGGTAAGAAAAGTTGTGAAATTATTTAAAGGTGACTCTTGGTCACCTTTGTAAATAAAAGTGAAGTGTAGCATTGCCCAAAGAGAGCGAGTCCACTGGAAAGGTTTGCACTAACAAACAGGCCCCCAAGTGTGCTGCATGCAACTTCTCTGGCCATGTGCTGGTGTGCCAGGTCGGGTACCACAACGCAGTCTTCCCTGCGATGTTGATTTCTTCCCTGTCCGTTGTTTCCCTGCTTCCTCTGCACCCTTCCTTCAACTCTGCCTTCAGACATGCTATTGCATAACACCATCTTCATCAGGGATTTTCCAAAACCATGGCTATTGCGTTTGTGGCTTCATCAAGGCTAAAATGCCAAAGCATGACCTCTCTCCTGGGCTTCCAAGGAAAGGGAAAGAACGAGCAGAAGTGATCTCTTGAAGCACATTCCCTGTTTCTTGTGCTGAAGTCCAGGTCAAACACACTACTCCCTTGGTCTAGTGTACTAATTATTTTTTTTTTCCTTGCAGCCACTGTAGCTGTTTATACAGACTAAATGTGATGTTTGCTGTTACGAAAGTCCACCCAGAAGCCAAAATACACACCATTCCATCTTCTCTGGAATAGGCGGTGCATTGTTTATGGTTAAGCTGAAGGACCAGCTGAGTTAGCTCGCAAGTCTTCAGGGGCTCATGTCTGCAGCTATTTCTGAGTAACAGGCGTGCACTGTGATGGTGTGGTTGAAACTCCTCTACTGTCTGGGCAGCTCTACTGAGCTCTGGAGGCTTGTAGTCTTTGAAATGCACTTGTATAGCTACACAACTGAACTTTGAACTAGTAGATCTAAAATCATGAGCTTATGCTCCCTTAATACCCATCAAGAAGCTTTGATTCTAAGGGTGTCGGGAAGCACTATGTGTTTTATCAGGGTGTAAAATAAGATCTTCCCACTCTCACTAGAGAGGGATGCTAAAATTGTTCTCTGTGGCTGTGGCAACTGCAGCAACTTGGGTTAAAAGAGCTGCATTGCTGTCTTAGTATCTTATGTGTCCGTAAGGCACGGTGGCAGGATGAAAGCCATCTCATTGGGTTCTAGTTCATCTTTAACCTACTGGACTAAATCACATTGATGGCAGTAACTTTGTAATTGTTCACATTCGTTTGGCACAGCTCACTGCAGTTTTCAAGGTTTTTAAATGGGACAGTCTCACAGTCTGCACTTGCTGATCAGGCTTCTCTAAGGCTCGTGTAGGTGGGCATCGTGCAGTATTCAGCAGTTTTTTTAATGGTTGCAGGTGTTAAAATAGAGATCTTAGGGAAGCAGCAGCGTACGGCTGCCACCACTCAAGGCAGCATTGGTGGGAAGACTAGAGGATGGGAGGGTTGGGATGCATATGTGGGGAATCAACGAGGAGCTTTAGGGCTTCCATGGGAAAAGGTGCTGTGCTCACCCAGGCTGACAAGGAAGGTGACCAGTGTAAGAATCAGGAGATGGTATACAAGAGGAGGGGTGTTGTGGTCATTTGGAAGCTGGCAGTTCAGGACTCACGATGGTTCCTGGCTGTGGTGTTTATTACCTGGTGCTGGGGGCGCTAGTACAGCATCTGTTGGAACCACAGGCTTAATGTACCAGCTTAATATTGCCCTTACACTGTACTTGAGGGTTAAGGTCAGGCAGGACTTCTGTGAAAAAGAAGATACGCTGGTTTTCTTGTGTTGCCTCCCTCACAAAAACTACTGATAAGGCCTGCTTATTACATCAATTATTGTCGAGTAAGCAATACTCTTTCCTCATTCTGTTAGTTCATTTAAATTACAACTGTGAGTTTTGCAATGCCCATTATTTGATGACCAGGTATAACTATCAGGCCTGATTGTTCTCTGTTGATCTAAATCCTGTGCAGTCAGTCTTCTCCTGCAGCGTGGTTATGAATACAGGACAGAGTAGGGTAGAACAAGGTCGCTTACCTCAGCAGAAGAAACCTGGTTAGACTATATGGTTAATTATCAGTATTTTTTGTTTTCAAAGGCACTTCTTGGTGCAATCAACACCCCATGTGCATGACCCTGGAATCAGCACAGTGCATGACAGTGGAAGCTGTGCCTTTACAGTAACATGTGTACAAATGATCTGACTGGTTCAGACCAAACATTTGCCTGCTCCCCATCTCCAACAATGGCTCCAAGCTTACCTCTAATGTTTTGTGGCATGGTTTAGCCCCACATGGCTGCTCTTCACCCCCTTCTGCCCCCCAGCCCTCTACCCCAGTGCAATGAGGAGGAGAAAAAGGTAAAACTCATGGATTGTGATAAGGACAGTTTAAGGTGACAGTAAAGGAAGAGGAAAATAACAACAGTACTTAGAACAGTAAGTGGGTGAGACATGATGCAGTTAGCACACTGCCTAGAAGCCTGGTGCCCAGCCAGTCCCTGAGTAGCAAGCCCTCCTCCCTGGCCAGCTGCTTTTATGTAGTATGATGTCATATGGTATGGAATACTTTGGCTAGTTTGAATCAGCTGACCTGGCTGTGTCATTGTGACAATTAACTGTGTCCCAGCTGCAAGCCAGCACAGTTCTCCTTGAGCGGAGCATGTGAAAGGGCCTTTCCTGGGAAGCACCTTGTTTAAGCTTGGGAAGGCTCTGCCTGCCTGACCTACCCAGGCCAGCAGGTGCAGAAGCACATGTGCTTTGGGGGGGGGAGGACAGCAGTGGCTCCATGATGGCTGCCATTGATGGGTCTTCTGGGCTGTGGCTTCCCCCTGCTCAGGCCATGAGGAGTGTTAGCTGTGGGGTCTCTTCCAGGAGAAGGATCAACTGTTGTGGAAGTTGGTCAGGGTGGGGAGAAGCAAGCCTCATCCAGGCTCTTCAACAGCTTAGAAACCCCTCAGCCTGTGACTGTCCATGCCTAATCTATGGCCCTTGCTGAGTGGTCATGGGGCTGCTGAGGGAAAAAGCTGCAGAGGTATAGCTGCAAGAAGAGATGGTGGGAGAGCAGGTGGGAGATCCCATCAGGGCAGAATTGCTAGAAACTCAACAAGAGGATCTGTATCCTGTACAAGTGCTTCTAGTACACAGGAAGCGTGGTTAGGAGTGGGCTGGGAATTGCCACATCCCCCAGGGCAGGGATAGCGCTGAGGGCACAGGTTCAGCCCTTGTAATGTGCACAGGGACAGATTGGTAGTGTTGTACCAAGTACAGGCTGAGCTGCCTGTGAAAAGCAAGCCAAACCCAAATGCAGACACCAGGGAAGCAAAAGAAAGAGGCATGGTACTTCTGCTGGATACTCTCCCAGCCTGTGTGTGTTTTCACTTTAGGGATTTCCTGAACCAGGTGTGGTTTATCAGATATCTCTTCTAAACTCTTTCAGTCTCCCTTGAAAACTTTCTGCAGCTAGAAAATCCTCCAGCAGGGAGCATTGTGGTCTGTAGGGCTTGGCTAGCACCCAGCTTCTCTTATCTTTGTGGATAAGAGCTATCACTCCTCCTTCTTGAATATCTGAAGAGACAGTGAAGAATTGTTCCTATCCATGTCACCAGGCTTCCCAAGCTGTCAGGAACATATTGCTTACCTCTGAAATGCACTTATTTCTGAAGTGAAACACTGCAGATGTTCATCAACAAGTCAGTGGATTTCTAAATTAACACATCTTGACCAATTTTTTTCTGCTCTCAAAACTCTGGAAACAAAAACAATATTATTGTTACTGCCTCTTCTTGTATCTGGCTTGAAAAAGAGCACCTTGAAAGACCAGTCAGTTAATGTATTTGACAGGACTCTGATTTTAATCTTGCCTGAGAGGAACCACTCTCTGTTGAATCACAACTTTCACTTCTTTGTTGCCCGAGTTTCTTTATCTTTCAGCTCACATTGGTCTAGTTCTGTGGGCAAGGCAACGTCCCAAAGCAGCAATAATCATGCTGGAGATTAGTCTGGGCACAGGGACTCTGGGGAGTGGGCTGGAGCAGTGGAAGAGCCCCCGTACAGGTGAATGTAGATAGTGTACCTTGAGGGACACCAGACAGCAAGGGCAGAGAACAGAAACTTCTAGGGGCAGTTTGTGACAGTTAGTTTGGAAACCACAAACGCTTTTTTAATGGTTGGTTTTCCCAAGTGGGCTGAACTACTTCAGGGGAACCCTGTTGGGCACAGTGTGGCTTGCAGGGACTAAAGTGGCTTAGAAGAGCAGGCCAGAATATCGAGAGCTCCATAATCAATTCCTTATTGGTACTAATGTCTGCCAAGAACTTACTCTGTATGACTCCCGGTACGCTGATAAGATGTAGAATGTTATAGGGCAGCTGCACCACCTCAGCATCAGACTTTCTTTTTCTTTTATCTCTTTATGTAACTCTGCCTTCTTGCCAGATCAGCCTTGTCATGAGTTCTGTGGTGTTTCATTGTCTTTTAAATGAAACGGAGTGTCCCGAACAATGCTGGATCTCAGCACTGCGTTATCTTCCCCTTCGGGGTATTCCTTTGGTTTCCTTCTTTTTTCAGAGAGCCCAGGGCCCTGTCCTGATGCCTTCCTTCTACATTTCTTCAAAACTGCCTTGAAAGTCCCTGGCCAGACTATCACATGCTCACCACTGGTTTTCCCCAAGGGCCCTGTTTCTTGTATAATATGCACAAGTCCTTAGGGCTATTGTCCTGACTCTGCTTTTCACTAGAGCTGTTTTCTACTTGTGGAGAGCTCCTGCTGATGTTCCTCTCCCGAAAGTTTCAGACTTTTCCTGCCTTCTGGGCTTTCTCATTCTCTGTTAATGTGAGATACTGACCAGTCACAGCAGCACCGTGTGCTGGCTTCCCGGAGAAACAGGTTTCTCCCTCTAAATTTCTTAGTCAGAGGCTTTGGTGAAGTTCTCTTGCTTTTACCTATCAAAGGAAAATGTAAGAGGATGGGTTTTTAAAGCAAGGAGCTGTATGACAGCCGTGGGACATGGGGTTCTACCTGCCTTTATCAATTCTTAAGATAGGCTGCCTATTAGGTTATAACGTTGATTTGCACAGTACCAAATGCATTTAAAACCAGACTTTAATCCATCATTAATGTTTTTAAAGTCTCTGTCTTAAGCAGATAAGGGGTTACATCTGTTAACTGGGCAAAGTGGACAATACAGGCATGATGCATTAGCTGAATGTTTGTTATGTTGCCTCACATTGATACCAGTGTGACCCTCCCCTATCATTCTGATTAATTACTTTGTCATTTTGTATTTGGCCATAAAAAGTAAAGGAAAGGATATTAGACATACAACATTACCCTACCCTAGAACTGTAGGCCAAGCCCAGTAAACTTGTGGAACATTACTTAAACTGTCCAACATAACAGATAAGTGAGTTATTTTTAATGTTGCTCAAGCATTTATCTAGATAATTCAAAAACACTTATCAGCGTTAATAGTATCTATTAGTTTGTGGAATTGTGGCAGATACTGAACTCAGAACATATTGGCTCATTCCAGTTACCTTTTCAGGCCAGTTTTGTCACAGGATTACAGCAACAGTATGTACTGAATGACTCCAGGGGCTTCTAGAGAACATACACCTTTTTTTGAAGAATAATCTTACCGTACAGGAAACAGGCAAGGTTCTTAAGTTCTGCTTTTTAAACTGACTTCTCACTAATTTGAAGTCGGTGTTTTAGATGTGCTCTTTGTAGCTCAGTTATTTCAATCTCACTTTTGTAAAAGACAAATTACTTGATTCAACAGCTTTGTGTGTTTTAAGTTTTGCTGCACACTTTCTTGCACAATTTTTGACAAGTTCTCTGTAAACTTGGATAGGAAGTTGCAGCTCAGTTTCAAGCAATTTGGAATAATTGATTGACCTTTTCAGTCGTTGGATCTTGAAAATGTCTGAGCTAGCATGTTTTCCAGCCCTTCCTGGAAGTACTGGGAGGTGAACACTAACAGCTGTCATACATTAGGTTGAGCAGTTTCTTTGTTTTAAGTACAAAACCCTGGGTTTATTCTGTGAGGGAGACCTACTAGGTCTCTGAGGGCTTCAGTTGTTACTTAGTAAATTCAGAAATTGTTGAGATTCGATGTGTTGTTTTTCTGAAAGTTTTCCCTGTAATTTGTGGGCATAAAGACAGCAAATCATAAAAGTTAACTTTTTGCTTCATCTCTTTATCTCCTTCTGTATTTCTAAATCCAGCCCCTGCCCCACCAGCGGGTAATGGGACAGATAGTGGTCATAGTGGTTCTACTTCTGATGACCTGGTACTAAACATACAGTCCATGGGTGCTTTGGGGAGGGGGAGTTGTTATATCACAGGATGAATCTGGCTCCACACAGGACCAGACAAGTCAGAGCATGTGACTGAATGTGTCATCCAGACACTTCCTGTACTCAAGCTGGGTGCTGTGACCACTTGCCTGGGGATCCTGTGCCAGTGCCCAACCACCCTCTCAGGAAGGAGCCTCTTCCTACCATCCAGCCTAAACCTCTCCAAGGTACCTAGTGAAATTACCAAACAGGAGACTTAAAGGAAGCAAAGGCAAGTTCTTTTTGCATAGCATAGTAGAAGTAAACTATGAGGCTGTGTGGAGGGTGTTACAGAGACCAGGAGTATAAATAGGCTCAAAAAAGGAACTGAAGAAAATCATAGAAAGGTTTTTAAATGCAGAGGTGCAAAACCAGCCTCTGGCTCTGCCTGTTGCTGAACAGCAAATGACCAGATCTCACTGGGGTGTATTAGAGGCAGACTCAATCTTGCCCTTTCCTAAAGTACCCATTATTTGCCACTGTCAGAGGAAGGGGCCTGGCTTTTTCTAGATACTGTCTGATTCTCTGTGTCTGTCCTCATGTTACTGACCCCTACATCTGTGAAAGGAGAGCAGGATTCATGGCCAAGTACACGTTTACTAGCATGCAGGGGGAAAAAAAAGGGAAAGCCGTGTCCTCAGCCACCCCACAGCCTGTCCTTGCTTTGTTAATAGCCAAGGTTAACGAGCATAAACACATCCACTTGACCGAAACACATTCCCTAGACTCAGAGCAAGAGTGCATCAGATCCTGGGATGGTTTGAGAAGAAAAAGAAAACCCAACATCAAGTTACTCTTAATTCTGCTGTGGTCTTACTTGGTTAGCTCACAAATATTCAGGAACAGCAAGAAAAATGCAGGCTTCCAGGGTAGCCTGGTGCCAAGAATGTAATCCACAGTTTGTCCTTAATCCCATGAGGATCATCTCAAATGTTTCCAGTGCTTTTGGCAGGAATATTAAATTACACAATTTAGGATACTTGCCAGAAACAGGAAAAAAAAAGAAGGTTCACAGTAAAAGCAGTGCCCCTGCTTTATGCTTCTGCAGGAGGAAATGGCATGTCAATAGGGATGATTACTTTGGAAAAAAACCAAACAAACCCCCCAAACCCCGAAAAAACCAAACCAAAACTGAAAGGGCAATTTCTCAAAAATGTCTTGCAGCACTCCATTCCATTTAGTTCCCAGTACTAAAATATGCATTGTTTGGTGCCTGATGACAATTCAAGGAAGTGAGGGTGGGGACTATCTTGTCAGTATATTGAGCTTTTCTTTTATGGAGCTGAAAGCGCTTATCTGCATCATTTCCAACTCAGGCTGGGACCTGAGCTCCAGAGCCTGACTTCTGTTTTGTCTCTGTGTCAGGAGGAACTTGCAGCACACAGCAGGGTTGCTTCAGATTCACTCAGCTACAACCAAGGCCAGAATTCAAAGATTGCCATTTTCTGTTGAATTTACCATAAGAAGGTACTTGCATCTTTGCCAAATAAATCCTTGACTATACAAAGAATTCCAAGGAGAGAGCTGAAGAACTCTAAGGTTTTCTTGTATGCATGTCAAGCCTCCTCCTGGAATTACTTGCAGCTCAATAGTTGCTTTCTTTGTCAAGGTGAAAGTTCCTGTTGTCTTTAGAGCATGAATCTTTAGCCATTTCTAAGGAAATTGTCATACTAGGGTACTTTCATGGGTATAAGGTCTCCACTAGAGAAAAGGAGAAATTTCAAGATATTTATTTACTTAGTGGATATTGGAAAATGTTTGTCTTGCATCAGACATGTTGACTTTGACACATTTTCCTTCTTTCTGTCTCATTTCCTGCATTCTGTCCCACATGACTGCTTTTCCAGGGTCTGCAGAGGAGTGTCTGACATTCTTGCCCCGTCTAGGCAATACCCCAGTTGCTCCTGGAAGAGATAAACACCCGTGATTTATTTAGTGATACATTTGGATTTTGTCACTCTGTTTGTATCCTCTTCCTCATGCTCAGTTGAAGTAAGTCCTTAAGATCAGCTACAGATTTACTTCAGAGATTCCAGCTGTACCTTACCCAGCATACACGTCCTACAGAACACCAGGGGCATGTAGATGTTCCTTTTTTTGGCTACTGTTTTGGAATAAGAGGAGCCTGAGCTTCAGTCTCTAGAATTTTTCAGTGCCTACCCCGTTTGGGTGCAGTGATGCCGTGATGATGCAAACAAACAATAGTGTGGTTACACAGAGCTCGTAACAGTATCTCATTGCTACATTATCCAGCACCAATGCCAGGAAGTTTTCATGGGTAGTACGGTACTTTGCTGGTGCCTCCCACTCACCAAGCATCCTAACTCAGGCACAGACATCACAGAATCAGTCTTTAATTTTCTGTCAAGAGTGGGGTGGCTGCAAAACTTTTCTGCTTTGTATCAAACAGTTGTGCTGCTCTGTGGTGGAAGTGTTGACCTTAGACCTGCTTTCATGCTTATCTTTCTTGATCTGGGGGGTATTTGTTTATGTTTGCCAGCTGGGATTCACCTGCAGCTGCATGTCTTAGCTTGCAAAGCCAATTAACTTTTTAGGGTGCTTAAAACACCCATATATGCTGTTACATTTACATCAGATATGTTATAATCTACTTCCTGAATCACATATGCAACTGCAAACACGAACAGAAAATAGGACGCTTTTACTTGAATGCAGATAAATATAAACCTCACACTACATCCAGCCTCTTATCTTGATTCTTTTTGCTGCTCTGTTCAGATGAAAGGGCTTGAAAGAACATTGAAACTAGAGGGAACGTGACAGACAGATCAAGTTAATGGAGGAGCAATTCACACTCCACCCGTCTCGTGAAAAAGTAGATGGAGGTTCTGGAAAGCTTCGGAGGCACAAGGCTTGATAAACCCACTGCATTTTTCAGAGGAAGGTGGACACCTATTCAGGGAAATATTGCTGGCATTGAAGTTGTTTTAAAAACAACAGCAGCACTGCTTTCTAAACACAAGCTTCTCCTTTAGTTATATATGACTAGTTACTTTCATATCAAAAGGAGCTGTAAGATAATTTTTTCCTGAGTGTATACCTAATGACACAGTTGTTTTTTTTTTTTCCTTTGAAGATTGGTATGATCTTTTGTTGAAACAATACCACAGGGTAACTAGTTCAAGGGTTACAGGTAGGTGGCAAAGCAGTGGCATTGGTAGAAAGAAGAAAATTGAGGCTTCCCCCTTGATGGCGTCAAAAACATATAACTGGGTGACACCCTTGTCAGCCCATTCCACACAGAAGTTATCATAGGGGTTGGAAGGGACCTCCAGAGATCATCAGGTCCAACCCCCCTGCCAAAGCAGGTTCCCTGGGACAGGTCACACAGGGAGGCATCTAAATGGGTTCTGGAATATCTCCAGAGAAGGAGACTCCACACCCCCCTGGGCAGCCTGTCCCAGGGCTCTGTCACCCTCACTGTGTAAAAGTTCTTCCCCATGCTGGTGTGGAACTTCCTGTGCTCCAACTTGAGGCCATTGCCCCTTGTCCTGTCTCCACAGACCACTGAAAAGGGGCTGGCCAATTCCCCCTGCATCCCATACTTAAGATATTTATAAACATTAATTAGGTCCCCCCTCAGTCTTCTTTTCTCCAGGCTGAACAGCCCCAGCTCACTCAGCCTTTCCTCAGAGGGGAGATGTTCCAGGCCCTTCATCATCTTCGTAGCCTCCTCTGGACTCTCTCCAGGAGATCCCTGTCTTTTTTATCCCAGGGAGCCCAGAACTGGACACAATACTCCAGGTGGGGCCTGACCAGGGCAGAGTAGAGGGGGAGGATCACCTCCTTAGACCTGCTGGCCATGCAAAATTTATTTTGTGCTATGATCTCTGTCTTCAAAACCGTGGATGCTTAACTTAAAGTACCTGAGAGCAAGTTATGTACATTTGCTGAAAAAGCATGCCTTTTGAAGGCTTTTTGGCAAGGCATTTAGATCCTCATGTAAACTCCAGTGCTTCTGTAGCCACCTTTGCTGAGCACCCACTGTGAAGGGGTACCGACTGCAGAGGACAGCCATTTCATGTGCCTGTACTGCAGGCAGCGTGTGTTGGCATTGTAATGTGAGTGATTAAAATGCATAAATAGTTGAGCATGTGGGATATCTGAGGCTAAAGCCGACCTGCTAAACATACTGACTAATCAGTTTCACTGAAATCAGAAGCAAAACACACAGCATTTAAACAGAAAATGCTGGGCTCTTTTCTGATGAAAAAGATTAAAAATGAAACAAGATTAAGCCCTGGGAACACAGTCTCAGACAGGCTTGGAGTCTTCAATGAAAGAAACAGAAAAATGACACAGATTCAATAACTCAATTCAAAGCCTCCAGTAGGTTCCAGACTCAGCATGGGAGGATCCTGGGAAAGTGGAGCCTCTTTTTGCAAATAAGGGAAGCGCCCTACTGAAGGAAGAGAGGGATAACATAGCTGATTTGCTTGTGTTAGACTTGTCTTTCAACTAAACAGAGGTTCTAGTTGCCTTCAGTGAAGTTTTGCCAAAACAGAATTGTATTCAGCACTGAAAACGATTTCAGGGCTTCAGGTTCCCCTTGGGAAATTGTGGCAATTACCTCTATTCCCCTCAGGAAGTGACTCTGTTATGTTGTGCAGATTTGGTAAAAACCCTTCCCCCCAGCTTTTAGGATATTGTTGCACTGCTTGGTGCTGACATGAAATTAAATAGCAGCAGTTTGGGACTCACACTGCTTTACTTTTCTTTTTTTTTTTCTTTTTTTTTTAGCATTCTTGGTGTTTGTGTTTATTGTTGTTTATTGCCTGAATGGTATGTGGGGTGCTTTACTTGAGAAGAAATCAGTCATTGATTATTAGTGTTCTTGCAGCATGCCAGTCAAATCATACTAACTGTAAAACATGGGAGAGTGATTAATGAACCCTTTGGAGAACATAGGTGAGTCCTGCTTCACACTGCGTTCTGTGAGCAGAGGGGCGACTCCCCACATCTGCAGAACGTTTGCTAACACTGTGACCTTCATTTGCTATGTGCAAATCTCCCAGGTATGTTGCAATTGAACAGCTTAGTATTGTGCTGGCAGACCTCAAGCCTTTAAAAAAGACATTGCCAAGCAGAACTGCTGGCCTCAAGGTCTTCTGTTCAATTTGTTCACTTCTTGAGCCTTGTCTTGAGGGATGCACTGGTTCTTGTGACTTCCCCTCAGGACTTCTGCAAACCAAGACAATGTGTTTAATGCTGAGTATCCAAAAATTACTCAGAGGAGTCCTTAGGTAGTAAGCACTCTTACTGTGGGCTCAGCCAGCCTTCCTGTTCTGCACTTGTGCATTGTGTAACGCTCAAGGGGTCAGGATCTGAGTGTCTTATGAGCTGTGCAATACACTAGATATTAATAGCAGTCACAACTAAGGGGTATCGTTGGACTGCTTCTGATCTTATCAGGGGCATGTTTCCAATCTGGCAGAGCTGAGTGGAGAAATCTAGACTCTCTAGACCTCACCCTTCACAATTTGATCAGCAGGCTGTCCATTGCAGTAGCTATTCTGTTCTGTCTACAGCAGTTCCCTGCAAAATAAAAGAATGAGACACAAAAATGATACTTGATGCAGTGCCTGATTCGTGGCAGTCTGGTGAAGTTCCTTTCAGTCCTACTAACTGGAAAAGGGGAAACAAACCCCCTTTTTTAAAAAGGGGAAAAAAAAAAGTAAACCAGGGGCACTACAGGCTGGTCAGTCTCACTTCTGTGCCCAGCAAAAACATGGAGCAGATCTTCCTGGGAACTATGTTCAGGCACATGGAAAATAAAGAGGTGATTTGTGACAGCCAGCATATCCTCAATAGGGGCAAATCGTGCCTGACAAATTTGGTGGCCTTCTACTATGGGCTTACAATGCTGGTGGATAAGAGTCATAGATGTCACCTACCTGTACTTGTGCAACACATTCTGCACTGTCCTGCACAATATCCTTTTCTCTAAATTGCAGAGACATGGATTTGATGGATAAGAGTAAGTTGTGGATAAGGAGTTGGCTGGATGGTCACATTGGAAGAGTTGTGGTCACTGGCTCAATGTCCAGATTGAGACCAGTGACAAGTGGTGTTCTGCAGGGGTCAATACTGGGTCTGGGACTATTTAATATCTTTGTTGGTGACATGGACAGTGGGATCGAGTGCACCCTCAGCAAGTTTGCTGGCAACACCAAGCTGTGTGGTGCTGGTGACACGCTGGAGGGAAGGGATGGCATCCAGGGGGACCTTGACAGGCTGGAGAGATGGGTCTGTGCAAGCTGCATGAAATTCAACAAGGGACAAGTGCAAGGTCCTACACATGGGTTGGCACAATCCCAAGCACAGCTACAGGCTGGGCAGAGAATGGATTGAGAGCAGCCCTGAGGAGAAGGACTTGGGGGTGCTGATTGATGTTCAAGCTCAACATGAGCCGGCAGTGAGCACTAGCAGCGCAGAAACCCAACTGCATCCTGGGCTGCATCAAAAGCTGCATGGCCAGCAGGTCAAGGGAGGTCATACTACCCCTGTGCTCTCATGAGTACTATGTCCAGCTCTGGGGTCCTCAGGACAATGAAGATACTGAGCTTTTGAAGCAAGTCCAGAGGAGGCCACGCAGATGATCAGAGTGTTGTAGCACCTCTCCTGTGTTGACAGACTGAGTTGGGATTGTTCAACATGAAGAGGCAGCTCCGGGGAGACCTGATAGCACTGTACCTGAAGAGAGCCTACAGAGAAACTGGAGGGGAGCTGTTTATCAGGGACTGTAATGATAGGACAAGGGGTAATGGGTATGAACTAAGAGAAGGAAAATTTAGATTAGACATAAGGAAGAAATTTGTCACCGTGGGTGTGGTGAGGCCCTGGCACAGGCTGCCCAGAGAAGCTGTGGCTGCCCCCTCCCTGCCAGCGTTCAAGGCTAGGCTGGATGGGGCTTATGGGCAGGTCTCCCTGCCCATGGCAGGGGTTTGGAACAAAGGGTCTAGGAGATCTCTTCCAACCCAAACCATTTTATGACACTATGTTTTTTTGCTCAAATGGCATTTACAGCTCTGAGGTGTGCAATTGGAAATGAGGCCCCCTCCTGCCATGCCCTATGCAAACATGCTGGAAGGTATTTCCACACAGTTCTTTTAAAATGATGCTGGCTGTTAAGTAAGTATTTTACTTGGGCACTGGGATTATCAGCAAAGCCTAAAGAAAGATTTGGAGATGCAACATTGCCTAAGCCACCCGCTTGAAGATGACTCAATGTCACAAGATTTGTTTAAAATACATAAAATATTGGGCTGCTTCTTAATTTGCAATCTTGCCTGGAGGTTCATCTTTTTCAGCTTTAGATCTTTAACCAGGCTGATGAAAGACTGCTTTCATGAAGGGAGTTGAAAGTCATATTTAGTCCTGTTCATGTGATCGCATGAGTTAGCCTTCAGAAAGATGCTCCAGATATGACATTATTTAGCAACATGGAATAGCATTATTGTCCTTTTAAATTGCTTTGCAGCACTGGAGAGAGATGCTATTTCTAGCAGTTCTTCCTAAGAATATGAATAGCCCTTGCTTTATTCTCAAGGAATTATAGGGAGTCTTCATTATAGCCATAGGGAGATGATTTTGCAGCATATGGGGGTGAAACACCTCTTAGAGGAGCATGCTTTTGTGTGAATGGAGGCTTCCTGAGGAATGCCCACGTTTCTTTGGGGGCTACATGTGTGTCAAAGCAGGGCTTGTGAAATACCAGCCCTGATTCACATGCTCTTCAGGCTAAACCAAATCAGACAGTGTTACATTAGATCGATGCACTTTAACTTATTTCTCCTTACTGGAGTGAAATTTGTGTGTCTGCATCATCTGTCACTTCTTACTGTTGCTCAAAAGATAGTAGGGTACACTTGCACACCAGAAGGTGGCATGTCATGAGCTTGTGTTGGCACTTGGCCAAAACAACAGGGAAGACAGAATAATTCCAGGTGGAACTTGGGGTAAGCATCTTCTGTTCAACTGTGGTCTCATCTATAAACTTTATCTACTGCAGCCAGACCCAGTTACCCTGGCCTAAGGGCTGGCTGGCTGAACCTGAGTTAAGATCCCCATTGGTTTGGGGGCCGGGGGGGAGGTTGGGGTGAGTTTTAGTTTAAGGGTATGTTAAAGAGCCTGAATTTCTTTAAATCCTTACGGACAGAAGTGAATGGTAAGGAAAAAAGCAGGCTACAGTTTTAGGGATGGGCAGGCTTGAAATCAGGGTGACATAACTTTGTTGGGGTCACATCAGAGCCCTCGTCAAAGCAGGGCTTAGAATGCAAGATCCCCTGGCTCCTTGTCATGGTTTATTCATGCCCACGTGTTTGTATAAGCCAGGAAAAAGTGTGTGTAAGGGAGAGAGGAAGCTGGTTTATTTTTGACCTGTGCTACTATTTCACAACCAGTCTGTGGCCATGTCTGCAAGTTTTCAGATACGTAGGGCTCAGTTCTCCATTTTGGAAAGCAGAGTGCAGGTCCAAGCCTGAGACTCTGTGCACACCTAGAGGTATTCTAATCTCAGACTGTTCATTGATACATAATGCCAGATCACATGAGCAACCTGCAGTGACACAGGGACGTTTCTGACCCCTGAGCCCACGTGGCATGATCTGTCCCCTGCAGTGGGAAGGGGAAGCAACAGGTGATCACATTATTCCCAATGCCAGCAGAGAGCAGCCTGTATCCCAGCTCAGTTTTTCACAGGTGACAAGTGAGTTGCTTGGGTGGGAAAATTGGACTGACAGTTCTGACCTGTCCTGGTTCTGGCCAGGCCAGAGGTACCTTCCCCAAGGAGCCAGCACAGGTGAGCCAAGCTGGCCAAGGGCATTTCCACACCATGTGGAAAAGGGGCTGGGCTGGTGTGGCTCCAGGATGGGCTGTCCCCTGTTGGCTTGGTAAGTGTGTTGTGTTCCTCCTGCTGGTTGTGTATATTCTTTCACGAGTGCTGCTGCTGTTGTTTCCCCAGAGCGTCCCAGGACACTGCCCTCTCCCCACCCTGCTGTTGCCATTGTCTGCCCCTTCTCCTCCCTGTCCCACCCGGGGCAATGGGGGGGAGTTGAGTGTGAGTAAGCAAGCTTGTGGTCCCTGGTGCTCAGCTGCTGGCTGGGCTGAACCACAGCAGTAATCATTTTGGTGATGTGTTTATTATTTTCTTGCTATTCAGGGAGCAAGCATTATTATTAGAGAAATTCTGGACTGTCTTGCTCTTTTCTTCTCTTAATTCAGTCTTATTTTTCTAATACCTCTGTTCGTGCACATTTTCCTCCTCTGTATATTGCTCTTTTTATATAATTATTTCTCTTGACCCAGACAGACTGGGTAGTGCCTAGATCTGAAGGAAACATCATCAGGTATTTTCATCAGCAGTCTGATATATAGCAAGTTCATAACCCAACTTAATGAAACTACAGAAAAGCAGGCTTTCCAAGCAGTGTTAGGTGTTAAGTATAATAGTTTTTATGCCTGCTATCTCTGTTCATTCCACCTTGTTGTGGTCTTTTCCAGATGATCACTGCATGTACTATAATTAGGGAAGTCTTCTGAATAGATGGAGAGACTTTATCTGCATTCCCCAGGGTAAATCCTGTGTCAGGGTCCCCCTTAAATAATGTAAGAGTGAAAAACTGAAAGGAAGATGATTGAGACAGCTGCATCAGTTTGACTCAATCAGTTTACTTTAATCAGTGCAGGTACCTTTTGTGGGCTCTTTCCTAAGTCATAAACAGCTGAAGCTGATTCAGTCTCATTAAGTCAATTCTGTCTGATTAAGTCAATTCCAGATCATCAGTCTACAGAGGCAGATCTACTTTACCTGAATTGCTACAACCAAGTCAGTGGGTAGACCCAAATTTTGACCACCTGGCCTTGTCCATGGAGCATGAGGATCATTGTTGAGATTCTGAAGGGGAAGAAATGAGCATCTGTTATGATGAATTTGCACTTTCCCATTTGTGCCACAAGGAAAGATATATTGATCAAAATGGAAAGAATGCTGGAAAAAAATAATGGATTGGACCAACTGCCTAAAGATGGCTTTCCTTCTCCATCATTGGCTTTGGGAACAGCTTGCTGCCAAAAGGTAAAGCTTTCCCTTTTTTGCAGGAGTGATGCTGTGTTTGGTGCTTCTTGGAAGACCTCAGATGCCACAGTTAGAGGAGATGTGTTTGGGCCACCGATGGAGGAACTGAGAATCTTCCTGACTTGCCCAGTGTCTGCTGTAGAATATCTAATGTTATCATGGGGTGTTTCATAGTGGCAGAATGTCTTTGGGAATATTGTGTGGATGAAATGATTTATCGGTACTTCTGTTTCATTGACTAGAAATGTTCTGAGTGATGTTATAAGACATTGCAGGAATAATATCCATAGCTGGAAGGGACCTTGTGGAGAACTACCATGACTGCTGACTTTAATGAAGCTTTGTGAACAATGAGAAATATAACAGCAAAATAACAATTAAAAAACCCCCCAAACACCAAAACTAAGAAAGATATAGCTCCAGAGGGTTTTCTTATGTGATGCTTACATAATTATCACATGCAAGTTTGGCAATATGTGGCTTTGAACACTAAAAGCCTTATTTTCATGCTGCCCTCTACTTGTGTAAAGGCTCGGAGAAGGGGGCTTGCCCCCAGCATTTTAAAGCAAAGCCTACAAAGCAGAGGAAAGAGGTGCTTATGAGATCAAGGGAAACCTTTTGCTACTGAGAAAAATAAGAGCGTGGTATGCTTGATTTAAAAAAAAAAAAATAAATTCTCTTCCTGTATAAAGTGTTTGCAGAGGAGCACAGCAACCAACCCAAGCTTTCTACTCACCAGCTCTCAGCAGTGCCAGCTGGTATAAGCTTTGCTGGTTGCAGACTTTCAGATGCTGTTTCAGTGCAAACTATCTTCCAGGTAAAAGGTAATTAAATGAATTGCCAGTTCTTGAAGTATTAATTAATACAAGACTGGAAGAACTCCAAATGCTTTTTTTGGCAGTGGGCTCTTCACTAAGAGGAATGCTGTGGAGGCAGTACTTGCCTGCTTGCACATCTATGGATCTTGCCGCCAGGTGACTAGCGAGTAGCACAGCACAATAGGAATTAATTTGTGGAGCCAAACAGTGCTGAAGACCCAGTGCTATTTTTTAAGGAGGTTAACCTGGACTGACTGCCCTTCAAGCAGCTGGAGCTCCCGGGCTGAGCTTATCAAGCACATCTTCCAATTTTGCTTTGCCCAAGAGAAATCCAGCCCATGCACTCCAAGGCCATTCTGCTGTGTGAAACGCTGAATGTGGGAGCTATTAGGAGACTGTCTGTAAAGTGCCTTCCTGATTTTAACACAGAAGAGGAAGGGTGCCTGTGCTACCAACTGCCAGCTACACTGAGGTAAAATCATAATGCAATATTGATGCTTTCATTTTATTGCAAGCCACATTTATTAAGGTCACCGTAGGAGCATTGGGCTGAAATGGTTGGTTGTCATTAATGTGAAGGACTTTGTTGTTATCTATTTTCCCATCTTTCAGCCCAGATGAAATGTTCTTTAAGAACATATATTAGAGGCTTTATAATTTGTACCACCTCATTTTCTTCTGCTTTGTAAAAACCTGACGCTTGGTCTGCTTGTTGTTTCAAGAGTCCTTTGGTAGTTCAGATTAGTGGTGGTTTCAGAATTATTTATTTTTCTTTTGAATCACTTTTTATATTTCTTTCTTGGTTTTCACATATAGTTACAAGCATAAAAGTGTCTGTTGGAATTGTTCCTAACTATGATGACAGTTTGGGTTATTATCATGGGTTCTCAGAAGCCAAGGGAGAAGTCAGTGCTGTTTTTAAAAACTGCATACTCATTTCCAGCTCTGGTGGTGAGATCATCAGAAGAAATGGTTAAGTTCCAAAATTTGTTGTCTGAAGCTGGAAGAGCAGCTTTTAGCTGTGGCAGTATTTTCAGTTTCACACACGTCTAAACCAAGTAGAAAACTTTCTTTGCTTAAATTCTGGGCAGCAAGTTCTTCACAGACACTGATCATTAGCATGAAGGCTCTTTTGTCTGCCCTGGTGCTGCAGCAGTGGTACCTCTTGATGGTACCGTCTTCCAGGACAGTATTCAGTGATATACAGCACAGTTGTAGTGCATAAAGTGTTGGCAGCTGTTGCAGGAACACAAGAGGCCATCTATGTGAAGGATTGGCCTGAAATGAACATTTTCTAAAGCTCCTACCTAGTTTTAGAAGCAGCTCAGAGAGACTGGTTTTGAAAATAACCAGAGCTGGAACCACAGCTCCTGGGAATGTTATGCTGTAGGTCTGGCACTGACTGGCATTGCAGCAGGTGCATCATCCACCACACCAGCAATGCTGCTGCTTTTGGGATGGAGTAGAGACAAAGCTTTAAGTGTGGGTGGGGATGCAGTACCACATAAACAGGAATAGCAAAGTTCAAGTAAAACAGATCTTTAAAAAATGGGACTGATGGTGGTAGTAGTAGAAGAGTTTTGCTTGGAAGTCTTTATTCAAAGGTGTTCCAAGATTGGAGCTAAAAAGCTTCGGACAAGCTGGGAACCTGGCTAAAAATGGAGAGCGATGGGTATAGCACCGTGCAGGGCTGGCTTTTCAGGAGGGCAGATCCTGGGATCAAGGGAGTTTCTTACTAAGTGTTTGAGGAATTGGGCAGAAATCAGGGATGTGAGTGGTGAAAGGAGGACCAAGGAAGGTGCAAAGCCTTTCGTACGTGTGTTATTCTTTTCATAGGGAGAAGAAAGGAGAGAAAAAAGAGATACTGGAGGGTGAGATGCCTGGAGAGAAAAAATTAAGTATGGGAATGGGCACGCTTTAGAGCAGGTCAGAAAGGAGGGAACTTGCTGAGCAGATAAGAAAGAGAACAAGACTGTTTAAAGGGCATCCCTGTGGGAAACTAACCCAGGATAAGATGTAGGTTGCGGGTCATATATGAGTAAACACAGACATCCCAAATCGGTGCCATGGTGAGTATAGATCTTAATTTGTGAAGTGCTGGCCTAGAATAGCTTTGCTAGACTTTTCTGTTGTTTTCATGTTCAGCTGCTAAGAAACTTGTTGCCTACCAGCTCTACCATTATTAAGAGATCTGATTTAAAACAACAAGTGGCCCTATGGGTGGAGAGGGAGTAATGGGTGTATGCATGTGGCTCCTTATGCGTGTAGAGTTGGCTGTGTCTTCTGATTATGTCTTGTGGGTTTATTACAGAGAGCTAAAGCACCATCCAGTAGATAACACAGATCAAGAAAAGCTTAAGTTTTTTCTGGGTATCTGTAACTGTTTTTTGGGTTGTTTTTCTTTTCTTTTTTTTTTTTTAAATGTGACCACTTTCTGTGTAGAAACCTTCAGAGCTTCTGCTCCACAGGCAAAGGAAGCAGGACTATTAACTTGAGTTTCAGATTTAACATCAGTTTTCTCCCAGTTGGTTACTTTAAACTTTGGCCTTTTGGTAGGGTTGATCGGTCATCTGCTGTGGATGTTGCTGGAAGATCCATACTGGAGTATTGTGTCCAGTTCTGGGCTCCCTGGTATAAAAAAGACAGGGATCCCCTGGAGAGAGTCCAGAGAAGGGCTACGAAGATGATTAAGGGCCTGGAACATCTCCCGTATGAGGAAAGGCTGAGTGAGCTGGGGCTGTTCAGCCTGGAGAAAAGACTGAGAGGGGGACCTAATTAATGTTTATAAATATCTTAAGTATGGGATGCAGGGGGAAATGGCCAACCCCTTTTCAGTGGTCTGTGGGGACAGGTCAAGGGGCAATGGTTGTAAACTGGAGCACAGGAAGTTCCGCACCAACATGGGGAAGAACTTTTACCCAGTGAGGGTGACACAGCCCTGGGACAGGCTGCCCAGGGAGGTGTGGAATCTCCTTCTCTGGAGAGATTTGAGACCCATCTGGACACTTCCCTGTGTGACCTGTCCTAGGGAACCTGCTTTGGCAGGGGGGTTGGACCCGATGATCTCTGGAGGTCCCTTCCAACCCCTACAGTTCTGTGATTCTGTGATCCAAGTTCAAACAGAAGGGCTTGGATTGTGAATCTGTGCTGGCCAGTCATCAACCCAAGGCTGTGTTGGCAAAACAAACTTGGGTTTGTCGGTTCATTGCAGCTCCTCCTTCCCTCAGGAGGGCTGTAGGGAGGCACCTGGTACGAGTACACTGAAAGCTGATCATGTTTTGTTGATTGTGTTTGAAGCTACAGACTCTTACCCTGGGTATTGGGAGTCAGCTGGGTCAAGTGGCACAGAACAGAACACTCTTGTTTCCTGAAGGTCTTTTCATTTGTAGGAATCCTTAGTGCAACTTCACACTTAGTAATTCAAGCAATGAAAACTGGGGTGGTTTTGTAGCCACTTATATTAACAACATGTTCCAGTTATTTCCTTCTCAGGGAGTGAACAGGACTTTGACTGACCGTGACAAACACTTATCAGGTCACCCCAGGAACATTTCTACAATTGCTTGGCAGCTCTTGAAAACCTGAGTTATGTGCTTTCCCGATTCAAAGTTTCTGTGGTGAGCTCCCTTTTGCTACTTGTCACCTCTCCACCCCAACGCATTCCCATGCCTGCTTGCACACCATGGACTGTTTCTGGTGGTGTCCCCAACTGGCCCAGCCCTGCAACCGTTACACTATTAGAAACAGACACAGTCCGTTACTGAGCTTCCCTCCCTTGTTTTTGGAGGGTTTTGTTTGTTCATCTCAGTGATTATTCATGTGAGCCAACGAAAATCAGTTGTGAACCAAGATGCTGCAAATCCACCTGTAAATTTTCCTACAAAATTACAGCAATAATTACAAATGAGGAAACTTACAGTGTTGTGGTTTGTTTGTAGTCAGCTGAAGAACAGGACAACCAGATAAATTTATCTGGTTGTCGAAATGTGCTTGATAAATTTATCAAGCACATTTCCTTAGTCTACAGCTGCACTATTTGTAATAATTAGGGTTTGATCTTTTGGTTTTTACAAAAATAAATTGTTGTCAGATTTGACAATTGACCATCTTGATTTCAGGGATAAAAGACAGCAAGATAAACCATTAAATGCAGTTGAGCCTCCAGTCATATAAGCAAACAGCACAGAAAACCTGTATGGTAAGCATGAATGAGTTTTGCTGGTGTTTGTTTCTTGGTTCTTTTAGAACTGGTATATCATGGACTTTTTTTCCCCATAGTTGATAAAGCACACTTATTGAGTCCAAGTATTAGTAAATGCAAGCCTGACCATCCTGCATAGGTGCAACCTGTACCAAAGTTTAAAAAAATTAAGTTGATTTATATGAAAGTAAGAACTAATAACAATCAGAATTGCTTTATCAACTGGTGGGGGGTAGAGGGTGGAGAGAAAGGTCTGTGGACTGGGTACCAATTATTTTGTTTCTTTTTTTTTTTTTTTTTTTTTGCATTGGCAATTGCATTTTCTGTTCCTTCTCAGCAGGTGTAACTATCACATGTACTAATCGTACTTACTCCAAAGTGGAGCATCTTTTGTCTTTTTTTTTTTTCTTCAATAAAAATGGGTTGTTTAAGCCTGACAGTATAGCATTTAAACATATATGTGGGAGCAAAATTGTTTTAGACCACAGGCAAACATCAGGATGGGCAGATCTGTGTTTTGTGTTTCATTCAGTATCTAAATCAGCTTGGTTGTCTCTTTATTGCATCTGAGGACTGTGGAATACACTTCATCTTAAAAATGCTGGTAGATAAAATAGTCTGATTCAGGCTCTCTGTTGAATTCCATCCAGTTTATGGTATTTTGAGTTTAAGCAGTTATTTCAGGTATGGGCTGTGTTTTGTGGTTTTGATTTGTTTTTTCCTGTTTAGTTTTGCTCAGTTTAATCAGCTCAACAGCCAAACGTTGCCTCCTCAATGTTTTCAGTAAAGCTGATCCCTAAAAAAGTGCTGAAGTAGTTAGGTGAAACCAGCTAGAGCATTGGTCATACTAGATACACTTCTGTAAATCTCCACACATGATTTTTTTTTTTCACTGTACTTCCAATACTGTGTTTTTTCCCCTTAAATATCTTGAGTCTGTCAGAGGCTTTTCCTCTCTAAACTAGCCACCATAATATCTGTGGACAATTGTTAATTATTTCTTGTTCAGACTTGTATTTGCCCACCTGTCTTTCCAAAGACACGATTCTGACACTTCCCAAACCAGAGGCAAGAAGAAAGAACAGTAAATTCATGTTGCAGATGACTTTGCAAATCAGGAATTGTGTTTTCCTTCCAAACTGCAATGAAAGGTAATTGCAAAGGTCTCAACAAAACAGCAGTCTGAAAAATGTTGGCTTGCTGATTTCAACAAATCAGGGCTGAGGAGGATTAAGAAAGTGCAGGCTTCCAGTTTCAAGAGCCTCTGAGTTTGCCATAGAAGCTGGGGCTTGTTTGTTCGCTTTCAGCAGCCCACGTAGTGTGATGGCAGGAGAGGGAGGGGAGCATTGGGTCTTCTCTGCTTTCTAGACTGCTGGGGAAAGGAATCTGAAAATTCTGGATGCTCCTTCCTGAGAGGGTTCTTGATATTCCTGACTCTGGAAAAAACCACCAGAAGTGCTCCCCAAAATTCTGCTGAACTTCTGAGGAGCTCAATGAGCAAACCAGCAAATGATTAAGCAGAATCCCAAGGGAAAAGTGTGTCTTGCTTTTGATTTAAAAGGAATTCTTTAGAAGTTCTCTGACAGCTGTAATTGCAGCTGAGGGAAAGCAGTTTGTGTAACAATGACTGAATATCCCAAGGAGGTCACCAGCAGTGCCTGGCTGCAGGATCAGATGCAGCTCATACAAATCTTCTCACAGAATTTCTCCCTCTTGGTGTCTCATGGTGCCATCAGGTCTGCACTGGCTTAAAACTAAAACTGAGGAAGGGTATCAGTTTTTAGCTACAGCTTGCCCTGATCTTCTTATTCCTAAGCTCTGAAATGCTTTCAGGGTCATCTGACATCTGTCTGCAAGACCTATAGATCCCAGGAGTCAGACAGATCTGGACCATGATGCAACTGAATAGAACTGCAGTGCTGGCTCAAACTTTTTTTTCCCAGGCATTTTGAACATAGTTAGGAGTTCTTGTCTAAAACCAGGTAATGTTTGTTATAAAAGCTAACTAAATCTGTGCAAGGTCAGAAAACCTTTGCAATGCTTTTTGTTTGTTTATGTGGGTTTTAGTCACCCTCTTCTTTTCCCTCCTGTAGCCGAGTCTTCTTCCTCCGTGTTTGCCTACTGGTCTGAAAGACCTTAAAAGTCAAGATATATGTCATTGTGGCAGTGGTTTGGTGTCTTGGTTCAAGACACAACTAGGCACATGCTTTGAAGAAGAAAAATCACCTTTTTTTTTTTTTCTCCTTCTTAGCAAAAGATTTCCATTCAGAGTGGCACATTACACAACATCCAGGTGCATTTATTTTGTGGAAGCTGCTTGACATTGAAAGGCAATTTGATTATTTTCAGAGAGTTCTCTTAAAATATATCAGGTAAGCCCAGGTGACAAGTGATAGCTAAATGGGTGTTCAGGTGTTAGTAATCACTCCCTTTGCAGGCATTTTAGATGGCAGAAACCCGTTCAGAAAGCAGGCTGTGCTACCTACCACACCTGCTGAAACACTCTTTGAGAGCAAGGCACGGCAGCAGAATAATCTCTTTTGGAAGAACAGCCTCAGGTTAGAGTAGAAAACTGGAAATGCTGGAAAAAGTATAGGCAGAGAAGCTCTGCCTGGGAAAGGTGAAGTGTTATTAGTCCTCTTCATTCTGAAAATACTTCTAGTCCTTTAGGTGGCTTTTGCAAAGACCACCTCTGCTTCTGTTAAGAGATGAAGGGCATTTAACTACTACAAGCTGTTAGCATCCTGTGCTGTTTGCCCCCTCTGGAAAGGTCAGAGGCTCCATCTTCCCAACAAAGCAGGCCTTTTGACTCTCAGTGTCAGTGTTTCGGTTTCTGCTCTCAAAATTGTCTGTTACTATTTCTCTGTTGTTCTCTATTATAGATCACTGTTTGTGATTGCTTGTCAGCAACAGTGGCATGGCAGCACTGCAGGAATTGCCATGTTTATTCCACATGTTCATAGTGCTTTAACATCTGAGGTGGGTCCTGGCTCTGGCCAGGCCAGAGCCAGTCTCCCCAGGCAGCCAGCCCAGGTGAGCTGGGTTAGCCCCATCTGTTCCCTCACCACCTGACATCACTCCCCCATAAGAGGGGCTGGTTGGGGAGGGGCACTCCTGGTGCCTCCAGGGCAGTCCTAGTGCAGCACTCTGTAATGGCTGGCTCGGTAAGGCACTCTTATTGCTGGGTGTGAGTGTGGTTGGCTGCTGGTTTTTTCCTTCCGTTGTGCTTTTGTCAGTAAGCTGCCCTCATCCCAACCTACGGAGGCTCTGTCTCTCTGGGAGTGTTTGGGGCTGATCCACCACAAAGCATTACAAGATGATATCCACCTACAGGATGTGGACTCTACTGTTTGCTTTAGATCAGTCTTTCTGTCACCTAAAGGTAGCTGTGCACTTTATAAAGTATCCTCTGATTTCTCAATTCAGCTCAGTGTTTGTTTGGTGTAGGGATAGAAGGCTACCTCTAGCAGCTCCAGTACTGGGAAATACTTAACAGAGCTATTTAAGTAGGATTCTTTTGGGAGAAGACCAAACCAAAACACATGCAACTATTGTGTATGTACATTACAGCTGATTTGAATAGAGACTTCTAACCATCTCAGATACTGTGTCACCCAAATTGCTTTAGCTCATGGTATAGCAGGCTAAACTGACACAGTGAGGCTGTTTTTCTGAGGTAATTTAATTCTGTAATTAGCTTTCCCTCTTCCTATATGCCTTCAGGGCAAGAATCAGGTCTGGTTCAGTTATGTTCACAAGAAAGTGAAAAGGCCCTTTGGAAAACTGAGCTTCCCAATTACTAAAATAAAAAAGGAGAGGGGGAAAAAAGTTAAATAATAAAATTGGGGGGTGGGGGAGTCAGAAAGATTTTGTTAACACAGGCAATGAGGTGGATTCTGTTCTTGGCTGTATTGATTTAAGGACAAGTTGATTCAGTGACACAAAATCTAGATTTATGTAAGAACAACTGAAGGGTAACATCTGGTTCACTGCTTGTGTTGCAGCGACAGCTGGGCTTCGCTCTTGCTTGTTGGAGATAACAGACACTTCCATATGGTCCTACCAAGTTCCACAACCAGCTTAAAAGCATGAGTAATGATGTGAACATCACCTGTGTCAGGGAGAGGGTAACAGAAATGCAAGTTAATTCTGGTTGTATTTCTGTGAGAGGAGGTGTGAGTTTGCAGCCTCTTCACAGCTAGGTCACTACAAACACTGGCCAGTTACAGAAACCTGGGGTTTGTGTGTTTGTGTGTATTCTGACTTAGCCCTTCCATGCTTTTAAGGGAAGGAGGAGAGATGTGAAAGCCTGTAGGGCTTCTAATGATGCCCACTATCTCTGGAGAATCTCACACTGGTGAGTTTTCACCCAGCTACATCTATCCACCTCAACATACTATTATTTATCTGCTTTCTAAATCTCAGCTCCAGCTAAAGGAAGCCAAGTAGCAAGCAGGGGTTTCTGCAACAAGGCTGTGAAACCGCAGTGTCACTGTTGTGCTGGAGTCATGCTAAATGTCTGCTGTTGGGGCTGCTTCCAAGGTAGCTCCCAAAATAGGCACTGAACCCCGTGCTCCCTGCAGGGCTGGCTGCAGGGAAGGAGAGTGGCTACCTGCACCTCTCTCTTAGGTGAAGGAGGTTATGGGAAGGACAGAACAGTGGTCTGGCTCCTGATGCTGCTGTTGTGCTTGCAGAGCAGGTGTGCCCCACAGGGATGGGAACCCAGCGTTCTGGGTTCAACTCTGCTGCCAGAGAAGCCTACGTGTAGTTGAGGATGGAGGTTGAATCTGCCTGCAGTAGCATAGAGTTGGTGGAGTGTACTTTATGCCTGTGGCAAAGTCAGCGCAGGGGGAAGGGACTGTCTGAGCTGCCTAAAACCTGCTGCCAGTGCTTTTAGCCTGTACCCAGGGAGAGCTGACTGAATGGGTGAGGCTCCTCTGCAGAGCTGAAGGCTGGTTTGAATTATCTATACAGCAGAATTTGGCTACATGCCACTGAGAGTCTGGGTTGAGGACATTGCCTCTTTACACTGACTGCTGTGAAACTTCTGTTTTCATTCATTTTGAGTGGATCACCATTGTTTCCCTGCTTATAATACAGATCCAGAGCATGGACAAAAATACCATGGAGGCAAAGACAGGAGGAGAGGCATCCTGAGTGTCATCCACTGAGAACTGCAGGTACGGGTTTCCTTTATTTATGCCAATTAACAGTAAATGAGCAGGGCTTCTTCCTCTTCCCCCACCCCTCTGCTTCAAGAGGGGTCACCCAGATCTCACTTACCCTTCTTGATATCACTTATGACTTACTGCAGTCTCCCTCTGTGATTTCTCACAGTGTTAATGAGTGCTGTCTAGGACCAGAAAGATTACTGTTGTAATCAGATTCAGTCCTCCCACTACCTTGGGTAACTACATGTAACAGGTATGTGGGCATTTAAGTACCCAGAAGGGCAACTGACTGGTTTTTTTAATAGGTGCAAGAAAGGAAACTCGCCCCAGGTTCTGATTTCTTGCTGGTAGGCTTTGTCCCACAAAGTGGGGAAAACCCTAGAGGTGGTACACCTATGCCCTTTTAGGAGGGGAGTTCCCCCCAAAAAATATAAGTAAAAGCTATGTGACTTTGCATAGTTTCTTTTGCTCTGAGTTTTTTACTCAAAATGTCCAGAAAACACTTGCTTTATATATATCACCAAATTACCTTGTGCCACGAGGTCCTTTCCAGTGCTTTATAACAACCTTGAGGCTTGTAGAAAAAAGCCAAGGAGCCAAAGGATAATGTACTGTGGACAGAGTAGCAGGAAGCAGAGCAAGGGCGCCAACAAGTCTCCAGGTTTCTGCTGTGGCAAGGAATTGGTTAAATTTGCAGCCAGTTTGTACCCCTTTGTTCTCATGCCAGCATTGTTTAGCTGCTCTCCCAAGACAGGCTGTCCGTTTTCTGTGTAGCATTTCTCTGCATCTTCTCCAGAACTGTTTTCTTCCAGAGTGTAACAGCCCAAGTCATGTACTGTATTTGGGGGGGGGGGAAACACCAGTTTTGTACAACTACATCAGTGCTTCCCCACCTCTAAGTAGAGAAGTAGCGTCTTGCCAAAGGCTCCTTCTCTGTGAATAGCTGAAGATTTATTCATTGCTTATTTTGATTGTCCTTTGTATATCCTAGCTCATTTAGCTTTTCACAAATCTGGCCTTAACCCTATGCTGTATCATAGCTATCTTTGACCAGGATTGGTTGCTCTTTGTGATTCCCAAGAACCTCCCTGCAGTGGGTCCTAGCTTTGTGGTTTGTTCTGTTTGGGTTTTTCCCCCCCCTCACTTATTTAGGCCTAGAGTGCTTCCCACTAAGATTTTTCTCTTGCTCAGAATATCTACATGGGATAGCTTTTATACTTTTGATCTAAATACATTCCAATCTATCTCCACATCCAGGTCTTTTGGCTCCTCAGATAAATTTACTAATGACTTCCCTTCATCTGACAGAAGTTGAAAAATTTAGTAGCCAGGCTGCTTCTGTTCTGCATTGTGTTGAGAGTAAATGGAAACATTTGCTGACTGCTCAGCCCAATGCTGTTTTATATGGCCAGCTTTTTTTTGAAGTGTCTTTTGTTCCCTACCACTTTGAGTTTGTCTCTTTCAGTCTCAGCCACTACTGAGAAAAAAACCTGGCAGCTATTGTACGCATGGCTAGCTGGGCCCAAGTTTATTATTAGGAGTGTTTGTTTCCCAAACAGTATCTGGGAAGTTAAAGTTGACCATGGCATAATTCCCAGTAGTGTTTCTCTAATAACATCTCAGTGACAGACCTCTTCTTCCATCAGTGTGTTTTAGCTGCAGACAAGAAAGGCCACGTTTCAACAAGGCGTCCGAATCAAAACCAACCACCACTCAAAAAACAAAGGCTGTGAGCAGGTGGTCTGGGCTGCTGGAAGTGGAGCTTCCTGTTCATGTACAATGGGGATATCTATGATTAATTAAATGATGATGACTTAAATGACAGAGGTCTTATTTTTTAATAAATTGGAAAGATAACTTGCTGTTTTCCCCTTGTCTGGATAAATATCTGAACAATGAAATAGAGGGAGTATTGTGCTAAAGTTACAAATGTCTTGGATATTGGCCTGTTGATCATATTCACATGGGTCCCGGTTGGAACAGGGGTAGAGCAGTAAAAAAAGTCTGCTCCACGAGCCATTGCTTTCCCATTGTGGAGCCATTGTGGAGACCAAACCAGCCTTCTCTGCCATAGGGCTGCTCTTTTCAGCCTGGAGTGCCATGAAGGAAGGATCGCCTCTCCCACCCCAGCCAGCCCTGTTTCCTGTGGGCACCCACTAGAGTCTTCTGACCTGTTGCAAATCACTCTTTGGCCTGTAGCAATGACCATCACCTGGCAGAAGTTGTAACCAGATTAACCCTGCCATGGGAAGAAATGCATTTAAAGGTTTCCCAGCTGTTGCACCTACATGCAAGACTTTGAATGGAAGAAATGTGCAAAGCATTCTTTTCCTTCTCAGACTGTGTCCCACTGAAATGAGCCTGCTGTTTGCAAATGTCAAGGCTTCTAGTGGCTTCTGTCATACCGTTCCTGAGCTACAGTGGCTCACTGAGCCTTCTCACCCTCCTCCTTGGAGGCTAATCATAGCTATTTGTGTTGCTCTTATAGCCCTGTTTTGAGTTCTGTCTCACTACATCATGTTTTCAAGCACCCACCCGATCTGAAAAGTACCCGGAGGAAAAACTGTGCACCTGTTCCCAGGCTTTTGGCTGCTGCAAAACAGTAAAGGAATTCAGGCCAGTTAACACTGGCCAAAAGTTTGAAGTTGAAAGGTTACAGATCTGAGAGTTACAGTAGCACTTGTAATAATGTCTTGCCTGTACAGGTGAAGCCAGCGGGACACAGAACAAACTTGGGAGTTCGGATGCTGGAGTGACAGGCTGTGCAATGCAGAACCAGAGGCAAAATGAGGAGGGTTGTGGTTTTTTGTTCTTGTGAACAGTACAGAGGAAGAAACTGGGCATTAAGCTGTGCTTAAAGTGGCAAAGGCATCTCAAATGCTGGCCTCTTTTTGGAAAGGAGACAGGGAGCAGTGAGTCCTGGCATGGTACCACAGGAATGACAGAGCTATCGTGAAAGGACAGGTGTTTCATCTTCCAAAAGCAGCTCATGTCAGTCAGTTGAGCACACACAGAGCTGAGTGAGTAGGGACCCAGAGCCACAGGCTCAAGCACTTGTTTTCTCTGAGCTCAGAGCCTGTCTGCATTTGGCACTGGGGCTGTAACCGAGCAACAGGTTACAAGTGAGGGTCTCCCTCTGCCCTGCCACCCCTTGGTTGGTTACTCCCTCCTGTGCACCACTTCACCTCTCCCCTTCTCCCAGGCTTCTCCTGTGCCATATGCTACAGCCAGCGTCCTCTGTGAACAGTGGGCCACTGTGTGCCCATGGGCTAGATGGTGGGAAAGCAGCTGCTGTGTCCCTGTCAGATGGTTGAGAGACCTGGATCTTGAGAGGTTTGTCTCCTGCCAGGTGAAGAAGCATCAGCTCTTGCCCTCTTTTCTTGAAGGAAGGACTGCTTTCAGTGCTCTGAGGCTTCAGTTTAGGATACTCTTTGGTGCAGGTAGACGTGGAGTCATGCCGGTTTATCGGCAACAAGGAAAGATGAGAGGGGACAAATGGGACACTTGAGTTCTGTGTGACAGTATAGCTTAAGGCAGCAAGTAGAAAGGAGGAATCTGTGGTTTCATGTTCTTGATCTGGTGAAAACCACTAGATAGGACGTATTTTTCCATAATTTTGTAAACCCTTTCCCCTTCTCCTTTCTGTTCTTTTTGCCTGTGGTACTCTTCAGATGGGTGTGTTTTGACCTATTTTTTTTTTCCTCTGCACAAGCCCAGTGAGCACAAGGATGTTTAGTGCCTGTGGGGTAATGTGCATGGGTTTCAGATGCTCTTATGTATAGATACATGCCTTGAGGGCTTAATTTTGGTAGGCAAATAATGTTTCCTAATGTGCACTCTGCTTCAGATTGCATGGGATTGGCTGGCAGGAAGGCTGTCTCATCTTACCTGGATTACTTCCATGACATTTCTTGCTGTCATATGTTTTGTTTGCTTGTGTCCTCTCTCCCTGATGGAGTACAGGAGTATGGCACAGCCCGGGGCAGGAACAAGCACTGTGTGAACTTCACAGAAATAATCCCTGGGAACCATGAGAGCTGACACAGCCTAATGTAGCTCTTTGGCCAGGTCTTGGAAAAAGTGACCTCAGACTAGGTGAGGGTTGTGTGCTATGAACTCATGACACATGCTGTGGGTTCTAATGAGCTCTCCTGCGCTTACCAGAAGGCTTAAAGCTTCTGGGGCAGGCTTTAGCAAGTTCTTTCCTGTCAAAGAGTGTCTGGTAGAAATATCATGTAACTGCAAATGGGTGACTAAACAAACTACCTGAGGACTGGTGCTTGCTACAGCTTGAGCCACCAGAACAGCAGAGAGCAGTCCCCTACCATCTGGGGCAAGGGGACTGAGAGAAACTATGAAAGAGAGTTGTGCTGAGACAGCTTTTGGAGCTCAGTTGCGGAGACTGGGGCACGTAAGGGACTTGGAACTCTTCTCATGGTGTAACGTAAAGGTGAAGGTCAGACTATGATGGTAGGTAGTAAAGCTGGAAAATTAGTGGAGAAGGGATGTTGTGACTATCTAGTTCTACAAATGCATCCATGTCTTGAAGTAATTCATGGAAGAGAACAGTCCTGTGACGCTTTATTTCTCGGACCAGAGGTGTGTGGGCCAGACTGCATGATGTGTTGCATACACAGAGCCTAATTAGTCATCTTCCTTATTGGATTGCCAAGGAGGAAATCACTTTCATGATGCTGCAACTTTCCACTCTGTTTATTCCATGTTCTCCACAGTTTTGCTTTTCCCATGTTCAACAGTTTTGGGTTTTCCCCCTGCCACTTCCTGTGATTTTTCTTTGTTTTTCTCTGGTTTTGCGAGCTGGGCCAGAGTCTGGCTGTAACACTCTCTTAGTTCAGTGGTGACTCAGGAGGTACATAGTTTCTTCTGGAACTTAAATAAGACTCCATTTTATTTGAATACATTTTAATTATTGTTTTGCATTTAAATGCTTCTGCAGCTTTTATGTTTGGTTTGTGGAGAGGCTTGTGTCTCAGTTGAATTTGAGCTGATATAGAACAAAAATCTGTTGACTCTTTGGTCACATGCATTGTTTTTGCTCGCAGGAGCATTCATTGGGCTTCCTGCTAGCCATCTTTTTCCAAAGCATTTTGAAGGCTACTCACTGTTACCAAATCATTGCTAATACTATTTGTGGGCAATAGAATATGTCCCAGAGAAGGGATTCCTTGTGGGTTTTTTTCCAGATAAATTCATCAGTCTTGCAGGTTAGTTATTAACTACTTGCTCATATGGATCATTTTGAAAACAGCTAGGAACTAAGCCTTCTTTGCACTATATTAATTGTTCAAACTTCCATTTGAATCCTTGAATTTAGTTCAACATACTTGGATGACCACAACCACCAACTTTCATTCTGTTGCTGGTCTTGGATAATTGCCAGAAGAAACTGAAGTGAAATGACTTTATTACAAATAATATTGTTACATTATTTGACCAACCTAGTTAGAATTTGGGATTTTTGCAGTTTATTCCAGATAGAAGAGGGGTATTTGGGTATCTTGGGTACAATCCTTTCTGTTTATTACTCACGCTGCCTTTACTACAAGGGAATAAAAGGTAACACCAGGTCCTCTGCTCGCAGCACTACATCTCCTCCAGACTTGGGCTGTGAATGTGAATGCCTTGTGCAAGGCTCCTGGAGAACTGACAGGCACATAACTTGCAGGCAGCTGTGAAGTCAAATGACTTCTTCTAAGTCATCACACAGTTATCACCATAGGAACGCTGCATATCTAACTAGCTTCAGAGGTGGCATTGGTGACTTGTGTTGGCCTCTCTGTGCCTGGCTCAGCCCTGCTAACACCACCTTTGTTCGTGTTCTTTACTGCTGTTCTTCAGCCTGTCCAGAGATCCATGTGAGACTTATCAATAGCCAGGCTGGCTAGTGTGAAATCAGCTCATGCCCATGAACTCATGCACAAAAGATGCAGCTGCAGCACACTCATCCTGTCTAGAACAGAGGCAGGAACAGCATCCATTTCCTTGAGGTTTCCTATGCTCCTCTGTGGTCAACAGCCCCGGCATCTTGTTCTGCAAAATTCTGACATGTCCTGAGAATAAATCTATCCTGTATCCTAAACAAAGGCAAAGTCGTGCAAAATAAAGCAAGGCCAGAACAAAATCATACTGGGCTGCAAACTCCAGACTGTCGTGACACCTACGAGCAAAGGGACTGAAGTCACATAGCCCATCTTCTGTTTCCTAACTTCTGACTCCTTCGTTCTGCAAACTTAATGATGTTTTAAATAGGCATAAACCCACGATACTTGGGTAAATTGAAGGTTTTAAGGGCAGAAGAGAGCTGCTGGAGGGAGAAAATATATTGTGGGGTTAAATAAACTGATTTTGGAGGGCAGGTAATTTAGCTGTATACTGTGAAGCAGCTTGGTTTTGTGAAGGCCAGGATATGAAGTGTGAGACATATGGAACCTCTTGGGAGAAGGGGCAAGAGTATTAAGTTATTTTCAGCTCAAGGCAAGTCAAATTACAGGGGAGTGAACTTCTGGTTCCCAGCCCAGAACTCGGTGACAGCCGGAGCGGGATAGTCCCTTAAGACCAGACAAAATTTCCCTGCTTTTATAGAGCCTATATGTGCATGTAATAAAAATAACAGCTTAAAACTGCTGCTGGTGCTGCTGAGACAACAGTCCCCTCTGCTTCTTCTCTGTACTTTTTGAGGCTGTCCCCGGTAATGGCAGATAGCCACTGAAAACCCCACCGATAAAGGAAGCATCTTGTTTCGATGCAGTGCCAGGAAGGCATTGCCAGCTCCACGAGGTATCGTATAGAGAAGGTTTAGATTAGGATTCGCTGGGATCATTACCTTTGAAACAGGAAGAGGGTAAATTTTTAACAATCATAAAATGCCTCTCTGGGCAAAGTGCAGCACTGATGTAGCGTGCGTTCCCAGGTCAAGGGATTCTTTTTGCATCCCCTTTATCTCTGGCGCATTTGTTTATTAAATAACAAATAAAACCCCGTCCCTGAAATAGTTGTTGCGCCTTTCAGCTGGCTTGGCTTCCCCCCCTAACCGCCCCCCGCCCTCGGTGGCAATCAGTCTGGTAATTAGCTGTTAACTCCCGGAGCTCGAGGGGGCAGTTGGCGGGGCGGGAAAGGCTTCTGTCCCCTGCCTTTTCCCGGCGTGTCGGGGCGGGAGAGGAGGGGGAGGGCTCTGGCCCTCGGCATACCGCTGGCCGGGGTGGGGGGGGGGTGCGGCGAGGAGGAGCAGTGCCTGCGGCTCCAGCTGGAAGCCGGTCAGAGAAGACGCGCTCGTCCCTGGGTGCGAGACGGCGCGGCGCTTTAGCTTTCTTCGTGTGAGCCTCTCCTCCTTCTCCCCCTCCTCCTCCCTCCTCGGGCCCCGGGAGGCTTTGGTATAAATCGAGGAGGAATTTCGGCAGGCTCGAGCCAAAGAACATCTCTGTCTGAACACCCGGCGTGCTTCCTTTTCCATTTTCTTTTGCAGACGGGGCTCGGCTGAAACAAGCCCTTATCTTTGTTGTAAGCAGCGCCGTGCGGGAGTAAGGCAGAGCCTAGAGAGGAGGCTGCCGAGAGCACTCTGGACGTGCCTGAATAAAAAGGAGTTACGTCCTCTCTTATCGGATGACCTCAAGATAAAGTATCTGTGCTATTGATAACCGGTAAGCCAAGGGCCCTGCTATATACAGTTAGCGCCGAAAACTCTTGCGTGGGCTGAGAGGATCTGGTTGGATCGTGGCGGAACCCGTAGGGCTGGGTACCCTGACAGGGCTCCTTCCAGAGTTTGCCGCCGTTGCGGCCATGAGACATCATCTCAGCAGGCGCTCTTGCCGCGTTTCAGGTGGGGAAGGCAGTTCTTAGCTCGTCTCTCGTAGCGCCTATGCCGGCTTTCAGTTTTAGGACCCCTTTCAGGTAAGTGCTGATGGCAGCTGCCGCTCACAGTGTTTGCTGTTCGATGTAGATCCCCACAGGTTCAAAGGCAGAGCTGCCTGCTTGGGTACATCAGCGTGTTCCTCGGTGAAGGCATTCAAGGAATTAATTTAATTTCCAGAGGGACAAAGCCTACCTCTACAAGCCTCCTTTGAAGCGAATACAGTTTTAATCGGCTTGAGAGCCGCTCAGATGAGACGTCCCGGACTTTTCCCGGAGGTTCCCGGGAACTTCCTGGTAAAAAACTAGCATCGCGGCGTAGCGGGGACCCGGTTACCGGTGGGGATGAGCCTGGCAGCAGCGGTGGCGCAGCCGCTGCCCGCCTTGCCGGTGGCGTTTGGATGCGCTTGGTGCTGCACGGAGCCGCCTGCAGCCGGGGAGAGACCGGGCTGAAGCGCTGCCTGGGGCCGCATGCGGTGCGGAGCCGGCTCTCCCCCCGCGGCAGGAGAAGGGTGCCCCGGGGGGGGCGCTCCCCCGCGGGCGGCGGGGGCAGCCTCGGGGAGCGGCGCCTCTCTCCGGCCGCCGCCGGGGAGCGCGGGAGCGAGCGGCCACGCCGCGCTGCCAGGGGGTCCGGCGGGGTGCCGGCCGCCGCCGCCCAGCCAGGTAGGTGGCCCGTGGCGGGCGGTGAGGGAAGGAGCCGTTCCATCGTTGGCCTCTGCCGGTGGCGGGGAGGGTGAGCCGCTCGCCTCTCCCCGGCCTCCCGGAGCAACCCCGCTCTTGGGCCGGGGCGGCAGGCGGAGCCGGTCGTAGGTCCCGCAGCCAGACGGGCCGCCCCCGCAGGACCCCCACGGGCGCTGAGTCGCGGTGGGCGGGCGCTGCTGCAGGCGGCGAGCCCTGCCGAGGCGGGAGCGGGGGGGAGATCAGGGGCGGCGGGACTCCGGGGCCGAGCGAGGCGAAGGAGAAAGCGTGCTCATGCGGGCGGCGCAGCTCCGGTCGGAGGGAGCGTCCCGGGAGAGCTGGCCGCGGCCGGCAGCGGTCCCTAGGTAAAAATTGAGGGGAGGGAGATTCCTGGCTGCTTCTGGGCTGGTTGGGTCTGGTAATGCCGCCGTGTTGCCATGGCTGCCGGTCAGGCAGGTTCCGATAAAGAATCGGTTTTAGCGGGGGTACGGAGAAGGAGAGACTGCCCCTTGGAAACGCCGAAGGCCTGGGGGAAGGAACAATGGCTCTGTGGGTTAAGTTATGCAAATCCATTGCTTGTAGTTTAGGAAAGAAACAAACCCTGGAATTTTTATGTTCTCTGTGGTTTTTAAGTCTTTAGATTGTTACTTGGCGTGGGGGGTGGTGTTTCTATTTTAGTTGAGGCAAGCTGTGGGATCAGTCCTGCTGTCCCTTTTCAGATTAAAATTTCCGGTGTCAGTGAGACAGAGCAGTTGGATCTGTTGGGATTCGCGGCTGTCGCGCTCTTGTTACCCAGCTGAAACTTTCTGTTCTTCAGTTTTTATCTCTCTCTCCTTCGCCTACTTGGTGCTGAGCTTTTCTTACACACAGCGTGGTTGCAAAACTGTTCAGAAAGGATGAACTTTGCGATGGGATGAGATTACTTGTTTTAACCTGGCAGTTGGCTTGCCTCTGTACCGTGTTAAAACGTTATACATAAAAACATAGAACTTCTGTTGTGGAGACTGCCATGCTACTAGACTAGTTACTCCTAAACTTAAAAAACTAAATTTGGGAAGGGCCTAATGGAAAAGGGAATCTGTATGGAATGAGGCTTTGTATTTATCCGTTTCTGAATAGGATATATTCCGATCTGATTAGGTCACAGAAGCAGTATTTCTGCAACTGATGTAACTTTCCTTCCATATCTAAGGTTGCACCAGCTGTATCCTTGCTTTTCTTCCCACCTATATGCAGGAAATATGTGGATCTTCCCAGCTTGATGCAGTACCTGCTTCTTTAGCATGTCTATCTCTCTACCAAACTGGAGTTAATTAAGTTACTCTTTAAGCTTATGGCTGTTTATTAAAGCAGCGGTATTAAAAGCGGGTAAGTCCCATGATCTCTCTGAGAGTCTTCTTGGCCGTAGGAGACCTCTCATGTTTGTGGATGTATCAGTCATCCACTGAAACTCGTGAGACTCCCACTGTCCAAATACCTCCCTGTTCCAAACGAAGGGCAAAGTTTCTCTGGAGGAAGTAATCTCCCCACAGGGAAGCACCCATGGGAACAGCTGCAGAATGTGTAGGTAGGACAGCAAAACCTGAAAGTTGGCAGGAAGATGACAAGTGCCTTGGTCCTGTGTCCTTAAGAAGCAGGCAAATAGGTGAGTTCTGGTATTTTGGCTACACAAGGTGATTGGTGAGACAGTATTTTGATATCTGCTACCTGGGCTGCTAAATGATGGCTTTAGCAATAATGCAGGGGAGTGGCCTCGCTGAGGAGTGAAATAGTGGCAAGTGCTTGAGGTGCTCCTTCACTACCTCCTCAGACCTCTGAAACCTTACAAGCCGAGGTGGTTTTAGAGGACTTTGGATGACTGCATTCTTCCTTGTGTGATCATCTCTGGATAGAAGGTGACAGGGAATGCATAGTTTTTCTTATGATTGCTTCTTTGTGCCGTTGATGCCTTTATCCTGGGCTTGTTTTTCATTGTCAGTTTCTGGGCACGCCGTGATTTGTGCCTTTCTAAAGATTTGATCTGTTCTCCCAAGATGTGGGACAGTTGTCATTAATCTGCTTTGGCTGATCTGTGGCTTTTCCCATCTTGCTTCATGTGCTGCTGAAGGAGTTGGTTCACGTATTTTGGCCTGAAAGAGGCTGGAATCAGGTGTGCCATTTGAAGATGTAACGTGAAGAGCGCTGTGAGTCTCCATGAAGCAGGTCACATCATTGACTCGAAGGAGCTTTTAAGGAGAAGTGCTTTTCCTCATCCCCCTTATAACAATGAAAGGCTGTTTTTACTGTGGGTGCATGCTGTGAGATACCCTGCTGTAACTCCCTAGTTAAGTGTGTTTTAGAAATGAGCTCTAGATTACTTTAAATACCTCTCTTTGCAGACATCTTTTCATTACAGGTGCTTGCACAGTTGAAATGTGCACTGTGCATTTAGGAGAAGTCTGATTTATCAGGCTCATGTTAACTCCTTTGTCATTCAATTGAATCTTTAGCCTTGTAGAGAAGCTAGTAAATATTATTGGGAAATTAATTTATGAGATGAGCGTATAGAGTTTTTTTTTCTTTTACAGTGTCTGTTTTCTACCATGTATTTACTCGAAAGACTGAGCAAAAAACCCCCGAACTTGCCCATTAATCCAGTTTCTTTCACTTCTGCTATGTTACATGTGACTGCTTCTGTACCTATTCACAGTCTTCAGGGGAAATTAAAATGCACTTCTTTTACTTTAGGGTGTGTGAACTTCGGTGAAGTTCATCCTTCTTTCACGTGCCTGCTACAGAAGAACCGAAAATCTCAGCTTTTCATAACATATGTCTAGGTCTGCAAGAGGTGGTTTCCCTTGCAAGTCACCTTTCAGCAGGGTGTGGAAATCAGCCTGTTCCCGCTTTGCGCTTCAGCGTCTTAATCGCTGGTACAGAGAGCTGCTGTTTGTACAGAGAGCTGGAAAAGCTGCTCAGCTGTGCCTCACACCGTGAGAAAAGCGATGGGCAGCGGTAGCTAGGGAGGGCTGTGGAGCAAAAAGAGAGAACATGGTGGCTTGCCTTGAGGTATCACCACCTTTAGGAAAGGGCATTGAAGGAAGGCAGGTGTGGAAAGTGGCAGAGTCCTTTGCAGTATTGCTTCTTGCTGTGTTCTGTGCCTGTCATCCTAAAATACCACATCCTTCCGAAGTTCCTTCTGTACAGGTGTGATGGCTCTTCCCAGTGTTCTCAGTTGGTCATTCCTTGGTGTTGAAGGCACAAGTGAAGCCTCGGTATCTTGAGAGGAAGACACTGTACAGCACTGCAACAGAGTGAGCAAATTTTAAACATCACCCAGATAATAGCCAGAGTTTGCAGGGAACTGTTCTGCCTTGCCTCTGTTCCCAGCCCCGGCAGCAGCAGTGAAGCTGGAGTATATTGGACTAGAGCTGTTCTTTGCATTCCAGCATCCGTGGGGAGCCAGGAGGATCAAGGCAAAAGCTTGAATAGCCCCAGTTTGCCTTGGCTGGGACAGGAAAGCTGGAAAAGCTTGAGGAGCTGCAGAGCTGATCCTCCTTCCTGTTAGGAGGGCAGGAATGGATTAATCAAGAAGCTGATTTTAAGAGCAGACAGGACCGAAATTAAGTTCAGACTTAATCATTGAATCTCTTCTTAACATCTGTTGTTTTACAGTGCAAGTTTCTGTTTCCCTAGCAGGAACATTGCTTTATTTTGGGGCAGCAGGGAGCTGTATTTGTGAGGTGAGTGGCTAGCAGTCTTAGATTTCCACGGACTGACACTTCTGCAGCGCAGCGGTAGCTGGCTGCTGTTTTCTTTCACTATGCTTTTCAGAGTCCTGTGGCCACCAGTGCAATGGGAATGGTGTGAGGGGCTAGTCACTGGCTTACCCAGAGCCTTAGCAGGGGTAGGCAGTGGAAATAAGCATATGTAATGGCCACTTTTATAAAATACAAATAATATTGCGTGTGGGATGGGGAGGAGGAGTCCCTTTCCCAGGGTATAAAAGGAATTGGAGTTGTGCTTTTACCACGATCTTTTTTTCCAGAGTAATAGTTGGTTTATGTAGCTCCTTGCTGGGCAGCTAATTTCTGCAGGTCTGTTGCGTGGACAGTTTTTTGGCTACAGGATGACCTGTGTGGGGAATCAACCTGTTTGGGGAAAGGAGCATATGAGCATAACACATGGGACAGTGTGGGGAAGGAACTTGTGTGTTTTCCTCCTTCAGTGAGGAGAGAGGAAGGTGCTTGCTGCTTAAGAGCTGTTGTTACTGAATGAAATGTCAGCTTTATTCATCTTTTGGCAGTCAAAATAGATAATTCCTGTTTCTTTGAAGTTCTTGAATCTGCCTATCTGTGTCCTCCACCAGTGCCACATCTGAGCACCCTGGAAACATTATCACCTCAATCTCAGTGCTTCAGGTATTCTGAAGTCAAGGTGTGGGATTGAGACCAGGAGGAGGGTTAGTGGTGCAGATGGGAGATACCCCGTAGGGTTTGTTTGAACATAGCATTTGCACAAGACTAAATGGAGCCACAATATTAAATGCATTTGATGAAGCGCCAGAGCAAGTTAGGATTTGTCTGTATTGGTGAATGTGCACAAGGCTTGCTAGCATGTGGCAGCTAGTCTTGATCATGCCCCTTGTGTAGGTAAGTTACTGCCTTCTTACTTGGCTAGCTGGGAAAAGACTGTTTTCTGCTGGAAACAGTTAAGACTAACCTACAGTAAACTACAGCTAGCTCTGCTTGCCAGTATCTTTTGCAATATTTAAGGAGACAGAGAGAGAGTTACTTGCCTGAGTTGAGAAGAACTGAAAAGCTATACAAGCCTATCTTTTCCTGGCCTTTCTTTTTTAGCCACCTGTGGCAGTTTTAATTCCCTATTCTCCGAAAATCAAGGGCCTCAGGACTCTGTAATGAAGCACCCTGTGGTTCAGCAGCTCTGATGTAACAGTGCCCCTTGAATCTCCTCTGGTGAGTTTCCTGTCCTTTTTCTGCCCTGGTTCCTAAGTGTAGACATTGGCAGGTCCATAAAAGGATGCTAAAAGGAGTAGGCAGGGATGTTATCCAACTGCTGTAGTAAACAGCTGTGCTGTAGTGGGGATGTATGAACGAGGGGAATGAACACAAAGTGTCCACAATGTGCTGTCCTTAAATAGCATCTCCCTCTGTCACTGCTGGAGACAGACTAGTGGGGTAGATGGACACTGGTCTTATGTGACGGGGCGTTTCTTGTGCCGGTGTCGCTCCCACTGTGCTGTGGAACGTGGGCCAGGTGTGTAAACTGGGATTTGAGTAGCCAGATGGTTAAAATGCTGGTCAGTGTAAATACCATTTGTGCAGTTTCTCAAGACTGACTGCTTTTTCTGGCAAAGCACGTTAACGAAACACTCTTACTTCATTTTCGTTGGAGCAACATGAATGGAATAGCTATTTTCATTCCTCCTTTCTCTTGTGTTCATGGTGTGCCATAATTTGTTTTCAACTTGGGACACTGGTTCTTAGAAGGCTTAGCCTGAAACCTTAGGTTTTGTACTAGTTTAAAAGTTCCAAGTCTAAATTGAGAATGCTGTTCAGAGCTTTTTTGGAAAGAATGTTGAAGTGAAAGAGAGTATGCATCTCATTCTTCCGATTTCACAGAGAATCTTTCCCATTATAAATACCAGCTGGTGTCAGAGGGACTTTTTTTAAGCTAGATGACTGAAGTCAGCTAACACTTTATCTGTTAAGTGACTGGAAAGGATATCTAAAATGCTTCAGGCAGCTCTTCTGGGAAATTTGGACGCTTATATGTTTGTACAAGGTTTTTCAAAATCATAGCTTTTTTTTTTTTTCTAAATGGCCAGAGGCTCTTACAATACCTCTGCTACACAATTGTGTGAGAAGCAGATGTAATGAAACCACGTTTCTAATGTCTTTCTCCGTGTGACTTTCTGATCCTTAATGAAAGATGAGCTTACAGGGTTTCTTTGTTCCACCCAGCTGCCTGTTTATTTTTGTAGAACTTTTGGAGGTCTCTAAAAAGTTCTGATTCTCCTGTCAGATTTGACTGAAATTCATCGAAGGGCTTCAAAAGTTCTGTAGGGAAGGAAAGAAAGGGCATGCACACATGCATACAGGGTATGATTGCATAAATCTCATTTCATGCTAAGAACATGTGTGATAGGACAGAACAAAAGGCCTTTTACTGTACTGCATTTCATGCTCTAATAGAGTTCTGCGTCGTCTGGGGCATGAATAGCAATCTGATAGGCGATGGTGATGTTGGAGGCTGGGCTGGATTTGGCATGGTCAGGGTAACAAGGAAAAGATGTCAATAGGCAATGCAGTAGGTCCTGCTTACAAGTGTATGCTGCTCTCAGGGGCTTCCAGTTTTATGCTGAAGCAAGTATCAGACTTCACGTTTTATCCCTGCTGCAGTGTGGGACAGTTTGGGTTCACTGTGTTCAGTTTTGGGCCCCTCACTACATGAAAGACATTGAAGCCCTGGAGCATGTCCAGAGAAGGGCAGCCGGGCTGGGGAGCAAACCTTATGAGGAGCGGCTGGGGAATCTGGGGTTGTTTAGCCTGGAGAAGAGGAGGCTGAGGGGAGACCTTATCACTGCCTACAGTTACCTGAAGGGAGGCTGTAGAGAGGTGGCTGTTGGTCTCTTCGCCCAAGTGGCAGGAGATAGGATGAGGGGGAATGGGCTCAAGCTGTGCCAGGGCAGGGTCAGATCAGACACGAGGAAAAAGTTCTTCACTGAAAGAGTTACTGGGCACTGGAACAGGCTGCCCAGGGAGGTGGGTGAGTCACCAACCCTGGATGTGTTTGAAAGACAGGTAGATGAGGTGCTCAGGGATATGGTTTAGTAGAGGACAGGTACGTTAGACTCGATCTCAAAGGTCTCTTCCAAGCTGGTGATTCTGGAAGAGCCGATCTGTGCCACAAAAGAAGTCCATTGCCCTGCTGTGACTCACAGGAACCTGAACCCCACATTGTCTCAGGACTTTAACTGCTACTCTCTTATCTTCAGAGGAGATACGGGCATGTACAGCCCTGGGCAAGTCTGATACTTAGCAAAGATCATGTAGGAGAGGACAGCTAATCTGTTTAAAAATACTAAAATCCTGAAGGCACTCCTGTTCCTTTTGCAGTAGCATTTAAGGATTGTTGAAACAAGGGACGGAAACAGCAAAAATAGACCCTGTTTCACCACCAGCAAACTTGTCTTGGCAAACGAAAAGGATGGAGGGAACTGTGGATTTGCAGCAGGGACCAGGCTGGGTTCCCAGGCGTTTTACCCACTACAGGTCAACCCCAGCAGAGGGCTGTGACAGTGAAAGCATGCCTAGGTGAGGTGAAACGCACCTTTGACTCCCCTCAGTTTTAAGAGTGACTGTCCTTTCAAAAAAACCACCAGACAATCTTCTTCCCACTCCCCTTTCTCTCCTCCCTCCCCTCCCCAGTGATGCATCAATAATTTTGGGGAGGAAATGGGTTGTGTTTAACCTTCAGCAAGGATTGAGGTCGGAAAGCCCTAAATGGGCTTCTCTGTGTAGCGCTGAGAAAGCACTTAAGCTTTCCCAGCATTCCCTGCTGGCTAATTTGGGCAGCTTTCCTCCCAGACAGATGGCAGTTGAAGATTACCATCAGAGATAATTAGCTTTCCTCCTGCATAGGTAACGAGACTAAGGTGGGTAATTCTGCCATGGATTCTTCAGGGTTTTGGGTGCCCATGACGCGGGGAAGCAAAACGAACTCAATATGAGTGATCCAACTTCACTTTATTGCTTACAACAGAAGGCTTATATAGCCAAAGAAACATACGTGGCAACATCTTATTGGTTATTCTAAACCTATACGGTTACACCTATTGGTCAACTGTTTGTGCCTACGTGCTTCACGTGCACCCCGTCCTGCTTAGGGCTCCTTAGTTCCCGCCTTGCCTGTCTCTACTGCCAGTACTTTTCCAATGTTAAGGCTTCAGTACCACCACAGAGACCTTGCTCGGACACTGGTCCATGTCCTCCCTGGTCCCTTAACCATTCACCCACATAATTCCAGGCCAGGAACTCCAGTGCAGGTTGAATAACTGCTAAAAGTTATCAGTGCAGTATGGGCTCTTGGAGTGTCGCTTCTATCGCTCTGCATGCACAGGGATATGTCAATGAACCTGCACAGACCTTTCAGTAAGGAGCTGAGCTCACCTACAGCAACTCACAGCTGTTCTGTGCAGGACTCCAGCTCTGGTTTTGCCTTTTAGCCTGCTCCTTTGCCCTGGGTTTGGACTGTGAGTTTGATTTCAGCTTTGTCTAAGGAAACACAGCTGCTGATGCTCAGAATGCTGAAGTTGTATATACCTACGTCTTTGTTCCCCTTGGAAAGCTTACTACAGATTAATCCTTGGCGGTGGCTTTTTTTGTTTGGGTGGGGTTTGATTTGTTTTTTGGTGTTTAACACATGCAGAATTAATGGCAGCCTTTCCCATTCAGAAAAGATGTTGGTTAGGACTTTGTGCTGCATCAAATGTTCTTCAGGACTACATTTGTCAATGATGCTGTCTGTCTCCTAGCCCTCAGGATCCTCAGTACTGCTTGGATATTGTATGTGGTCGATTTTCCTGTGTTCATATTAAGAAATGAAACAAAGAACTAAAAAGCCTTTAGGGGATCAGATGCAGGTTCTGCTGCAACCTGTACAACAGTTCTTTGTTAGCTCCAAAACACTCTGCATCCACACAGCATTCCTATAGTTACCAAGTCCTGTCTCATGGATATTTTTTTTGTTGTTGTACATACTATTTTTTGAGCTTCAGTGCTAGGAAAACAAAGCTACATATAAGGCAGGCTTTTGAAAACAGCCTGGATATTTATAATACTTGAGCTTTCCCAGTTTGGGGCTGTCAGCTTGGGTTTAAATTTCATGTAGTAGTTAGCAGCTAAGTGGTGCCTTTTGGTTCCTTTTCGAGCTCCAGAGGCAGTGTGGATGCCTTCATTGGAGTGCTGAACTGGGAGCACTGGAAATGGGGAGGCATTGGCGTTGCTGGAGAAGTTGCTCAAACTGTTGGTGTCTTGCAGCTTTCTCCTGAGCCGTCAGGATCGCTGCCCTGGGAAACTTTCAAGACTTAGTAATAGTAGTAGTAGCGTGGGGTAAGTGCTACCACTTCCCTCCATTTTCCTTCCTCCCTGAATTAATTTTGCTTTGCACTTCTCATTGACTTGTTTTGCTGCATTCCTGAGGATCCCAGAGCTCTTCCTAGGGCAGAAATGCATCACAGCGGGTTGACTTGCAGCATCTGCTGCTGGGGTCGATTCCATCTCAAACAATTGGGGGCTTGGGGTGTTTTTGGTGGTTGGTTTGTTGGTTTTTAGGGGTTTTTTTTTAATAGCAGTTGAAGGAAGATAGGGAGCAACATAGCAAAAGGCAATGAACATAATATGTTTGGGGCTCTGACTACAGACACGCTTTGCATGTTATTTAAATGAACATTAAGCCATTCAGTTTTGTGTGCTGGTAGGAGCACCTTCACACCTATTTGCTGGGTGTCCTAATCCACACAGACTTGCATAGTGTAACTTTTTTTTTTTTAAATATGGGAACTATAAATTCCAGTAAAAAGAAGCTGTGGCATCAGATGATGTCAGTCCCTGCATATTTGGACTTAATCCTGATCGGGGCTTGCAAATGCTGCTGTGAAAACAAGTCAGACAGAAAGCCCCTGTGTCCCTTTAGGGACATTCTGACACCAGCACAGATCAGGATTTATGCTGTTATGACTAAGCAAGAAATTGGTCTGATTTACTTGGGACTTAACTGTTGATGTAGATGGGAAGAATTTAATTCTCCAGGTGCTGGTAGTGAAGCAAGTAAATTAGCCCAGTTACTTTTTAAAACAATCCACTCCCCCTCCAAAAAAAAACCAACCCAACAACAACAAACCTTCAAAGACATATTATTCCCTCTGCCACCACCCTCAAGAGCCCTAATTTTGCTTGTGAGTGTGTTTGAGGGGTGGGTTTTTTGCTATTTATTTTAGCCTAGGGTTGAGATTATTATTTATTTTCCCCCAGCTGACTTGTAGATTTAGTTTTGTCCCAGCCGTCTTTGTGAGAGCTGAGGTTAAATCATGAGCTCCACGTTAACCAGAGCTGAATGTTTTATATATTCTAGGCACTATTAGAAGACAAAGTGTTCCTTGTTTTAAGGTGAACTTAATGCTGTAGTGATTGTGCACGTATAATATAGACAATACTCTCTGGTTTGGCCTTTATTTAATCATGGTTAATGGGGGGAAAAAAATGGTGAGCTGATCTTGTTTGTAACAGCACTGCTTTGAAACCTAATTTGGCTATTTCCAGCCTCTTCTCCTTTCACTTTTTTTCCATCTTTTCTCTCTGGGAAATTTAAGAAGGATTGTTCATTTGACCTCGAGCCTCTGACTCTGCAGGCACCCATGGACAAAGAGCAGCGTGTGTGAAAGAGTAACTGATATTGTAATGGGATGTATATCTTGCTATTAATAACTTTCTGCTTTCTGAAGCGCTGTGTGGTATGTCTGTCATCTTTGTTGTTATTTAAAAGGTAAAGGAACAAACCCCACTCAAAGCCACGATGCTCTATTGCTTCAGGAAAAGCAGCTCTCTCAAATTAACAGAAACCTTTTCAGTTGCACAAGCCAAGGTATGAGGAGAAAATAACTTGAACTCTGACTCCCAGAGCACGTTGCATGGCTTGTTGAGATTCCAGTCTTTCTGGCAGAAGAGCTGAAGGGAGAGGGGAAACAGGCTGAGGAGGAGCAGTTGTCATTACAATATGCAGAAGGAGCTGTGTGGATTTATAGCACCCATTCTCTGTGTGTTTTGTTCTAGTATGTATTATACCGACCCCTGTGATGTGTAATATATAAATAGCAGCCTAGTTTAGGCTGTCTAAAGCTTTAAAGGTTAATCTGGGAGACTACAACAGTGCTGGAAGAAATCTTTCAGATAAGGCTGTGTTATTGAATTTGTGGGGGTTATTAATTTTTTTTTCTTTTTAATTACTATTAAAGGTGTAGTTAGAGCTGGATTTGTGGTGTTTGCTTTGATTAAAGCTTTGGGAGCTGAGAAAGCACAGCTGTTGGTGCTCAGCTCGTACCTGCCTTGGACTTTGTATGTGTAGGTTAGCTTTTGACTGAATGTAAAGCAGTTGTGTTTGTACTGCGCTGCAGCTCTGTCGCCACTGGGCATGGCAGTCACTGCTGGTCTGTGTTCAAGTGCACTACAGGGAGAAAAAGGGGGGAAAAAAGCTGACAAAATGTGTTGAAGGGGGGGCCTGTGAAGGGACAGGACAGGGAAAACATGGAAATGCGCATTCCAAAGTTCGGTGCACCTTTGCATTAATTGCCCACTTCCTTCTAGTCCTCCGGGCACACAAGCAGGCAAGAAGCTGGGGCTGTGGACTTGATCTTACTCTTGATTGTAATTATAGTCAAGGCTTCTGGAGATCTGTGGCGCTTAGAAAGCACTGGTTAGATGAGAATCCAGTAGTTATTACTGCTCCTCTTCCCCTCAAAGCCACAAGCTGGATACGGATCTACCCTGGGCTGACTTTTAAACTCAGGTTAGCAGTGTTTAACTGCACTAGAAGAAAGCGTGTCCATTGCTGGAATGAACCCTGAGCCACTTTGGAACCTCAGGAAATACTGATTTCTGTCTTTGAGGGGAAAAATCACTAAAACATTCACCAGCTGAGAAAGGTGCTTATGGCTTTAGTTGTGTCTACACCGTGCAATGGAGCCTGCTGTCAGCTTCAGCTGGTGCTGGGGATCCATATTGCACCGTGGTAATCTGAGCCAGAATATGAGTTTGGATATCACGGGGGGTGGAGGGCAATAGCAATGCTGTCACAGCCCAAAGCTGGAGGTAACATGTTCTGCTTCTCAGCAGGACTTGATTAGCTCAGCATCAGATGGTTGCACCAAATACTGCTCCTGTTTGAGGGCTGATTCAGGGATACCTGATGCCTGTGCTCCACTGGATTTTGCTGCTCAGGGTTTTCTGGCAGGATGCACCAGCTGATGCTTGGTACTCCCATTTTTTCCCCCCTAGAGCTAGTAACTGATGTCAGTGTAAGTGACATTGAATTTTGCACTGGTAGGCTCAGAACAGCACACACCACTAATTGCAGTCCCTCTGAGAGCAGGATCGTGGCAGGGACTGTTTCAGTGAGCTTTAGAAAGCTTGTAGCAACTTGATCTGGGCTTGTACCCATTTTCCTACTGCCCAAGAAACAGTCTGAGTGCATGCAGCCTCTCTTTTCTCTGCCCTTTTTGGTTTTTTCCTGTTCCTGCTCCCACTGTGGGGCACAAGTAGAAGCTCCTGGGTGCCCGGGAAGAGGAGTGAAAAAAAAGAGTTACACCACTGAACAGATGATACTGTGTGGGGTAAACAAGAGAGTCTGAGAAACCTGATAAGTAAGACTTAAGTCAGGGCCAGCAGGCCTTTTGCAGCTTTTGCCAAACTCCCTGATGGACAGCTTGTCTCCCTGGTGTCTCCTGCATGGGAGTGGGAGGCTACAAACCGTTCTTTTGCAGAGCCTGCCTGGAATGTTCACAGGCTCAGTTAGGTTTGGCTAGAATAAGCCACCATACCTGATTTCTTGCATTTGAAGGCAGTGATGGGAGTGAGAGGCTGGTGATGAAGGCTTGGAGGGATGTAGGTGCTGTGTTGCCTGTTATGCCCAAGACACAGAGATAAATTGTGCTTGTTCCCAGGCCTGCCTGCAGCCTTCTGGAAGGGAGCTAACCTCCCTCTCCCATCAGCTGCCCTGTCTAGGTAAATGAGGGCTGCAGGGAGTGAAAGCGCAATGGATGTAGCTGGACTCAGATTCTTCATCAATACCTTTTAGCTGAAAGATAGACCCAGGTGGAAAGAGTTTCCGAGCTTGTAAGTAGGACTGGAGAGTGGTGCAGAGATCTCCTTTAAGATTTTGGACAGAAGCAAATAGAAATGGTGACTGTTGATGAAAAATACTGATTAAATTGCTCTTCTGCCTTGCTTGACCCAGCTGGTGGGCATGTTCTGGTGAGGAACAAAACATTGGTGTCTGTACTTGAAAGACAAAATAGAATAAAATCCTCTTTATTTGTCAAAAAAAAATTATAAATGTGGTACAGAATAGGTTTCACCATTAGCAGGGGGTGAAAGGGAGAGAGACAGGAGCACTTAGGCCCTGAACCCACTCCATGAACTCTTGTGGCCTGTCCTGAATTAAAATGTAGCTATGCAGAAGGTCAGAGGTGGGCACAGCGCTAGTCTGCATCTCATAGCCCAGTAGCCTGATGCCAGCAGAGGCTATGTTTCTGGCTGTGCTGGCTGGTAAAGAACAGGGGTTGACTAAATCTACTAGACATCACCACTATTGTGATACTAAATCTACTGGACATTGTTGCTCACTGTTGGAGAAAATACTACCTTGCACTTTCCCTTCGGGTCTTCTGCAGCAGTTGGAGACCTTCCTTAGCAAACAGAAGCTGCATATGCAGCAAGGCCATCTTTTCTTTTCAAAGTTAGCAGACTGCTGTGCAAGTAAAACCCTAGTTGGGTGTGCTGTTGGAGGGGAAGGCGGCTCCACTTCTCACAGTCAGCAAACTCTTCTACTGCTTATCCCTTCACTGCTGAGAGAGACAAGGGCAGAAAGAGCCTGAAAATGTCTTTTCTCCTGCACTGGATGATATTTTTTAGCTGCTGCTGCTTGTAAAGGTCTTGTGTGGTGTGATGGTGGAAGTTTCCAGTGACATTTTATCATAGTGAAATCTTACTTTTTTGCTGTCATGGCTTGTACCAGCCTTCAGGAACAGGAATAAAAGTTTTGGTTTTGTGTGGGGCCGGGCAGGATAGCAAGAACCTTTCCCAAGTAAGGTGCTATTAAACTTTCCAAGTAAGGTGCTATTAAACTCACTTCAAAACCAAGTCACTGTTGTAGAAGAGTTAGCAGTGTGGTTTCCGTGCTAGATAATCCAGTGTATCTACCTGCCTCATTTAAACTTAGTAATTCTGAGGGCTTCTCTTTCTTAATAAACTTGAAAGGAGTATTGGAAATAATGACAAAATTTAAAAAGTGTGTGACAGAAGGCACAAGACAGGCTTGCCACTTCAGATCCTTAAAGACTTTGCTGCAGTGCTACTGTGTTGGTCTGCTACAGCGTTTCCCTCTCAGAGGAGGAGTAATGAACAGGTAGGCACCTGCGTGGGGCAAGAGCTCAAAGCGTTAATGATGAATTTGGATTTGACAAAAGAAATAGATAGGCACAGGCCATAGTGTGCTCATGTTTTGGCAGCTTGGCACAAATGACAACATAAAAAAACCCCTTCCGCCCCCATCGTCCTTCTGCTGTGTTCCCCATTCCACCGGGCACGCACTGCACTCTAACCAAAAGGCAGCCATGCTGGGGGACTGGTGATTATAGGCAAGGCTACAAAATACTCACAGAATCACAGAATAACAAGGTTGGAAAAGACCTTTAAGATCATCAAGTCCAACCATTCGCATCCTAAACTAAACCATATCCCTAAGTGCCCCATCTACCCTTTTTTTGACCACATCCAGGGAAGGTGACTCGACCACCTCCCTTGGCAGCCTGTTCCAGGCCCTGACAACTCTTTCAGTAAAAAATTACTCACTGCATCTTAAATCCTTGTGTTCCATTTTAAACTCTAATGGGGTTCTCTTTGCTTTTTCTCCTGTCCCTTTAAATTTTGGGATCCACTCAAGGCACGTTTTCAAGCTCACTTCCCTTCCTCCCCCCTCACCACCCCCCCAACTGCAAGGGCTGGGAGTTTGAGGTTTGGGAGCTGAAATTTTCCTGCTCCCAGTTAAGCGCAGCAGCAAGAAGTTAAACTGTTACAAGAGTAGGTATGGAGCTAAGACTCTTTTACCATGAGTAGTATGTAATTTAGTAGTAACCACTTTTTAGTTAAATACTTATTAACTATGTTGGTAAGAGTCAAAGGTGCTTTACAGAATAAGTAGGACAGAGGGGAAGGCTTCCTGCGTCATTATTCTTCCCGCATAGATTAACGACCTAATTTTAAGGAAGAAAACAAGGAAAAGCTTTATGAAAAAATGCAGTCCTGGTGTGATTATGTGATTAGTGTAGTTTCCTACATGCTTATTTGGTGGTATGGCTGCATCACTTACATGTGTAAGTTGAGTGATAAACGGAGGCAGTGAGATCACATCAGATACCACACTTAGTGAAGTAGCAACATAAAGACTAATTGTAAGTAATGATGCAGCTCTGACAAGGGCTTTGGTTCCCCACTTCCACCAAGGGAAGAAAATTTAGCTCTGGCTTTATATAGCTAATTTGTCATATACCCAAATGCTTCTCTGTGGTGGGTTGGTGGGAGCTGGGGTGGACCCATCTGCCCTTTGGACAGGCAGGTGATTTCTGAGGTTTCTTAATACTCTAACAGAGTCTGTCTTGTCTAATTCTGTAACTGTGGCTCTGGCTTGGCTGGGGTGGGAAGTTCAACAGCGGACACTAACTTAGGTTCCTATTAAAATGGTTATGAATCTTTTTACAACACTTACACATCCTGTTGGCTTGCTTGCTTACAGGGAATTGTCCAGCTAACAACATGAACATTGGGCATTGGCTGGCTGGGTTCCTCTCCCCTTTCACTGCTGTGTGCGTCACTGTAGGCATTTTAGGAAGAGGAGGGAATTGAATACTTGAGTTCTAGCTTTGCTTTCTTTGTTTTGCTGAGCCACAACTGACCTTGAGCTAAGGACACCATGACCTCTGTCAGGTTGAAGAGCTTAAATCAAGATTCTGGGTCTTGTGTTGTGATAAATAAGCTGGAATGTGACTCGTAGTTTTACATCTAAACTGTGTCTTCTCAATTGCTATTTTGCATCTCTGGCTGTGGACATTTACTGCAATATCTGCTTTGTAGGAGTTTGTTTTCCTTTGATTAACTTTCTGTAGTGCTCAGCTATTTTAAAATAGGAAAGGAGAGCTGGAAAATGCTGTCACCATTAAAAATACACCCAGAATAATTCATTCTGTACACAAGGCAATGGTTTTGTTTACAAACCAGGTTAAGAAAGTCTTCACTTAAAAGACCATCTTTCTGGACTACAGAACTTTCTCTTCAAAGCACTGGATGAAGCCAGGCCCCGGGGGGTGGGATGGTGGGAAGACATTTGTGTAATTAAAGACCATTTTGTATTTGCAAGAGCTGGGTTAGGTGCAACGTTCTTCTGTGTGTGCCAGTCTGAATGTGCTATATAAGATGCTGAGAGCTGTTAGATTCCTTATGATCCTGTTTGAAGAACAATGTTGACTTACATATCCTTGTTTTAATGACTTTTTTTTGTAGGCTATATGAATATTCCTGTAAATACTTTACAAACAAAACGATTTTCACCCCATCTCTGTTTGTGAATAATACTGTTACAAATAAGATTTTTTGTTTCTAAAAGACTCTTTTTGGGCAGCTTTGCGTTGTCTTTTCTCTGTTTGGTAGCTTGGTTTGACTACTCAGCAAGGTTTTCTTTTTTTACACTGAAGTCAGCAAAATCAGCAATTTAGTCAGTTGTTAGTTTAGTAACTTTATCTGGAGAGCTGGTTCGTTAGGTTATGTGTTTAACTGAAGCTTGCATTGATTGAATCAGGGAGTGAAAGGCAAACAGTTGACTTCCCCTTTAGTGGGATAGTGCAGCAAACTTTTGCAAAGCAGGAGGGGGTAAACATACTGATAATGAAAGGGAAAAAAGAATTGGGAGAGCACAGTATGTCTTTCAAGTAAATAAGCCAATTGCAGTCAGTGACACTTGACTAAGCCCAGTAAGTGAGATTTCTTCTAATGCTCTTTCAGTTTTAGGGAAAGACTTACAAAATCATTGCCAAAACTCAGGGTTTGCTTTAGGAATGGAGAATGATCATCAAAAATAATTTGCTATGACTTTTCAAGAAGAGTCAAGGGAGTTTGAACCATAAGGGAGGCACTGTTACGTCCAGAGGAGGGATGGAAGTTTGAAATTGCAACAGAGGGGATGTGGGAGTGTTTCATCCAGAACAGAGCAGGGCAGGCTGGAGGATATACTTAAGGTTGATAGGCTGATAGATTATAGCTTGTTCATTGTGTGGCTTTGTTACTGGTAGGTGCTGTTATAAAACCTCATTTCTGACCCTACAGCTTTTGGAGGTGGGGGCAGTGCGGGGAATAAATAAGGGGGTTGTGGCTTGTTGCACTGAAGTCATTGTAACAAATAGTTCTCTTAAGAATTTCTTCAGGGGTGAAGCTGTGTGAGTGGCAGTAGTATTCTTCTCAATTTCTAAAAACGAAAAGCACTGGGCTCTAGTAGTTTCCTGGCCTTTAATGCAAGGTATGATGTTAAAATGTTACAAGCGTGAAGCATCATCATCATCCAACTGTCTTGGATGGAAGGGACCTTTCAGATCATTAAGTCCAGCCACAGACCTAACCTGCCAAAACCACCCCTAACCCATGTCCCTAGGCACTGCATCTACCTGTCTTTGAACTCCTTCCAGGGATGGTGACTCCACCACCTCCCTGGTCAGCCTGTCCCGATGCCTGACAACCCTCTCTGTGAACACATTTTTCCTAACATCCAAGCGTGTTGCTGTAAATCACTTGGACTGTATCTACCTTGAGTTTAACACGGGTAGCGGTTTAACACAGATTTAAAATAACAGCAATTCTCAATATTCTAAAAAAAACCCCAACCCACCCCAACATGGTATTTAAAAAAAAAAGAAAATTAAAATAAAAGAGCAAACCATAAATCTGAAGGCTTTGCTCTTGAAAAATCTGGCAGTATGTTTGGATATGGCTAGTTTTGGCTGGACAGCTGCTTATGACCTTCATTTTAAAATCCAGGTGTCCAGGTAGGTGTTTGTGCATTCTGTGCGTTGAACCTGTTTACCATGATAGGGGGAGGAGTGAAAATAGTAGAAAGACACAGCTCCTGAGTAAATTTCCATGTTAGTCTGTGGCTAGAATGGCTATTTTGGGCTTTGGGAAGATTAAGCAACAGCGGTTCATTCATAGCTACTGAAAGGGCAGCTCAGCGTGTTAGACATGAGCAGTGCAGAACTTGTCTTGCCACATACATAAGCGTCTGAGATTTCTCTGGGGGTTTTTTAACTAGACTGTGCAGTGAGATGAAAACTCTGTTTAAAAAGGAAACAGCTTTCTCTGCTGTTTCTTCATAACTTGGTGCCTTCCACAGATTGCGTCCTGACTTCTCTTTTTTGCATTGTGATGTGTAAAAATAGCGTTTTCCTGTCACTCAAGCCATGAAGTCTGGCCCGTGTCAGGGGCTGGAAACCCTGCAGGGCAAGGGGGCATAAGCAGGCAGCTTCAGCACAGCTTTAAATGTCCAAACCCAGCCTTCAAGAATACTCAGTCACCCAGGAAAAGCCAGTGCTGATTTACAGCAGCTCACACCTTGCTCTCCTTCATCAGCCTTGGTCTCTCTGCTGCCCTGCAAAGCGCCAGTGCTGGTTTAATTGTAGTTATGGAAACCGATAGGGGGTGGTGCAAGAAGAAGGAGTGCAGGTACCTGTAAATGCCAACTGCTGATCCAAGAAGCTGGTTTCTTTGGGTTGACAGCTCCTACTCAGCCGTACTTCTGGAAGGGCCTGTCTTCCTCCTGTGTCTTCAGAGAGAACCTAGATGGAGCCTCTCTCAGTGCTTCTGTGTTACTGTGAAAGTGCACATGTGTGGTAGGCACGGCACAGCCTTCAGCTCCTGTCGCTGGGACTTTGTGTGAGAAATGAAAGCAGAGTGTTTCCCCTATAACCTTTGTGGTGGTGAACGGGTGTGTTAATGATGATTTCCTCCCATAGGTTTCAACATCCTGTATAAAAGTTAACTTTTACAGCATACTTTCAACATCAATTTCTTGTTTTGTTTTTTTCTCACGTTTCAGGTCTACCAGTCATGAAACGAATTCTTCTGTTTTTTATCCTGGCAGCTGCTGTTATGTATGGTATACTGCATGGAAATCTGTGGAGAAATAACCTCTACTGGTATGGTGATGTTTTGTTTGGTTATAGTCTGGGAGCCCTCATGGCTGTGAGAAAGATGCAGCTGTGAGTTGCTAAGCTGCTGAACAGCTGTTTTACTAGTAACTGGCAGAACTGATAACTACTCTGTGTGTGTGTTTGCTTTGTGTTTGGCTTTTTGGTGGTTTTTTTCTTTGGTTGGGTGAAGGAATGAATGTGAGTGTTCTGTCCTGTCACCCCTTCTCTCGTGTCAATTTTTAACCTAGTAGTCGATTTGAGCCTGGTTGTAAGGAGAGGTCAGGACCTCAGAAGTAGGAAGTCCCTCTGAGTTTCATGAAAATAGGTGTTCAGGTAAAGAAAGATATCTTATTTGTGTGTGTCCTGTGTTTGTATCTCCTCCCATCCTGTGCGTGCTTAGTGTTAGCTTGTTCCTTCAGATGTCTGATAAATGACGTGGGAGAGACCCGCTCGATACGTGGGAATAGCTGCAGGGGTAGCAGAGACCTTTTGAAAAGCTGAAATTTGCCAAGCCTCAGTGGGAACTTTTTGTGAAGTGAACCTTCACTGTCTCCAGGCTGCAAGGGACAGGTGGCTTGGGACCTAAAATTCAGGGTGCTTATCAAAGACATTGAGTTTCCATTGGGCTTTGCACAGGTGTAACCAGGACTGACCAGTGTGTTTGTGTTAAGAAGATAATAGCAATAGCATTAGAAATTAGTGATTGATGTGCCTTTATTTGTCTTGTTTATAGCATAAAATCAATACAAATGATTTTCTCTTGTGGTTTCTGTTCAGAGCAAACCACAGTTGTGACATTTCCCTTTTTGCAGGATTAGCTTTTATGGACAGACTTCTTCTGTGAGGGCTCCTCCTTCTTATGAGACTAGTGGAGTTACCCAGTAAGTTGAGCAGTTGAGTCTTTTCGTGGTGGGGTTACGTTGGTTGGATTTTTGGGCAGGTGGGAGGGATTGAGACCAAATTCTGTAGCCTTTGTCTGTAGACCCCTTGTTCAAACAGTTGTTGTACAGCTGTGTCCATTGGCTGTTTCTGTTACAACCACAATTGCAACACGTCTGGCAGAAAGGAATTTGTCTATGTCACGTTTCCACAGTGTTTGGTTAGTATTTATGATCACTTAGGGTGACTGACTGTAACAAGGGATGAATTGTTTGGAGGGCGTTTGTTTACAGCTTCCAAATTTCTGCAGTTCTGAGTTACACCCAAATAAAATTAACCAGAGCTGTGAGGGCAACTTTCGTGCATAAAATTTAATAAATCAGAAGCGTGGTTCGCTTGTGCAAGTACCTGCATGAGCAGATCTTCTACTAATGAATTCCTGCAGTTGGGTTTGTGGGGCTAATGAGAGCCTATGCTACAGCTTTAAAAGCAGGTCTCTGTTCTTGCTGAGGCTTTTCTGCTAAAGGCAGGGCCGGTGAGCCCCGTGCTGGAAAGCAAGGAGCTGGCCAGCTGATACATTTCACAGGGTACTTTCTCAGTGGCAGTATTCACGTGACAACTCGAGGTTACCAAAAGCAATTAACCTTAATGGTCTGTTTGGCTTGTGGTCCTAATGGGGTGGTTTCATCCTTCTGTTCTTAATGCAGCCCAGATGCAGGCATTGCTTACACTGAACTTTACCCTCCCTGCTGGGCGCCGTATTTGTTATTAATTGGGCTAAATCACCAAGAAGGGAATGTGCTTAGAAGTGTAAATCTGAACCTTATAATGAGAGGAATGACTTATCCCCAAAGAATCTCATTGCCCTTGAGGTAACCACCCTATGTGGTGCTGTCTGTTCCCCTCTCCAACCAAACAAGACACCCCTCCTCTCTGAGTGGCTCTCGGGGTAGGGTGGCAGGGGTGGTTCAGCCCAGGTGTCCTGCTCCTCTGCAGGGGTCCTGAGATCTCACCTCTGGTTATGGCTGCTGAGCAAGGGAGGTTGCAGGCCCCTTGGAGCTGTGAGATAAAAGCCTTTCCTACTGTCAGTAATCATACTGCAGCAGGGGAGATCTATCTTTATGACGCAGACAGAGGCAATCATGAAAATTTGGGGTGGTGTTCACTCGCTAATCAACTTTTACTAATTTGGCTGGCCCAGTTGCTGCTGTTCTTGCTATTTCTTTGAAATCCTTCTTTTGTAGGCTGCCACCTACGGCTGTGGAGAGAAGGAACACGCTGGACACTTGTCTCCTGAAACCAGCATTTGAATCTTTACAGGGGTGAGTCTTCTGTATGAAGTGTGGGGAGAAGGAGTGGCTGTGCCGATTGAGGTAGAGATGGGCTATTGACATATTCTGGACTAATTCACCTTAAGATTCACCCTCTGAAAGTGCAGCGTTTGGGCTTGAGTTTGTTGCTGCTTTTCCTGGTTGTTGCAACACAAATTGTTTAGCTTGCCACTGATTAGCACTTGAGCAATAATACCACACAACTAGCTCAGTGTGCTGGTGTATGTACCCAGTAGATAGTTCCTGTTCAGGTATTGTAGCTACTAACACTGAAATTGTTTTAATGACTGAAATACAAGCTTTTTTTTTTTTTTCCCTCCATGCTTTTCCTGTAAAAGAAGCCTTAATGTGAAAGACTGAAACTCAGTCATTCTACTATTAAGAATCTGGACTTAAAATGAAGAATTTTTTGGTATTAAAAGTACTTCTGTAGCAGCCAGGGAGGGGCCAGAGAACTTTTGAAAATCTCTTCATTTTATTTGGAAAGAGGAGTAGGAAGTGTGGAAAAAAAGCCCAAATCATCCAAGCATTAATGATAGAAGATTCTTCCCTTTCAATAGAATTTTAATTTTAATGGAGTTTAATTTTAATGCTATTTGGGATTATTCATGGTTTTGTTCCTCTAATAGTATAATTGAATTGTGTGGAGGTGTCCTGTGCTTTAAGGTACTCATAGGAAGCTTCCTTGGTAAAGAAGCAGTCAGAAACAAGGAAGAGCTTCAACAGGTCTTAATGAGAGATCAAGCAGGTGCTAGGTGGATCAGAAACAGACAGGCTACAACAGCTTTGTGTTCTACCTGAGCAAACGTTGAGGAGTATGGCCCTGAGAAAGCTTGGGAAGATGTTTAGACCGAGTCCTGGCTGAAGAAGACACAATTGCTCCTTTTTTTTGTTGTTGTTGTTGTTGTCCTCCTTATGTACAAGAAAACATGGCTTTAATTAGGTGCTGTTACTGTTTTAAAGAACATGGAAGGTTCCCAAATTTGTCCTCACGAGAAAAGTCCTGTCGTGTTTGAGTTTTGATTAGTTAGCTGGCCCAATAAGGTGGTCCTAGGTCCCTCACCCACAGCGTGTGCCTAGGCTGCCTCTGTGTGGGGCACAGCTCTGGGGCTGAGCCAAGGAGCAGGAATGGACTCAGAGATGGGCAATGAGAAGGAAATAGGTGCAGAGCTAGAACAGTCTCTTCTGTATATTTCCATAGCTCCTTGACAGCTTGTGTGAGCTGAAGATCTGGTCTGTGCACTTGGATAATAGCCTGGAGAGGTAGAAAGGATTTCTAACCTGCCAGAATTATTTATTGGAAAGGAACCAGAGCTAGAAGTAAGAATCTCTTTGCAGTAGGTAAATTATTTATTATGTCTAAGCTTACCAGCTGTTTCTGAGCAGCAAGGCAAGTTATTAAATTTAATATGGGTGCTTAGTGAATGATGTCTCAAAGTTACCTGGTCTTGCTTAGTTAACCTGTGGCCCAGTTCTTGGTGTGTAGTCTGTGGTGTTTGGGGTTTGTTGTTTGGGTTTTTTCTTTTTTTTTTTTTTTCATTTTTTTTCCTCTGCTTTTTACTGTTAGCATCTTCTGAATATGTAGAGCTTAGACTGAGATACTTGATTGGTGAAAGTGAGTGTTTTTAACAGCTATTAATAATGGAGAAACAAATCATGTGTTGGCTGTGGGTATTTATGCTCAACATGGGGTTTTCTCACTGTGACTGGATATTTCTGTGTTAACACTTTTAAAACACGACCTAGCATGCAGGATCATTGCAAAGTCAACCTGTTCAGTGAGTGCCTGTCCACTTAACTCCAAGCAGAAACCAAGGGCATGGTAGCACGTCTACTGTTCATTCGTTTGGCTTGACTTGGCAGACATAGTAATGAAAGCCCCTTCCCTGCTATGAGATAACCTTTGTCTGTGGTTGCTGTCTTTTGAAGAAGGAAGTGACCTGTTCTTTCTATCTTGACACTTAGAAGGTGTGATGCCATCATGTTCTAGTTTGCAGGAAGAATGAGCTTTAGAGGCAGACCTCCTTGTGAACCAGGGTGGCCCTGGCACATGTGCAGTGGGCTCCTTTGGGACATCTGACTCCTGGCTAAGTCAGAAGGTGCACTGCAGGAGCACACCCAGCGTACTGCAGCTGCTAAGGGGGTGTTCAATCTGTGGGACTCTGCTAGACTTAGCCCAGAGTGGGGAAAACCACCACCCCCAACCCCGCAACCCCAAGATGTGTGTAATGTGGACATGAGAACTCCGTACTTCTTGTTTTGCTGTTGCCCCAAACTACTTACTGACATCAACAGAGCTGTAAAGTGCCACTTGTTTGGAGTGGGACTGCACCTTAAATAAACTGATGTTTTTCAGGAGATGGTATTTTTGAGTTAAAACATCTGTTTCAAATCCCATTTTTAAAATTAAATTGCCATATATAATAATAACAACTTTTAATTTTCCTTGCTGCCTGTTATATAGTTTAAAATCCTGAAGTTGCACATTGTCTTCCTGGATTATGTAATTCTCTTAAATATGTTGTCTCATGGTGTAAGCTTCGAGTCATATGATTTTAGTGACTCTATATAACTTATATTAGCAGAGATTTTATCTCACTCTCTACCTCTATTTTCCATTACAAAACCTTTTCCTTTGCTGTTCACCTGCTTTCTTTCCCTGTGCTAATGAGTTTTTTCTTCTTTTAAAAATTGATAATACTTTGAAGTAGAATAAAGTAAGTTTTGGGGTTTTTTTTCTTAAAAGCAATTGCATGCATTATTTGCTTATCCCAATACATCATGTGGATTTTTTTGAACTTCTTCCTTTTCTTCCTCTTCATCAGTGTGGACAAAATATACCCGTTCCTCTGCGCTAATGATTTTCTCCGGGTGGCCGAGTTCCACAGGAGCGATAAGTTTGAACTGCCTTATGGAATAAAGAGAGCAGGTTTGTGTTCTTCATGGTTTCCTTTAGTCCCTCTGGCCTAGCACCTTCCTGTTTTTGCTGAATCAAACATCTTGTTGGGGATGCTGCTCTTAGCAGAGAAGCTCCTAAAAGGTGGGAGTGAGGAACAGCGGAGCTTATCCAGTGTCCTGTTGTTTGTACGTGGGCTGCAGCCCTAAAGATGTTTAGCTAGTGCTTTGCTAGGTGAGATATTAGCCAGGTCAGTGTGATGATGGAGTTCAATCAGGATCTAGAGTCCTACTGAGGAAGAAGTCCCCAGACTGGGGCAGTTACATCAGCAGAATTTCCCTTTTACTTGGGCTAGCTTGTCCCACCAGGGAAAGTGTTGCTGGGGCTGGAGGTGGGTGGGTATTCCTGCTGTACCTGCGTGAGGTGTTGGCTTGCTTGTCCGGGCAGAGTAGACAGGGCCCAGAGTCCTTAAGGGTCCCTGTTGACCTTTTGGAAAGGGTTATAAAGTCTCAAATCTTAAGTTTTTTAATGCTGAGCAGTAAGCCTTCCCAGTATCCTGTGCATCTGGGCTTTAGAACCTTCATTTGTCCTCCATCAGCATAACAAGGACGGTTTCATTTTCCTCTGGTGCTGCAGTGAGGAAAAGTAGTTGGGAAAGGTTGGGGACCCCTGCCAGGTAGAGACATATGTTGAGTGTCCAGCAGACACCTGCCCACCAAGGGAAGGCTGGGAAGGTGTCTCTGCCCAGCTTTGTTAGTGGTCACAGGCTGGTTCGATGTCTTCTCCCAAGCTATGTAATGCTGTTACTGTCCCTGGCTGTGCGGACCATCCTCTTGGGTCAAGGCTGCTTCCGTCTCAGCCGAAGGTGGGGGAGTAAGTCATTTAGGATGCAGGTCCTGGAAACTGTTCTGATGTTTATTTACTGTAACTAAAGACTTATTAGATACAAATCCCATGCTGTTTTCCAACAGGGGTGTGTTGGGGCAGGAAAAGCTTCCTGGAGAGGAGCTCTGATAAAGCCTGAATTTCTTTGGCGTCATTGATTGACCTGTGGCCCTGAAGAATTGTGTTTATTTTGAGGGTTTTATACACAGTGCATAAAAGCTACAGTGTGTGAAACAGCTGTAGTGTCAGGGTGGTGTGCTTCTTTTTATATGGAACAGCACTGAACGTTTTCATTAATCTTTGTATTTGCTTTCTAGAGCAATATTTCCATTTAGCCCTTTCAAGACTGCAGAACTGTGGACTTTTCAATGACGATGACAGGTGAGATGGTTTCTTTGCTACTGTTCTTGTTCATTGTATTCTTAATATTTATCTGGAAAGGAATGTCTGTGGTGGTATTCTGAAGTAGCTCACGTTAGCCATGATGCAGACCCGACTGGCTGTGTCCGAGCAACATGGAACTGATTCCAAGGTGTAAGTTTTTAAACATACGTAGCACCAGCATTCAAGAATAGTTTTCCTGTGAAGGAGCTTAAACTTACAGATTGCTTTTTATAAGTGTGTTAGGAAATTTCTAGCTGAATACAGTCCTGTCCTACCTGTAGGATCTTTCTATGTTTGAGGAATGTGAAGCCACCCTTTAAAAGCTGAAGGTGCTCTCCTGTTTTAAAGCCGCTATTAGTGTCAGCTGGAGAAGGCTTGAGATAAGCAGGTGCAAACAAAGGACTGTTTCTAGGCAAAAGAAACGTTACTCGTATCCCTGTGCCCCTGCATCCGCTGGGCTGCTGCACGCTCTTGCTCACATGTGTGCTCAGCTTCCCTTCCTGTGAATGAGGGAGACTGGAGGCAGCCAGGAAAAACTGTTCCTGGCATTTTGGGAGTAGCCAGGGTGTGTCACGGAGGGGAGCATGCCTTAGATAACTCGCTTCCCATGCATTAGATTGTCTTGGATAAAGATCTCTTTGTTAGAAGCCGCTTCTAACGGGATTGTTGTTGTTGTTTTTTTGAGGGTCTTTGTGCGTGGGTCTGCTTGTTTCTAGGGTTTGTTTTGGTTGGGATTTGTGTTTGGTTTGTTTGGAGGTAGCATGGTATAGGGTTGGCAGGTAAATGGCTTCTGAGGTTTGCAGTCCAGCGAATGGGCTGGCAGCCTGCCTGTGGCACCCGAACGTGCAGGCTTCTCACCGAGCTGCGTGCAAGTAACGCTGAGGTTGGCTCTCCTTGGTGGTGTTTTTCTAATCAAGGAGTTCAAACACAAGATTGTTGCCTCAAGCCAGATGCTAAGATCACATTTTTAATTAAACTTGGGCGAAATATGAACTCTTAGGCTTGAACATGAATTATCTTGTTATCTTGGGCTTAATACCCAGTTTTCCATTTCTTTACCTACTGTACTTCTTCCTCCCCCCTGTGTTCAGTAATATACTTCAGTGCTGAAGCAAAATGAGAACTATTACTCTTTAATAGGCAGTAGTATAAAAAAATAAAATCAAATTTACAATGTATTCTTTCTATATCCATCAGGTTTTGTGCATAGTACTGATAGGGCATGAAACACTGTAGTAAGGAAGAGCTTTTTCTATATACCTTTAACTAAGATACGGTGGCTGTTAAATGTGAAACACTTTGGGAATTAATCCTAACAACATTCTCCAGTAGTATGGCAACAGAATTACTATGCAGTTCTGTATTGCTGCTGCCTAAGTCAGCCTTCTTGGCAGAATGCAAGCTCGATTTCCCTATAAACATTCTTTGGGGCAGGGTGAGGGAACCTGCTATGAAGTATTATAACAAAAATTAGGCTATATGAGCACCAAGTCAATGGTGCACACAACTACAGCTGTATGAGCACCAAATCTGTGGTGCTCATACAGCTGTGTTTGTGTGTGAATTAGCTCACTATGTAGAGTTTTCCTGCAAAGGTTTTTTTCCTGAGCAGTGCCATTTCCCAGACTTTAGTGGAATTCCTGCTCTGTAAAGGTCTAGTTCTCCAAAACTGTTTGGAAGTGAACAGACTTCAGTGGAACAGCCCGTAGGAGAAGGTTTTCCAGGCTCGGGGTATATCCACAGAGTAACCTCTGAACACCTGCTCTACCCCTTTCCTCACTGAGCACTCTCAAGACCCAAAGTTCAACAGCAGTAAATTCTTACAAATGTATTTACACAATCCTTACTCAACAATATGCGGCCTCTGCATCCTCCTTTCTACCAAATAACCTTAGAGGAAATAATTTGCATTCCTCAACTGACTGTGGGGGTGTGTGTAGAAGGAGTTGAGGTTGAGATCTTCTTTTTCCTTTACCAGAGAAACAGTATTTCAGTGGAATGTGGAGGATGCAAGCCTTTTGACCTTTAAAGGCTATGTTTCCATCTAGCAATATTTTTTCTTTTATAGACAAGGAAAATGTTTCTTTTAACATTTCACTGTATAAACAAAAGACGTAAACTGATGCCTGGCCTTGAGATCAGGAGGCTCTTGTTTACCCCGTGAGTAGGGCGATGGTTGGAGATCAGTTACCACGTGATTTGGATCAGGATCTGTGCTACTTGTGCTACTCCGTTAGCAGAACTCCTAACACCTAAACACAAATCCTTAGTTACACCATTGCTATACCAGTTGTTTTAGCTGAGATCTTCATATTTTTCACGTTTGTTAATATTGTGCTGGTGGTTTTAAGCTGGACCTCCAAGCATCTTGGTCAGTTATATGTCTCTTGTAGCGCCCCTGAGGTTGCTTAAGGACAATCTTGACATCTTCTTGCCAATGTATTGACTTGGGGAAAGGGTGAGTGTTAATCTTTTAGGGTGAGGGTTTGGGGGTTTTAAAATATGAAAACGTTATGAAAAAGCAAACCTTAAGAAGGGATTGGTAAAATGTCTGGGAGTAATAGTCTGCTGAAAATCAGTGTGGTGATTTCTGTGATCTACAGTAAATTTTTACTTAAATATCTTGGGATACATTCCAGCCTTGCTACATCTCCATTTCACGTGTCTGTTTCCTAAGATGATATGTTCTGTTTTGTTTTGTTTTTCTGGCATAAACAATTTCCCTCCCTGCTTATTGTTGTCAGTGGAATCTGTGCTACTGTGGGCGTAGACCTGTGATCTAAACTGGACACACTTGAATACTGTGGGGGGGCTAAGGGAAGAAGATGATTCATTTTGCCAGATTTCCTGTATGAGTTGGCCTGCTTGGACTTCCTGAGCTTGACAGAGCTGGTCTTTAATTAATTTGATTGTATTTATGACTGTATTCATGTACAGTTCATCAGGAGTGCTTGCTCTGCTTGTTGACTTTATCCACTTCAAAAGTTTACCATACTTTTGTTAGATGATTTATTGGTTATTTGAGGGCAGCTGATAACTTGATTTTTGAGTGTGCATGTTATTAAGGGTACTGGAGTGTGAAACCTTAATCAGACTTAAGTTTCACTCCATTTTCCATCCAAGGTAGTATTAGTCAGCTCTTAGCCATGAACAAGACCTGGTCTGCATCTGTCACTAAGAGGGAAGAGACTTTGGATTTGACTTGAGAGCAGGTACCCAGCTTCTGTAGTTGTGTGAACTTCCATCACCCAGCTCGAAAGTCAGGTTTTCTTTTGCCCTCCCTGCCCCAGGTGTGTCCTGCTACATCAAAGCTGCACAGCATGGAGAGGAGAAATCAAAGAGCTCTTCAGCTGTGTGCAAAACTGGAAGGCATTATTTGAATACCTGGGCATTGGCATAGTGAAGAAGTTGCTTAAATCATAACCTCTGCCAAAAATCGAGAGCCATGTAATAAGGAAGCACTTAAAGTTCATCTACAAGGGACAGAAAATGCAGATCCTCCTCAGAGCAACTTTTTGACTGCTTATCCTAGTCAGAATAACACAAAGCACTTGTAATGGAGTTGACGTTGTTTTTATGAATTCACAAGTAGTCAGAGAGTATAAAATAATATATATCTCTATATTTAGCCAGATTAGGAGCAATTTTCCTGGCTTTTTATTAAGACCTGAAGATGAGTTCATGCATGGTGTGTCAGTCACTGCCAAACCAGGGTGTCCACCAAGCATCAGGGATGGATGCTCTAGCCAGGAGGTACCACCAGGAGTATGAACAGCAGTTTAAGATTTACATTGTGGTGAGGAGGTTTGTACCTCAGTTACCCAGCTGTGGCGGCGTAACTTTTGGTGACACTGGATTCAGAGGCCTTGGTTGAGACTTTCAGTGGTTTACAGAGCACTGTAACAGGAAAAAGTGAGACAACCATATGTTGATGCTGTGCTCTTTCCCCCTCTCCTTTCACGTTTGTCACCTACTGGTGTCCATTTTTCCTCTTTCCTTCCTGTGTCTCCTCACTGCTGCTTCTCTGTAGCCCAGGATCTTGCTTTGAGCTCTATGATACAGCTGCAGGTAACAAAGTGTAATTTGGGAAAAGGGTAACTTCTGCTCCCCTCTCCCTCCTGTAAACGTTTTGAGAGGCATATGTTCATCATCCCACGCTCTCAGGTGTAGTGGTTTGGCCCTGGCTCGAGGCCAGATGTCCACCAAAGCTGCTCTATCACTCCCCTTATCAGCTGGACAGGGGAGAAAATATCTATTGAGAGGCTCAGGATTTGAGATAAGGACAGGGAGAGATCACTCTGCAATCAGTGTCACAGGCAAAACAGACTCAACATGGAATAAAGAAAACTAATTTATTACACTACACTACACACTCAGTGAAACCAGAATTGGGTAATGAGAAGTGTGGCCAGATCTTAAAGCACCTTCCCCCTACCCCTCCCTTCTTAGCAGACTTAAACTTCATTCATGATTTTACTCCCTTCTTCTGATACATCATGACATGAAGAGGGGCAGGGACTGGGGGAATTGGGTTTCAGTCAGTTCCTCACAAGCTGATTTCCTTCTCCAGATCTTAGAACACCTCTACTTCCCCCCCACCCCTTCCTTCTTCGCAGACTTTAGTCATAATTTCGCTCCCTTCTTCCCCCTATCACAGCATGGGGAGGGGCAGGGAATAGGGGTTTTCAGTCAGTTCCTCCAGAGTTGTTTTCCTTCTTAGCTGGGGTGGGGGGGCATTCCACACACACCCCCTTCCCCTGAGGCACCGTGGGGTCCCACCCATGGGAGACAGTCCTCCATGACCTTCTCCAGCATGAGTCCTCTCTGTCGGGGAGTCATATCCTCACCACTGCTCCCTTCCATGGGGTGCCGGCCTTCGGGCCCAGACTGCTCTGGCCTGGTCCCCCACAGAGTCACAAGTCCCCCAGCAAACCTTCTGCAGCATGGGTCAATCTCTCCACAGGCTGTAGATTGTCTCTGCTTCTCATCCTTATCCATAGGCTGTGAGGGGACAGCCTGCTTCACCATGGCCTTCTCCCCAGGCTGCAGGGGACTCTCTCTTTCTCTGGCACCTGGAGTGCCTCATTCTCCCCCGTCTCCTTCACTGACCTTGGTGCCCGCACAGTTTCTTACATCTTCTCACTCCCTTCTCTGGTGGCAAAATGCACCTGCTAGTGGGGTTTCTTTTTATCTCCTAAACGTGATTCCCAGAGGTGCTGTGACTACTACTGATTGGCTCAGCCTTGGTCAGCAGCAACTCCAGCCTTGAGTCGACTGATGTTTACTCTCTGGGGCCTGCAGAGAGCTTCTGGCTGCTTCTTGCAGAAGCCACCCCTGCAGCTCTCCCTTCTCCACCAGGACCCATCTATGCAAAACTGTGACACAGGATATCTTAAAGCTATATCGAAAAATTAACTGGAAAACGCATGGGCTGAAGCAGTCCTGGAGTAGAGGGGGAAGGGTGGAGAGAGGATAGCCATACTGAGGACAGAATGGTTTAACAGGTTTCACCCCTCTGATTTCCGAGGTACTGAGTCACATGGACTTGTGGCATTAGCTGGAAATCGTTTTATGAATGCTTGGCTCTTACTAAGCTGCTCAGGGAACAAACACTGGAGAGAGGTGTGCCAGCATTTTCCGCGTCAGGGCTGCATTTAGCAGCGCTATTTTTATATATAAAAAAGCAAATTAAAGGCAACTTTCATCTGCAGATGTGGCCCTGGAGCAGCAGGTGGGAAGGTGCCGCCCCAGTGCTTCTTTTGAAATAATGCTTTTTGCAGTTGGCACTTACTCTTTTTTCGCCTTTTCTGCGAGGTTCAGGCCTCCTTTCCCTGCCCCAAAGGCGGTACAGCGTAGCTGCATTAAAAACTCTTCTGTAGGAAGCAGAGGGAACTGCTTTGTGTACTGAGCTGTTGCTCAGTCTGGGCTGAAACAGGCTGTTTTCATTGATGTTGAATAATACTCTCAGCTGAAAAAACAGGTTGGATTCTCTGAGGATGTTATTTAATTAGTGCTACAGTGAGCATTCAGTACAGACTATGGTACTCCTTGTGACCGGGTTCCGGGGTCCCTTACAGTAAGAAATGCCATAGAGCCTTTTCCTTGATGAAATGTGGGAGTGGTGTGTTGGGAGGTGGCTCGTGGTCACTAAGCTGTGAGTGTGTTTGTGTCTGTAGAGAGGGGCTCTGCTTTTATTTTGCCATTGTTCCCTCTGCAGCCAAATCAGAGAACAGCTTTTGCTTTAAATAAAGAAGCATTTTGCAACAAAAACCAGCCCTCTTGTTCTGTAAGGAGGAGTTTGCAGTCTTAGAAACCTACCCTAAAGAGGCAAAATTTCTTAAGTAAAGCAGCACCAAGCCTGCCTGTGCTTTTTTCTTTTTTTTTCTTTTGCAAAGCACATGTTTTTCCAGCTTTGAAGCAAAACAATACGGAGCAAAAGGCAAAGTTAGAAAACCTGGGACAACTCCTTGGACAATTTTACCATTACAATTTACTTGAAATTTGCTGTGTTTGCCCAACACCTTATTAGGTGCTTTTAAACTGTGAATGTAGTCTGAATTTGAAAGGAAATACTGTTTTGATTGGATGCATCACAACATTTTTATAAAAGTATTTTATATACCTAGTGCTGCTGTCTAATTTGAATCTAGTCATGTGTGAATGTCGTTTTTAACCATATTGCTCGTGTCATGACAGCGTGCGCTTCTCGGCACACGTTTAGACCCTGCTTTCTAAGTAGAGAAAAATCAACATATATTAATATGAAGAGCCATCCTGTGTCATCAGGCTAAGGTTTGTCACATGTACAGTTGAGATGCCTGTAAGGTAAATTGTGGGCGTGAATTTGCCACTGTAGCTCGTGTTAGAGATCTCTGTAGTTGTGGAGTTGTGTAATATTGCAGAAGCATCTTAACTTGAGTTAGTTTTTTCCCAGCTTTCTCTGTCCATGTTGATACACCCAAACTAGTAGAAATCAGAAGCATTGTGAAAGACAGCGTACCTAACAGCACCCATATAGATGGTCTTAAACAGCAAACCATGAGGAAAAGGACGTGTAAATACAGTTTAATGTGAGAGAAGTTGTTCCTGACTCTGGCACTTACTGACATAATGTGACCAGGTGTTTTTGGAAAGCAACCTTAGAGTGTGGCTCAGGATTGAGCGTGCTCTGTAGGGGACAAGGAGCCTAAAAGGTCCTGCACCTCAGTTGGTAAATAAATCAGGTAAATGCAAGTGTACCATTAATACCAATGTGAAGCAAAGGGAGGTTGTGCGTATTAAAGTTCTGTTTGTTCTGCAGCGTTGCCTGTCGACGGTGTGTTGTGGTCGGCAATGGAGGAGTGCTTCGAAATAAGACGTTAGGGGAGAAAATTGACTCCTATGATGTGGTGATCAGGTAAATGGTATCTCCTTGTCACTTTGTGTGCCTGCAAAGAGTTAACAAACTGTTGCCATCAACCAGTAGCTTTGAAGTTCAGTTGTTACACAAATGAAAATACACAAAACTTCCCAGTTACACTGTCACAGCCTTCATTGAGAAAAAAAAATATAAGGAAAAAAAAGCATCAGTGTTTGATTACACAGACTGCTTGGTGTTGGCGGGCAGGACCCCTGGGTGGACAGTCTGCCTTGTGGCAGGCCTGCAAGGTGCTGCTGCCAGCGATGGGTCCAATTGTGTGACAGCCCGGAGCTCTGCTTGTGCCCCTTGCTGTGAGCTGGTACCCCGGGGCAGACTTGCCTCCCACATTCCGTGCTGTGCCTGTCTTACCCCTATGCCCCTACACTTGGATTAAATGTAATATTTAAACTGGGAAGTCCATGTCAAGAAACGTGTAAACTGGAGCATGATGTTGATGCCTGCCCCTTTCCCTCAAAAGAGTTAGCTCGTATTTGAAATTCATGAGATGTCGCAGCCTAGCAGAGGGTGCTGGGGTCTGCAGAAGAGGCATCTGGACTAGGGAAACTGGGGAAGTTCTCAGAGATGAAAGAACAAGGAGGGGCTGGGAAAAACTCAAATAAACTGACAAAGGACTATTTGTCTAATTATAAGACAAGTTTATGTATGATAAGAAAAAGATAAATAGTTCCTCCTTGGCAGAAACTGAGATGGTAACTGATGAAGCAGCCTTTCAGCCTTGTAGGTACCCTGTCAGGTAGTGTGTGTGAATCCTCTGTCACTAAATCTCTGAACTGCTGTTTTGGTTTGTCTGCTTCAATGTTGTGTTGAGCATTGAACAAAACCTTGAGTTTGTTACTTGGCCATCAATCCTTATGCTTATTTTTAATAGTCTTCAAGGGCTACCATGTAAAGTTCTACACGAAGCCTGGAGTTTGACATAAGCTTGACAATGTACTGATAATGAATACATGTGATTGAAGGGCAACCAGGTGGTGAAGGGGCTGGAGGGCAAATCCTATGAGGAGCGGCTGAGGGAGCTGGGGCTGTTTAGCCTGGAGAAGAGGAGGCTGAGGGGAGACCTTATCACCACCTACAACTATCTGAAGGGAGGTTATAGAGAGGTAGGTGATGGTCTCTTCAGTCAGGTGACAGGTGATAGGACAAGGGGGAATGGCATGAAGCTGTGCCAGGGCAGGTTTAGATTGGATGTTAGGAAAAAATTTTTTACTGAAAGAGTTGTCAGGGCCTGGAACAGGCTGCCCAGGGAGGGGGTTGGGTCACCTTCCCTGGATGTGTTCAAAAAAAGGGTAGATGAAGTACTTAGGGATATGGTTTAGTTTAGGATGCGAATGGTTGGACTTGATGATCTTAAAGGTCTTTTCCAACCTTGTGATTCTGTGATTGATTCTTTAGTTGTACCTCCTCTTACAGCCTAAAAATTATAGAAAGCTGTGCAGGTAATATCTCCATTCTTAGGAAACTTTACTTGCCTGACACCTTTGTGGCTTTCAAAAAAAGCACAAAGGTTTTCCACCTGCACTTATTTTTGCTGTAGTACAACGATGCAAGGAAGCCACACAAGTTATTTTTAGGCTGTTTCAAGTACTTGGGTTCCTTGTGGGTCTATCTGTTGCTCTTGAAATGGAAATCTCATGTAGACTGGTGTCACGCATTTAAAACCAGCTCTAAAGTGAAAACTGTTTCAGATATACAGTACATGTTTGTTTAGGGTGAATGAACAAAGAGGTGGTGTTTGCATTCTGTATTTAATAACAACTGATAAAATTTTGAAATACCTCTTGCCTACGTGCCTTGTTTTGCGTACATTTATTCCTAAGCAGTGTTCCTCCTGTTCAGGGAGCTCAGTCGCAGCAGCAGGAATGTAGCATACATAAGATTGCCTGAATTCTCAGGGAAAAAAAAAATCTAACATGGCAAAAACTGCAAGGTGGAGACTTAAACGCTGCCCTTCTAACACCTCAGAGCAGAGGAGACCTGACCCACCTGCTCACTGCTCATTTATCTCTTAAATCCCCAAAGCAGTGGTACGTGTGCAAGTACTATTTTAAAACAAACACCCAAAAAACCCAACACCCCACCCCCTCCTTGTATATAACGATGTCTCAGCATCAGGTGCACAGGCGTGGTCCCTGTCCCTGTACGCCGTGGACAGTGAACATGGCTGAATTGCCTTCTGTGTGACTTGGATCATCTAGCAGCGTGAATGGAGCAACGGGTAATTCTCCAAGCCAGATATTCTCCTCGGGCTTCTCTAGTTTCTGCATTTGAGCCAAATCAGAAGGCCACCTGCTTGAGAGTGACACGTAGCCCGTCACTCGTTTGTACTCTAAACCACCTTGGCCAAGTTCCCAAATGTGCTTGATCCCTCTGGGTTAGAGGGTGAGTGCACCTGATAATTGCTTATCTACCGTGTAATGTGATGAGTAAATGCTGGGCTGCTAAATCCTCCTGTACCTGGACACGCTGTCTGCCCCATGGATTGATGTGTGTGCCAGCTGCTGCACAGTAGGGCCGTGGCGAGGCTGGGGGGTTAGTCACTGACATCTCTGCCTGTCTCTCTCCTGCAGAATGAATAATGGCCCTGTGATAGGGTATGAAGAAGATGTTGGGAGGAGGACGACTTTCCGCCTTTCTTACCCGGAATCCATCTTCTCGGATCCGATCCATTACGACCCGAATACAACTGTTGTTCTCATCGTCTTCAAACCACGTGACTTGAAGTGGCTCTGGGAGATACTGAGCGGCCAGAAAATAGTGAGTTTGATTATTCATGTGCTTTGACTTCGCTTGGCACACGCTTCTCATGAAATACCCTGTTTGCTTTTAACCATCGTGCTGGATCTCCCAGTCAGGCTTCTCAGTTTCCCTTTCCCATAAACGCTTCTGTCCTCTTTCTCACCCACGTAATTTGATTAGTGCTTCGCTTCAAAACAGTATTTTTCTCATGGAAGTACCTTTTCATCTTCTTCCTAGCACCGTTTCATATTCTGGCATGCATGTTCCAGACATTGCCAGATTATTTTATCCTCCACACTTTGGTAAAAATGCAGAATCATGTTGGAAGGGACTTCTCTCTGGAAGTCATCCGTTTAAAACCCCGTTGAAAGAAAGTAGGGCCAAGTTCAGCACCATACCAGGTTCTCAAGGCCTCGTCCAGGTAAATTTTGAGTATTTCCAGGGATATTTCTATAACTAACCTCCACTTCAGTCCTGTAGCACCCTTGCAGGAAAGAATTTCTCCTCATCCTTTCATTGTGTACTTCTGAGAAGAGTCTGACCCAGTCTTTTTTATTTTTTCACTTTTTTTTACAAGCCCCTACCAGATAGTTGAGGATGGGCTAAACAAACCGAGCTTCCTCAGACCAGTCTTGTTTGCTACGTGCTTTAGCCTCATGGCTGTTTTAGTGGCCTTCTGCTGAGCTTGCACCAGTTTGACATTGTCTTGCACAGGGAGGAACCCAAACCAGCATCTGTGGGACCCCAGGGGGGCACGGTACAGTGTACTTGAGAATGAGAACTTCTGTCTACCTGTTCTCTGTGCTCTTATGAACGCAGCCAAGCACACAATGAGCTTTTACTGTCTCCAGGGCACACTGCTGGTGCCTGTTGTCCATCAGGGACCTTTCTGCAAAGCTGTTTGCCAGCCAGCCTGCCCCAGCCTCTGCTATTGCAGTGGGTCATCCTATTGCCAGAGCACAATTTGGCACGTGTTCTTGCTGAACTTTAGGAGGTTCAGCACTCCTCTTCTTCCTCAACCTTTCCCTACAAAACCAAAACCAACTGTTAATAGCCACTAAAATGTGTATTTGTCTGCCTGTTACAGAGTGCTAAGGGCTTTTGGAAGAAACCAGCCCTGAACATGATCTACAAATCCAGTCAAATCAGGATTCTTGATCCTAGCATCACCAGAAAAACAGCTTATGAATGGCTTCGCTTCCCAACAAGGTTTCCCAAAAAGGAGGTAAGCTTTTTTTGTCTTCTGTGCCTTTTTTTAGTTTGGTGCAACCAAATGTGTACTCAGAGGCAGGACTGCATTAGAACATCTTTTAAGTTCATATTGCATTAGTTTACATTTAGATGGTTCTCAAAGAAGTGAGCAACTGGAGTGCAGAAAGAGAGTGGGTAGCCTTGTATGCCAAAAATCTCTTATTGGGGATTCTGTGATAGGTATTAAAGGAGACCTCTTTTGCTGACAGACATAATTCCTTTTGTAAAAGTGGGAAAAGCAGACAGGCATAGGAAGGTGGGAGGTCTTAAGAGCCTCTAGAAATATTAAGGAGCCTTGAATTATTAAATGCAGGGTGGTTTTCTTAGAAAACCCCCAAGAAAACAACAAACCAAAACAAACCACAAAACAACAAATAAAAAGGTATTTCCCACCCCCCCGCCCAAATCCCAACAACTTCACAACAAAACAAACCATCCACCAAAAGAATAAAACCCCACACCAAACAAACAAAACACCCCCAAAACCCAGCAACCCAGTAATTTCAACACTGCTGCAATTTCACTCTGCTGGGGGTGGGTGGGGACTAGGGACCATACAGTATTTTCAGCCCCACACTAATGACAGGTTTCCAGCAGCATTCTTGTGCTTACTGATTTGATGCCAAGCATTGTAATGAGTAAACCAACAATTTGGACATAAAAATACATTTTAACTATCAGTTCATGACCAAAGAATGTTTCTGATGAAAGGTAGGGCCTGAAGCTGGAGATGTCCCTTGTGCAGCCAGGACAGGCCACATGCTGTTTAGCACAAATACAGTTCCCTGGGGTCACGTCACTGCACAGAGCTGATTCATTTGGAATCAGCCATCCGACACGTGTGGAAATGTTTGACGGGCTTTAGCTGTGGAGAACCTACCACAACTTTTTTTTTTTCTGGTTTAATCTTTCTAATATTTGAGGGAGTTAGGTTTTTTTTCCCATTTTAGAGTCTTTCTGCTTTTTAAAAATATCTTAAAATATTTTTTTTATTATTCTGAGTAGCTCTTTCCTCCATTACTAACTCTCAAACTGGAATACCCAGTTTGGCTGCATGCTTGCTGGGCCTCCGTGGCATTTCAGCTCTTCAACTGAGGATGGGAAGAAAGCGGCCTAGTAGTTGGGTTGCCTGATGGTCTTTGAAAGGGCCACAGATCATTGGAGGCCTCTGGCTCCAGAAATCCTTCCTATCTCTTCCTGTGCTCCCCTCCCAAGGAGGGTAGAAGTAAGACCAGTGCTGTCAGTGAACCAGACGTGTTTGGTGGTGTCCTGGAGCTGGTACAGGCCTCTCAGTTGCTTTGGGCATCATGCATGCTCTCTGCTCTTCTGCTCGCTGGGCACCACCACCCAGAGCTGGGCCACACTGTGTCTGAGCTTGGAGCTCCTTTCTACCACCTCCACATGCTGCTCACTCCACCCTAGGGATTTTTTTGCAGCCGCTTATCTGTGTCATGCCTCCCACAGCATCCGTGGTAGGGCGACCTTTTACAGGGCCGGTTTTGGAGCCCTCTGTCCAGGCAGTGGAGCCCTCTTTCCTGTCAGTGCATCCCTGGGGAGGGCTATGCTGTGCTTCAGCCCCCTCTGCCTGCAGGAGAGGCCGAAGACGGCTGTTGCTTTTCTCTGCTGTCTCTGCCTTTCCCATTACACAGATCTCATGCTCCCTGCGTGTGCGTTCACTCGCAGCCCAGCAGGCGTTCCTGGGCCTTCATTAGCAGCTGTGGTGGTGTGAGCAGGGCCAGGGAGAACAACTGTAAAATGGGATGTGCTGGCCCAGCAGCACTGACCTCAGAAAGTGCTGCAGAGTCATTCCAGAGCCATGCCTATTCCCTTTGAACACAACTGACTGAACAAACGCCATTGCAGGCCGAGGATATCTGCATGTCGCTAGGGCCTAGCGTGACAGCGCGTTTTAAAAGTAGCGTGCTGCTTTAGTGTGTTCTTCTGAGGTGAACTTTACGATAGCCAGAGGCAAACAGAGCGAATTGGAACCTGGGATATTCTTCATCTTCCAAACAGCACTAATTCTGACACGCAGCGTTCCTGACATAATGTTTGGGCCCTGTTTAGTATGGACATTGTAACAGAGTCACCACTGAGTTTATAATATTGCGCCCTCCAGGCAGAAGGCTGTTTAGCAAACTGGCAGGAGCCCTGGGGCAATAGTGTGCTTTTAAAGTCAATGTTATTTCTGGAATACTGCCAAGAGCTGTGTAAAGACACAGACAAACCCTACATAGAAGGTGATGATTCAGCTCTGTGACTTTAATTTGGTTTACAGAGCTGATGTTATAAGTTTTTCCTCAGGATTTGTTCTTTTGTCATATGATACAAAGAAATATTTTTCCATACCATCGAGCGTATCTGCCTTCTCTCTGCACAGAGCTGTCGAGTGCCTGTTTGCCTGCTTTGTTTTCACAGGCAAACGAGCCGAGCCTTGGGAAAGAGTTATAAAAGTGAGGTTTGATTTCAGCTACCAGAAGTGTGTGTGTAGCTCCTTTGGTCTCTGAGAAAATTGTTATTTTAGCTAAGGAGGGCATTAGTGCCTAAAAGTTCTGTCTGTACCTGGGGGCACGTTTTCCCCTCAGCTTCATCCATGGTCTCATGGAAGAGTTCACCTCTTTCCACAAAGCTTGCCTCATTTACTTCCTCGGATCATTTTAGCCACTGCTGCTGCCAAGAGAGTCATGGACTCAAATCACATGATAGGACAGATGATTGCAAAGAGTTCTTCCATGTTCTTGTAAGAAATGCTAGGTTTTGTTTAGGTGCTCTTAATTTTGCACAATTTAAACCTGCTTATGACCTGTTCTTGATATTTTACGTTGCAGTTACTTCTGAGCTATCTCACTGTAGGGAGAAATGAGCAATTTTATCTACAGCTTCATTTCTTCTAATGGAAATAATTGGGAAAGGTCTAAACCTGCGTCGTTCTGGAATTTCCCTGCTTTGAAAAAAGTTCAAAAGTAGCCAGATCTGTGCAGCAGGAGCGGTCACTGGGTTTTTTGTTTGGAAATTTGAGGCAGGTCATGTTATTCTGCTTGGACCTCCGTCGTCTAGAGAATTCTGACCACGTCTGCTAGTTGAGTTGACTTTGACAGGGTGAAGTGTCCGTCTGATTTCCACTGCCTTCGTTTTTAGGTTTGCTGTCCCCATCAAGCTATGGCCATTACTTATGTACGTGTGTGTCTCATTTCAGAAGCCCAAGCACCCCACGACGGGGCTGATCGCCATTACCCTCGCGTTTCACATATGCCATGAGGTTCACGTGGCGGGCTTCAAGTACGACTTCGCTGACAGAAACAGCTCTTTGCACTACTACGGCAACGAGACGATGTCTCAGATGATACAGGTACCAAACACTTGCCAGTGCTGGGAGAAGTTTAGCTGTCAACTGGGGGAAACAGTTCAGTATAGATAGAGGATACAGTTTTAGGTCAGAAAGGGCTCCCATCTTCTCCTGGTTCAGCTGCTCATGGGTTAACATGGCCCGAACCTCTTTCTCTGTGCTTTGCTTTCTGAAACAGGTGGGGAATGCTTGTATCCCTTGTGCTACACTGTATTCTGTAATGCCTGCATGGACACCTCCCTTTGTGTGTTCTGTTCTGCTTTGCTGGTGTTACCTGGGGGCTGTGCAGCTTTTGTTGGTGGAGAGGCACGTTTGGGCTGTCAGAACACGCATGGCAGCCTTTCTGTTTGCATTCCCTTTCCCCTTGGCAGCTACTTGTGCCATTTGTCACAGCTGCCAGGCCTCTTAAAAAAAGAGGAAGAAGGGCAGAGGGAAATGGAAGGAGTTGAGACCTACAAACTTGCAGAGTTTCTGAATTCAAAACTGAATTTCAGAAACTGAGAGCAGAAAAGCAAAGCAGGTAGGAAGATAAGGAACTGCTTCCAGGAGGGGGAAGCCGTGACTTGCCAGGAGAGGGAGCAGCAGGAGACCAACAAACACCAGGGGTGCCATTTCTTCCCTCCTGCTTTGCTGCAGTCATACCTCTCTCTTCTTTTGTGTGTCTGCCCTTGTCTCCAGCTCCGTGCTTCCAGTAACTCCATCTCAGCCCTTTACCTCAGTGTGAGCAGCTTGCTTTCCCACGCACATGCCCAGTGTGCATGGGGATCATTTCCTCTCCTCCCATTCCTAAAGAGGAAGGAGAGAGGCAATGCCCATGGCAGCGCCTCATGTCTCTCTGAGGACTCCTAGCTGCTTGCTCCTCTGAGACAGATTTCTCCTGACACTGAACCCCCCTTCATTTTGAGACTCCTCCTCTCTTGCAGGTGCTTTCTTGCAGTGTATGCCAAGTGTGGATAAGGTTGGTAAAATCACAGAATTGCCTTGGTTGGGAGGGACCCTTTAGATCATCAAGTCACCCTAACCTGCCATCCACCACTAAACCATGTCCCTCAGCACCACATCTAACTGTCTTTAAATACATCCAGGGATGACAACTCCACACCTCCCTGGCCTGGCTGTTCCAATGCCCGACAACTGTCTCTGTGAAGAAGTTTTTCCTAATATCCAATCTAAACCTCCCCTGGAGCAACTTGATGCCATTTCCTCTTGTCGTATCACTTATCACTAGTTACAAAGACATCCATAAGTTCCCTAAAATCTCAAAACTTTAAAAAACAACCACAAAAACCTTATCACTAGTTCTTTAGTGGCCCTAAGTTGTAAATATTGTACTATATATAATCTTTTGTACATTATTTGTATTATATTCACTTTAATTTAGTGGAATCAGTGTCAAAGACTGTCAGTAAGCATACTTGCCTTGTGATGTCCTGCACCTAACTTCAGTGGTGCCTTGTGTACCCAGGATCTGGACAGAGCACAGGAGATGGGTTGGTTTTGGTTTGTCAGAACACGTTGGTGGGGTGCAGTGAGAACCTGCATTGAGCTTTGAGTCATCTTCTGCCTTGCCCATGCTGTAAATGTGGCTGTGCAGCTGTTCCCTGTAAGCCTGGGGAGGAGTTGGGAGAGATAGCGATGGAGGGGCTTCTCTGAGGCCACGTCTCAGCCATTCCTGGCACTGAGGGGTCATCCCTTTTGGTTTGTGTCCCCGCAGAAAGTCTCATCTATCACAGAATCACAAGGTTGGAAAAGACCTTTGAAGATCATCAGGTCCAACCAATCCCATCCTAAGCTAAACCATATCCCTAAGTACCTCATCTACCCTTTTTATAAACACATCCAGGGATGGTGACTCAACCCCCTCCCTGGGCAGCCTGTTCCAGGCCCCGACAACTCTTTCAGTAAAAAAAATTTTTTCCTAACATCCAATCTAAACCTGCCCTGGCACAGCTTCATGCCATTCCCCCTTGTCCTCTCTCCTGTCCCTTGGCTGAAGAGACCATCGCCTATCTCTCTACAACCTCCCTTCAGGTAGTTGTAGGTGGTGATAAGGTCTCCCCTCAGCCTCCTCTTCTCCAGGCTAAACATCCCCAGCTCCCTCAGCCATTGGCGTAGTCAGCAGGATACAAACCTGTGTGGGGAAACCCCAGTGGATCTAGTTTTTAGCAGCAAAGTCACTCACCTGTCACAAACTCTGCAACAGCCTTCGCTAAGCAGTCGCTTCTCCAGAGCTTTCCTACTCGTAGCATCTTCTGAGTACCACAAGTAATTAAAAGGGCAGAACAACAAGGTGATGCTTCAGGTAATAATTTATTGTTATTTTTAATTATTCCCTCACATCTCTTTAGAACGAATACCACAACATCAACGCCGAGCAGAAGTTTTTGAAGAAGCTTATAGACAAGAACTTTGTGGTCAACTTGACGTGAAAGCAGAGGGGGAAATACAGAGAACAATCACTGTTTTCCAAGATTTGAAAGATTTTTATTTTTTGTACGACATGTTTATTTTGTAAGTGCAGCCTGACTGTTGTTTGAAAGGAGCACAGAAACCTCACCAAGGCAGAAGCTGCTTCTCTGCACGAGGTTAAGGGACTGTTGCAGAGTTACCAGAATTTCTGTGTGAGCCTATTTAATAATGGGGAAACCATGAAACTTTCAGCTGGAAGTATCAGGGATATATCAAAATGTGACCCACGTCACTTATTTATCAGCAGGAACTCTTTCCCAATGATTACTTCTCTGGAATACTTTTGTTTCTGCTGCTGTCCTCCAAAAGAATTCTACTGTCAAGAGACTGAGGCAACTAGTGTTGTATTGATAGATGGATGTTAAGTCTTGAACGTCTGTATTGTAGTATGAAAATGGCTTTAAAACAGCACCTACAAATCATTGCTGCGTGTTGGGGAGCAGGGGGAACATACAGGGTGGACAGGTTTTAGCTCACCCTACTGAGGAGGGGGTGCCCACCTTCAGGAAAGAAGCCACGGCTGCTGCACCAGGCGCCGGCCCTGAACTGCTGGCTGCCTTGGCCAAAGGTGAGGGCCCTTTGGTCCGTCTGTGGAGATGTCGGTGTTGGCAGTGCTCCTGTGTTGCCCCATTCGTGGAAAACCATGCTCCCCGTGCTCTGTGTCCAGTGAATTTTACAGCTGGTGAACTGACTTAGGAAGGAGGGAGTCGGAAGACCGAAGAGTTGTCCTGACCACCTGCATGGCAGCTGCTGCCCCCAGGCCACAACAGAAATGTGAGCTGGGACAGAGGCGCTCACACCCCAGTTTAAATTCAGAGCCGGCCTTTGCTGGGTTCCTCCATCTCCAGGACAGGATCTCGTGTACCTTCCTGTTTGCTCCTCAAGAATCGAGGTGTATTTGTCCAAAGCAGCACAGTCTCCTCTCTCAGATGCTGTAATATCTTTGCACCTTTCAGGTTCATCGATGTGAGTGATGAATGTTCCCCTTTTCAGCAGCAGAGCGTGCTAGGGAATATCCAAGCTGTACCTCGGCCGAATTATCGTTTGGCCTCTGCTTACCTCTCATGCCTTGACATTCAGGTTTGAAGGATGCAGCTGAACTAAAGCATCCAGTGGTGGAAGCTCTCTGGAGATTTTAATTGAAGCATCTAGCGGGATGTTTGTTTCCTGTATTGGTTTGTCTCAGACAAGCCTGCTGAAGAAGCTAGATCTGCTTGGGAAAGTCCTTGACAGCTCTCAAAGAAGAACAAGTACTATGCTGTTCTAATTGTCTTGGAGAGTATGTATGTGTGTGTATATGTATATATATAATTTTTTAAATTGTGGCAGGTTTGCTCGAAGATCTTGTGTTTATCTTCATCAATCCCACCTAAAGAAACCACAAAGTCCACTAAAAAAAAAAAAGGTGTTTATAGTTGGTGGAAAAACTTTTGCTGCTTTTTAATAAAATGATGCTGAGAGCTATAGTGTGCTTAGGAGCAGGGCAAGCAGTTCAAATATGAATACAAACCTCCAGCAGGTACAGAACACGGCGTTTCTCTTGGTTGGAAGCTGAAGGTTACAGGCATGCTGACTACGGTTTCTTCTCAGCCATGCAGAGGAACAAGCACTGAGCTGCCCAAAGAGTCATCTTTCTTTTTTCCTCTCTCTCTTGCAGAGTGCAATAGGTATCAAAAAAAAAAAACGAAGCCCAAAAAAACCAATCAACAACACAACCCACCTTCCCCTAGTCCTTGTTTCCCTCTTTAGCCATTTGGAAGTCAGTGAGGAGAGCCACAGCGAAGAGGAGGGGGCTTGTGCTATCTCATCATGTGCTCACCTAATGACTCCAGACCTCTGGTCTGTTTCAAGCAAATTGGACACATCTGAAATAACTCCAGGTGTCATCGAAATCTGTGGTGGGGAAGGACCCAGAGAGTCCCGGCAAGGGCTGGGCTGGGCTGTGCTGGGCTGTGCTGTGGGGCCCCATTCCTGCAGGTGATGGCCCCTTCTCCAGCTGTGTGCCCCGTGGCAGGAGAGAGTGTGGAGGAGAGGGGAGTGATGGAGGTCCTGGGGGCACAGGAGCATGTGACTGGTGGAAATGGAGGAAAACAGAATATCCTCAGGCAGTGGCAGAGGGGCTCTGGCTCAGTTATTCACATATTCACATCTGGTTTTCAAACGTGCACATTTCTGAGCATTTGAGAGTCTTGCCTCAAAAACTGGAACGCAAACAGGCATGGGTTTGCACCTGTGAAGAAGTATTGCTGTCTTTGGTTCTACCAACACTTCTTTCTCATGATTATTTCAGTTAATTAAAAAGGTTTGAGGGTTGTGATTCTGCAGCTGCAGACCTGCACTGATTCAGGCTACTGCAATAGCAACTCCATAGGGAAAACCTGCTTGAGGTAAGGCCATGGTGTTGTCTGAGTTCTCTTTTGGGAGAAGCCCTGGGTAGCTCTTGGGCTCAGGTGAGAGCAGAGCCAGGCAGAAGCAGAGGGCTGCCACCACAGATCCAGCCCCATCCATGTAATGTCTCGCAATATGCTGACCACAACGAATTTTTTCCCAGAAGTGCTGTTGAACTTCCATCTCCTTGCAGGCCTGGTGCTTGCCATAGTGCAGGCTGCCTCTCTCTGCTTCTTCCCCCCGCCCCAGCCTCCCCCTACTGCATCCCTGATGGGGATGTGGTTATTTTTGCTGCTTTGTTTCCCCTTGTTACTAATCTAAACTGATTCTTCCTCCTGATTTTTCCTAGCAAGTTTTCTTTCTTTGGAGGAGGAGGAGGAGGGAGGTGGTTCTGCCCTAGTTAGAATCCAGAAAAAATAACTTGGGGAAAAAGGCTTCATGGCAAACAAATGGCATCCCCCAAACTTTTTACTTAAAATAGATCTTTATTTTTTTTAATGCCACATCATCTTTTTTGGTCTCCCTAGGATTTTTTATTTTACTTTTAAAAAAAATTCTTTTGGATGATGTTTGATGTTCTCAATGCCTGGAATATGCTGTCTAGAAGCGTTTATCCCTATTGGCTGCTCCTTTGTGTTCTCAAAAAGGCTCCCTCTCCCCCCACCCACCCCCCACCATCCCTGGCTGCTTTCTGAAGTCAAGCCTCGCTCCCAGGGGTATTCTCCCAGCTCTGTTCCCGCAGGGATGTTAACCCCCATGCCTGCTGCCCTGGCTATCGCTGGGCAGCTGGGGAACTTTTAGAGCCAGACCTGTGCACTTGGGACCGAGCCAAGAGTCGATACCGTTGCCAAACCACGGCGCGCTGGTTTGTTGTGGGGCTGCCTCTGAAAGGAGAGCTCCCGGGCCAGGAGCTTGTCAGTGATTTAATTTTCCACTCTCCCCCCACCCCCCGTGAGATGTTCTGGTCAGACCGTGCCCGTGCCAGCCCTGCTCCATCACCTGCTTCGCAGGATCAGGCTTGCTGCTCGGCCTTGGGGGCCAGCATGGCTGTCACGCTGACTCCACGCCGGCAAGAAGAGCCACACGCGGCCTGTGCGTTTGTCACAGTGCGCCCAGGCCGCAGCGGCCGTTCTGTCGCGTCCTCTCACCCATGCTCTGCCCCACCAAGGACATGCTGTGGGACTGTCAGACACAAGCAGTAATGCTCACTCCAAATACTCGGGTCTCTCCTGAGAGTGAGCCCATACTAGCGTTTTCTTGTTCTGGTTTTGCCTTCCCTGAGAGTGAGGTCTCTGCACTGAAACTTCCTTCTAAAAGCTCCCCCTGCCCCCCCCCCCCTTTTTTTTTTTTTACTTTAAATATGTGCATCTAATCCCAGCAGCAGCAGTGAAGCTGTCACATTTTGAATCCCAGGGTGCTGCCAGCTTTATTTCCACGTCTGGTCACAGTGTAACTACATCAGTACCCCATGTGTCTCCCACAAATTTTCTTCTTGAATCCACTGCAAAACCCAGTGGTCTCACCACTTCTTCTTCTACCCTGTTCTCCATCAACCTGTGGAATTTTGAGGCAGGGGCATCTGACAGCAAAGGTGCTCCTGCGTTTTGTCTGCCGCCCCCTCAGAGTGCTGCACCATCAGCCCAGAGGTACCAAAGGACACGCAAACCAGGCATGGTGATGTGCGTCAGCTGAAAGCTCTGTTTGGCTTGGACTTTTTTTTGCGGGGGGTGTGTGGGTGTGGTTTTGTTTGCTTTCTGTCAGGAAAGTATTTCTTTTTTCCTCTGATGTAATAATCGTAGGAAGCACAGTGATAGGAGTGAAAAACCTCACAAATTCTTGCACTAATTAAATCCAAATCTGAGAGTGCCTAAAAGATAGCGCTGAATTTCTGGTGGTGATAGTACAGAATCCCAACCTGGGTGCTTGGTAGTTCTCATGTGGTGCCTCCCGCTTCCCTTTTTGACAGTGCCCTCCCCAGGAGGCAGCAGAAGTACCTTTCAAGTGGAGTCTGATTTTGAAGAACCTACAGAGCTCGACATCTGGTTTTGGTATCAGGAAGAAAAAAAAAAAAATTATTTGCCATTTGTCTTAAGTTTCACATGCCTGGAAAGTGCCAGCTGGGTTTGGAAGCCCTTCTTACCCTTGTTTTGAGTGAACCTCTGAATGCCACAGATCGGAAGTGATTATTGTCCTGCGAATAAATTGTTTTAAAGACGGTGCCCTCAGGCCTGTTCTTGCAAGGTCGGTGCTGTGCGTGCGTGCATGTGTGCACGGATGGGTGCCCAAGCCCATTAATGCTGTGTAAAGAACACGCGGCTTTGTCAGATTGCCCTATTGAGTTTCAGAGCAAACTTTGGGGCTTAGTAGAACAAACAGGGCTGAAGGGTTTTGAACCGAATTAGGCTGAGCTTTACTGCGGGGTGGGCATCTTGCTCCAGGCTGAGTATCAGGAATAGTGTAACTAGGAATAGTTCCGTTGTACTCAGCTCTGGTGAGGCCGCACCTCGAGTACTGTGTTCAGTTTTGGGCCCCTCACTACAGGAAGGACATTGAGATGCTGGAGTGTGTCCAGAGGAGGGCAGTGAAGCTGGTGAAGGGTCTGGAGTACAAGTCCTGTGAGGAGCAGCTGAGGGAGCTGAGGGGGCTTTTTAGTCTTGAGAAAAGGAGGCTGAGAGGAGACCTTACGACTCTCTACAACTACCTGCAAGGTGGTTGCAGAGATACGGGGTTTGGTCTCTACTCTCAGGTGACAAGTGATAGGATGAGAGGAAACGGCTTAAAATTGCACCAGGGGAGATTTAGGTCAGATATCAGGGAGAATTTCTTTACTGAAAGAGTTGTCAGGCATTGGAACGGTCTGCCCAGGGAGGTGGTGGAGTCACCATCCCTAGAGGTACTTAAAAGGCATGTAGATGAAGTGCTTAAGGATATGATCTAGAGGTGGACTAGGCAGGGTTACGCTGGAGTTGGACTCGATCTAAACGGTCTCTTCCAACCCAGGCGATTCTATGCTAAAATAACAGATGCTTGACTAAGATGGCAGTGACCAAAGAGCAGGTAGAGAGCTGAGATGCTGGCTGTGATACTCTGCTCGTGCTTTGTTTTCTCTGCACAGTAAAAATGAGGTGCTGGGGAGTGGGGAGCTGCACAGCCTGTGGCTTCAGTGTGCCTAAGGGAGACTAGACAGGACTGCCCAATACAAGTAGGCGTTCAGCACCTTCAGTTCTTTTCGTACTGACAGCTGAGGGTTTCACCAGGCTGTCTTTGAGGCGAGGGGGAGGTCCCGTGCCATCGGTTGTAACTGACTCCCTGCGGCAGAGCCAGCACTGAATAGTGATGTAGATCAGCGACAAGCACGTTTCTGCTTTCACACGGGGTTTTTCCTGCAGGTGAAACACAAGGGGAGGAATGGAAAGGCCTGTTTTCAAACTGCAGGGAGAGCCGGGGACATGGCATGTCTCCCAGCCCCGGCAGCCAGCTCTGGCTTCCTAGGCAAGTACAAACCCTTAACAACATTCCTCTACGACGCCTGGTTTCTGGCACTGGCTTCCTGCACGCTGCCCCTGTTCCTCTTCAGGGTGTGCTCCCTCACTCTGCATGCACCCCCCGCCTCGGCCGTGCTCTCCCACTAAATGCGGTGCTGGGACAGCGCATTCCCTGGGCAGCTCAGGGCAGGAGAGGGGAGCTAAAGAAAAGCGGTGGCTTTTTCCCCATGTTGTTATGCCAGTGGTGTCCCTGCGGTCTGATCTGTGACTCCCGGGGTGGTGGATGTTCCTTCTGGCAATTCTGAATGAAGACAGATTTTCTTTTTTTTCCTTTTTTTAAAGATATTTAATAAGATATTCTTTTTTTCAAATCAGTACAAAAATTTTAAATACAAAATTATTTGCTTTTGACATATCTCATATATTCTGGGAACACACCAAAGTCACCAGTGCCTGGTAAACTGTCCGTCCGTTCCTGTCACCGTTCCATAAAATTTCTGAGATAAAAGCACCACGTTACATCACTGGAGTCCTTAGTCAATGTTAGGCTGCGTTAAACTCTGCACTTAAATAACGGTAATGCCAGTTAAATCCAATCTTAGTTCTGCACGAAAAACCTAGTTCATTTTTGACTCAAAAGCGGTAGCGTTAGCTAAAGACATCGAAGAACTGACGAGCGTTTTAACTCTTTTCAACTAGCGTTAACGGTGTGTGGTGTGCAGCGCTGTACAGGGAACGGCAGCGAGGTACCCCACGCTCCGGAAACACTTCTGGAGTGAGATTAGCACCATTGATGAGCAGACAGCTCTCGCAGAGGAGTTGCTTTCCTCGCCTACAGGAAAGATCGAGGCCTGCGGGTTCTCCTTCACAATCGGTGACGTATAAATAGGGATTGGAAGTCAGCTTCTACACGGAAGAGAAGTTCTCGGATAGATTTGCGTGAGCGGCGCTGCTGGTAAAGTTAGGGGTTGGTCTCAAACCACGGATGAGCGAGTTAGCAAACAGCGCTGCTCCTGCCCTGCCTACTCACCGAAGAGCAAACCGATTTGACTTGCGCCGCGTGGCGGAAGAGCCGTCACTTCCGGCAAGTCAAACATGACACAGGTTCTTAGCACGGGCCCGGAAATCCAAGGAGATTCTTACCGCCCTGCTGCCATGCCACGTGTGGGCCAAGATGCCCCAGTCACATGGCACAAAGCAAACGGGGAACCCTTTGGCTTTGCCTCTGATCTACCTCATCCGCTTCAACCGCGCAAACGCAGATGGTGGCTTTGGGAGCATCGTGGCATTTGGAGGTGCACCCGGCACCAGCTAGAATCAGCAGAGGTGTTCCAGCTCCGGTGACTGCTGGAGAAGGCACGTGGGGAACAGTTACACCGTTGACACTCCTTTCCCATCATAAATTGTTCAGGGTGGGGAAAAAACCCCCACACCTGCAGGAATATTTTATATGGGGGGAAGGGAGATAAAGGTCTCCGGCTTGGAGAACCTTTGCTTGCCAGGCAGCCCTGCTATCAGGAACTACCCACTCAAAGGAATGAGAAGCCGCTCAGTTTTTCCGTGTGATTTGAGACCAGCCTGCCCTGGTTTAAGTCACTGGTTTTCATCTCGTGACTGCAGTCAATGCAACAGTCAAACGTGCTACAGGAGCGAGTGACGTGCACCGATTGGAGCCCTGGTATTGAGTTGCTGTGAATGAAACGAAGTAAGCACGGCGTCACAGACGTATATAATGTACAGCTAATATGTCCCCCTCGGGTGTGAAACAATGGTCTATGAACCTGATAGGCATCCTCAGGTATGTTCACCACACCTTTTTTTTTTCTTTTTTCTTTTTTTTTTTATAGCTAGCTGTGCATAATGTTAAACTTGGTATTTTTTTAATTTTTTTGCACAAGATGGTCCGAAATGGTCATAAAATGCATTTTTTGTGGTATAAAAGGTTGAAGCAGAGGAGAAAGGGTTTGATTTTGCGTGTGTGTCTGTGTGTGTGTGTGTGTGTGTGTGTGGTTTTTGTCTTACATGGGATACAATAAATATCCTGAAAAAGACGAATGAACGTACTGCCCAGCATAGAGTCCTGCCGCCTGCTCGGATGGCATCTGAACGTAAACCTTGTCTCCGTGCATCAGCTGTACGACAGCGCTGCCCGAAGCCTGGTCCAGGAAGCCCTTCTTGTACTCGTCGTAGGTGTACATCAGTGGCTCGTTGTTCTTGAACAAGGCCACCCAGACGCTGGCCCCTTTGCAGTGGACGTGGTAGGCAAAGTAGTAGACACCAGGGATCTCGCAGGTGAAGATCCCTGTCTGGGGGTTGTAGTTCTGCCGGCCGTTGTAGAGGAGCTTGTCGAACTTCACGGGCACCCCGACACGGGGGAAAGGGGTGAGGAGCTCTGCTGTGAACGCAGGCATCTCATAGACTGCGCCACCAGCCTTGCCTTTCTTGCCCATGTAGCCGTAGGGGGGCTTGACACCGTCTATCCCCGGCCCGACGTCGGGCAGGTACTGTCCCACGGCTGGCGGAGTGGGTGGGATGATGACTGGGGGACCTGGGGGACCTGGGGGACCAGGTGGCCCCTGGAGTCCCGGCTGGCCAGGGGGACCAAGTGCGCCGGGCTTCCCCGGGGGTCCCTGCAGCCCTGCAGCACCAGGTTTGCCCACACCAGGGAAGCCGGGGGGTCCAGGCTGGCCAGGCTCCCCCTTGGCCCCTGGCAGCCCTGGGGGACCGATGGGACCACTGGGTCCAGCTATGCCGGGGATGCCCGAGGGGCCCTGAAGCCCCTGGGCACCGGGGAGCCCTGGCTCACCCTTTGGCCCCACTAGCCCTGGGACACCCGGCAGCCCCGGCAAGCCTTTGTGTCCGGCTTCCCCTTTGGGCCCTGTGGGGCCTGGCAGCCCCCGCAGCCCAGGGGCACCCACTTCCCCTGGAAAGCCTGGCTTTCCTGGAAACCCCTGCAGGCCGGGTTCACCCTTGGGACCAACTGGCCCCGGTGGCCCCATGGCGCCGCCTTCTCCTTTGGGTCCTGGGAAGCCAGCAGCCCCTGGAGGGCCCATGATTCCTGGTAGTCCCGGCTGGCCTGGCTCCCCTGGTGGCCCCCCCATGCCAGGTGGCCCTGCGTGCCCCTTCTCCCCCTTCGGCCCCAAGGGGCCAGGCAGACCACCCATGCCACGCTCACCTTTGGGCCCGGGGAAGCCTGGCTTCCCAACCCCAGGGAGGCCGGGGGGCCCCGGCAGGCCTGGCAGGCCCTGCTCCCCTTTGCCACCCGGGAAGCCCGGCTGGCCAGGAACGCCATCCTGGCCAGGTTTGCCAACACCAGGCAGGCCGGGAGGGCCTTGTATCCCAGGAACCCCCGGGGGCCCCTGCAGCCCCAGCTCTCCCGGGGGTCCAGGTTTGCCCAGGGGTCCCTGTGGGCCAGGGAAGCCCACCATGCCTGGCTTGCCGACCCCAGGCAGCCCTACGGGGCCGGGAGGGCCAGGCTGCCCAGGTGGACCCTTCAGCCCTGGCAAACCTGGGATCCCGACACCCTTCTCCCCTTTCAGCCCTGGGATCCCGGGGACTCCTGGGGGTCCCTTCATCCCAGGCTCACCCTTTGGCCCCGGCTGTCCCTGCAGCCCTGGAGCACCCGCTTTCCCTATTCCAGGAAGCCCGTGAGGTCCTGGTGGTCCTTGTGGCCCAGGTATCCCCATGGGCCCAACCTCCCCCTTCGGCCCCATCTCCCCTCTTGGCCCTGGGGGACCCATGACCCCCGGTTTCCCTGGCATCCCTGGCAAACCCGGCTTCCCAATTCCTGGGTATCCTTGTGGGCCTGGTTTTCCTTTGGCTCCTGGCACACCGTGACCTGGTAATCCTGGTGGCCCCGGCGGCCCTCTTGGTCCAGGCTCACCAGGGGGACCTTGCTCACCCCTCAGACTGCGTATGGGCATTTCTGGGTTGGGGAGAAAAGAAAAAAGGGGAAGGGGAGAGACAAAAGGTGATTGCAGTAGCACCCTTGAAAGGGAAAAACAAAGGCAATTCTGAATTGTATGCGCTTGTTACAGCTTTTCGGGGTTTTGTGGCAAGTGGGGAGGCAGAGCTGGCCAGAGACTTACAGGTCAGCGTTTGGAATGAAGAGGGTGCTCCTACTGTTTTGCATATCCCAAACTTGCCTGCGTGTTTCTGTTTCCATGAAATAATTATACCAGATATTTTTGTCACCTAAAAGCCATTTGCACTTTACTGGTGTTTTTCGCTTATACAATCTGAAGCTTCATGTCCCATATTGCTGTAGACCAGCCTAAAGCTAGAGTTTTCATAGGGGGGACAGCTTGCTCGGTGCTCCTGTGCTGTAGGAGTTCTGGCTTTTGCTTGGGGGGTATTTCACTAGCAAGATCGATTAGAAAGGCTCATATCAGTGAGAAGTTTGTACATAGGTATGATGGCATTTTCACTGAGGCTTTGGTTCCCACTGAGGTATGACCGGAAACCTCCAGCCTTACCCAGCATTGCAAAGCTCCCAGAGGTTTTTGGTGCAGCCATGTCTAGTTAGAGCTCTTCTAAACAACTTCACAAACCCACATTTTGGTGTATGTGACCTCTTAGCACTGGGGGTCAGGGTGAGGGAGTTGCTGTGTGGGAGTGGTTGTTGCTTTTTGAACTGCAGCAGGCTTTTTGAGTTAAGTGGAAAGTCTGCTTCTCTCTGGCTCTGAAATGGATAAAGAAGCGAGAGGTCTGGGGGAAGGGGAGAGGTGAGGTTTCAGAACAAGAGAATTAACTGTTCTTTGGGAGATGGAAGCCCTCCTTCCCGGCACACATTGTGTTTTGTGCACGTAGAAAACCTCCTTTGCTCCCAAGATGGGTTGGTTTTACTACAGCCAGGCGTGCTCGTTCAGACAATCCAAAAATAGGCCCCAAAATCTTCCATTTCCCGCTGAAGCCAGCGGAGGCTGCGGTTATGCTGAACCATCAACAAGATGAAGAGTTAACCAGCTTGTCTGAAGTTCTACAGACACTCCCTGGCCCCATGGGGATTTTATGACACTGGGTCTTCAGGTTTGCCCTTTGTGTTTTGGACATTTCTGGTTGTTTTCCTGAATATTCTAATACTGCCCAAACTTCCTTTACTGAATACTGCAAGTGTTTGTACGTCCAGAGACGTACTGCACTGCCCTGTTAGTCTGATGCTTCCCTAAGTCCCATAAATAACCTCGAGAAAGGACCACAGAGTCAGAAGAGTGATCGTACGTCTTTACCTGCACACCTCTAACTTGCAGGGTCTGGGCAAATCCAGAAAAAAACATGGTATTCCCATGGATTCAAATCTTGGGGCTCTTATTTCATGTCTGGTCGCTGCAGTGAGAGTGGGAGCACCTCTGGGCAGTACCGTGGCCATCTACCTGCACCATCATTTGAAATCCCATCACAGGGTTTTCCACAGGCGGGTGGGATTATGAGGTTGCTCTGGACCTCCAGCAAGCACCCAAAAAAACCCAGGCCCGGTCCCAGGCACTGGAGGCTCAGTCACAGGTAGAGCTGCTCAGAGGCTGTGCTGCAGCTCAGAGGATGACTGTGACATTCCTCTGATGACCCTGAGCTGTCCCACAGCTAATGTGAGCCCATCTCATCCACCCGTGGCCAGCTACCAACCTGGCCAGCCCCGGGAGCTCAGTGCCATGCCCGGCCTGCAGCAGCCTGCTCCCCATCTTCAGTCCCCAGTGGGCAGGTGGTGGTGTGGGGCACCAGGCAGGACCGTGCCAGGGTGGTGAGGGACGTGCCGAGCCTACCTTTCTCTTTCTTGGGCGCCATGTCCTTGCCGAGCAGAGGCATCTGTGGGACCTCTTTCATGTACTGAGGCAGATGGGGGTACTCCTTCCCGTACTGCATGTGGGGCACCTCCTTCCCCATGTGCTGCATCGGGATGCCTTCCTTGCCCAGCGGCATGTGAGGTACTTGTTGTCCGAGGGGTTGGTACTGGGGCACCTGGGGTGGCAGCTGCTTGATCCCATAGTAGACGCCGCCTTGCGCAGACCTCACCAGCTCTAGGTAAATGGTGACAGCCACTGCCAGCAGCTGTATGGGGAAGAGGAGCACAGCCATCACCTGTGGAAAACACAACAAAACCCATGGTTGGCAAAAAACGCTTGTTCGTGTCGTGTGTGCCCCACTGGGGCTGGCATGCTCTCATTTTCTGCAGCAAACTGGACCTAAACCTCTGCAAACTAGCTCTGCTCTGCCCAGCAGGGTGTCCTGCAGCAGGCCTCTGTCTGATTTATTGGAGGCTCTTCCCCAAACAGCACGATGGTAGCAAATGCCCTAACGTACCGTGAGTTCCCCACTGCCCCACGCAGCCCGGGCAGCGCTCACTGCAGTTTCTCCATATGGGGACCCGCTCCCCAAGCTGCAATTCGCCCCCATCTCACTGGTGTCAGTGCTGCGACGCAAGGGTTGGGGGGCTCTGCTGCAAGCTCCGGCACAGGGGGAGAGCAGGCTGGGGCATGGGAGGGGATCTCTTAAATGGTTTTTGCACAGGGAAACTGAATTATCAATGCCCCTTCTACTGTGCTTTCCCTAGCAAGGAAAGCCCAGTTTCTGCGGGTTAAACCTGTGCCTAGGCTTATGCCCTGTGCTGCAGAGTTCAGGGGCTCTCCATGCCTCCCTCAGCTCCTTGCCAGCTCCTCCCGAGCTGGGCTGCGACCTGCTCAGCCTTCTCTCAGAAGAACAGGGTCTGGGCCATTGCTGCCTCCGGGCAGGATCAGCCAACCCATGCCTTTCTCCAGGGGCATTCAGCTCTTCCCTAAAGGTCGCCCCCACTGCAGATCCCATCCTGTTCCCAGGCAGCCTGTGCCAGCACCTCACAGGCCCTGCTAACACCGCAGAACAGGGTTTTTTCCTTCCTTTCTTTTTTCTTCCTTATCAAAATACAAGCTTGGGACTTGTTGTCCCATCTGCTGTTGGCTTTCCTTTCTGCAGTAGTGGTGGCACGAGCAGGTGAGCAGCAAATCAGCAAGTGGGAACTCCCTAAAGGGGTGCAGATTTGGGGGCAGCTTGAGGTAGCAAGAAGACTTCCCCCCAGTTATGGTTGAGCACTTTGCAGTTTGTCCCACAACGCAGCCCTAGAGACAAGCCCCGTTCTTTGCAACGTGCAGCGCAGAGGTGCCTTGTGCCCACCAGAGCTGCTGGAAAAGCCCCCAGAGCTTTGCCCAACTGCTCCTCACTCCTCGTCAGGACATTCTGCAGGCAGCTGCTGGGCTGTGCTGAGCCCAGGTGTGATGAGGGTGGGCTGAGGAGGCAGTGAGGGGGCGGGGGACTTGGTACCCCCGGCTTATTTTCCTGCCCTCCTCTTACAGCCTGGCTCCAGAGAGGACAGAAGGAAGTCCCTCCATGTGTGGCAAAGCGGCTCAGCACTCTGCCCCCTTCACCTGCTCCCCAGTCCTGCTGGGGCTGGTCCCCAGCTCGCCTGCACAAGGTGCAGTGTGTGGAAGGAACCCCCCTCCCAGGGGCGGTGTGATGCAATGTGATGTGATGCAACACAGGCTGGCATGTGTCCTTACCAGGAGGAGATGTGGCATTGGGCAGGTAAGGCTGCTGCGGCAGAGAGCTGGGGGAAGGTGTGAGAGGAAGGGGGCAGGGGATATGATTACAAAGGAGGGGGCAGTAAGCGGCTCTGCTGGCCTCTGCTAACACTGTGCCGTGCACAGTTGGCCTCTAAAGAGGGCCCTGAATTAATTGGGGAGGGTGGGACTGTGATGCACCTGTGAGGGGTTTGTGCCTGACGTGTTGTGGGGCTGCTGCAGGACTCGCTGGGCTTAGGGGGGTCAGTGGCACCGTGGGTGTTGAGCCCTGGAGCAGGGACTCGTGTTTTTCCCACTCAAGGCTGTATGGAGGCGGGAGGACCACTGCTCTTGCTGAGCTGTGCTGTGGGGAAGGTGACTGGTCAGGTGGTGACATCGGGTGTCTTTTAGTCTTCGCACGTTTTAGCCCTGCTCAAAGTTCTTGGGGCACTTGGCACTGGCAAAGCACCTGGAGAAAGGCTCAGTTCCCTTCTCGAACGGCTCTCCTTCACTTTGCACTGTGACATCTCATCTCTGAATGGAAATTACTGTATTGTCATGACTGAAGGTGGGAGGGGAGGCTGAATCCAAGTTACATGGTTAAAACAACCAGCAGAAGGTTAATGTTTTCAATAGTGTTCCTGAACAGACCAAATACAGAGAAGAGGGAACTATGCGTTAAGAGCACAACGATCCGTTTGAGGAAACGAAATGTTAGCGAATAAACGCTAGATGGAGCATGTGTTGCACAGCTGAGTTTCCCCAGCCACTTCTTCTCCCAGGAATTTAAGGTCTTGGATGCAGCCAGCTGCCATGTGGCAAGGAAAACCAGAGCCAAGATGTACAGGAGTTTGGAAGTGTAGCTAAAGCCCAAGTGCAGTTGCTCACCCTTGTTCAGCAAACGTTTTATCTCCAGGCGAGTTTAACGTGGCTTTTAGCCCACGGCTGGCTGCTTTGCTGTGAGCCGAACGATTAGGGCCTTAGGACACAGTATTTTTGCTTAAAGCTCAGTGGCACTGGACCTGAGGACACCCTGTGTGTCATCGCTTACCGGGGCTGAGCTGGGACAGGGTAACTTCTAAACCTCTGCAATAGCTTCATCTGGGCACGTGAACTCCAAGAAACCTTTTTTTTTGGGGGGGAGGGTGGGTGGGTTATCCCCACTCTTGTCTCTGTTGGCCTTTTTGTTCCTTTCTGTACCATAAGGAGTACCTGGCTGCAGCTTTGGTTCCCTGTAGCCGCATAGGGTAACGCCTGCCTCACTTTGCAGGTCAAATCCCTGCTATTGGAAAATCTGCCGCTTTCTGGGCATCTCTCCCAAAAGAAAAGCATTGCCTGTGTGAAGAGTGGAATTTGGTGAAACCTTTTTTGAAAGCATTAGTAGATAGTGGATGATTTAGGACTGTTTTTGAAGCCCAGAAGTATGAAGGGCAGGGTGGATTTTGAAGGATGAGGTTATTAAATTAGTTTCCTGGCTACTTCGTTGTTCTGGTGGCCGGGTTTTGGGGGGTTTGTTTTCTTAAAAAGATAACTTTGGTGGAATAAGCGGAGAGGGCAATAGGTAAAATTCCTTTGGATGTGATTTCCCCCCCCCCCCCCCCCCCCCCTTTGTTTTGATTACAGAATGTGGGCTCTGTGTGTGAGTGGGAGCTGTTTGAAATAATTGAAAGAAAAAATGTCCTTTGGGGAGATGCAAGCTGGGGTGCAGCACAGCCTGCTGCTTGTACCCTCGGCCCCGCCAAGCGTCACACAACGCACCCACAGCGTAACAGGTACGGCCACGCAGCACAAGGGGGGTGTGTGTGTGTCTGTGTGTGTGTGCACACATATGCATGTGTGGAAATTCTGAGGGAGATCAGGCAAGACTTGTAGAGATAGGAAGGTTCCAGAAAATGAGGTGATCTCACTACATCTGTGTTCCCTTTAGTGGTTTTTTGAGTCATCATAACCAAAACAGCATGGCCCGGAAATGACAAATTGCTTCTTGTCTATTGATTTTGGCCAGGGTGGGTGGGTGCCTGTGACTAGCTGAGGTGGAAGGTGGGGATTTATTTACTGAGTGACCTCAGGCTGGATGGGACTTGGCTGACATCTTTGTGGAGGAGGTCAGAGCCTCCCCGGTGGCCTCACGTGAGCTGTCTTGGTCTTGGGATCTGCCGCAGGTACCTGGGAAGCGGCTCATGTTCGGCGCCGGCAGTACGGCTCGTCTCTTTCCCTGCTCCCAAAGGAAGGAGGGATCAGACAAAATTAGACTTGATGAGAAACATGGTAAAGCTGTGTGACTGCAACTTCTCCCTGCCTGCTGGTAATGGGTCCGGCTGGATTATTGCTGTCAGATGCCGCTGCTGTAAGGCGAGCCATCCCAGAAGCATCAGGGATGCCTGTGATGGTCTTTCAGCTCGTTTCCTGTCTCATCCTACTCAGGTTCTCTGAAAAAGCTCCATATGTGCTGAGATAGAGAAGACAAAGGCCTTTTATTCTGCCCCACAGCTTGTTTCTGAGTGTCTGGGCGCACAGCTCTAGCTGTCTGAAGCCCTCACTGGGAAACCACCAGCACCTCAGAATGCCTAAAAGCAACTGAAAATGTCACTGTTGGTTTTTAAAAGAAGTGTGCGCGTCCTAAATGTCGGACAGGTTCTCCAAAGCTTATGAACAGCACAGGGAGATTTTCTCAGTGACAGGGCTTAAGGAAAATACCAAAGTGAGGGGGAGAAAAATCTGCGCTGAAGATGTAGCCAAATTGCAGATGCGGCCCACATCCTTCACCCAAACCCCACCAATTTAGGGATCATCTCCAGGCACATTCATGTAATGAGATCCAACATGCTTTCAAAGATGTCAGTCAGCAGAGTGACAGGCTGGCTTTGGAATAGTATTTCCCTGGGTTTCTGTCAGAAAGCAATGGGAATGTACATGTCTACGCGCTTATGGTGGGTGAATCAGAGCGTGTGTGCACCTTTAGAGAAGCCAAAGGCTTGGAGAAGCCAAAGTTATACCTGAACTGTCTGAATGTCTGAGGGAAGATGGAGGAGAAGCTGCTGTGCCTTCACAGCGTGTCATGCGTCATTTTGCACGTGTCGTTCAGAGTAAGGCACAGCAAGCCTTTTTCTTTACCTAGGATGGGGCAAGCCACTCAAGGGTGAAGGAACATTCTCCTAAACCACAGAGTCCAGCTGCCTGTGGGTGAGCGCGTGTGGTTGGCTCTCTGGGTGAGAGAGAGCCCCTGAAAAAACATATTTCTGTGGGCAGAGCTCAAGTGAGAACATTTCTCAATAATCTCTTTGGTAGAATTGTTCTCCTGAGAAAATGAGAAAGGAGCTTCCTCTGGCTATTTGCATTTGTCAGTAGAAACTGAAGACAAAAAAAAATGTACCAGCAGTCGTAATTGTTAAATTGGTGTGAAGAAATAATGGCTCCTTTAGCCTAATTGGCAAAGAATATACGGAAAGAGTGATGCCCCTCCACGTGGGACTTGAAATCATAGGTGGTCTTGCAAAGGGTGGCAGACAGGCCTCGATTTATCGATCCTTACAGGGAAGCGATCGCTCTGCAACCAATTTTGGGATTAAATGAAATCTACCCATGTCTCAGAACTTCTAAATGCTCACCCAGAGACAAGGCCAACTGGCATAATTTACTTGGCGTTGCTTTTGAACTGCTATATTTCCCAAATTGGCACACGGCATCAGTAGATGTCAGTGACCTGAACTCTTCTGCCCTGGAGTTGCTTCCGTGGGGCTGCCTAAAGCTGCAGGGACCCGTTGCCCCCTGTGCTGAGGGGATGGACTCGCTCTCGCTCAGGTTTCCACATGCAAAACACCTCCCACGAAACTCGCAGAATAAAAATCCTACTGAGCCTGGAGACTTGGTGCCCAGAAGAGGGCTGCTAAAAAGTACCTGGTGCTAAAAAGCTACGTTCTCGAGGATGTTTTTGACTCCAGGTCAGAAGTGGTAAGGAACAGGGCTACTTTTGGAGTAACCTTGATAACTGGTGGCATTACAAAGTATTTACAAGGGTGCCCCCGAGGATGGCGCTGCTCTCGATGTGACTCTGTGTGTGTCTGTGTCTGTCCAAGTCCAGTGGCACGGGATCACGATAACCCTCACAGAAGCCTGTCTCTGTCGTACAGAGACATGCAGGGACAGCGTAATGCGACGGAAGTGGCAACCGGTGTGTTGCCACGCGTGAGGAGTGACACTGCTGTGTTGCAGAGAGCTGGTGGGTCAGCTGCACAGCAGCCCCCGGCGGGGAGCTCCCTGGCTGCCCCCCAGCAGCAGGCAGAGCTGTGTGGCGGCTTGTGCCAGGCCAGGGAAGGGCCGGTAACAGAAAGCGACAAAGGCTTTGCAAGACAATAACCAGGGTTTTTTCTGCTTTTCATTTCTTGTGCTACTTCGGTAAGAGATAACCTGTGCTGACCCTGTTCTGTGCAGCGTGGTTCCCTTTAACCCCTGGGGTGTGGATACCTGCAAGTGTGTGCACCCCCACCCCGTAGGCATTTTTGCTCAGGCCACCGCTACCTGAAAAGCATTGTGGTTAGTCGCTGGGCACATAGTTTTGGGTGGGTGTTTGGATCTGTAAACTAATCCTGTTAGCCAGCTACATTTATTCTAAGCCATTTTAGCACCAAAAGGAGAAGAGCAGCAATGAAGTGCCTGAGTGTCTGTAGTCGCTCAGCACCAGCGAATAGCTGGGGTGACTTCAAGCAAGGGATGCCTTCAGGTGTGAAAAGCCAGGCAAGTGCTGGTGGTTGTCTCAGGAGCAGGGTCGTGATGTGTAGGTGACCTGAGCAGTGATCTTCCCAGCACCTTGCTGTCCACAGTTTTCAAAGATGCTATTTCAGAACTTAATGTCAGTGAAAATTAATCTCTGGATGATTAAGCTCCTTTGAGGACTGACCTGTCAGTCAGTGAGTACTTTCAGAAGGGATCTGAGGATATCCTGTACTGCATGGAGACAATTTTAGTGGGAACTCGTATTTTCAGGGGCAGGAAAAAACAACAACCTTCTGCTTGCCAAATAATAGAACGTTCTGTTTGCTCAGAGCTTAGGGTGCCATTTAATACACACATTACCACTTGACTATAGAGCACTTGGCTGCTGTTCTGTGCCAAACAAGGTTTTCTGTCGTTTGGGCAGATGTTTTTGAATTTGCAATCAAACTAATTAAACTTGGCGTGGAGGGGGGTGTGTCTTTGAAGGTTCAGTCACACTCCACATAAAAAGAGGGAGTGAAGGCAACCAAATGCAACTTGGCACAAACTTCCTCTGAAAGCCAACCGGTTTTGTAACGCAAATTAAGGCTAGCTATGCAGATTTAATCTTCTTTTCAGCAGCAAAAAGCAGGAGGGAGAGTAAAGGAGGGTGCAGCCCCTGAGCAAGGGCTCAGCCGTACCATTGGCAGGAGATGGTCGTGCTCTGCCTGACTTCAGCCCAAGCAGGTTTGGGGTCCCACATCATTTTACTTTTAATGGTGCCTACAGCTTCAATGAACGCTATACCTGCTTCTTGAGCAGACAAAGTGTTTGCCTTACTGAAGGGTCCATAAGGGTCTGTGCATTCAGGAGAGAGGAGAGTAGGGTTTATGGTAAATGTGATCCTGCCTTCTTGCCTCTTGTGAAGTTCTCCCACAGAGATCAGGTTTATTGCTGTTATTTCTCCTTTTCACTGTCCCCTCCAAGGAAACAAAGTAGTGTTGAGTGTCTGTGTTCACTTTAGATTACCAAGAAACAGCTATTGTTCAGTATGTTAAAAAAAAATCATATTTTGCTCAAGGTTTAACAACTGTGTCTGATTATCATGTGGTATTTACTAAATTTAAGGCAGCCATAACAAGGATTGTCATAATAAACATTTTAAAATGCACACATGCATAAACCTGCGGCTAATGGGGAATATTCCACATGTGGCAGATGCCTATTTCTAATATTTTTTTTTAAATTCAAGATGGAGCCTATGGTCACTTTCTTAGGGAAGTGTGGAAAGATTAAATAAATGGCTTCATCTTAAAAGCTGACAGTCATCTATAAGCCATCTTTGGCTTCAGTGATCTTCTCTTGCGGTGCCTGGGGCGATCTCTGTTCCTGCGCTTGCAAAGCCGTTTCTAAAGACAAAGCTACTGCCTCTGCTCCAGCCTTTTTGTAGAGACATATTTGTGTGTGTGTGCTCAGTCTGGATGCACGTGACAATGGCAGCTGTGGACTTCCCTGGTTTCTTATTTCCAGTGTGTATTTGCATGTGTCCATATCTACATACGTGTGAAAACAGTTGTCTGCTGGGACTGGAAGCAGTCATCATGAGAAGAAGAAATTGGGCTGTGTAGACATAACAATGTCTCCTTTAGTCCTCTCCCCATGCCTGGTCTGCTGTGAGCCTACTTACGTGGCCTGGTTAGGCACCTCCACCTCTTTCTGCAAATCAGGGCACGATTAGATTGGCATCTCCGCAACGCCTAACTCCCAGGCACAGGGCTCTGGTGACTCAACACAAGCATGAAGCTTGCAATTCATGATGGTATTCAGATGCCTGGCACTAGTAATTGATTTCCAGGGGAGCTGTTTTCTTGCGTGTCTTTGAGATCTGGCTGTTTCCTGGAAAATGCCCGAGAGCAACTTGCAGTCAGATGGCAGGGAGCCGTGACAGGGATGAGCAAGCTGGGCATCGCTGGCTGGGTGACCACAGTCTCTGGGGATGCAGCTGTCTTGCATGGTGGCACGTACTTATTTGCACCAATTGGTGTCTGACTTCGGGGTGGGGAGGAAGGACCGACGTGGGGGAATGTTTGCAGAAAAGCATGAGACTTTAATTATGGGATTAGAATTAATTATAGGTAGGATTTAGCAAATACCTGCCTTTGAATACGTTTTCCTGTTCTCTGCCATACAGCATGCACTTGAATCCTCTGCCTAATGCTCTCTTCTGGGCAGTTTGCCTACAGTCTTGGTGGCAGGCGGCTTTGATAGAGACACTTAAGCGACTGCCACCAGCTCCCTGTTCAGCGACCGGCTGCACGAGGCACGTAAACCCGGTCCCGATAATGTGGAACACACAAAGTGATCAAAGCGTAGAGCTGCCTCCCCGCTTATCGGCACGTAATCGCCCTCCTGGCCCCGAGCCTGGGACTGGCAGCCGATGCGTCCGAGCACAGACTGTTTGTTCAACGTGGGAACTGAACTGCGGCTTCCTTCTCTGAAGCGGTGGCGCTGCAGAAGGAGCTCAGGCGCTGACATCGTAAGGTATCTGCCTTATCAGATGTAACGGGCTTGCTGTGTGCAGCCCCCTGGCAACCAGACTGGTTTTCATGGAAGTGCTTTTATAGCCAGCCGACAGTCTCCTGGGGGCGTTGCGAGTTTGGAGATTGTTTTGGTGAAAAGGCTTCAGCTCTGCTGCCAGTCCCCCACCCCAAACTAAATGCCAAGACAAATAACCAGAGATGTGATTCAGACTGAAGTGCTCGGTCCAGTAGGCTGGACTTCAAGGTGTTGATAAGGAACTATGATGATTACTGGTTGCAAAACAGCACAGCCAGGGAACTACAGGCTTTCTTTGGAAGCCTCCCATCTCAGCAGTCACTCGTCACTCTTGGCCTTACTCTACCCTGAGGTAGGCTGTGCTGTCTGTGTGCAGTAGAAGCCTCCCAAATTTTCATGGTACAGTGGTTTGCATGTTATTATGGCACGACGGTCTGCAAAGTGTATCACAGCATCTTATTATTTTAATGTAAAGCAGCACCTCTAGCAGTCCTGCTATAAATGATACTCACTGGTAAAAGTGTAAAAAATTTCTGTTTCGCTACCTCTTGGTTCAGCCAGCCTCAGCTTTGTGAAGAAGGCACATGCTAGCAATTGGTTCTGAATGACAAGTGAATAATCTGCATGGTTTATTTAATCAGCAAGACGCTCCATCTTGTCAGATGTATGGGAGGAGGGCAGAGGACTGCCTCTTTCTGTGGCAGTAAATAGAATCAAACATATCCTGAACCTTCACTCAAAGAGTGAACTGCAGTCTTCAGCTTTTCCTATTTGGCTGGCTTAGTCAGCTCCCCAAACAGTGGCTTTTGTGAATCCCCCTCCAAGGCACTTAACTCCCCGTATGCACGTGCGTTGGAGTCCAGGCATCTAATACAGGCATGTGGACTCCATTATGGGGCCAGATGCAAACATCCCCTCATGGATTAGGATCTGAAAGGTTCTATATCCTGTATTGTCAATCAACTAAGGCCTCTTTTCCCTGCCCAGTCCTCCTCTTTTGCTTGAAAAAAATCTCGATTTTTTTGAAGCGGGTATGTGTTTTTAAAAACTCCTCTTGTATCTGTGCAAAGGAGCAGTTAAGGCGGGTCCTAGTGATTCCCAGGGGGATACAGTTAAGTCAGCAATGACTAACTTCACAAAATTGGTGTTAAAAATATCCCTGTGCTTCAATCATACCCTTCCCCACAAACATTGCCCGCCAGATTCTTACTGCTGAGCATCAGAACCAAAGGTTCATGGCTGCCTACAGGCCGTGACTAAACCAAATAATAAATAAAACCTCTCGGCAGATATTTCTGTAGCAAGAGAGCCTCGTTTCTCCAAGCAGCAGAACGTCCATCAGCAATGCTTACGCTTATTTTCTTTCCATTGGTTCTTGTGTTTGATTATGAGATAAGGCACCTACATCAACTCTAAGTTACTTTTGGTTTAGGTCAAGAAACCTGCTCAGATTTTCAGATGTTAGTGGAAATAATGTATTAATAGACATAGTTCTAATGTGCTTTCTGGAAGGCTTTATTAACTATGTGAAGCATAGAGGTAATCTGGAGTACATAATTCTAGCCCATAGGCTGGGAGTTTGGTGGGGAGGGAGTTTAGGTCTGAGCTGTATTCCCTGAAAATGGCTGCAAAATGTAAAGTAAATAATGAAATTGATCAGATCCTGCAGGAACGAGCTCCTTAAAGGCCTGTATTGCAAGTTGTGCCAGTCAAGTCATTCAGGGACTCATGTTTCTGAAAGACTTGTTTGCAGCTTTGGAAGCTGCAGAAGCCCTTTCTGAGGAGTACTTTGGCAAGTGCCAGCACTAGATGCAGGTTGCATTTTAGGCTGTGTTTAGAGTGGGAGCACTCTCCTAAAGGAATCCTAAATAGCAAAGTGATTCTAGCTGAGAGGCAGCCATAGCAGCGACTCTCAGCCCTGTGCTGGGGTAGTAAAGCCCTGCCCTTGCACACACACATAAACATGTTCACACAAGTTAAACAGTTGGTAAGAATGGAAATAAATAAATCAAAACCTCCCAAGCCAGCTTTGCTGGTATTACTGTGTCTATATGAGCAGCTTGTGGTGGTGTCAGTGTTTCATGCTTCTGGCTGATGGGACCCCAGGACACTGCAGCTTCATGGCAGGCAGAGGAAGGAGCACTGGGAGGAATATGAGGTTAAGAATGGAAGAGAACGTGTGAAGGAAGTTACTGAGATACCAGAGAGTTAGCAGCTCTCTACTTGGAATTGAGGGGTAATACAATTCCTTCCACTTTTTTTCTTTTCTTTTTTTAAAGCTTTAATAATAAATCAGTGATTGTACTGGCCAAAATCTATGATCTAATGTGATCTGTGGGACTGTATGGCATCCATGTTTGCTCTTTTGTTAGATGCTATTTTCATTACAGGTTTTTGAAAGTAACGTTTCAGAGAGGGGAATGCAGACTTATGGAGAGTTTTCATTTCTTCTTTTTAGACATTGAAGGCAAAATGCGAAAGCTGCCTTTCATATTCCACAGAAATGAAGCTGCCACGGGACAAAGCCATTGTTTTTAAATCTAGATTTGGATGCAGTAGTTTGAAATAGTATCTATTTCAATAGTATACTATTTTCTCCTTTTCAAACTGAAAGACAGCACAGGTAATCAAAATCACACTTTTGTTTCTTTTGCCTATTTAGGCTCTAAACTGGATTATCCCCTAATGTGTAAACAAATCTCATAAATCACTGCTGTGAAATTCCACCCATGCCTCTTGCCTTCCTGAATTCCTTCTTATTTTATCTCTCTTCTCTTTATTACTAATAGCTATATGTTGGTTTATCCTTTCTTGTACTTATATTTATTCCCCAAAATGATGCAGAGTCTGTTAACAGTGGTCAGTTGAAAATTATTTACTTTTTTTGGCTATAGTAATAATGATTACGTGCCATTATGTCTTTGGTTTGGAATGAAGTCCTCAACTTCATTAAATGCTACACCTGAAATGAACTTGTCTTCAAAGGACAAAGCCATGACAAATCATCCAGAGGGAGGGGAGAGATTTGTGTTTTCCTGCTGCTTGCAGTGATGAGTGTGCTGTGAGCACACAGCACTGGTGTGCCAGTATAATAATGTAGTGGCAACTATCATGGTAGAGAAGACAAACTAAACCAATGTATTTTTCATTTGGAAATGCAAACTTATTAACACAATATTGTCAAAGAATTTTCCTGGCTAGTTTTCCCTTGTCTGCCTCAGGCTGAAAATGACTGCAGAAGTTTAATATTTTATGAATCCTTCAGACTCTGAAGGTCTAGTAATTCTCCTTGGGAGGATCTGTGACACAAAGAAAATGCAGAAATCTGGAAAGACGTGACAAAAAACCAAGATGCAGTAGTGACTGTAACTTTGAGAAGCTTGTTGCCTATGAGTTCCTGTGCATCAATTACACTGGTAAATAGCTATTTTTTAAAGTTAAAAAAAAAAGAGAGAATGTTTATCCTAGAGTTCAGTAATTCAGGCCTCTGCAACTGTAAAGAAAAACCCTACATGACCTGGAACAGATTTTTCTCAAGTGACTTAATTAATTACTTCCATGTGACAATTAGCAACATTAGAAGCTTGTAAAAGTCAGCAGTCGGAGAGCAGGTCACTGGTGCAGACAAGCAGTTTGACATACAGATACACCATTTATCCTTAATGAGAACCATAACCTGTATAAGGTTTGCTAGTTGTTAAAAATTTTTAAATGGATCAAAACCTGTACATACCCAGACAGTTATCCATGCAGTAGACTATGGCCTGTTTTTCTTAATCAAGCAAAACTACAATGAGAATTTTGCTCAATTAAGAACTGAAGAATTTGGCAGAGTTTTATTCAGTTCCTGGCAGTAGGAAAATCTGGTCTTTCCAACAGTAAGTGCCAGTGCAAAATATTTTGGCAAGCAACAAATGTCAGTTCAGATCTATGAAGTTCTCATTCTCAGGCAGTAAAATTAGAATCACTCTGGTTTGTATTAGCTTTGAAAATATCCAAACCCTGGCCTACTATTGTGTAGCTAAGTAAACAGGTATCCACTGTTGGCCGAGTTTCTGACCTCGTTAACAACAGCATTTTGACTGCACTGGAGGTAACTCCTATTTCTAAACAGAATAACCAATATCACCAACAGTCCTAACTGTTCCCTGTGCTCAGTTCATCAATACTGGTTTTCTTCTGCTGTGGAAACGATCACAGTGGTTAAATGGTTTGAAGTGGACAGCAGTGATTGTTATTGAGTCCCTTTTACTGCATCTTATCTTGCTAATGATGACATTTAATGAGATGTCACAGAGGGACGGCTTTACTTGCCCAGCCTCTCTGAGGTAAAAGGAAAATTTCTAAAGATGGAAGAGTTGGAAGATAGATGGGAGAGTTGCTTTCCTTTAAGCTTTAGAAGGAAATGTTTTTCTTACCATTACTTTAATCTACTCAAAACTATCCTGAATTATTCTTGAAAATTGGGCTGGAGATGTCATGAGAATAGACATTATTTCATATACCTGGTACTTTTAATTAAGGAAAAGCAGACTTTGTACGTCTCTGTTGATGCACAGTGCTACAGGCAGTAGGAGAATGAGGGAAGAACCTGTAAAGTAAACCAATCTATTAAATTTAAAATACATACTTATGTGCAGACTTGACTATTGTTTTACAAGGAGCTCCCAAGAAAACATCCACGTGGGTCCCATTTCCTGCAGAAGTTTGCTTTAAACACTCATGAAATCAACACATCATACTTCAAAGATTTCTTACTTAGCTAGAGGTAGGGCTGTAACCGCTCTGCTCATACCCTTTACCATGGCTTAGCTGATGCTATCAGCCAACCCGCTTCATACCTGCGGGAAAGGCTACATCTCTTTGGCCTGCTAGGCAGCTCTGTAGGCCAAGTGTCAGCGCTGCAATCAGGTCTATAAATCTTCTAGATTATTTGTGTGCTGGAGTTTCTCTTGCCATTGTGATGAAGAAATAACCGAGTTGCAGAACTCGCATCAGTACATATGAAGCTCATTGAATTTTTGTTCTTCAACAAAAGCATTATTTTGTAAATGGAAAAAAAAAAGTATAAGTGTAAGCAGATACATATGTTTTTGATAGTTGAGCCCATTTAATTATGTCATTAGTTTTGCCAAATAACATGACATGGACAAGTTAGATGTTAGCCTTTTTTATAATTCAACGAAAGTGATCACGTATATTGTGTGCTGGCTACGCACACTATTATGTTTGATCTTTGTCCAACCACTGAAAACTGGTGCAAAAAAAAAAAAGCATGGGACGACTCAGGGCTTCCAAATGTGTTAAACTCATTACAAAGACACTTCAAACTTACTCATTGTTCAGTCTTGTTCAGTCTTGGTGATGATGCCTCACTGACTAAAACTAATAATCCTAAATTGAATTGTTTCATAAAGAAATGCTGTGGTGCCATTTTATCCCTTGTAATTATAATATAGATGATTCTAAAAAAGTATATATAATTTGAAGGTTACCACATTTTAAAATTCACATCTGTTGCCTTGCTCAGCTGTGTGGTGCCAAAGCACACGTGTTAGAAATGAGCTGAGGTGGCAGTGTCCAGATCCAGAAGAGCCAAGAACTTTTCCTGCAGATACAATGCAGGCTCACAGAGTTGCTATCTCTGAATATGGGGCTGATGCTCTGAATCAGAACGGTCAAACAGGCACATGCTGAATGCTCACTCTTCTCATAAGATACTCTTTCTTTCCTACAGTGCTGGAGGGAAGTGGGTTAGAGAATGGTAATTGTGAAATAATGTTCCTGTCTCCTATGAGGACACGTTGCCCCTAGGGAACTAAGGGAGTATCTGGTTTATACTTTTTTCCAATGAATTCCTAAGGATCGGCTTAGGGATGCTAGTATCTCTGAAAAACACCAGAACTAGATTATAACCTCTCTGGTGTTGCTGAGTTGAATAATGGATTAGCCCTTGGCTCTGAGAAAAACTCCTATGTTGGACTTGAACCCTGGCTGCTTACTCATGTCACAGGACTACAGTAGGGAGTGGCAGAATTCTGGTTGTGAGTCCTGAGCCAGTACGTCCGTACACCATCACTCATCACCAGCAATCTCAAGTTTTAAAAGAATTAGAGATTTTCAAGCATGTGGTAAGGTTGTTCAAAACTACCTCAGTGACCTTGGGCAACTTACTTAACAGCACCATTGTTTTTTTTATTCTTATGGAAAAGGCAGGTCAGATCACCAGCCCCAAATCCCTTTCCACATGCATATATATTGCTTGCTGTCACTCCCTAGCTCCTACTTTTTGCCACGTTCTAACTCCTGCTCACAAGTTTCTTCCACCTGGAGCATGACAGTTTGTATTGGAGAAGAAAAGGAGTGATGAAGAGAAGCAAACCAACAGGCAGTGGAGTTTCTCATAGAGTCTTAAGGTCCCGCAGCTCACACATCGCATCTAGGACATCTGGAGTGCAGGAATCCACTTGGGGTCTGCAGTGCAGGAATGGAAATAGCTTGACAACCCAATGTGTGGTGAGCATCAAGATGGTCCAGCCGGCCTAGCTAGTAGTACCCATGCTACTTGGTTAAAAGTTAAATCTTTGGTACCTCTGCAGAACATTGCAGATGCTTCTGGGGCTGCTGTATGGGCATTACCATGCTTTGCCAATCACCTTCAGTTCCTCCATTACAAAATGGGTCTGAAACTCCTTAGCTCTGAGTCAAGCTCTAAGAAGTATGCTCAACATTTTAATGAGGACTATACTAAAGCATCAGCCTTCTCCTATCATTTTTATGCTCACAAATGTCTAACACACTAGTTTATGGAGAAAAGAAACTTTCAGTGGCAGTAAGCCCTTTTATGCACTTTATTGTTTCTCACAGTCTCCAGTCCCTGCACTGGACCGTTTACAGGTCTCTGTGAACCTCTAACATTAAATAAAGCCACACAGAGACCACAAGTCAGTCTTGATGAGCATGCACATTCAGGTTCTCTTTGGGGCTACAGACCCAAAAGAATTGTTTCCTGAAAATATATTTGTCAAGAAGATAAGCACTCAACATGAATGATATAGTGGAGGCCAAAAAAAAAAAGAAGAGTAAAACTGGACATCCCCCCCCCCCCCGCCATAGTTTGCTTAAGTAAAATCAGATGGATTTCTCTCTGGAGACCCCATGCCTAGAGCTCCTGGGGTTTTTTTGCATTCTAGGTGCCATTTTTTTGCTGCTCTTTTCTTCAAGACTTACTTTTCTATATATTTTAGTATCTAAAGCAATTATTCACATGAGTTATTCATCTTGGAACCATAGTTGCAGTTAAGATGAAACCGTAGGTGCTATCCCCAGGTTTTCTTAAATCCTCACTGCATTACTTAAATTCTACATGCTATTGCTGCTTCTGAATTCATTGCTTGGTCTGAGTAAATGCAATTCATTAACTCTATTTTACCCCACCCCCCCCAGCATCCTCCCTATGCCTTTAATTGCAACAGCTTTCCAGAACATTTGCCTTTGCACTCTATGATGCCACTAGGAGGTGGAATAGTACTTTACAATTAAAGGGACACATTTCTTTGTCTTGATGTTATCACAGAATCACGAGGTTGGAAAAGACCTTTAAGATCATCAAGTCCAACCATTCTCATCCTAAACTAAATCATATCCTTAAGTACTTCATCTACCCTTTTTCTGAACACATCCAGGGAAGGTGACTCAACCCCCTCCCTGGGCAGCCTGTTCCAGGCCCTGACAACTCTTTCAGTAAAAAATTTTTTTCTAATGTCCAATCTAAACCTGCCCTGGCACAGCTTCATGCCATTCCCCCTTGTCCTATCAAATGTCACCTGGCTGAAGAGACCATCACCTATCTCTCTACAACCTCCCTTCAGGTAGTTGTAGGTGGTGATAAGGTCTCCCCTCAGCCTCCTCTTTTATCATTCATCCTGGATTAGATCACTATTTTCTATGCTTTGGAGCCACCTGAAATAAGCTTGTCTCTGTAACACATCTATTCACTCTGGCTTTAATACTACCAGAGCAACCTTTCTGAGACTCTTTTCTGGAAATGCTTCAGTTCTAGAAAAGCTTGTGCCTCACTCAATGCAAAATTTGTACCAATGCATTGTCTCCTATGTAAAATTGGGAAAACATGGCTGAGCAGAAACAACAGCTGCTGCTTGGGAGCCTTCCTTACTGCCAGCTTTCTCATACAGCATTCAGTGAGACTCTACAGGTCTTGGAGAGAAGGAGCTGAAGATGGTAAAGTGGCACTGACTGAAAATCACACTAGCTTGGAGTGGATTGGTCCATTAAAAAAAAAGAGCATAATAAGGCCTGGAGTAATTGTTTTAATTTCAGTTTTAATAACATAAAGCCTTGTCATGCTGCAAGTAGCCCCAATTTGCTGAAGGCAGAAAGAAACTGAAACACAGCATGATTTGGGTAAAATGCACGGACAGGCCTTGTCTTTTGCATGCACTGGCCTTCTGCCACAGGCTGTTGCCAGTGCTCCAGGCAGGGATGCTGCAGTCCTTCATCCATTCAGTTGCTGGTACCTCCACCTTTTCCTAGAGTGGCAGAGCAAGCCAGGCTGGGGCCCACTGTCCAAGGGGTTGCTTGGGTCCCGGTGGATTAGCCCTTTGCTGCCTGGAGGCTGGGGGAAGGACTCCTACCCACTATCTTTGGCCTCCACATTACCGCTCAGTCTGTGCCCCACTTTTGGAGCTCACCTGTAATGTTTTAATGATGAGGTAGTGCTAATGAGCTGAAATGGATGGCTGAAAGCAGCAGAAAGGCTGTCAATTGCACAGTTGCATATAGGAAATATTGATACTCCTACAGAAGAAGTACTATTTCTACAGCTATAATCTGAGATGTTTTTCTCTTGAGCACCAAAGCCAGAGGCTGGTATTCATCTGGCCTTAATGCAAACTGCATCAGGCAGTTCGGGGATGGCTCTTAGGAGCAACGTTAGCTTTGTAAGCTTTGCCTGGGACTTTTATTAGATTCCCTACTGCGGTATCTATTCTCCAGTAGACAAAACAGGCTTGACATTTAAAACCCATGTTGTGTATCTTTTTCTAACTCCAGATACAGGCACCGTAACTGATTTGTGGCAATAATCGAGCGGAAATTAGATGTGACCAGGGTAAAAAAAATGGGCAGTCGGCAAACATATTTGTAAAATCGAGCGCACGGAGCGCCAGATACTGTGGCAGCGTATCCAGACACCAAACGTTTCCTACCCATGCGAACGTATTTATATGCCGAGGGGTACCGCGGCCAATTTGAATGTCTGTCGGAGCGATTCTCGGTCGGTCCGGGCCCTGTCCCGGGCTGGCGCGGGCAGCCCGAGCGCGGCCTGCTCTCGCTCGCTACCGAGGCCGCCCCGCAGGGGGCGTGAACCACCCGCGCGGGCGCAGGCAGCAGCAACAGGCCGGCGATGGCTGGGGCACGGCCGTGCTACGCTGCCTTCAAGTCGGGACTGTCCTGTCACGATACATGGTAAAGGTGGTTCTTTCTGGTGATGGTAAGATCTTTAGCGTCGGTGTTCGCCCCTGTCCCTGGATGAGGAGGCCCTCTCTCCTCCCAGCTACTTCCCTCACCCACAGGCAGCTACGGCTATTGGCCAGGGCGAATGCGATATAGGCTGAGCATGAGCAAACACGTGTCCTTGAGGCCCTTTCTGGCTGCCTGTCTTTCAGTCCGCGTTGTGTTCTTCAAACATTCTCTCCCTTCGGTCAGAAGGCGGGGGGCTTTGTCTTCTAGCTATCCTAGAAGTGCAGCGTGTCGGAGTGTGCTCTGCTCTGAGCATGTCCAAACCTACAGACTGTTCTGCTGGTGGGTAGAAAATGGTCAGCACCAGCCCTTTGATCTCAATCTTTCCGTATTTGGGGAAGAAAGGGAGCAAATTTTGAGCGTGTCTGCAGTTCCCATGCAGTTATACCTCCCATTTAGGGATCATATTCATTTCTGGCTGGGTTTAATTGCCTGTGAAATAGTGTTGGTATTCCACACTTGACCACGGTAGGAGGAAGTAACATGTATGTTCAGGCATCTGTTCTGCTCCATTCAGCACTACTAAACCTCAGAGCAAAATCATCCCTATCTAGGTAAAAAGTGAGGAGGGAGAAGAAGTTAAAAGGAGAAGGAAGTCAAAGGAGGACTGTCTGGAGAGACTTTCTGTCCTCAGCTCTTCACAACCACTTGTGTGGGTAACTACTATTAAATCAGGTAGAATGGACATGAGGTTTCAAGTACAATAAGGAAAATTTACTGAAGGGACCCAACAACAAAATGTATTTTGTACTTCAAGATGCAAAATATCTGTGTCAAGAAGGGTATATGCTGCACAGTACCTGGAACAGGTACTCTGCCTGAGCTGGAAGGACAAGGTATGCAAAGTATCCAAGTATCTGCCTGGAAATAGGTCCCTCATGACATTGCCAGGTATGGCAGTGGGAGTTACAGGGAAAACTCCACCAGGCACCTCTCAGAACCTATAGGTACAGCATGGGCTCTAGTGTTTGGCACTCATAGTGTGCACAACAAACTCCTAATGTATGGTCATGCTGAGATACACCAGGGGTTCCAAAGCTAGGAACACAAGAAAAAGTTCATTTGGAAGATTAAAAAAATACACTTCGCTGCACAAAACTTAGCCAATGCCTGTCTCACCTACTGTCCTATTTTTGCTATTTAATCCCATGCACACTCCTAAAATACTTCTGATTATTCCAAGCCCAGGAGAGATGCACCCAAAGACAAGATTAATACAGAAGGTTTGTTACTCAGTTGTTTCTTCAGCAGTAAATACTGGAAACAGTGATTTAACAAAAAGCAGGGTTGCACTCACTTCTTAGGTACATAGGTAATAAAACTCTTCTTTGGCTTTCTGAGATTATATATCCCTCCAGGAAAACACTCTTCACTTTGTTTAAATGCAGTTGATTCCAGGAAATAAAAATGTCATTGTCAGTGTCTCACAGGCCAGTTAAACCTTTCCTAAAGAAGTCATAATAATATCCAGAGGAGGGAATGAACTCATTGCAGGCAAAAATTATAGTAGTAGTAAATAATAATAATACCAGGCTCCTCCAAGTCTCCTTTGTTTCAACTACAAACTGTAGGAAATTTCTTATAAAAAGCATGTGATATTTTAATGTGACTGTACATTTTCTGGGAAAAGAGGAACATAACCTGTTAAGAGTTAACATTTTAGGACTCTTCCTGATCATGCTGAATTTGGTACTGCATTTTCAGCAAGAAAACTGCAGACCACTTGGCTTAACTGAAGCTGGGTAAGCCTTGTAGCTTATCAATTCTCACATGAAAAAATACCAGGCAAGCTGGGGCTGAGTAAGTGTTAATGCTTTGTTAGGATGGCGTGTCCTCGAGTAATTGTCGAATGCCAAACACAGAGCTTCCAGTCTTCCTTCAGGCTGAGCAGGGATGCCAAGTATACAGAATTGGAAGCTGTCTATCAGGGTTTTTTTATTTGCTTGATACTGTGCAGACAGCGGAGACAAAATACCAAAAATGCCTGAAATCCTTATGACCTTTCACTGCAAACTGTGGACTTTGTCTGCTAAACTCAAGCTCCTCTTTACACTGCCAGCACAGGCTCCATGGCTGGTGCCTTTTCTTTGTCTTTCCAGTTTGGCACGTACCGAGGGACCGCTGCGCAAACACGGCCCAGGAGGGGGACCTGAGCGCATTTGAGACCTTTTGCCAGTTCAGAGAACTAAGTCTCCGTGTTGTGGATTGCTTAAAGATAGCTGTATTGCAGGCAAGGTAGCATGAAATACGCTGGTTGCACACAAAGCAGGTATTCTAAAGAAAGCCTTAGCTTTGCCATTAGCTGGCAGGGCTCACGTTCCCATGTTGCATGCCAATGCCATGCATAGCTGATGCTATTTACACCATCTCCCACTTACTTACACCAGGAATACACAGGTGAGCGCAGAGTGAATGGTCCAAAAATGCACTCAGTAAAGTGTCAGCTTCTCAACTAAAATATCCCTAATTTCAGCATCATGCTTCCACATTCATTCACCCCTTGTAAACCATGAGCTAGACCGCTGCAGTGAACGGGTACAGGAGAAATTTCAGATGTATGAAGTAGAAATTGTGAGAGTGAGTAGAAAAGTTAGGGTGACTGAGTACTGGCACGGGTTTCCCAGGGAGGTTGTGCGGTCTTCGTCCTTGGAGATAATTCAGAAGCCATTTGGACATTGTCCTGGACAACTCTAGATGTCCTTACTTGAATAGAGGAGTGCCCTCCAGAGGTGCCTTCCAACCTCAACCTTTCTGTGATTCTGTGAAATTGCTCCTATGCAAGACTACTATGAACTGTAATAGTTGACAGTATCTGCATAACTTTTGCAATTGAAAAAGGATATCCTTAATCTGTTACTTAAATAAACCCAAGAAATAGATTGAACTCCTCTGAAACTAAATAGAAGGTTAAATTATGTAACAAATATTTTAGCTGGACTGTCATTATTAGCTGGGTAATTCTTCTGACTGCATTTCAAATTTGATTTCAATCTGTGGTAGCATTCCCTGAACTCTACAAGACAAAGATATTAGCAGAGTTCTGCAGCTGAATTCTTCAGTCTAGAAAAATATCATAAAAGGTGACATTCCCAGAGAGGCTCCAGCATAGAAAATGCATTGTTGTTTCCTAGAGTGCCTCAGTGACTTCACAAGGAATGATCACATTATGTCAATGAGGCTTTTCAAAGAAGACTGTTCACTTGGTGCTACCTTTCACTGCATCTGGAAGCTATGGGAAGTGGGTGGAATTCATTTGCAAAAAGCGGTGACTGCAGCTGTATGCCCTATATCTTGTTAATGAGCCATCTGATAACAAGCCATGTGCTTCAGCACGTGGATGGAAGTATTTATGCTTAATGCAAAACCCATAAAAAGACTCGGTGTTTGGTGCAACTGTTCCCAAATCAGACAGGCACATTGCTTTAGCCTTCCATGACCTTCCTGTTACCAGTATAAAAATCTGTTGCCTGCTGGCTTGAAGTCTCTTTTCAGCCTGAGCATCCTTGAGCTAGCTGCTCCTCCTTGCTTTGCAAAGGGGCAGTTGCGGCGTGTCACCAGCCAAAGTGCATCAGTGAACTTGTTGCCAAAGACCAAGAGTGAGCGTGTGTGTGTGTGTGTGCACGTGTGAGGCTGTTTGGGGAGCTGGGGAGTGGAGAAGCAGGCACTTTGACAAGCAGCAGGTCCTTTGGGTCTCTGCTCTGCACAGCCTGGGATTGTAAACTTGTCATCATGGTTACTAGCAGCAAGCAGGAGGTATCCGTGGAGTATCCCCAGTCCTAATGATCAGTCCTTGTGTTTCTGTGTTCTCCTGTGCTAGAGCTGTACATGTTAATTATCGCTACCAAAGCCCTAAACAAGCCCCTCTTCTTCAAAACATAGACAAAAGCAGCCATTGGGTTTACTCACAGTAATGCTTGGATTAGCTAAAGAAACCACATTCACCAACAGGAAAAGAGAAGTAAATTTCTAAGCTATTGAATAACACTGCTGTGTTTGGAAAGGATTTTTCTTTTGTAATTCCCCTTTAATTTCCTCCCATCCAGAGCTGCTGAGAGGAATCCGAAGCTAGGTTTTCGTGAGTGACTAAAGGAGCCCAGCAACTGACTCCTGTTTAAAAGCAGTGGTCCTGGAAATGTAAGGGAACATTTCCATAAACACATGAGTAATTTAAGGTTTAAGTTCCACTAAAAATCATCCAGGACTTCCTGCTCCCCGAGTCAGACAGGGAAAAGGCAGACTGGTAAACAAATCCTTATTACCAGATAAGCAGGGATCGAAGGGAGGAACGTAAGGCACGAGAAAATGAGGAGGAAACTGAGGACAGAGGAGATGGCTATATTCAAGTATTCAAGAAGTTTATATGCTGAGTGCCATAAAAGGCAGTTCGACAGGAAAAATGACAGACAGAAAGAATATCAGAGTATATAAACTGAAACGTTATTTTCAGTCACCTAGTTTTTCTTTGATTTTGAGATATGACCTCAGTAAACCCACATAAAATTGTATAACTTGATCACCTGACTCGGTGCCTCTGAATTCAGCACAATACTTTTTTTTTTTTTCATTCTGATTCCTGATCAGATTAGAAAGTGTTTGAAGTTACTCTGTGCATTCTGGTAACCTCTCTGAATAGTTGTGCTTTCTTCATTTCTGTTGTCGTTTTCCAATTTAAAAATATTATTGAAATACCACATTTGGGTGGGTAGTGACTACCATGACACTGTGCAGAAAACCAAAGCATTTTACAGCAAGCTAGACATTGAGTACATTTTTAAAATACCGTATTGCTTAAATAAAATAAACTTAAATCCCTTAGTCTAGCAATTGCTTTCAGATGTTTGATTGTTTATTTTTAAAGAACTGTCATATCAACCATTTAGAACTGACAAGGACTATTTTGATTTCTTCACGAGTTTTCTCTAACATCTGCTCCCTGCCTTATGTTGGGAGCTACATGCTCATCTTCATTGTCTCCTGTATTTATCTTAATTTTGCTGTATTTTATTTTATTAGAGGAAAAACTTAGCAGAGCTGTTTGTGGCAAGATTTAGTTACAGGAAACCCAAAAGCTAAGCCCCAGTTTCAGCTGAGACAATTAGACTGTTGATTTTGGTAGCAGCTCAGGACTTCTATTGGACACAAATGCCTTTCAAGTCTATCTGCCAGTTGATGCTCCAGTCTGAAAATTTTCTGCTACAGATAAAGGGCTTTGTTTCCTTTTAATTTGAGGGATATTTCTATCCAGATCTGAATGTTTTGCTGAAATTCTTCTCTACTCACTGGAATGGATTAAAAAAAAAGAGGAAATAATAATATTTTCCAGAACTCTTAACCCTTTTAATGGCTTTTTAAAAATCCTTAATTCTCTGTTCCTTGATGTCTGTGAGTTGTTGAGGACAGAGTTTGTCTCAAAGCAATTTTGCCACACATGAGAAGCAGCAAGTGCTAATTTGTAATGCTTAGCTTAACTGCTGCTTTTTTTTCTGTCTAGTCAGTGTATTTAAACAGCTGATATTACTGTTTCACCTGCTGTAGGTAAAGGACTCTAAAATACTGAACACATGATACTTTAAGAAAGTGATGTATATTATTATATAACGACAGAAGATCTTTACTGAAAGGTTCAAAGGGATTACTAATAGAAAAAGCAGTGCTCTTACATAGTCATTCCATCAGCTGCTATAGAAAGTCTGCAGCCCAGCTATCACTGCCGTGGATGGATGTTTCATTGCTGGGTGGATCGGGCTCTAAAGCTTTCTTATGGATGCTCTGGGAGAAGGCAAATACTAGCTGGAAAGTGTTTTATTCTCTGTTAATATTTTGTGGGCTGGAGCCTTGAGCTATACTATTATTTTTTCTTCTTTTTTCTTTCTTTCCCCATCCCCCCCCCCGCCCCTCCCCACTTTTCCCTTGCTGTAATTGTCTATCGCTCCACGCCGGGCGGGTCACAGCATCCGACGCGGTTACCAGGGACAGCTCCGGCGGCGGACACTGCCAGCGATCCCAACAGCCTGGAGCCGCGCCAGCCCGCCCCGGTGCCTGGGGAAGCTCCGTGGGTTCACAGAGCCGGGGCGCTGCCAGGGCTGACGCTCCGGAGCCGCCTGTTTGTAGAGTCATGTTTATGTGGCTCTTAACTGGTTTCGTTTCAGACACACCGTGTAGGGTGAGAGAAGGAACAGGGTTGAGCGCGGCGCGCTCATCCTCCTTCAAAGACGTTCAGAACGCCCGAGGAATGGACGTGATTCATTTGTAACATGTGGATTCTTTTAATTAGCTATCTAGAAACCAAAAAAAAAACAAGAGAGCCCGGGACACTCCTGCCATGCAACTTGTTAAGCAATAATACATTTTTTCTTCCAAAAGTCACACTTGATATCAAACAATAGTCATAGGCATAAGATGACTGTGGATACTATGAGCTAATGTCTAGTTGTCAGAAACTTTTCCATTAAGGCTCAGAGTGATGTTTAACATATTCTTCCCGGTACTGAGCTAAACTAAACATTGTGTTAAACATGGATTTCCCAGGGAATGTTTCTGCTGTTTAGTTCTACGTGTGCATACATATGGAAGCAGACACGTGTACATATGCAGTTGTGATACCAAAAGCACATCAACAGCATGGGTCACTCCCTGGTTATTCCCAGGATATAATGGGTTTTTTTTGACGTTTCTTTCTAATGAAACCTGCCCTTACTCTTTCCTGACTGTAAGAATAGGATTACTAGAAGATTCTGTAAACAAAGATGAAATGCCAAAATTACATACATGTTCTCTCCTATTAAAGACAGGAGAATGACTGAAAGGGTAGATTTCTTTAGCTATCTAGGAAAAACATACTGCAGAGGAAGACCACCAAAATTTAGGTACCATATATTTTTTCTATTTGAAATTCAAAAGATTTGGTGTACAGCACACACTTGAATAACTTAGCAAATCCTGTGTGGATGGTAGCTTTAAGACAACTTCAGTTTTAAGCCTTTGTGCTTTGTTTTTTGGCATTATGCATAACTCATTTAGGATTTCAAAGCTGGATATACTTACATTTAGATTTCGGGAAAGGGCAGAAGAAGGACAGGTTGTTTGCTTTTCACTTTAAGAGACCTAGATTTCCTGATTGTGCTAGGCCCGTTGTTATTTTGTTGATTTTAAGCTGGTCCCTGGGGGGAAAAGGAAGCTTATAAGAAATATACGAGCACACTATCCTATTTTTCAGAGCTATTAAGGAATATTGGCCAAGATTTTAAAATATAGTGGTTTAACATAGTCTTTTAACTCCATATTTGGGCTTTTACTTTAAGGTCTACTGTTCAGAAGTACGAAAACCTGGCAACTCACTCACTTTGAGTAGCCTTTTTAGTTACTCATTGCTTGTGAAAACTGATGTAGCAGTTTGAAAATGGACTAAAAATCCTAATGATTGGTATTTTTGTTGGCAATCCTGTAACAATTATGCTGTAAATCAAAACATGGGCTTGGATTTCAAGAAGAGTGCTTTGAGCCTTGTTCCCACCCTTCTGCAGCAGCACTGCATAGCTTTTTCAGATTACTAGGTAGAAATGGATCAGTTTGAAGGACAGCTGAAAACCTTTTACTTAATCTCATCCATCTGTATGTGTGTTGCCCCCATGAAAACATACATACCAACCTTTCCATGTGATGTGCAACATCAAGTCATTCGTTGCCCAGAGGCTTGAATTGATACTATATGCTTGGAACTGCCATACCAAGTCCCATGTGTGACTGCACTTGTAACGTGATGATGCTAATAACGAGGGGGAGGCAGAGGCTATGCTAATGTCTCGTGTAAATATAAAATACACTTGGCTATTTTATAGGCTGATCACTCTCATACAGCTGTTAACAAGTCATACGAACTTCACCTGACCCAAACCCCGCTGACATAACTGGGAAGAGTCTCTGGTTTGGTGGGCTCAGCTGCTATTGAGATATTTAGGGTTCAGTGTGGTAAAGTCCTGGGTAGTGAATTTTGGAGAGCTGTGCTCCAGCTGGAGTGTGAGCACATACTCGAGTGTTTTGCTGGATCAGAGCTGGGGGCGGGGGGGCTCAGCACCTCTTTGCCTAGCCCCTGCCCTCAGCTGCTGACAACAAGCTCCCTTTGCTGCTCCGTGTCTATCCTGTGCAAACACATGGGCTCCTGGAAGAACAGCTCTTTGATAAGCATGGTGATGCTCTTCATGTGCTGCTTGGCTTTGTGGTTGAAAATTCAGATATTTGGCCTCAGATTTTCCTTGCCTGCCTTTACTCTCCAGAGCCACTGTTTTCCTAGCAGAGTAAGTCCAGAGAGCCCCATGCACCCAAAGATAGCTCTGCATTTACTTTAAGCATTTTATCAGACAGTGGCTCCTAACCTCTACACAGCTGAGCTTCAGCAGTGCTGTGTACCCCAGGGTCCACTGGGTCCCAGAGAGCTGTGGCCTGGCTGCCACCAGACTGTGATAACACTAGAGGGAAGAAGCATTTGGAGAGGGAGAAGAGCCAATAAGGAGTACTTGTGTCACAAGGAAAACGTTTGCTTGACTATTTTATCTCAGGTTTATTCCAGCCCATTTGCAATGCGCCTGGTATCCCCTGTTTCATCAGAATCTCACACCAGGGCTATTGTAAGGTATCTCTCCTTCAAATCTGGCAAAAGAATTAATTAAATTTTGGTCAAAACGGTACATTTTCAGAAAAGAAGCTTGAACCTCATTGACAGATGAGCTTTTTCTGCCAGAAAGAAGATCTCAAACCATCAGCCCAGGTACCTCCAGATTACTTTGTTGCAACCAGCCCTTGAGGTGGCTGGCTGGAATCTGTTTCTCCATTTCAGGAAGTTTCAGCTGCCCACCCAGCCCCAGCAAGGGCTCCAAGAGCTGCCACATGATGACATGATGGGTGCCTTCCTCACAAAGCCCAGAACCCTTGTAGAAAGTAACTGGATGCTTTTCAGGCCCTTTGGTTTAGATTAGGGATTAGGTTAGTGATGACAAAGCTTTCTGGCCTCTGGTGTCTAATTTATTTTAAAAAATCTCTGTAACAATTGACAGAAATACCAGATCTAGCACTAGCTCTCAGTCTGCCCTTGCTTTGGTAAATAATCCATGGTGATTTTCTCTTGACTCCCTCTGTCTCTTGCAAGTGAACCCCTGTTCAGTTTGTGGTGCACTTCAGCAGATTCAGTGCCACCAGGGAAACCAGCAGGAGATACTGCCCAAGTGCTGTGGAATATTTGCAATTGGATTAATCCAATTAATCAGAGCTGTATAAAGAAATGTGCATTTGGCACCTCTCCTGAGAGGACTCTGAGGCCTGGAGAGTAGACACTGTCAATGCATTATGCACAACCTTGTTGACATTTGCTTCCCAGTTTTATGAAGAGCAGCTTTTTATTGTTTATACTGCCAAACAGGCCTTCTCCTTCAAACAATGAGTCAATAATTCACAATATATCTACACCCATTCATCACGTCTAGAGAGGCTCTGGGCTCCACAGTTCAGCTCTGGAGACAAATTTCTCTGTGGCTTCCAGGTGTTTAGGTTTGGGGCTTTGGCTCAGCTTCTTGGGTGGATGAGGAAAGTCAGAAGTAGCTTTGATTAGTTAGCAAAATGGAGAGCTGCCAGACTGAAGGGGATGGCAAGCTTCTTTGCCTGTGCTTGAGGAGAGAGGGATTAGGCATTTCAGCCAAGCAGCTCATTCCTGCCTCCGGTTTGTACCATCCATGCTGCTGTTACTGCCTTTGTGGGATTAGAGAGAGGGTAAAGGAGTGCCAGCATGTACCAGAGGGCCCCAGTACGGCAGCAGCAGCAATCACATCTGCCCTTTCTACCTCCAGCAGCAGCAGGATTTCTCTGGCTTTCTTCCCTGGTCCTGTGCTAGTTCCTGTCCCTCCAACCCCTCCTTGACAATCAGGAAGGTACACAAAAACGTGTAGTTGGTGATGGTGGAGATAGTGTAAATGAAGGGAGGGGCTCTTGGTGTCCTGTCTCGGAGCACGTACTCGGAGGAGGGGAAGGAAGGAAAAGAACTGGTCCCAAGGAGAAGAGACAACTCTAGGTGCAGAGAAAGTGCCCTGGCCCCTCACAGCCTCCCCGTATAGAGTCCCTTCTGTCCTCAAAAGTCCCCCAATATCAGTGACGCAGTGCCCACTTTTACCTCTCACATGCCTTTCCCCATCCCACAATACCACCCCTACCCCTGCCTGCCTTGCTTGCTCCAAGGATGGCCTTGGCCAGTGCTGAGAGTTTGGTTTTGCTGCACAGTGTAACCAATAAAAAGCCAAATTCTGGCTCAAGTAACTCACTCAACAGGCTCCCACTGATTTTTCTGAGAGAAACTCCTGGCCACTTTGAGATGTTGTTATCTTTAAAAGTCAGCTAATATTATTATTTCTCAGCTCTTCACGTCCTGAGGTGGATCACTTCATGTGCATACTTAAGTACTCTCAGAATGGTGAACCTATAATGGTGCAATGTATTTTTTTAACCTGAAAAAATAATCTCAAAAAAGATTTCCTGCTGATAGAATCCCAGTCTCCCCTGTGCTATTCAGTCACGTGGAGACCCTGATATATACATACCTATATAAAATGATCCTATATACATACATATCAGGATCATATTTTTTTTTATATATATATATATATATAAGGACTGTTTGGAGAAGTTCCAAGTCTAAAGCTATAATATTGGGGAACACAAAGCAACACAAAACAGTCTTTTCTGTTATGGAGAACTTAAGTGTGAAGAAGGCTTCCTGGAGAAGCAAGGGAGGGAGGGAATGTGAAAGAGAGGAGAATGACAGAAAGCATTCCTAAGAGGAAACTTGAGCATTGGATTTTCTGGTCATCAGCTCTGCTTTTAAGAATTGCTTAGTGCAAAGCTGTAGCTGAAAGGAGAGGGGAGGATTTATTTCCTGGGTACTAAATCTTCAAATATAGTAAAGGTGGCGTGTGGAGTCCCTCCTACTCTGCTGCCTGCAGGTATTAACTGGGTGTGGAAAACAGCATTTTGTGTTTGCAGTTGAGGTGCAGAAGGGCAAAAGTGGAAAAGTCACTGTATTCTCTCTCTTTACACAGAAACAGCATGACCCATGGTTAATTTAACTAAATAACTTCTATTTTAAGCATATACTTAAGTCCTGCTGATTCAATGTGTAGCCCAAATGCAGATTACTTTTGTTGCATGAGGTTTGCATTGAACTGGATCTACTTAGTAAAATATTTCAGTCTGGTGTTTGAGGGAGGAAAGAGGAATGTGGTAAATTGCTGCAAACCCCTCTGTAACAAAATCGATGCTTTACTCATTGTCCTCTTTCCCAGTGAATTTTTAAAATTTTTTGTGAGAGAGAACTACTGTGGAACGGAAGGCTGGTCTGGAGAGAAGTCACAGGCATCTGTACTCAGAACTACATCTTTTGAAAGTTGCAGGCTATGTAGGATTTCCTGAACTGTACCAGAAAACATTGACATCCTGGAACTGACATTTGCAATTTTCAAACATGCTTTCCAAGCATAATTATTGCCTTTGTAAATGTTTTGGTATCAAATTTGGGACTCACTTTTGACAAGCCAGTCCATAAACTCTTCATTTTTTTCCTCTCATTTATTATTTCCTTTGTTAGTGTTCCAGGGATGACAGCTGTGATATTTAAAGCTAAGAAATAGTGAATAAAAATAGCATGTTTTAAAGTATTTATGACATTTAATTACAATATATATAAGTTGCTTTCATTTATAATTAGCTCTTTTTTCCTGACATGGTTCTTTTTCACTTAAAGTACCTATGATTCTCATCCTCCCTTACACAAAATACACAAATACTTTTACATAACTACAGCGTTCCTCTAGTCACACACCAAAACAGAGTGTAGAGGATATGAAAATTACTTATGACAGATGAGTCACATTAATATTTTGTTCTAAGCCATGAGAAAAATGAAACACAAGGATAGGAATCAGAACAGATCAAAAGCCTTAGTGCTTTATGATCCAAAACCACAACTATCTATTGAGGTGCAAAATGTTCTTTTTTCAAATAAAGTGTGAGAAAAACACGAAGAGTTTTGTACTGCAAATGCTGGCAGCACACAATGTTGCAATTAGTCTCAATATTTTGAGATGCTTGAATCATAACCAAAACTTTAAGCAACACTGAGGTAATAGCATTTTTATATTCCTTCACCAAAAAACCCTCAAAACCCAACAACAAAACCAAACCAAAACAAAAACCTGTTTGTTACAGTTGCTGTAGAAATGGTGTGCCAAGTTTCTACCAGTGACTGGCAAGGAAAACAGAAGGGAGGGATGTCATGACATCCTTTTTCTTTTTTTTTTTTTTTCTTTTTTCCAGAGTAGTAAATTCAGAATCATTCAGATGATGTTAGCTTTATCAGATTTCTGGGCTGCTAAAAAAATCTTGTGTATTCTGTCTTTGAAAAGAATCATTCTGTTTGCCTTTTACAGGCACTTTACTATTTCAGTGTATGTGGCTAAAGGATTATCTTGCTTCCTAACTGGAGGCCAGTACATAGGATTGGTTGCATTGGGCATGTTCCCAATGGGTTACCACTCACTACTAAACTTAAGAAGAAACATTAATCACTCCATCTGATGCAGTGAAGTAATGGCGTCTGTAATTTGGGTCACCACTGGGTGAACTGGGTATTCTGTTTCCCAAGACCTAAGTATTCTCTTGTTTCATTCCCCCTTCTTGACCTGGTACCCAAAGGAGACCTCAAGTCAGCAAGATGGTAAGCATCTTGGGGGTTGGACTTGATGATCTCCAGAGGTCCCTTCCAACCCCTGAAATTCTGTGAATCTGTGAATCTTACATGAGCTCGTCAGCACCCTCAGGCTTTGGGAAAGGATGTGCTCCTTTTGGTACCTGGTGAAGGCAGGCAGGAACCTCTGCCAAAACTCATGCAGGAGCTCTTCCCTGGCTGCGCAGAGGGTGCTTCAATACAGATGTGACAGACACTTCAGCCTGCCAGGTGCCAGTTCAGCAACATACTTCAGTGGGGAGACATTTAAGCGTGCCTGTGGTGACATGTATTTTCCCAACTATGGTAACTTCAGTGTAACCTAACAAGTGCTGTGAACTCTTCTCTGTAGGATTGGAGTTGAGCTGTGTTTCTCATCATGGGAGTGAATTAGATCAAGAAGTATTAGCTCTGCTTAACGCCTCTTGTTTGCTCTTCCAGCTGCTAGGGGCCCTGTTCTTACTCCCCCCCCCCCCCCCCAATTAAAATTTGTCTTTTCCTCATAGGATAAGGAAAGTGACTGTTCACAGAGCATATCATATTGGGCTGGATTGGTTTTATGCCACTTTTTCATTCTGTGTAGGAGAGTTTTAAACATGGAAAGTGAACAGACAATTTATGGAAAATCAAGACGAAATATTATGGATGAAAATTTAAGAACTAAGTGGGTGGTCTTAACCAGACAATTCCTGTGGACTTTATACAGACAAAGGCATGGCTAAATATTAACTGGCACAATGCTTTGAATATCTAGCTGTGAGGGTGCTACCTTAAGCCAATAAAAGCAAGTTATCTTTTTTCTCCATTTTTAATTTGCCTGAGGGCATAATTTACCATCACGCCTGAGGAACTTTTCAACCTTCTTAATTTATACAATACTTTGAACTTGTTCTATAGGTATAAAATATGTTTCCTAACTTCTGTCAAACATCAGTAGCTCTGTTCCATATGATTAGGCTATTGGAGTTTGTTGAAGTGTGATTGCAACTTGCTTGCAAATGGGTATAGTTGTTGCACTTTGCTTAGTCCATGAAAATTGAGTGATTTAGTTTTTATTTGCCAGGCAACGTGTGAGATACTTGCCTTGAGGTAAACAGAGACACTGGGAAATGGCAGGCCATTTCTTCAGTAGTACCAGAACTATCATAAGATGTGTTTCTTGTTAATAGTGGCTTATAACTGTGATAAGCTTCTCAGGCTTTTCAGCCAAAGCAATCCCTATAAAACCACCTCCAGAAAAAGTTTTGTAGGAGCCCACTGAACTGTAATTCAAGAGTAAGCCTCCAAGTAAGCCAAGAAGATTATAGGGAGGTATTATTGGTCCAGACAGAAATTTTGCCAGGCCTTCAGGACAGAATTATGTATCACTGCATGTTTCTCTCTGGTATGTTTCTACACCATGAACTTGGACAGAATTTCAAATTTATGATGAAATCTAAGCTCTGTTAAGACTACTGAATTTCTGTGTTGAAGTTTTCCTGATTCTAACTAACACATACAAAGATTTGCTAGTGCCAGACAAGACTAGCTATTTCTGGGAGAGGTACCTGTAAAATGAAACAGTAGGTATAACGGGCATGGTGTAATTTTAGCCAGGTTATTTATGTGAACTTCTTAAAGAAGAAAATAGAAAAGTAAACTTTCCAGTACTTTACTGCTGCCAATCTCAACAAACCAATTCTTTATCCATCCTGGAATTTTTATCAGCTTAGTCTCATGTTATAAGGAAAAATGAAGTGAAATGCACATTTTTGATATAATCTAATAAAAGGTCAGAACACATAACTTGCTAATATAGCATGCAATGACCAATGTGCTCTATTTACCACAGCTACAGGTAGTGTTCCTTACCCTGACTGGCACCAGCCAGTTTGTGCTGCTTTGTTTATTAGTTTAACTAAGCTCCTGAACCACACCACATCCTTGTATGTAATTTACTTTAAAAAGCTCAGTGATAGCCATAAGGGCTGTGCTAACTTGGATAATATATTTGAAAGAATTGTCTAAGCACCATAAATGTACTCATGATGAAATATCCGAGCAGAGAACAACCTTGACTCTCATCTGAGCACTCCGCATACATAGGCAGAAACAAACAAACAAAAGTCAATTCTGTCCTCTGTTGATAACCAAATATTGGACAGCCTACATCTTTGATTTTGGCAAATGGAAAAAGCTTAAAGGAGATGAAATTGCCATGTAGTTTCTATGTTAACATTATAGAATATTGCATAATAAAGGAAAGGCAAAACTCTTCTGTTTGAGTCACTGGAGCACTTAGTTCATAAAGTAATTAAATATGTATCTCATTTATTTTTGAGAGTGAGTGTTATACATTGAGTTATACATGATTAGTTTCTTTGCTGAATCAGGGGCTTAGATTAACTGGTAGAAAAGCCTCCATACTTAGCAGAGAACAAAATATCAATTAGAAAAAAGCATGTGGAGTTTTTTTTAATTGGATTTTTTCTCTTAAGAAAAATCAAGACAATTAAACATACTCAAACAGATGAGTGTTTTCTACTCAGTTTGGGATGAGGAAATTAAAAGGGACGTAGTTTACTATCTTTCATCGAAAAGTAGAAAAATTATGTATTTAATCATAAAGTAAAATACTTTCAGGTTTATAGAGGAAAAAATACAGAGAATATGTTCCAAATGCCACCCTTGGAAGTAAAATGCCTCTGTGGACTGTAAAGTTTGACCTCCCCTACATGCCCCTTAGGGATTCATGTTGTTTATTGTCCATTCCTTTTAAGGGAAGATTTTAGGAGTTTCCCATTACAGGCAAGCGGGAGAATTCTTCTCCATGCTAATATAGTACCCGATAAGCTTATGCCAGTGGCTTATTTGGTCGTCATTACAGTAGTATCTAAATATTCACATATTTATCTTTTATTTACAAGCAGTACCTTGTGAGGTAAGAAGGAGATACTGCTCCCATTTTGTGGCTGGAGGCTAAATCCTCTCCCTGGGGTTGGTCAGGAGGTGTGTGTAGGAAAGAGCTATTCCCTGCCTCAGGGCAGTGCCTTAGTGGTCAGTCTGCCTCTCTACAGGAATAGGAAGCCTTCTCCAGGACCAGGAGCAGAAACACTGCTTGTGTGTGTGAAGAAATTACAACACATCACACCTCTTGAACTGTGTTTCACTTGGGACACGTCCTGTGATCTCAGCCAGCTCCCATGTTCCCCTGCCCCTTGCCTCCCTAACCCCAAAAAGCATAGTCTGCACTTTTCCAAGCACTGAGTTATTTTTATTTTATGAATGTCATTAACTAATTAAAGCTTACAGCATACACTGTGTTTCCACCATGCTTAGGGTTTCCGTTAAGAAGTTTCATCACTTGAAGTTATTATACAGGTGGTATTTGTACACGTGACTGTTGCAGACTCCCCGCTGTACTGCTATGCACATTAAAGGCTTTAAAGAGGCAGCAGTTACAAGGTGAGGCATGGGGCAAGTTAGAAATGATACTTCAGTGTCACATGCGGGTAAGGAAAGAAACATTTCAAATGCCATTGAATATATTTAACCAATTAAATGAGCTGGTAAAAAGGAAAATATTAACTAATGACTTTAAAAGGAGCATTTAAAGATTAACTCAGGTTTATACAATAAGAGATAGCACAAGCACTGCAAAACACAGTTAAGCATTTTGCCTTAGCTGAAGTCCCACAGACAGTCTAGAAAAAGAAAGATCTTTTGGATGCAAATGTAACTAAGCAGATATTCTGGAAACAATTAAACTATAAAAAGCCACAGGAGTCCAGGCTTTGATGAATTCCCGAGACCATTCTCTAAAGAATAACAAGATATACTAATGGTAATTCTTAAGGAAATATACCTCTTATGTTTCTAATCATAATCCTAAAACTTACTAAATTACGAAGGTGTGTAGAAAGTACAGATCCTGAAAAAAAAGAGATGGTTTGGAAGCCACTAGCAACATTCTGGCCAGCAGATTGGAAATAATCTTCTCAAGTATAAATCAGATGTATCATTTTAGATTAATCAAGAACAAGTTCATAATGATGTTAGTTCATTGATTTAATTTTACATTTTTATAACTGGAGGATTGTGTCCAATGTCAGCCTTTTCTGGAGGTGGCAAGAGAGATTTTGATAGAGTGGGGTGGATTTGCTACACCCAAACTGTTCTCCACACTGCAGCTGTCTGAACGGGGCAATAGAACTTCCTCTGTTTTGGAGTTCACACTGAGATTAGTAGTAAAATCAAATTTGTTTCCATATGGGAGAGCAATGCCAGGAGTTAACACCTCTTTCTTTTATCCCTGGTATTTTAATTTAAATTCATTCAAAAGTGCTTACTACATCAGTTTATAAACTCATTTTCTAGGTAAGTTTCACCTTTCTTCCAGATCACATCAGAGTGACACCACAGTCAAAGTGATCTGTACTTCCAAGATGGATCTACCATTACCTGTAGATAATTTAGATGCTATGTGTGGTGGAAAATTAATCTGTCCTCTGTTTACATGGCTTAAACTATCGAGAATTTAACAGACTTAAATGCTTCCACTGGTGTCTAAGTTATAGGAAAATTGGGAATTCCTAAGGACTTAAATGTTATGATTGATTTCATGTGGGATGACCTCAGATACCACGTTCAGAAGTGGAAGTCTAACCCTATATGGGATCATGGAGTTAAACAGAATCTTTGGCTTTTGGAAACTGGAAAGATACCAGTCCTTTCTACCCTCGAAAACTGATGAATGCAAACAAAAATATAAAATGACTTATCTTCCGCGGCAGCTGGTTACTGCCTTTAATTTCTTAGACAATAATAGTACAAGGTTGACTGGGATAAGTTTAAGGTCTGGCAAACATTAAAACGATATTTCAAATCTTAGCAGGATAGCTGGCAGATTTAGTGGATACCATATTTGGTTATGATAACAGTAAAACAGAAGATATTTTAATTTAAAATTGGACTTGAATAGGACATGGTCTGATGAAGTAAGATGGCTCAAATTGCAAATCTGACTGATGGTTATGACTCTGTTAGAGATCAAAACTAGCAACATAATTCCACAGCTATTAACATCCTATTTTTATGTCATGACTTCCAGGTGAATTTCTGCTGGGGAAAAAAGCATAAAATTTCTGAGTGTAGTGGGATGTCTTTGACAAATAATGGGGAAAATTAGATATGCTTTGACTCTCAAAATTGACAAGAGAAAATAGTAATGTGTCTAAAATGAGCACTTATTTGAAGAAACATAGAAAGATGTCCCCGTGGGTTGCTTTTTCCCAAAGAAAAAAATCTTCATTAATTAGATGTATGAATTCTTGCTGAGGTCACCAGTTCAGGGAATGTAAGTGTCTTTACAGGGGATGTGAAATGTCATGGTTTTAAAAATCCACATATCCTCTACATGGTAGATCCTATTCTGAGACTGAGCAAAAAAAAGAGAGGGGTAAGTTGGGAAGAGCAGTAAAAGTATGTAGTCTGTTTTTCTTTGGCAGTTTAAGAGCACATGAAAAACAGTCATTAGATAAAGGATGCACCTTCCACAGAAGTCACATCAGCCAGCAGGCATGTCTTTTAACAGCTCTGTGCCTCTCCATCTGCAAAATGATTATATTAACATTTACCTACCTCATAGCGGAAGCTGGAAGAGTTTAATTAACATGTGTAGTTATTTAAAGCTCTTGGGTTGAAACCTGTGCTAGAGGTCCAAAATATTTGTTAATATTATTATTTCTATACCCAGATGATTTTCTCACACGTTTGTAACATGCCAGCACAGACACCTACTAGATGCAACGCAGTGTTGGACAATTCACCAAATAAGCAGCTCAACGGTGTAAACAATGGTTCTCATTGGCAGGGTGCTGTGGGAGATCCAGCCATCGTAAAGCTTTATTGCAACTCTTTGGCTGTACAGAATACAAATCCACTTCGATTTATGATTCTATTAGCTCCAAAGCCACTCAGGAACAGAGAGCTAGAGTCTGGACACAGAGGTGGGAATTCATTCCAGCAGCATGCAATCTCATTTGGGCAGATGTCACAACCTCCACCTTGGACTGAAAGCTCAGTGTGAGCCAGCAGAAAATGCATTTATAATATGCTGGATAATAAGGCAAATGCTGTTATTTGGAATTACTAGCAAAGACACCTGCTGACAATTGGCATTAAAGGCTAATGGCACCTGCTAGACAGATCAAAGGGGGAGAGGTGAAATCTGATCCCTGTTGAAGTTGAGGGAAGTTTTGCCATTGACTTCAAACATGCCAAGACTTCTCTTACAATGATGAATGACTTATATGTGTATCTACAAGGTTATGGGTAGTTTATGAAACTTCTATACACAGGCTGATATCTGTACTGTCAAATAATAGGGATGCAGAGATACCAAAGGAATATAATTAGCATCATTAACACCTAGTAGAAAAAAATGTGTAGATCACACCTTGCTGGAAAATGGATTGATTCTGGAGTTTGACATCATTCCACACAAAGGTCATAAAACAGAATGCCATTCATTCAGTGGCATTGGATATTGGTGAAAAGCACTTTCCAGTGCTTGGATGGTTTGTAAAGTCTAGTGGCAGGACATTGTCCAAGAATCTGTGGGTTTTTGCTTGTGTATTTTACCTGTGATCTACTTTATCCTTTGTATTATCAGTCTCCTCTAAGCATCTACTTTTTTCCTTGAAATTATATAGAAAACTTTGCAGCTTTTAATAACATGCCAGTAAAACCTCTGCAGCTGAGTCTGCTAAATCACCCCTGCTTTTTCTCTAAAGGGAGCAAATTTGCATGCAGGTTTTTGAGTAAGTTGAGAGAATGTTTCTGTTGAAGTAATTTTTTCCAGTGAAATCCCAGAGTGCTTGTTCTACAGTCTGGTCTGACAGATGAACTCTCACAAGCTGAAAAAAATTTAGTCTGGTTGTGTGCTTCCAGTGTGTGTATCACTAGCCAACACACAGACACATGTGGGGCTTTTATGCAAAGCCTGGACAAGAGCCTGACACCTTGTTTCAAACCATGCACAGTCGGCCATTGACCTGCAGGAACAGGCAGCCAAACCGCTAGAACACGCTACAGATGGACAAGAAAACCAACTAGGAAGCACTACTGAGCTGTTCCTACTTAAGGTTCTTGTAGAAGAGTGTTTGGTAGCTTTGGTGAGGTGTAACTTACACCCTGGAAAAATATAATTGTCTACCCTTGAGAGCACAAGCCTGAAAGGTTCAGGTGGAAGAGTCATGTAACTCCATTCCTGAGGAAGGGTCAGCAGCAGGGATTCCCCCTTCTGGTGCTTCAGGACTCAGTGAAACTGTCAATACCTTCTGTTCATGACTGTGGCTTTTAGGTTCTCTTCTTTCTGGTTGATGATGGAGATATACTAGAGAAATACTGCTCTATTTCTTCTAAAATCGTGGTTCAAGAGGAACTCACAGTGACCAGTACTTCGTGGCGGTGACTAAAGCAGAATGAAAGGATGTGTTCATGTGAGGAGTCGGAACTGAGTTGACTCTGAAAATACCTTCCATAATGACTGTTGTAAGTGAGCCCATCACCACAAAAAAGGCACTAGACTAGATAATCTGTGTTGCTGTGATTCCTCAGGAAATGCAGCAGCTAGTGTCCTGTCACAGTGAACGTATGGCAGATGAATTCACCAGTCCAGTTGCAAAGAAAAGGTGGTGGGTAATCTACTGAGGCTTAGGAAAACATAGTCAGGTGTTTTGCAGTCCTTAAAGAGAAGACCTCTGTGAGTTTTCTTTCCCTAATGTAATTGGTGGTGGAGGAGGACAGTTACATTTTCAAAGGCAATGTGTTTTAAAGGAAAATGTAACTATAATCACGTGTCACTTTGCAACATGCATTACATTGCATGTACAGGTAACAGAGTTCCACCTGCTCCTATCTGATGCAATCACATCACATGTCATTTAATGTCTTTTAAGATTCAATAAGTACACTGTTTAATTTTTTCCTGCTTTACAGTATTTTCTTCCTAAATCTACCTCTAGATCCTGTAATACTCTTAACATATCTGCAAATCTACTACAGTAGCTACTTTATTTAAATAACAAGACTCCCCCTTTACTGAGGAATTAAGCAACCTTTGTTGGCAGCAGTCTGGTAGGGTGCTTAATTCTGAAAAGGTTGTGCAAAACCTAGGCTAAACTATGGAAAGAATGTTTTAAAAAAATCAGAACTGAAGGTTTGCTCTGTTGCAGAGCAAATAAACTTGCATTAGTTCTTCAAAGGAGACCTCATTGTTCAATGGCTTTGAGGCAGCTGTTGCTTTCTCAGCAGAAATGCTTGTGATTCAGTTTGAACTAGTCCTCTCACTTTTTTTCAACACATAAAAATGTATCAGCAGAAAACTATTCTCTACATCATCAAGAAACCGTTCTACCATATTTTCAGTATGTCTCTCTTTACAGCAGAAAGCTATCAGCATTGCTTACACTGTATTTTTATGGCAGATATTGAGACTTACACTGAACTGCACCCTACTACATTGAAAATCTTTGGCAAGCAGGGGTTTTAGAAGGGAAAACCCATCCATCTCATCTCAGCCTTCTCTCTTCTCTGCTCTCGAAAAATCTATTGACTTTCCCATGCTGTGATAATTCTTGGGATTAGGGCTCCCAGCATCTACTGCTAAGCTTCTGAGATATTTCTTTGAACTGACATGCCATGGCATTCACTCTTGGTACCAGTGATTATGCAGTTTTACAAAACATCTTCAATCTATCTGGTCAGGAGATACAAAGGATGCACACAGTATATTTCACAGCATGCAAGATATCTGTCCTGTAGGGTAATTTGACATGGTCGGTTCCCCCATCTATCCCAGCATCTTGTCATGCTGCAATAACAGGGTATCAGATCACCAAGGAAAAAGGCAGTATGGTCTCTGTAAAGGTAGTGAAGGTTAAGAACATACATAGGATTCTGTGGCCTATGCAGTAGAGGTGAAAGTAGATCCACATGCAAAGATGAACAAGAAGGACACTTACCAAGCCAAAAGATTATCCTGGAAAGTAAAGGACACATTTGGGTAAGAAGCAGTATAAAGAAGAATGCTGGAAAAAAATATCTACACCAGCCTAAGAGAAGAAGAAAAGAAAGGGACAGAGTGATAGGGCGAGAAGGCAACATTTGGATTCTCTCATGGAAAATATTGGAAGCCTCATGCCTGAAGGTAAACAGAGCTGTCTCTGCAAAGAGTAGTAGAAACTGACAAGGGGAGATAATTCTTATTTGGCCTAAGTGATCTGCTTAGACTTTTGCATTTTTCTATCCTACACACAGACGCTGTTGCTTCTCTCAGCCCGGGAAATTCTTTGATTATTAATTAATCTCAGTGACTCTCATGAAAGAACTTGGGAAGTGATCAGTACAACCCAGCATGAGCAAGAGGCACAAGATTGGTCTTTGGGTCTCAGGAGTTCTTACTGCTCAGTTCCATGTGGAGACAAGTATCAATTTGCTCAGAGGTATTAGCAGCCCAGTCTCATTCCCACTGGGTGGAAAAGCCTGTGAACTGATAGTGTAGCAACAGACGTAGGTAAAGGTGGGAATAGCCTACAGAAAGGAGCATTAGCAGGTAAGACTACTGTTTTCCAGTCAGGCTTTAAAAACAGTTGGAGGTGGGTACAGCTTAATTTGGGAGCATGCTGAGGTACCACAGCTGGAGCAAATGAAGTGATGTCTTTACTCTTAACAAAATGAAGTGCCCATCACAGTCAGTTTTGCACTAATGCTGTTTAGAGCTGAAGAACCACTAGCTTACAGCAACAAGACTTTCTAGGGTGTGTATACATTTTAGAGTTAGGAAAACAAAGGAAAATGGAAAGAAACATTTGCCTGAAGGTTCCCAGCAAGTTACTGGCAGCGCCAAGCTTTAGGTCTCATGAGTTGTTGCTCAGCTCTGTGTAGAGGCAAGTATTTCTTTGCACAGAGATGTTAGCAACCCAAACTCATTCCCACTTGGTGGAAAAAGTCCAATTCTTGTCAATCCATATTTTATTTCATAACTTGGCTTAGGTCACAACTAAACACTAAGTAATAAATTATCTTCTTTTTTTTTTGGTATTGTTCAACTAAAAGGCTGACTCAAATGTTATGTTTAACATAAAGTGTGGGTGTGTATGTATCTGATTTGTATACATGCAAAATGGTCTCAGCTTTTTCATTTTCCAAGAATTTGAGTAAATTCCTTACTTGTTGATAATGCTGATCAGTCTTTCATTACCAACATTTGTATAAAGAGAATACATATAGGTAACCTGTATCACTAAATAATGATATGTATGCTACTGAGACATAGCATTTTGAATTTACAGTAGTTTGGACTATTTGTATCATGTCTAGTTTCCCCATGAATTTAGTTTAAATTAAAAGGAAATCCTTAAACCTTCGTTCTCTTTCCCAATCCTTTTTTAAAAAAGAAAAGCATCCCTTTGAAGAGCTGTTGGTGTCAGATATGAGGGAGTTAAGCCAGGTGTCCTTGGTTTAAAGTTGTTAATGTCTACCTCATCTGCTCTCCCATCATCTTCAATGGGTCAACAGTGTGTAGTAATATGTTTGATTCATTAGAAATGAAAAAAGGATGGTGAAAGCAAGTAAATATGTCGGTTAAACCCCACAAGTATTAAGTCACCTCAGTTTGTTTGTCTGGTAAAAACTGGCCTCTCATTGGGTGAACTGAGGCCAGCTTGATTCACCACCAAAATGTGAATCTGGAACTGACATTGAATTTGCAGATGTGCATAAGAGAAATCCCTCGAGTTTTCAAATAATTGACTTTAAGGAGAGGCAGGAAGAATGTAAACAGCATTGTTAAGCAGACTGAAGTTAATCAGTTACTGTCATTACTACTGAAATCAGTCTCAGTTTGACATCATGTGGATTTTCTAATTATTTTGTCTAAATAAAGATTTTTTTTCTTTAAATTCACTTAGATTACACAAATCCAGGACATTTCTGAACAATTTTCTTGCTTATAAACAACAAAAGGAAGTGATATCATGCATGAGATTAATAGCTGAGGAGTGAAGTTTTTGTGTGTGCAAAAATTTTTAATTTTAGAGCTTTCAGGGGAGAATGAGGTATAAACACTGAAAGAAAACAGCATGAGTTGGAGTGAATAGTGCTGAAAATATCAACCTTATGTTGAAAACACCAAGCATATAATTATGTGCTGTGCTTGTAGAAAGGGCTCTCTAATTGTAAATTTGGGCTTTTGGAAGTGATCATGAAAACAATGCTGTAGTGAAAAAAGACAAAAAAAAGGACAATGTCTCTCTTTCTTCCCTCTGTTTATGTAGGCTGTTATCCAAAGCTGTCAAAGAATCAAGCCCTTTTAACAGAGCTTTTCCAGGTGTTTTCTGTCTAGTGGAAGTTTACATACAGACTGATTCAGAAGTGCAGTGACTACAATTGAATTACCAATGCTCAAATTCATTTACGCTTCTGTTCACTGGTATTCAGTTGAGACACAGAGCATCTTTTGGGTCAGCTAGATCCACATCAGCCCTTCTAATGGGAGTGATGTACTTTACATGTCAACACAGACTAACTTATCTGGCTCTTATTTTCTTTTCTGGAATGCAAGACTTAAAATAGATGCCATTTTCATACTTGGCTTTCATTTAAAGATCCATCTGTGATGCCTGATGGAAACATTTTTAAGCACTCCATTTAGAGATAATTCTGCTCATGTGTTATAGATTTCTTCTATTTCTCTTTCTCCAGCTTAAATCAGCAGGAAAAAAAGGATTTTGTCTGATTAATATTTCAGTCTTTTATTTTATTAGTGACTCTAGAGTGCTATAACTCCCAGAGCAATCAATGATGCTGTCAGAAAATCACAACATGATTTTTTAATGCAGTGAGCATTATCTCACCTTCCTTACTGTTTTTTAACACTGACTCTAGTATTATACCTGATACAAGTGATGACAACATGCCTAAGTTTTGAAAAACTGTCTCATCCTCAATTTGGGACACTTTAAATAAATATGTGCTCAAACCTTGTGAACGAGTCCACTGTGAGATCAGCAATGGAAATCCCTTTCATAAATTAGCCCTGATGGTTCAGATGAAAAACAAGTTGCAATTTGAAATATGAAACCAACCTGAAGACAAGATTGTTAAGCAACCCTGTAAACATAATTCTCTGTTTAACAAATGCAATCAGTTTTGTTATCACTTACCAAGATTGTGGCAAATGGTCATGAATTATGGAGGTTAGCCAACAGAAAAACAGTCTTGAGTTAAAAACCTAATGAAAACTGTGATGGATAAAGGGATATCTCTGCTTTTGCCAGGACAATGCCTACAAAAATTTAAAGAGAAGGAAACATTTGCTGCAGAAGAGAAAGAGAAAGATCAAATCTCAACTAAATAGGGTGTAGTTAGAGTTTGTTGGCCTTTTTCTTTTCTAACAATTCTAAAAATTCTTACATTATCTACAGTGCTGCCTATGATGTTGGGAAATGCATGAGGTATGTTATAAAGGACTTTAACTCACAGAGTGGGAAAAATAAAACTTGGGATGCTTAAAAAACCTCACAGAGCAACACGAAACACCAGCTATGGGTTCCTTTGCATTTCTTGGTTATCGGGTAGACTTCTCTCAGCAACCTGAAACTAATGTTGAATTGGTATCCCATCCATTTCAATGAACATGCTCCTTTTGTGTGTATCTCAGTGCTGGGCTTCAGCCCGCAGAATAACTGCTTGTTTCCTTCATGTTTACAAAATCCTTTAAGAAGATACCTAGAGTTTAACCAAGGAGCTTTGGCCAACATTTTCCAAATGCCATTGCCTAAAGCCTGGCATCTTTTCAGAGGCTCTGAGCATCAAAACTTTCCAAAGACTTGGAGACAGAATTGTTGCTCAGCATTTTGTTGGCTAAGTGTGGATTTAAGCTCCTTAGTTTAGGCACTCAGTATTTATGGGTTAGGGTTACAGACTGGATGTTACAACACTGTGCTACAGATTTTCTTTCACATACATACAAGTAAGGTGAATGCTTAGGATATATTAATGACCCAGTATGATGAAGAGAATGGTAACACTCTATGGGCATATTATATGGGGTAAGGCTAGTTTGTCTTGCAGTTGTTTTTCATTCTGACTGTCTCCAGAGGAAATTGCAGGTACTAATTACCAGTCAGGAATGAGTTCATGCAAAAGCAGTGACTGGCAGTTCTCCTGCCTTTGGCCTTCTGATGTGGAAGATTTCTTCCAAGTGAAGAGACTGGTGACGAGTGGCATTCCTCAGGGACTGGTACTGGGACTGGTACTGTTCAACACCTTTGCTAGCAACATGGGTAGTGGGACTGAGTGTACCCTCAGCAAGTGCTAGAGGGAAGGGATGCCATCCAGAGAGACCTTGACAGCCTTGAGAGGTGTGCCTGTGACAACCTTGTGAAGTTCAACAAAGCCAAATATAAGTTCCTGCACCTGGGGCAGTGCAATCCCAAGCACAAATACAGGCTGGGCAGAGAATGGCTTGAGAGCAGCCCTAAGGAGGAGGATTTGGGGGTGTCTGTTGATGAGAAACTTAATGTGAGCTGACAACATATGCTTGCAGCCCAAAAGGCCAATCAGATCCTGGGCTGCATTCAGAGAAGCATGGCCAGCAGGTTGAGGGAAGTGATTCTTCCCCTTTACTCTGCCCTTGTGAGACCTCACCTGGAGTACTGTGTACATTTCTGAGGCTCCCAGCACAAGAAGGACATGGTGCTGCTGGAGCAAGTCCAAAGGAGGGCTACAAAGATGATCAGAGGGCTGGAACAATTTCCCTGTGGAGGTTATTCAGCTGGAGTTATTCAGACTCCAGGGGAACCTGATAGCAGCCTTGCAGTACCTAAAGGGGGCCTTTAGGAAAGCCGGGGAGGGACTTTTTACAGTGATAGGATGAGAAGCAATGGCTATAAACTGGAAAAGGGTGGATTTAGACTAGATATAAGGAAGAAGTTTTTCACTGTGAGGGTGGGAAAGTACTGGCACAGGTTGCCTAGGGAAGCTGTGGCTGCCCCCTCCCTGGCAGTGTTCAGGGCCAGGTTGGGTGGGGCTTTGGGCAGCCTGGGCTAGTGGGAGGTGTCCTTGCCCATGGTGGGGGGGTTGGAACAAGATGATGTCTAAGGTCCCTTCCAACCCAAACCACTCTATGATTCTTGTTTTAGGACCACAGCTCTCATGTGAACAAGGTTGATCAGCATGAGAATGATTTGCTTTTTTTCACCTTACTCTCCCTTGACTGGCTAATGAAAAAAATAATTCCTGTCTGCAGTGATTCCATGGAAAACCAACATAAATCTTTAACACTCGTGTGTGTGTGGAATCGGTTCTTCACCAATCGAACTGCCAGAAGTAGGATGTGCAGGGGTCCGTTTTTATAAGGTCATGTCTGGATTAACTGTTTTATGAAATAGCATTAGGCAACAAGCTTTGCTGTTGAGTCATTATGGAAGAAGTGATGCGAAGTGGCAGGACTTCAGAGTCGTGTCTGAAGCCATCAGAGGCTGGGATTTTTTAATGTGAGAAATGTAGAGTTCATGTAAGTGGGAATAGCTTCCAGGATTCAAGCACATTATTAGCATAGGAGTGTAAAGGATTGGAAAATATGTATTACAAAATGTTATTTCATTTAGAATTCTAAGTCTGCATCTTGTCTTGAACAGGTTTTGATTTATTTTTTTGATATTTTCTTGCAAAATTGTCTTACCTTATTACCTAAAAGGAACATACTGTCAAAGTCACAGAGTAGGAATAAGCACCTTGGAAGAGTCTTTCTTGGGGTACAGGTTCTTATTCTCATAGGTTCTTATGTTCATTCAACTTAAAACTTAAAGCATCGCTTGCATCCTAATAAATTTGTCTTTCATGTTCTACCAGTCAAATGGCCGAGTCACAGGAAGAAGTTCTAGAAGCAAAACATCTATGAAGTTGAGGACCTCCCATGCTTAGGAAGTGGTGGTTTTGAAGGATTGCAATTTCAGTCAAAAGCATGCATGCTACAGCTAAGCCTCATTTTATACCTTGGCAGGCAAATGAACATCTTTTTGTAAGGTAACCTGAGGCTTTTATTCACAATGCCCATGCAAATGCATTTATCTACTCCTACAGAAATAAAAGCAAGGGTAATTATTCCTTATTTTTACTGAGAGAGAAAGCATCTGATGTTTACCACAGCATTTGTGAATAGGCAGGTACCACAAACTGCCAAAGCACTGGAAGGTCATTTCCTACCTGTCTTTTCTCTGTGTGCAGGTGCCCTCACTCCTGCTTGCAATTAGACTTAACTTCACTCAGCTTTGTTTCAAGAGAGAATTTTCAGCTATTTTCCAGGAGTTTATAGAAACTTGTTTAGTTATTAACTAGCTTTAAAACTTAATGACTCAGAATGTGTACAACATTTGAAAAACACTAAAAAATTGATCTTGCTACTGAATGTAGTAACAAAAACTGCCCATGAAGAACAAAGATATAGGAAGAAACTTGCAATCTGGCCGTGCTAGAAAACACTTGCTACCTCGTTGAATGCAAACCTAAGCCCTTGTTATGAGGTGCACCTGGTCTCACTTCATCCTTCCCACAGCTGATTTTCTGCACTAGGTTATTGCTATCTCCCTATTCTTGAAGTGATGCAGAAGCCCGTTGCAGTAGGATTTGTTGGATACTCTGTGTCTGTGTAAATATGCTTTAATCTAAAAGATTTGGGTTCTTTACTTTTGTTTCTTTCTAAGTGCAAAAATCCTATAGTCTCTTGTGGACATCTAGCTCTCACAGTATCTGAAAATTGGCAAGGCTGTAACAAGAAGGTTTTTTTCTTGCATGGCTTTTTTTGTGAGTGGCTTTCTCCTGTTATTGGTAGAGCCAAGCAGCCATAGGCCTAGAGGGGCCATTTTGGAACTGGCTGCAGCTTGCTACACCTCTTCCTTCTGAGTGGTAAGTACTCTTAATTCCCGCTATATTTTTTAATACCTTTTCTGGTCCCCCTCTTTGTCACTCTCAAGGAGGCAGTGAGAATGGAAATGTGAGGTTTTAAAGCAGAAAGAATGCTAAGGCTTTTGAAGTGGATTTGTATTTGCTGTTTAAGTGTAACTCTTCTGGGGGGAAAGTAATAGTGAGTGCATATATATAAAAATATTTTAACGATTTATGCTGATAACACTTTATGCTATACTATACTTTGAAAAAATAGACTACCATTAATTGAGACTTTTTTTAATGTGTGGAGATATATACCATATCTCTGTGCCTATGAAATGAACTTTACTTAAATGTGTGTGAGTAAAAGGGAAAGGGAGTGAAAACTCAAATGTATTTGCTTTAGCTTTAACATGTCTTCAAGGTTATCTGAAAGTATTTTCTGCTTTAAAAAGTGTTAATAGTTAAACCTTCTGCTTTTTCTATATCTCTAGGTCCCTAAAAAGTTTGGGACTTTTTTGGGGGGGGGGGATGGAGGGTGGTTAGGTGTTGCTGGGAGAGCATTTAACCATTTCTGAACTAATTTTCTAACTTCCCTGTTCTGTATACCATCCATCCACATTTCCCTCAGTCTGTATCTGTTAATAAAATGAAGGTGTTGATGTTACAACGGTATTGCTTATCTCCCTATCTCCTGGTATTGTGAGATTACATTAGAATTTCACATCTCATTTAGTAAACATGCTTATGTTCCTCGCATTTCAGGAAGGCTTGAAATACAACTGAAAAACATGAATTAAATGCAGTAGTTTTTGAAGAGGTTAAAACAATAACTTTGAAATGATCACCAGCTTTGTAAATTTTGATGGCGTATCGACTTCACAAATGTTACTAGTGCCACCTCAGCAGGTGACTGTAGAGGATGGAACCCAAGGATCTAAACCTATTGTGCTTACTCACTATGTCTGTTGTCTTTCCTGGGGCTGTGAAGAAAATTAGCTTGTGATCTGACTCCAAAGGGTCTCCTTTGCCATCGTATGGGCAAAGTAACCTACCTGGTATTCCATGTATTTTTCTGGGCCATGGAGGTAGATTTACAAACACGAAGAGCCATGTTGCATCAAAAGCCCTTGAAATGCCCTGTTCTGATGCCACTTGTTCCCTTTCTTATTTAGGTTTAATAACAACATATACTGTGATGAGGAATAAAACATTCATAGTTATGATGTGCCTGTTTTTAAGGAGTTAGTTCAAAGAGCCTATTTCCCTGTTTCTGTTTTTCATTCCTTAATATTGCTGTATGGATTGAAATAATATTCTTGAAAATAACCTCAGGTGGGAAAGCATTTGTGGATATTGTGAAAGGTGTCTGTACCTGACTCTGTTCACCTTAAGCAAAGCTCCTTTTCTAAGTAAGCAGAGTGTTATCTGAAGGCCAAGTAGTAAACTGGGTCCTACATGGATGGCTTCCGTGTTTTACTAAAAGCATAAAGACTCAATACAAATGTTTGGAGGATACAAACCCCAAAATGTACCTGCAGTGCATGTAACTGAGACTCTAGCCCACAAAGGTAAGACAGAAGGGACTCTGATGTGTTAAATGAAAAGGTATGTATTGCTGTAAGAGGCAATACTGCTTATGCCAGTCTGAAAACCACGTCACCAGTTTCTGCCCCCCCACTTCCCAACCAGTACCCAGCAATGTAAAACTGTGACAGACATTCTGTTACTGACTTGTTTTGCTTAATCCCCAATGAGTGAGTGGAACTGAATTAAAAAAAAAACACCCCAGAATCTATTATTTTAGTAGATTGCATCATAAACTTTCAGGTTTACTGTACTGTTCTGGCAAGTCTTTTTTTTGGCAACAGTGATGATTCCTTCACCTGTTCTTTCAAGTGAATTCAGTACACAGTCATCTTGCTGGACAGTGGCATGATACTGGTATCTATTTTCCTTTCAGTGGGATATGTGGAATCTAGAAGGATGGTTGCTCTGTTTTCCTGTTATCTGGTTCATTCCAAATCCAAAGTGCTTTAATAAAATGAAGGTTGTGTAAGAGGAAAACCAAATGAGCTGTGGATGGGACTCCTGCTTTTAAAAAAGCGAAGTATCAGGCTGTTCTACAAATTCTGTGTTTATCTTAACATTCGACTTGGAACCAGGCAACGTGTCCCTGATTTGCTATGGATGGGGACAATACTCAAAGCACTTTCATATGGAAAACCAGCTGAGTCTCATTGCTGAAGATAAGCGAGCATTTGAAGGAGCAGACCAGGTGCTAGTATATGTGTAGCAGAATAAAGAATTAAGGGATCTGAACAATTACCACTCTCCCTAACCAGTGCATTGGGGTATGTATGCCACTGGTACAGAATGCTGCATGCAGACAGTGCATAGGAAAGGAAGCTAGACAGCAGCGTGGCTATTTCAGCATAGCAGCAGCAGTGTGCTGTGTATGTTGGATGTGCCCTTTGCAGCGGTATTCCTAATGCAGCAAACCTATTTTTTAATCCAGCTATCCTGGTAAGTCTCTCTCTGAGTAAGTTGGTTTGTTTTTTCTCCCTTCCCATACCTCACTAATCTGACAGAATTGTTAAATACTGGGTAGGGGGAACATTCTGGAAATGTTAACCTGAATTCTTAGACTGTCTTTAGGCCACTTACTCAGGTTTTAAACAACAAAGGTCTTATGTGTTCTTTGTAGCAGCTAGATCCAGCTGAAAGCAGTCTTTTAAAACTGCGATGGTAGTTTCTGGCCCTTCAAATGAGAGGCTAAGCATTCCCTTTCTGACTCAAGAAGAAAATATCTTTGAAATAAATTAATGCTGTAAGGACAGCTCATATTTTGAAAGCCAAATGTCAGAAACAACTAACAGGGAACATGCTGAAGACTGAACCCTACTTAACAAATCAGAATTATATTTAACACTAGGACATTATAATCTAGTATGAATAAAGGGGAGGAAAAAGCTCTTTCACCTCTTTCTAGATTTTCATCATCAGGATACACATATTATGTTGTGGTGTTTACATAGAATGTAAAAGACCTATAGAAAAAGTTTGGAAAATAAGCATTCAGATCACAAGCAGCTTTGAACACTTCTCCTTTCCCCACTGAGCACAAGTTGCTGTCAGTCATTGTATCCTTTTAATCAAGGAAAGAAGAAAACCTGAGTCAAAACTAGGTTAATTAGTAGACTAAAGCTGGTGAATTCTTCTTTCATTCTCAAAACCAGTATGACATCCATGTGGCTAAAAACTGGCTCCAGTGTGTGAGCCAATGATGTTATCAAAGAAATATGAACTCCTATTCCTGTCTGCTTTTTTCAAGCTAGGCTTGAAACTCAATGAATACTAGAGCCTTTTCCCTTAAGACCAGCCTATCCCTAACTCCCTTTCCTACCTCTTTGCTCAGTACAAACCAGTTATAACCAGAACAATGTCTGGTTTGTTAATGTGGATTACCTGTAGATGATACCGCAACAGCTCTAGTCTGAGATGGCCAACAAGAGAATCCTGGCATGATTTTAAATGGTGTAATGGGGTAGATTTTGATTAGTTATTAGGAAGAAATTCTTCCCTGTGAGGGTGGGGGAGGCACTGGCTGGATGGGGCTTTGGGCAGCCTGGACTATTGGAGGGTATCCCTGCCCATGGCAGGGGGTTGAAATTAGAGAATCTTTAAAGGTCCCTTCCAACCCAAGCCATTCTATGATGTAGTTCTCTAATTCTCTCTCTCTTTTTTTTTTTCTCTCTTTTTTTTTTTTTTTTTTTTTCCTCTCCTTCCTGTGCAGCCTGGAGTGGACTGCTTGCTAAACCTGAAATGCAAGTTTTTCATTGCTGTTCAGTATTGTTAGTCTGAACTGGGAACTGGGTCCTTGAGGGAGAGACTCATGAAGCATGTATTCCCTAAAATCCAGTCCATTATTCTTTAAAAACAAAGCAACCCCCACAAAACAAAACAACCCTCCCCCAGCGCCCCCACCCCCCTCCCCAACACACTTTTGGTAGACATGGTGTTGGAGAAGAATATAACTGTCTTGTGCTTCCACTGAGGCTCTCTTCCTAATGAGGGATGAGGAGTGGATCTTAAATGGTTCCTTTACTGTATCACCCAACTGGATTGTCCAAGTTGCTATGTGAGCAGCGAAACCAATGCATTTTGATTTCTTCTGGATTTGCATTCTTTACTTTCCTGAGGCCAAACTGAACGGCTAACAGATGAATCTTGTCTGCCTTTCCCTCTGTGGGGACGCCAAGTCATGTCTCTACCCACTGCTCACCACTGATTTTCAGGAACTTGTGCAAGGATATAATTTTCTTTCAGACTCTAGGCTTCTCTCAAGATGAGTTTCAAATTGCCCAGCAAGCTCAAAAGTTATTGGGCAGAGGGAGAGAAATAGATGAATAGACAAGGAAACATCATACTGAGATCAACATTGCTTTATTTGAAAACAATAAAAAGAAATGTAAGCCCTGCATGCTGTACTGCTCAAAAACAACACTGTCTACAATGTCATCAGACATTTCTTGGATAAAAAGTCCTCCAATCCATGTAGAAGGCTGAAAACACTAGGAACAGTATCTGGCACCAGTGGACATGCAGGCTCAGCCAAAGTAGTATATAAACTATCAGCCTCCCTTAGCATTTTTGGTAGGATGGTGAGGAATTACAGATCTTGCTGTTGGAAATGTGTGTATACTGTTTTGAATCACACCTACATGTAGAAGCATTCCAGATCTTCAGAGGTGCCAAAACTTTTGCTATCTAGCCTGGAGGCTATATCTTTTCACTTTTCTCTCTAAAGTAAGCTTTTAGTTGAGCTTGCATATACTATACAGTGATTTAGCACTTCTAAAAACCTGGGTTTTTTAACATACTGATGTAATTGCAAAAGCATCTGTGTATCACTTATTCCTTTAAACCCTTGTGCTGCATTGAAATACTTAGCATTTCTACAGCCAACCATATGATCTCTTTAACACTGCATATACAAGGGTTACTGCACTAAATCAGGTGACTTGTTGGATATCTTTCCCTTTGCTTCTGCTTCAGATAAATTCCTAGTGACTTCAAAAAGGTGACAGTGTATGGTAGCAAATGCAATGGTTGGAGCAAACAGCTGTTAATATATTTTTAAAAAAGGTTTCTTCAGGTAAGGATTATATTGGTGTGTTTCTGATTCAACCTTTACAAGGCTGAAGCTGTGGCTGCCCCCTCCCTGACAGTGCTCAAGGCCAGCTTGGATGGGGCTTTGGGCAACTGGGGCTAGTGCAGGGTGTCCCTGCACATGGCAAGGGGTTGGAATTTAGAGGATCATTACATGTCCCTTCCAACCCAAACCATTCTGATTCTATGATAAGGTAGGAGAATCCTGCCTTGAGGTAGAGGAGATGAGTAAAGGCAATATTTGTTGTGACTAAAGATGAAGTCTGAACTCAAAATCTTCTTACTGTGGGAATGTATTAGGGGAACAAGAGGTATTAAGAGCCAAATGGTGCCAGTAAGTTACTTGAGGGACCTAGCCTACTCCTCTGCTTCACAGAGGCACTGGACTCTGACTTCCTACACCATTCTTACCCTGACCAAAAAGTAGGGAAGAAGTGGTAAGTTACAATTGCAAAGGGAAGATTTTTGAACCCTTAAGAGCCTTAATTTTGACAAATTGATTGCATTTCATGACTTATAACAACCTTTTCTCCTTTTTCCTCTGGTGTTTATATATGAATGTGTAATGATTGTATCCAGGCAAACAAACCCACTGTAGATGTATAATGATACCAGTAGCATTGTTGGTGCTTATCCTCTCTGCTTCTGCTGCTGTAAGTACATAAGTATGCACACACTGTAGGGATTTTAGACTCTTTCAATTCCAGTTTCATACCGGGGAAGCTGGTATAATGCTGCCTATGTTGCAAGACTAAAGTACTGGTAGGTGTTCCTAATGTTTGCAAGGATCTTGGAGATCTGAAATAGTGTCAAGGGCTAAAAGGCCAAAATGGCTGAATACAGGACAGTGATACAAAGAAATTCTGTTTCTTTTTGCCCTTGTTATGGATGTAATGTCATTGAAGGAACCAATTGTCTTTTTTGGTTGGGTAGCTGAAGAAACATTCTGAACGTGGTCTAGGAATCACTGCAAGCAGGACTACATACAAGCCTGCTAGTTCAGTGTTTATCTCCCAATATCCTACTATTATTGCATTTTTAGCCATTTATCTTTTTCTTTTCCAAGATGTGACTCACTGACGTATGTTCCTTAGCTGCACTACAAACTTTGTGGTACAAACCAGAAACAGAACTTGTCTGGGTTTTACTTCAAACTTCATCTCATAAACATTGTCCAAAGACCACGTGTAAACACCCTAATAGAGTTAGCGTTTAAGCTCACCCTAAATTTATCCTTTAATAAATTTAAGATCTTACAGATGCCAATAGGCCTGTCTGTTTCATGAGGAGAGCAAACTGAAGTCTGGGTAGAAATAAATAAATGCTAACATTTTCAAAGGTCTATATCCATTTAAAACTGTCATGAAAAATATTTTAACCTCTACCTTTCTCGTTATGAAACATTTCCCTTCTTTCTGGTAGCACTTGGCAGTGTGAGCTGTGCTGTCTCATTTTTTGCTACATTTATAATAGGAAATTACCTGAGCACCTGGTAACAAGAGTATTTCTTTTTGAATGCAAAAAGACTTGTCCTGGCTTTCAAGGGTAGACTGTAACATGGACAGGTTTGTATATCACGTTGGCATTTGATGGAGGACTAGAGGATCTAGTTTAGAATATAAGCCATTTAGCTCAGAGGCTGCTTTCTTATTAAATGTTTAAAGTGCCATAAAGTAGTATTGATCCATGACTGACGTATTATGGGTTTTGAAATTTAATGCATGACATCCTAGAAAATATTCTCTCCCGCATGGGCTGTAATCATGTGTGCATGTGCGCAGAATAACTATTTCCTCATAATTGTTTCCTACCCTGTCTTGTATTCAGCAGTGGAGGTAGAAAGACAGGCTTGTCCCCATTTTAAAAACTTTTTTTGGGGGGGAGGGGGAGTGGGGTGGTGTTTATGCAAGGAAGTGACTCAAAGCAAAAATGTCATGGCGTGTCTAGTGAGAGAAGTCAGATAAACCAGCTAAGGAATTAACTGCAGGAAATCAGTTACAAAATAATGAAGCTTTCTTGTTGCCGCTCTACCTGTTTTTCTGCATTGGAATCTTTCCATTCGATGTTCATAAGAAAAGCAGAATTTGAGTTCCTCTACCAAATCAATAAGACAAATGTGGAATATCACACATGAGTTTATGCCTAGTTTAAGAGAAACGCTTCATTTGAGATGTTCAATAGACCTTACCGTGAAGGTGGGAACCTGCTTTAAAAGCTACATATCCCACTGCCAAACTACATCAGGGCTATAAAACTTTGACATGAAATCATAAGATAAATCCAGGGAAGCTGAAACAACTTAGTTGTGTGAGAGCAGGTTTGGAGTTCAGGTCTGTCTGCTTTTATTTATTTATGCTCTTTAGAGAATTCCCATCTACCGCTGTTTTCTCTTCTTGAAGAATATTTTATCTGGTAAATATGTCCTCCTGACAAACATTCAAGTGGAACATTAATGTAAGACAAGATGAAAAGGGAGTCATGACATCACTCACAGAGGTATCTGGGGAAATTATTTTGCAGAGACTGATCTAAACTAAATACTATTGCTCATGTCAAAATCATTAGACAGTATTACTGCATATTGCATAAGCTTTGGTAAAATAATGAAAGCAGATAGAAAGTTGAGGTCTTCCTTCTCTGTCAAAGCTACAGGGTTTCTTTTCCTCTTTTGGAGAAACTGTCTTGACAGCATGAATGAGGGGTGGAGCAGAAGTGGAAACACTACTTGCTAGTTATACCACATTTATTTTAGCAACTGTTATGTGGCTGCCAGAGCCTAACTGTCAGATCTGGCAGAGAAGGGAGACCAGGTATTATTAGCAAGTAATACTGTGTGTGCTTTATGTGGGAGTTAAAAATTCCCTGGAATTTTTAGTTAGAGGACTTGGCTATGACCTCCACAATCAAAACTTGCCCTCTGCTCCTCACAGGTAGGTGCTGTCATCAGTCATTTTACACCCAAAGAGCGATGGTGGTTTGCATTGCTGTATATAGAGCTGGGAGAGCTGATAGCATTACTGAAATACCTGAGGAAGCAGTTTGGGCTGAGCTAGTGCTGCAGTGGACAGCACAAGCAACAGTGAGGTTTTCATCAGCTTTCATAGCCTCTCCTGCTTGCCAAGAATTGCACTTCCAAGGAGTTGGTTTCCATGATGAAGAGCAGCTAAAGGAGGTGGGATGAGGCAGCAGCTAAGAAATAAATGGTATGGAATATCAACTGGAACTTAAATGGAAATGGTTTATATCAAGCCAGCTTCTGTTGGTGGACACATACCAACAACTGCTGAGACATGGAGGTTTTCAATTGCTTTGTTCAATGTAAAATCCTCAAGGCTTATTAAAGAAGGTGCTTTGCACATGCACGAATACACAATCATGAAGTTCCTGAAGTTGTTCACCTGGTGAAAAGGGATTCTTTTGTGGACTGGAAAGGGAGTGAACCAGTTCGTAAACTGGCTCTGCAGAGTCTTTCCAGAATAACATAGTTGCATTATGAAGAAGTTATTTTGATGTGGAACTGCTATGCACCCTCCCCTCCCCCCAAGCCTTCCCCTAAAAAAATCCCCAAACCACCCCACAAACCCAAAAACACAATCAAATTACAGTTTTTTGGAAGTTGTTACTAAGTATACGGTAAGATACCTGATGTGCTTATTCATGGGAATTTGGTCTTAGCAGAAGACAAAAAAGCTTCCTTTTATCATAGTACCTTAGGCTGTGGCATTATCTGTCCCAACTAGAGAGGGAAGTGCCATGCTTCTCTAGTCTAAAGGATAATGAAAACAGGAAATGTTCCTCCTGCTTTCTAAGAGATGGTGAGTTGGCTCATTAGACAATTAGACAGGCTTCACTTATTTTGGATGTGCTGTGATGCAAATCAGCTCCCTTTAAGCAGTTTTATATTGCTCACCTATATCTCTCTGTTATAATTGCCAAACTGTGATCATGCTGTGTTGGGAGGGGGTAGGGTGGTGGGTGTGTGTCTAGGGGGTTTTTTTTGTTTGTTTTTTTGGTTTTTTCTTTTTTTCTGATGTTGAATTCCTAAATGAGCAGATACACGAGTTATTTGATTTCTGTGAGCATAAGGGACTAGAACTAGGAAAAAAGAAGCTTTTGCTTTTGTGGAGGGGAACGGAAGTAATGTAATACTGAATAAAAGTCATCTTTACAATTCTATGCACCTCACGTAAGCTCAGATAAATCTGACTCTTTTGGTGCTTGTAATGGAGGAAAAAAGCCCTCCAATCTGATTTCTCTTCCCTCTGACTTTTCAGGGGAACTGTGCTTCTCTTGTTAAATTTTCTGATTAGTAGTGCATTGACTGAATAGATAGAAATAATATAGAAGGTAGCTTATATGTGGTACCCTAAGGAAGAGGATGTTTCATATTTTTTCCCAGTTGCAGTGACTGTTGATTCAATATAAAGTATTTTTCCTTTTATACTTATGACAAAGCATTGCTGATGGAGACTACTGAGTAGATCTTGCTGAAGCTTCTTCAAGCTCTAACAGGAGGCTTGCCCAAATAGCAATCCTGCCCATCAACATTAACCTTCAATGGAAGCACGTGGCTATTCTTTACTTGACTGCCTGTCAGGGCACAGATTAAAACTTAGTTTAGGATACCTTATCCTCTGCTGTCAGAACACTGTGGCACAGAGGAACCTTGCCCCACTCAAATGGGACAAGTTTTCCAGTATCTTCCCAGGCACTGCATTTCCACAGTTTAGTGGGGAAGAATTAACAAAAAGCCTAAATTTACTGTCAAGTGAAGTGTCACAAATGTGCTCAATGGACCTTTACCACCCGTTTCCAGGGAGTGTGTCACTGAAAGCAGGAAGCATGGGGTCCTGGTTGTGACCATTGACTGCTATGTTGCTAATCTCTGAATGCACCTATATTTGGCAGTGCCAAATATAGTTGTTTAAAGTACATACAGATCTAATCTTTATCATGGTTTTTCACTCCAGGTTTGCTTGTCTTTCCTCTACCTTATTAGCTTTCACTCCTTGAATTAATGCTGCTGAAGTAAGCAGCACCCAAGACAGTTAAAATAAAATACAAAGGATGCTGATTTAGCTCTCTAATTTTTAATTGAAATGAAGTATGGATGCACCTTTTACTGTATTTTTTTCTAAAGGAAAAGCAGAGGATTTATTAAAATGACATGGTCTCGTATAACCTACAAGTTACAGATGCTTCTCAGATTTACACAAATTAGTTGTAGAACTATTTCCTTTTCTCTTTTGGATACTTTAAACACCTTAACGAGGAACTGCATTAAAAGAGAAAGTTCCTTTGCTGTCAAAGGCATTCTGTCAGAGACAGTACTAGAACAAATTGGGGCTGAGGCAGTTTTAAGGAAATAATATTCCAACTTTGGACTTCAGTTTGTAATCGGTATAAATGTGTCAAAACAAAGGACACATCCAAGAATATTTCTATCCCTTCAAAGAGACAGAATTACAACCAAATTCTTTCATCATTTTTGTTTTATATTTGGCCAGTCTTTTGAATTCGGTAATGGAAACATAATCCCTACTGCAGACTATTTTGCAAGACCAAGGACCAAGAAGTCCACCTGCTCAAATTTGAAGAACAAAAGGATATTTAACATTTGTTGTTCTTCTAAGAAAGTATTCCTAAGTGTGCTGGCTAGGCCCCTTCAAGGCAAAGTTAATCTTCTAGTTCAAGAAAGATATTTATCATGACCAATACAATGTTTTCATCAAGGTAGCAGACTTGGACTGTTTATATTTGGCTATATAACTCAATCTGACAAGGCTAACACTTCCATTTAGCAAACCACACTTAAATTCCTGTCTTGACCTGACTCTTTAGATGTCTAAAAACACTCACGCCGTACTTGGCCTGTGGTTCCTTATGAACCACGGCTTTTGCAGGAACTGGAGACGGATCTCTTCACAAACATGCAGAAGGATTTCATGATGCTGTGTTAGCATGCAGCCTGCTGAAGGGTAATAAATCTTTTCCCATAACTGCTCTATCAATTACAGAGCTGCTTGGAATGTGTTGGTGTGGGCTACTGCATAGAGAGCATGAATATTATTGTCTCGTGAATATTGTAGCTATGCGTGATGCTGTTCTGGCTACAACAGAGATGGTTAGAGAGATCTGTTCATATAACACAGATGGTTAATTTTGCATACAGTCACCACTGGGTCAAAAACATCTCCATAATTTTCTGCCTCTTTCTTATGTCCAGTTATTGAAAGGGACAAACAGTTAATAACATGGTATATCGTTCCTTATGGGGTGCTCTTCCAGAAGACCTCCTAACTTGATCTGAGGCAGCCAAGCTTTTGTTTTAACAGATACTCTCCCTGAAGTTCATACTGAAGAACTATCATATTAAAAATGTTCAAAGGTGGCCAAGCACCTTTCAGATGCATACTTCCCATCTGGCACACAAAGAGCAGTAAACAAAAGGAGGCTACTAGAATGTTCTCTTAAAATTGTCTGCCATGGATCTCCATACTGTGAATATCCTGTTCTGGGAATACCTGTTCCTGTTGACAGTGTCCTTTCTGGATTCTTGAAGGGCCCTGGCACCAACAAGGAGGAAAAATTCTTGAGTGGAAGAGGAAATGAGAAGTGACAGGAAATGCCTGGCTGAACAGAGGGAGGAAAAACCTCCCTGACAGAGTGTGCCAGGATGTGTCCAAAGGAAATGCTGGAATCTCCCTTCTCAAGGGACCTAGAAAACTAAGCCCTAGAAAATGTACTGCAGGGAACAATACTGCATTGGCAGGAAAATGGGTTGGATGATCTAATTATGTTCCATCTTTAACTTGTCTAAATCTATGAATAATCCAGATCTCTCTAACAGCTTTTTTTTTTTTACTAATTTCCAAAACATTGTAACTTAGGAATGATTTCTTTAATAATGAAATAATATTGTTTCATTATTACTTTTAATCAATTGGTCCCAAGCCTCAGCAAATTCTGACCTTTCCTGATCCCTGTTCTACTTTCCAGAACTGTGCCATGTTAGGTGTAGAGTGAAGCTCGGGCAAATATGAATGGTTAGAGCTCATCTCTACACTGTATGTCTGCAGGGTTTTTGGGGGCAGTCATGCTTAAGAGTCCAGTGATCTGGTACTAAAATTCTCTGCAAGTAAACCTGTAAAGTTGGGATGATAATTTTTGAAAAGCCTGATCTTGTAAATATCTTCATTCTCTCACCACCACAGATTTTTCCTGATATAATGACACCAAGTGTCCTAATATATCTATGGATAAGAGTTAGCATGAACAGTGTTTGTTAAAGGGAAGCACACACCACCTATGTCTTTAGCACACTTAGTAGTATCCATTTGTTTAATAAGGGAATGGAAATACAGAGCATATTTCTGCCAAACTGTAAAAGTTACGGGTTTTGTGTTGTTCACCTACAAGGTTTAAGATAATTTACTTGAGCAAAGAGCCTTTGTCTTTCTTATCCCTTGTTCCTAAAGCTCAAATATAGCCTAGTTTATATTGTTTCTATAGGATTTGGGGTTTTATTTTAAATATTTTACTGCATCTACCCCCAACCCCCTCCTTTTTTTCACATACACATGCATAAATAAAAGGCTCAGTTTGACAAACTGAAAAAGAAATATCAGCAGATATTTAATTCTGTCTGCTGTGTGAACAATATTGCATAAAAGACTCACTTTAACTACGCTTACTCCACCGACTGAGGTAACTGTAGCTGCATCACAGTACAGATGGATCTGGTAAGCGATGTCAATGTTTCTTAGTTAAGTAGCAAGATTGTAAATACTTTAAGACAGAATTCACATAGCTCTATCCTTGAGTCCAATGACTATTGCTAAGCAGTCTTTAGCATGTCATTAAATAACAAACAGTAATCAGTTTATTATCCAAACCACTATGTTAAGGGGTGTATCATCCAGTGTGTTTTCACAAACAGGAATTGGGACACGCAAAATTTGTACTTGGTGGGTGACCTGCCTCCTGTTCAGGGGAAGTAATGTGCCTGAATAATGTGGGGACAAATCCTGCATCCAAGTCCTGTGTTGAAATATAGACCACCATGGCACGCATGCTAACTTGACCCCAGAAATTTCCTATTTTATAAATGACTCCATAAGTATGATAATTCAGTCTAAAAGCAAAATACCAGTGTCAATTTTCATTTAGTAGAAAGAGTATTAAGAAACTGCATCCATCTTGGTATCTACCTGTACAGAGGGGTTTTCCTTCAGATCCAAGATACTACAGTGACTTGTTTATTATAGACTTTCAAGGCTGCAATAAATGCTGAGCGCCACTACTTTTGCTGAATTCATAAAAGTGCTAATCCCTTTGTGAATCAATTATGGAAAACTTTAGCTAGTCATCACAATGAGAAATAAACCATTTGAAATGTCCATTCTAGAATTCATGATGCTATTAAGCAGTTTGGGAAAATACTCAGGTTCTGCTACAGTGAAGCTCAACACAAGAGCATTTAGCAATAACCCAGTATGTTCTTCATCAAGAAAAATTTGCTGTGAGCCAGGGGTCAACCAAAAAAAGGAGTAGCATTGGGTAAACCTGTCCATCAACATCTGTGTTCAGCAGTTACTGTTTTGAAAATATTTTGTAGCAACACTTAAATGAAAAACCAGTCAAACTCTAACTTAGCCTGTAAACTTCTGTCCCATATGCTGTAACTTTTTATGATTGAATTATTCTGTTTATTTTATATCTCTTAAAATAATGTTGTCTTAAGTACATGTAGCAGGGGAAAATATTGTTTCTAGGACAAGGATGGCTAAATTAATGAACAGTTGATAAAAATGTGGATTAAGTGGTAATTTATCTTTTAGACTGAAAGTCACTCCTGAAGGAGCTGAATAGAAGAAATAAAATTGCTGAGTCAGTGTCAACTTGGTTTAGCATTCTCTAAATCATTGAATGTTTTCTAAGAAACTTGGCTCTATTTTGTTCTTGGATATTTGAATAGTTATTTGGGTTGGGGAGGGCTCTTCTTTTGCATTGTAAATATTTTCATTTTTTTAAAATTGCCACTGCTTTTGTGCAGCAGAAGTTTAACTGTCCTGATGCACTTCAATAAGAAAAGATGCCTCTGTTTGGTCTCTACACATAAAAAATTAAAAATCTATGCCTAGCTATCAGGCAGATAAAATCCTATTGCATGAAGGTTTAGCTGGGTTTTTGTAAAAAGTAATTTGACTAAAATTTCTGTAATTCTAGGCATCTGTTGGAGTGTTTTGTGTTTGGTTGTTTAGGGGTTTTTAAAATTTTTTTTTTTTTGTGAAAGTAGTCTCACTCTACTAAGTGCAAGTCTTCAGGCTATGTGCTTAAATCTCCAAGTATTTTGATAGTCTTATGTATTTTCTCCCTGCCTGTGCAAAACCATAAATTTCCTATTGAGGATGTGATCTCAAGTTCACTGAGTGAGAGACTTTGAATATAGATTCAACCCTTTAAAACATATTTAACCTACAGAATGTGTAAAACCTTCCTTAAAATGTGCCTATGATTACCAAAATAAGGTGCCTTTTATGTATCCATATGAAATATTTAACAGAAAGGAACTATTTATCCAACTCTGAAAAAAAGGCTGCACAGAGAAACTTTGCCAGATGACACCAGGTCGTTAAGTGCTTTGTGAGAAATGTCTTGGCCTATTCTAGTTACTGATGAAACTTGCTTTCCACTTCAGTGAGGCCAAAACTTCACAGTTGGATGATGCCCTAGAGACTATCAAGAACATGAAGAAAAATTTCCCATCACCTCTGATTAATTGCCCAGAGTAACAAGTGTTCCCCTGGGCAGTTTTGTGTCTCTGCTATAGATAAGCACTGCTGTGTGAATTTTAATGGCGTGCAAACTCTGCAACAGGCAGATAAATTCACCATTGCAACCGTCTCGCTTTATAGTCACCACTATAAAATAAAACAGTTTAACAAAATAAGTTGAGGTTCCAATTCGCAATGAAGTTAACGCAGTGTTATCTAAAAACTTAGGGCTAGTTTGGGTTGTGCTGAGTAAAAATCTAATTTAAATGTTCACTGGTGGATTTGAGACAAGTAGTCCAATAGTAGACTCACAGACAAAGGACAGGAATTAAAACTGATCACTTTCCATTATGGAAGTGTGTGTGTATAGGTATTAGTGTGATTACAGGGGTTTTTTTAACATTCCTATTTACACTTTCCTACCAGTTAGTGCACTTAAACAATTTGCGACTGTCATTGAGGATATGTGGCCAATTATCCAAAATAGAGGGGGGTTAATTAACAAAAAAAGTGCATTTATTATAGTCATTATGTTAGAACATGTAATTAACTCATTAATATAATGATAACATCAAATCAGTACACTGGAAATGATAGATAGAAGTTGATCTATTGGTAGATTTGGGATACAAGTCCTTCCTCTCTGCCCAACTCTCCAGCCTGTCTAGATCTGACTGAATGTCAGAACAGCCTTCTGGTGCACCAGCTGCTCCTCCCAGTCTGGTATTGTCAGCAAACTTGCTGAGGGTACGTGCTGTCCCTCCATCCAGGTCACTGATGAGTGTGCTGAACAAGACTGGACCCAGTACTGATGCCTGGGACACACCACTGGCTGCAGGACTCCAACTAGACTCTGTGCTGCTTATCACAACCCTCTGGGCTCTGCCCTTCAGCCATTTCTCAATCCACCTCACTGCCCCCTCATCCAACCCCCGCTTCCTAAGCTTGCTTATGAGGATGCTAGGAGAGACACTGTTAAAAGCCTTGCTGAAATTGAGGTAGACAACACCCACTGCTTTCCCTTCACCTACCCAGCCTGTGATGACATCATAGAAGGCAATCAGATTGGTCAGGCATGATTTCCATGGTCCCTAATTTTTGCCATGAAAATAAAAATGGTGGTGGAATTAAAAAAACCCCAACAAACAAACACAAACCAAAAAACCCAGGAAACGTACTAGGATTACTACTGAGTTTATCCAGGGAGAAGTTCTGATTATTCACAACTGCCTTTGGAGTTGCCATTCTTTTCACTTCCCTTGCTGTGCATGCAGTGCTGCCCATCACCTGTTGTTAATTATAACATCCTATAAATCTAGTGCTAGAAGGCTTGCAGTGAGACACGGGGCCTGCACTGGCTTAATGGACACTCTAGGAAAAAAAAAAATCATTTTTCAAGAGTTTATTCCTGGATGAGCTTTTATGAACCTGGCATTGTCATGAACTGATATTTCTATTAAGAAAAACACAAGCAGGCGCCTTTAAACAAATAGGGTCCTGGCTTTATAGAACCATCGTGGTTTCAAGCACTGTATCAAAAAAACACTACAGTGGGAAGCTATCATTTAATAAATCAATAGCTTGCTTGGTAATAAATATTTTTCTTAGAAACCACAGTATGCTCTTTCCTACAGATCATATGACTTCCCAGTTCCTGCCTTTTTTCACATTACTGGACTAACAAAGGAACGTGGGAAATAACTCAGCATGGTGAAATCATTCAGTTTAGCTGTGCCTACACTATGGTTAGAACAACTTTAATATGTGGGATTTCAGGCATAGGTGATCAGATTCTTCCCTTTTTTCAGGTAGCCACAATTTGGCTGAAATCCGCAGTGCTATCTATTTAAGATGAAGAAAGTGTTTAGCTTTGACTAAATCATTTCTCAGCTTTACTTTCTTCAACAGAGTGAGCAGTATTTCTGTCTCACAGTATGGGAAATAGTTTCTTGCCCATGTGGGCTCTGAACATTTAAAAAACCCAAAACAACCTGACCCTGTAAAAATGCACCATGAATCATTGCTATTGACTCTGTGTTCTATATTGGCTGCTGTGCCAGTAACTTCCACTTACATTGATTAATTGCCTGTTACAGCTAGCAATGAAAAGAAAGCCAATATTAAACAAACCACAACACAAAACAAAAAGGAAAAAAAAGGAATAGCTCAAAGAGAGGAAACATACACAGAATTACATTTTGCTGTCAGTAACAGCAGTCTAAATCTAGATTGGGTCTAGACACAAGTCCTGTAAAGACACGTGCAGAGAAATAACATTTATAAGAAATATACTATTGCATTTGCACAGATGTATTCTCACACATGGAATAACTTGCTAATGTAAAATATCAAATTGACTGGGACCTATCCACTGGCATTTCCAAAGACTGTAAGTTGGTCTGAAATACTTAGCACTTGCACGCATGCATGTACTGGTATATGAATTCATACATAAGTTTCACTTAGTATATACTTCTGTAAATCATAGTGCTCTGTACAGAGTCTTTCAAGTTTTCTAATGTCTGCCAAGAAAGTTATAAAGAGTTTAAAAAGCCTAAAGATTCGGCTTGTTTTACTGGGATCCCTTTTAAAATACATTTCTCATAGAAAAGTCGGTGTATTCTTGCATTTATTTGTTCCACAATTATTCAGTATTCTGCAGCAAGAATTTCTGTGTTCCTGGGTGTAAGATTCTTTTTATAATGAAGTGCCATGTGGGTATGAATATATTTATATAGCTTCAATGACTTACTGGCTCTGCTTGCTAGTAAAAATGTGGTTTCGATTAGCCTTTAAATGCCTGATTCAACCTACTTTGGGAAAGTTGAGCTATATTGTTTCCTACTGTTCACATGACATACTGTGCGTTCTAGCTGAGATCTAAGGTACTGGACAGTGTAATTGCATCAAAAGAGAAACTTCTGCAGCAGCCCTTGATTGGAAGCTGAAATGTAACTTAAGGAATATTAATAACAGAAAGGTATTGAACACAGATTTCAATACCTTGTCTCAGTGGTTTGGCAAGCAATTTCTCAGTGGTTCCAAAGCGTAGTTTAGGAGACAAATAGGGCAGAAATTGCTGAAAGTACACAGGAAATATTATGAATCATTGAGGGAAAAAAAAAAATAAAATCAGAGTAATGTTTTTTTAACAGGCAGGCTTTAAATGACCTCAAAGAATAATGTGCCACGTTGGTTACTGTCTTGTAACAGAATTCCATTACTTTGAAAGCGAATGTAGACTGACGCAGCTTTGTTAGATGTACTAAGAAGAACATATCTATTTTCTGGCTGATCTTCTTGTATACCTGTCTCTGTATTTTTTTTTTTTTTATTTTCCTCTTGTCTGCAGTGGTGATTATATCATAATCCACTTAAATGTTGTCTAAAAAATGAATTCTGTACCCTGTGAGATTTTTTTTCTTTTTTAGCTGTATTAGTGTGTGTTTCTAGAACTTTTTTTTTAATTGTGGAGAAAAGGAAGCTACAAAGTAAAATTGCAGCTTCTTTAAGATTCATATTAATATGCTGTGAAAGGTGTGTAATTCTATTAGGGGCAGTGGATAGAAAACTGACAGTATCTTGACTACTGATATACCAGGAAAGGAGTGGATTCATTAAAGCTGTGTGAGGATAGACTACTTTCAGAATTTTTTTTTTTCTCTGGACCTTAGTTCTGAAGTTAATGGCTTCTCCACATCCTTACTGGCCACTGGCCAGCCTCAGAGCCACCTGCTGTTTGTTTTTTTTAAAACACAATTCTGCAACTGCCTGCCTTCCTGTCTGCATCCTAAGTTGCATGTTGCTCTAACATACTGTGATTACCCTAGGCCTGTGCTGTATGTGGTCCTGTTCTTGAGAGAAAACATGATACTATTAACTAGTGACTGATAGGCATTCATAAATGCAGTTTTTTCATCCTGGGTAAACAATATTTATGAAATAATCTACTACATGGACGCCCACTCCACCAAGCAGAAATTTATCTCAATGGGTGTCTGAAAAGCAGATGATGTCCTCAGCAAAGCCTCCCTCTCTGAATAATAGCCTGATACCACCTGGCTTTATGGATGGAGAAGTTTTCTCCTCATCTCTGGCTTGAGGCTGGTATTTGCGTGTTGTTTCTAGCCTTTGTCTGTTAAGGTTTTTGTCAAGATTTATACTTTTCAATGGCAATAATTTTCCCCAAGAAAGGAAACTTTGAAAGACGGGTTAATTGCAGTGTTTCATCATTAGATTTTTTCACTAATGATGCTCCTATCCTCAATAACTATAGCTCTTAATGCCAATACAGCAAAGAATGTGGTCCCTGGCAGATCCATAACGGTTTTACAGTAGTTTTTTAACAGGCTGTGAATCCAGGTTGTTGCATCTATGATGCCACTATTTCCTCTACAAAGGGAAAGGAGCTGACACTTGCTTTTGCAGTTGCTTTCCAATCTGCATTCAGTGTGGTCATCTTAAATAATGAGTTCTTGGTAAGTTTATATTAGTAAATGGGCCCTGAATCTCCCTGCGTGTTAGCAAAAGCACCAGTTGTTCTTTCTTTCACAACAGCTAATGCTCTATTGCACAGTATAGTGTTCTGCCCAGAAATGTTTTTATTGTTATGTTATAGGGGGGTGAGGGCATCTTTTTTACTGCTTTTAACAATTAAATCATTAGGAATAAAATTACCTCAGCTTAACAGGAGAGTACTTTGCTGTACCGGTTCTGATATCCAGACTCAACATCCAGTGATGGAGAGATCATAACAGATTCTGACAAGCTGTGTTTTCTTCTCTTTCTAGAAAAAGAAGGGAAGAAAGCATACAAATAGTCTTCAAAATATGCAGGGCAGCAGAAAAATATTTTTTACTTTACTTGAATAAATAAGCTACATGAAGTTTGTTTTATTTTCTGCTTTTAATATTTTTTGACGTACTCAAATGTTAATACATTAAATAAACATGAAACAGTACAGGAAAATTGTGTTTAAAGCTGTTGCTCAGGTTACAAAGACACCATGAAAGGCTCAGATTTTGTTCTGTTTTATTTTTATGAGCAATATTGTCTGCATTCCCACATGATACTTGTGTGCAGCTCTAATTCACAGAAAACTGTGAGTTATTTTCTCTTTAGACTACTTTGTATATTACAAAGGATGGCTATTTCTATTTGTACAAAGCTAATTTTTCTCTCCTCAATGGCAGTCAGTTTCAAGCTTGTTCGGAGGTCTGAACAAGCAAATGCTGGAAAAGTGAGGGGGAAAATTGAAATATGTCACTGTACAATGTAAACTCTTTGGTTTATCACAAAATACCAGACAGCAACAAATTGCATCAACCAAAGCCTAAAACCTAAGTAGTTCCACCACCACTACCCCCGTAAACGAGTAACAGTCGACAGCTCTGGAATGTGCACTTCTCTCCCATGAAAACATTTTTCCACTCTGCCTTTTCCAAAAATCAAAAGTTCAAAGCTAAACTACTGCATGTTATAAAAGAACAAATTTACCATGACACTTAAACAAAGACATGAGTCAGTGTATTCAGCTTTCTTGAGGAAGGAAGGAGTTATGTTTCTTGTTAAGGCAAGGTTTGCAGAGAAGAAATTATTTTTATAGTTTTATATATCTCCTTGTAATTATTTATCCACATAGATGTTCTATTTTACTGTACAGCTAAAGTTCTAACTCATGCCTTTTTTTGTCACTGATATATTAATTGAGATTTAAAACATTCCTCCTCGGAAGGCAGAATATTAACATCCTTGTTGTACAAATGGGCAATTGCAATCACAGACATTAAGACCCTTGGTTGAGTGTTATTCAGGACACCTCTGGCAGCCTGGGAACCTCAGCTGCTGCTCTTTAGTCTGAGAGTGCTACTTTTGTTCTTGGGGATGGCACAAGCGAGGTGAGTAGCATGTATGTTGAGGACAGAGACAAAATGAGATTGCTTTGGACTGCTGTAGGTAAAATAACTTATATCCATGATAAAAAGTATGCAGTTTTGTGTCCTTTTAAATGTGAGGTGTAGAACACAATATGTTAAGCAGCTGAATCGCTCTATGTAGTTTTTTTAAAGCTGTCCAGGAAACTTGGAATACCATTACCATTTATTTGGAACAAGTGGCTGACTCATTTGTCTGCTGTGAAAAACCTCGACTTCTGCTCCTGACTGAAATAAGATAGATATTCTGAAAGTCATTGCTCCTGTCCACCACCAGAAGTGCGGAAAGTCACAGAGCTCCTGCTAACATTGACTCTGGCTATCCCTGAATGTGTGATCGATTTGAGATATGTTAAAGGATGCAAGCTTGTACTAGGTACTGCAGTAGCTTTCATGGGTCCATTCTTTCAAGCAGATTGATACTGTAAAGTCCTGTTCTTTATGGATAGAAAATTGATGAGTCTAGATCAAAGGTCTGCTCTAGACATTGAATGTGATGTTCAGTAGGATGGAACCAAAATCAGAAAATCTTTGAGCATGGAGAAAGCTGACATCTAAAACTATATACGACAGCCTAGGCACACCATCAGGATTCAGTTTTCCCTTTTTGATACATGAAGGTTTCTTAGTCATTCCCTAAGAGCACTATGCAGCAACTGCTCAACCTGAGGGACACTTTTTTCTTTCAAATTCAGTTATTTAACACTACAGCTTAGGCATGAGGTGTCATCATTTCTACAGCTGCCCATCTCTTTCTGTTGTTTCTGTAAGATGACACGTGGAAGGACCTTACGTGGCAGTTACCTATAAGTCAAGTCTTTAGCCTTTTAAAAAGCCTGCTGTATTTCATAGGGGAACACAAGGAGGGCCTAATGTAATAAATATAAAGGGTTTTTAAAACTTTGACTTTTCAAATTGAAAGGTTTGGATTTTAATGTCTTTGTTTTAGAGGCACTTAACCGATTAGGCCATTGAATTTTATGTCATTTATGAATGAGGTTGTAGAAAATAAAGGGACATGGTGTGTGGAAGGTACCTTTCCAGTAAGGGAGAGCACCGCAGTCAGTTTTGTTGGGTGCAGGCATATCATACTAGTGACAATGGCTAGAAGCACCAGGCAATTGAAGAGGGCAACCTGCGTTATGTCACCTGCTGAGTAGGTGAACCGTGTTTTGACAATCTCTGGAATAAGCACAGAAGTGAACTGTGTTTGATAGACAGTAAACTCACGTAGCTCTCAGTTCTCATGCACTAAACTCTAAAAGTTACTAGAAAGCCAAACCATTATTACTCAAAGTCATTGAGTAATAGGGAGCAATTAGGTGGCAGTGCCTTGATAGAAAGAAAACAGCTGTCAATAATAGGCTAGTGGTAGGTACAGTTGATGGCTGTGTGCAAATAAGGGTGAGAAGGGGTTTGCTTCCCCTTCTCTGGAGCCAAGCGTAGTCCTCACCTATGTACTGCTTCGTCTGTCTATGGAGGCAGTATGGGCAGTACTGCTGCATGTGTTCTGAAACAGGCAGAAGCACAGTTCAGCCAAATTCGGTATGAGCCGCTGTAGTATCACACAGGACAAATACGTACTTCCCTGGCTTGGGCTTCCACCTACCTCGTTATACAAGAGAGCAGGAAAGAGACTCACCAGAGGTTAGGAGAACTGTGATTTATAACACTGTTGGTAGGTGGAACAGGGGAGACTGTAGGACCAAGAGAGCCAAGTATTTTAAGCATCTGTTATAGGCCTGTGCCAGATGCAGGATACCAGACAAGATGTGCCATTTGTCTGTTCTTGAATGGAATTTCCTATGTCCTTAATACCAAGCAAACTCTGTTTATTTATAATATAACTACTTCTGGTTTTGTAAAGATGATATACAGCACATTTCATCTTTTCACTCTCACAATGACATTTAAACACTGTAAAAGTGATTTATTTAGCTGTGTAAATTCAGTCAGGCTTGGCGGGTATTTTGCTTTGTCATGGGTGAATCTGTACAGGCTGTAAAACTTCCCTGTTTAGGGACGCTAAACTGTGTAGCTTCCAGAAGTACAGTTTTCTCTAATGCTTATCTGGGTTAAGAATGAGACCCAAGTTCTTAAGATGGGTGATTTCAACTGACCATTTTCATGGCCACAAAGGGAATTATTTGGGAACTGCTGACTGCCTTCTCCTTAAAATGAATTTTTCCCCCCCCACACTTTTAAGTGATTATACTTAGTGATTCCAATTATTTCCCAAATAAATAAGCAGGAATTTCTGATCAAAACTTTTTATTTCAGAATATATAAATTCAAAACTACAACACTTCGGTGGAAATGTGCACATTAGTTGTAAAAGGCACCATCTCTCATTCCCTGGAGGGCATTTCTAGGCAAAATTAGAGAGAAATGTGACCTTCCCAGAGTAACTGTGTCTCCTACTGAGACAGACTACCTGGGAATTGAGTATCTCACTATTTAGTCTCTGTGCTAATTTGTTAATACCAAAGACACAACCCCCAAACTACACTGAAGACCAGGTAGGAAAGTCAGTTCTAGGGTGTCTAGGCCTAGATGGAAAATGCAACAGCCCCACAGCAAAAGACCTGGGCTCCAGAGTAAGCCAACTTTGCAGAAGATTGACTCTTCTTCACATCAACCTTTATTATTCCAACCAGTGCTGGAACACCTATTTGCTGTGCTTCAGTGGCACATCAGGCTGGACCTTCCAGCCTATTCCATGGGCCCTGACACCTCTGCTCCAGCATCACATCTCGCTGTCTTTTACCAGCAGGCTGTCCCCTGATCACCTTGCTACTCTCCAAAATAAGACCTTTTTTTGAACAGTTGCTAGTTTTTGAGTACAGAGAAGATGACATCTAAGACAAGCTTCTTGACCTGGGATCTTAGTAGATACCAGCTTTTCCACAGAAATGCCTTAGCTTCTTCCAAGGATAGGACAAGAAAATTAAAAATAAATAAAAATCTGTAAGATGGGAAAGGTGAGAAATTGTAGTTACAAATTTGCTGTAAAAAAGAGCCCACAAAATTACTGATCATAATCCAGGTTCCTCCAGTGATAGTCCCTGTAACTTTTTAGATCACAAGGTACATTAAATTGTCTGCAATTACATTAAATTGTCTGCAATTAACTGTCTGCTTAAAAAAGCTGTATGAGCTCATCCCTTTCTGCCTCAGCTCTTCTGTTTGTAAGGGCTATAATATTTGACTGGGGTGTTGCTCTGAAGTCCAGCTTCTGACTGGAGTTGTTATTACGATAATTACTACAGCAGATGTCAGAATCGAGTGAAAGTGCTGTCATTCAATAATTAAAGCACAAACCACAGCCATCGCTTTCCTTGTGTTATTACAGGTATAGATCCAACAGAGCATAATGCAAATGTTCACACTTGTTTCTAGGTGCAGTCATCTGTTAGGAGGGTATGTGCCCCCCCCCACTTCCCCCCCATCCCCGCCTTCAAAGGTTTTTCCAGTACACTTAGCTGTTTCTAGCTGTAGCAAGAAAAAATACAGCTGCACTTTTTGGCTTTTATAGCTTGTGTTCAACCCTTAGCAGCAGCTTAGTCAGAGCTGTTTTACAAGACTCTTTTTATGCAGACGTTTTCATTCAGTAGTTATCGTGATATCTACACTCCCTGAAAACACACTTGTAATTGTGTACCTTTATCTTCCTGTTATCAGGCTGGCCAGATACTGAATTGGGAAGGGGTCTGAAAGCTGGTAACAGAGGTCAGGCAGAAAGCATCTAATGAAAGCTGAACTCATAGATGGGGTCCTGTGAAACAGTCCAACATGTTGATGCTGAGTGACACAGAGAACAGCATCTCAAGTGGCAGTTGAATGGATATGGTCAGCTTGGAGAGGAATTTTTGAGCTAGCCTTGAGCTCATGGCTTTGGAAACAGTCATTTGCGAATGGACCTCACACAAACAGGATAAAATACAGGATCTAGGGTGGGGTTTGGGGGTTTTGGTACACACATTCACTCCTTGGGGTACTTGGAATCTGGAGGCAGGTCCTTACTTGAGGTTCAGGACAATCTCTAATGTAGCTTAATCATGCAGCCTACAGAGACTGCTGTTAAGGAGGCTGCTGCTTCCCACAGAGGAAAGTCCGGCCAAGAATAGCATGTGTTTCCTCCTCTGCATCTAGCACAACTGCAGCTAAGTGGTTGCTTATGTCCAGAAATGAATGAAATATTCAATGAAAACAAGAATCTTCACTGACGCGACCACTGCTGCTTAATCATTACACAAAATAGTGTTGTCTTGCCCAAGCGTGCCTGGCTCTCTAAGGATAATGGAGACAGTACAGTGTTTGGAGAGCGGCTGTTTTTTCTGAAGAGTGGGGAGGATATGCCTGTGTGAGGGCATGTTCACAGGAGTTTTAGCCCAGAAAGAAATAGGTACATCTGGAAAGAGCATAATCCAGGTTGCCAGACCCTGGCACTGCTACTAGAAGTAATCCTTTCTCAGGAAAGTACCAAAATGTGGCTGTCTGGTTTTCCCGCAAGTATCCGGGCATTTTTCTTGGCAGGCCTGGGTACTGGCAGTTATTTGGCATGTTGATTCCTGCCCCAACTAGCGTCTATTCTTTCGTTGCCGAAGATGGAAGGATACACCTGTGGTTAAATCACTGGCCTAGGGATTAGGCAAAGCGGGTTCTACTCAGATTTTAGTCTGCATCCTTGGCCAGGTCACTTAAGCAAGAATTTTGAAAAGTGCTCAGCACCCACAAACAGGATCAGATTTTTCAAAAGCTCTCTGCTTCCACTGAGGCAGGGGCCAGATGATCAAAGGAACTTTTCAGAAAATTTGGCTGCAAGTGTCACTGTGAGAGCTACTGGGTGCTGAACACTCTTGAAAATCTGTTTCTCATTGAGGTGCCCGGGTGGGAACCAAGCTGTCCAACGAGCCCTCATCGTCACGGGAAGACACTTGAGAATCTGGCCAGGAGCAATCACTTTAAATGCTACACCAGCAACATTCTCTGTGCCTCAATTTCCTCTAAAATGAGTGTGATGTTGCCAGTGGGCTTGTAAGGATAAATTCATTAATTGACTGTATATGATGTTCTTGGATACACCTGCAGGCAGGAGAGAGAGGTGAAGCATTTGTAGCATAATACCTTTCCAGACGTGCCGATGATCTGCATAAGCAAGAGTGCATTAAAGCAACTGGAACAAGAGTCCAGGAGTCAGCTTTGCGCTATGTACAGTTTGTAAGCCTTGTCTTAAATCCTTTATCATGAGTCAGGGCTCCACCATGCTAGGGGATGTAGCAGATCAAAAAGACTCACCCCAAAAAACCTTTGTGTTAAACAAAGCAAGGTGGAGAGAATACCTTGGAAAGAAATGATAAAGCTGTTTGCCTTCTGACTCCCTGCCTGTTGAGTACAGTAGCTTTATCATTTTCTTTCCTCACATCCCAAAAAAGTGTTTGGTATTTTTTGGGAGTTTTGGGGGTTTAGAAATTCAGCTTTACAAGACTGGGTATTCTCCTTATACGAGATACCCATATACAGCAGTGATTTTTGCAGGTGGGATTTTTTGGTTTGTTTTAAGACCAAAGAACCTTAACTTCAAAATGGACTTCCTTTCTCTTTTTTTTTTTAAACTTACAGTGGCCTCAATTTTGCCTCCAGATGGGGAAATCTGAAAGGTCCTGAGCCTCCTGTGGTGCGTGTTGGAGCTGCCTGCCTCCTCTTTCCAAGCAGCCTCCCCTCGCAGGATGCAACATTTTCTTTCCAGCTGAGAGCAGAGCTCCCCCGGCTGCCCCCCTCATTTTTGGCCTTCCAGCACTGTCCGCATCTGTGTGAGCTAATGCTACCCAGATCCTTCTCAAAGGGGCACTGAGGGCTGGCACGCAGAAGCGAAGCCCCCAGGCTCTATCTCCGAAACCCAAGAAACCTCAAATGCATTGTGTTTCCATAAATGCTCCTCAGCTGACTGGGCTGGGGGGAGTTACAGCTCTCCTCAACCCTTGCCTCTCCTTTGGGAATGGGAGGCGCAGGCTTTAAATCAATCTTCTGCCTGCCCGTGTGCAGAAAGAGCGTTAACGCTAGAGCAGGCCGTGAGCTGCAGAGCTGCAACATGAAGTGGGAGGTGTTAAAACCAATGTGAGGTGCCAGGCCTGGCTGACAATGGGCCCTTATGTGCTGCTGCCCTGTGGCCCTGCCCACAGGCCTGTGAGGGCTGGGGGCAGGCTAACATGGGCTCCCACCATGAGCACTATGGGTGGGCATTGGCTACCAAGTGGGAGGTGGGCCTGAGGGGGTCCTGTGGCTGAGGGGTGAGGTCTTGGGGTGTGGCCTCTTCAGTGATGTAACTCAGTGTGGGCTCTGTTGGTTGCAGGTGCTGAACAGCCGCTTCCCTTACCAGTGCCATAAATGGAAGTGGGAGCTTTGTCGGTTTGGGGTTTGCTTTCTTAAAGTAGAACGTTGTTACAATTAAACTGTTGCTGAGATGAACCTGCTGACAAAAACCCTTGCTATCTTGATGGCTTTTGGGTGTCAGGTGCAACATTCCATGTTTTCTTGAAATCTCAAAGCCTTGCAGGCAGTTGAGCAAGCATAAGTACCTATCCTCATCATCTTTGGTGGTACTGGGTTGAGGTCTGTGGTGCTGAGTGCCCCCAGGTTGCATCTTCAATTAGCTTCAGCTTTGGTGGGAGTTGAGGGAGCTGTTCCCGCTCTCATGGATGTGGTAGTTGTTCTGAAGGCGTAAGGCTCTACGCTGTGAGTGTCCATCAAGATAAAATTCTGGCTCTCAAAATACACTCAATAAACGAAGCACTGAAAATATAATAGGTTTCTGTTTGCTTATTTTTGTAATACTTGTTTTCATGAGTAGAACGGTTAGTAGAAAGTTGAGAGCGTGTGTAGTAGAGACAATGTCTCTGAGCAGTCACAAATTGGATTTGTTTTGCTTGTGTTTCACGGCCCTTTTGTACAGAGTCCTTGAGAGCACTCAGCATACGAGTGACAGATGTGATGTTGAAAATAGGTTGTTTCAAAAGAATAATATATTTATTGCAAGTGAATTCTGAACACAATGAAAGGCAGTTTCGGGGCTTGAAACTTGAAACTAAGAGCTATCTTGCCCTGACTCTGGAACAGAGTTACACTGTAAGAATCGCACATCAAAACTATTTGGTAACTTGGATTTTAGATACTGAGTATTTGCAACTAGTTGCTTAAGAGCAATCTAAAACTGAAATGGAATGAAGATGATGTTATAAAAGATGGCTGAGCAGAGTGGATTTCCTTTAAACTAAAATTTAAGAGTAATTAGATAATTTTATAGCAGTAGAGTATTGAAAGAATTGCTCCTGAAAATGAATCTTTAATCACATATCAGGCTTGGATGTTAAACTTACAGTTTTCTTTATATCCAGGGTAGTATGAATAAGGTTTTTAGCTGAGGCTAGGAATGCAAGCTTAGGGAACAATCCTAAAATGTTTTCTGTGTTTCCTGATGTAGTATGTTGTGCCCAGATCTCCAAAAGATAAGAAGTCTGTAGGAGTTCCTGAGTATAAGAACTAGGAAAACGCCCTTGCAGTGGCAACTTGGACTGCACTGCACAGACCTCTTAAACCAAGCTATGGTGGTTGGAACTGGAGGAGAGTGGGAATTCCTGTAACAGGCACAGCCAACTACTGCACCACTTTCTTCTGTGGAAGACAGACGCTACTGCTGTGTCTGCACCTATAGGCACATACATCAAAACAGTTCAGAGATTTCACTGCCCCGACTTGCATATGACTTGAGCACACAGTAGGAACTCAGTTCATGGACGCTTTCATCCTTCGCTGGAGCATGTTTTTGGAGCTATTAATCTGAAAAGCTGGGATAGGATGGGAGCAAATCCTTCCAGTAGTTGCCTTGTTAATTCATGTAGGGAATTAATAAAAAGGCAGGGTAGCTCTTGTGAACTGACATTCTGCCTGTGAATTCTGCATTGCATGAGTACTGAGTCTTGTTCAGTGATCTACTGCAGTACATTACAAATTGTACTCAGGACAAGTATCTCAGTCTCAGAATGCATTCAAGTGGGGCCTAATAATGATTACAGTCATTTCTGAAAACAGCTGGATTTTACTAAGCTCTGCCCACCCTCAGCAAAAATCTTTCCATTCATTGGAGGACTTATGCTCTCTTTAAGGGCTCTTTTTTTCTACCCTGAGTTAACCAGAACTTGACTTTGGCCCTTTAAATCCTCCTCCCTATCAGCTCAGTAACCACAGAGGCAGTTTATTACTGAAAAGAAATCTAAGAATCAGTTTTGGCCAGCATTGTCTTGGAAAGTTCATTTTATTAACATGGTTTTGGTTTTATTTCAAAAACGCTTTGACAAGCACTGACATTTTTGGAACCAGTAAAGCACAAGAGACTTACTCCTAAAGGCCTAAGCTTTGCATTTTTCTGCAGCGAACAATGTGATGTGCTACTATGGTAAATTCAATTCAAGCCACTGGCTGCAAGGAAATAAGTACTGAGTGTTGTCTTTTTTTCCTTCATGTTCTAAAATGTGTTCTGTGTGAATATTGGTGCTTGTGGGATGTACTTGCTTAACTGCTCTTGGCTTATTTGCTTTTTATCTGTAGTGCAGGTGACATATATCAATGCTGGCAACATAAACTTTCCTCATAAGCCTGTTTTTATAGCTCAACTTTGACCTAAAGTAACTACCTCTTGACTTTTTGCTGAGATTTGCCAACAAAGGTCCCAGTTGTGTGTTTTATATTCATGTCCATCAACTGAGAGTTGGACTAAGATCACCTAATTCATTTACAAAGAAATACTGGGAAATATCTGAACACTTTCTGTTTGTTTGGTTTTTTTTTTTAGGGAAGCTGAAAGAGAAATTCTGCTCTCTGAGCCACAGAAAAGATCCTTGTTCTGATACTCTGCATTCACTGCTGCTCCACACATGATGGGAAGAATGGAAGGGCAGAAGAGAGGTAAGTCGTGTTGCTGGCATAAGCAGACTTGACTGCTAGATTTCTTTGGTGGTGAGTTGATTGTATTTGGTTTGAGTGCCCCTGGGGCTGTGCCTTCTTCCATTCTGTCCTTTGAAAATTACGCTGAGTAAACGAGAGACTAAATGTAAACATCTCCATTTCAGCGACTGTAGTGTATTACATACATGCGTGTGCTGTTGCTTCGTGTCATAATACTGTCTTTTGTTAGAAACTTGGGTTTGCTTTCTAGAATTTTCAGTTGCAGAAACAGTCAGATGCTTTCCTTGAAGTTCTCTATGCGAGTCTACAGTGTGCTACCGTCTGCTTCTTACTTTCAGAAAGAATGCAGCAGTATGTTGGTCTGGAAAGAGTGATTGCTTTTTTAGTTAGCAGGAAACATGCTGCAGATGTTTCAAAAAAATCTGGCTTTTAATATACCTTTGATATCTAGTGTGTGTAGCTGTTAGTTTTGACTCATTCTCCCTTTAATAGGATAGGTTATGCATATCCTATACATTGCTGTGATAAAATTCCTAGGAGCTGAAGTGAACCGGCATACCTGACCCGGGCATTTGTGATTTGTAGTGCAAGGGATATTTATTTAAAACAGAAATTCTTTCTTTAGTTTGCGGAATATTTTTTTTTCATATCAACTTTATTTCAGAGAGACTGCATAAATTGTATGACCTGTTTCTCCAGTTGCATAACCAGATTATATAGGCCTTTTCCTAAAAGAATGAAAAAGAACTAGTTAGGTTCCTTTTCTCATTTGGTTTGTGGATTTTAAAGTTTTAAAAAAATTTCTTAGGTTGGAGTGTTCTTGTTGGTACCATTTATTTCTTTTTTTCTTTGCAAATGCTCAGAAGCTGATAATCTGAAATGTTACAATTTGGGATAGCCAAGAATATTTGTGATAACTGGCCAGGTGACTCTAAGCTGAGTGTAATGAACACACATGCTCTTCTGGAAAGAGGTGGAAAAAGCAAGCAAGGTGTGTGTGTGATGCCTAACAGAAGGATGCTCTAGCTGAGTAGTATTATGAATGGCATAGCTGCTAACACACTTCTCAAAGCTGAAGTGGAAAGTTTCTTACCTCCCAGGAACTCCACATTATTTTTGAGTGCCCTCGTGTTGAACTTGGTGTAGCTGTTGATGAGACCCTATAAAGAATGATGTGCACAGACATGCACAGACACCACAGTCATCAGTTTACCGCATGCACACAGCACTGGGAATAGAACTTAAGACCTTCGCCTCCGCAAACACAGCTGCTCATCTGGCTGTGGGCTTTGTAGCCAGCAGAGGGAACTGATAAACACTCTCATAGGGACGCTTTATAGAGGGGTGTTTTTTTTTTTGCTAACCGTGAGAGGGCACTGATTCTCCCTCCCTTTTGAAAAGGGTCCATTATATGTCACCCCTCAACAGTTTCACCTGCCATTCAGGAAGCAACAGATCTATCTTCCTTTTGCTATAAAATGTGAACTTGCATGGAGAAGTTTTAATCATCGTGTCCCTCGACTGCATAGTGGTATTAATCCCCTGCAGTGCAATTATGAGACATTCAATTCATTGCACATCAAGACAATTACAGAAACACATCCAACATTTCAGGAGTACAGGGAGACCAAGCACAATTGTTAACTGATGTGTAGAGAGAATAGGCACAGTTATTGCATAAGACCCAGAAAAGGCTTCAGAACCAGGATTCATCATTATCTTTTTAAGCACACAGAGCACCGCAGCTTTTGCTGAAGGAGAATTCTTTTAGCATGAAGAATTGATCTCACTTTCCAGAGTGAAAGCCACAGAAAGCTAACATCACTTACACAGAACTCTAGAAAGTTGTAAGTGGCAAGAGTAAGAAACTTTTGTACAGTTAAATACAGATATTTGTTGGGCTTAGCCAGTAACAACAAGCCACCTCTCTTTATTTTTTTTGTCTTTTCTTGTTTTCCACTACGAAACTTCATTGAACCATTGAACCATCTCTTTTAGAAATATGAGGCTCATGAAAACTAAAAATTATCTCCCTGTAGAAGGAAAGAGCCCACAGCTTAGAGCAATTAGAAGGCTAAAAAAGTAAGTGAAAATACAGGAGTGCATTTAAACTTCCAGGATAATACTTAATATTCCCCGAGATATATAGCAAGACATAGAATGAGTGGTCAGAAAATTCTGCCTTTGTAGGTGTGCTCATGGATGTATGAAAATTTGCCCTACCTTCCATGACAGATAATGACACAATTATTAATGATTCTTTTTCTAGCCTTTATCACTCCTGCCAGTCCTCCAGTTACCTCTCACATGTTCACTATATTATCTGTGAGCAGTGCGTGCTTAGTGGTAATTTTCAATTTAAAATGCAATTAATAAGAGACAAGGCCTCCACTGCTAGGGCAATTACTCTAGAAATGGAGCATTGAAATCGTTTTGAGTTTTTTTTTAATGCAGTATTTGTAAGGCCAGAAGAGCAATTAGGAGTCTGTACCCTCACAAATTAGCTATAGGGTTAAAAACTAAGGGGATAGAACAATGCTATAGGGTTTTTTGTTTTAATGGTTATGAAATTATATCCTAAATGTTGATAGACATGCCACATGATAGCAAATGTAGAGTATATTCTTCATGCCATACAAGGTCCCTGTGAATAATTTTGCTTAAGTACCATGTGCTTCTCTTTGCACTCTTTACTGCCACTGAGTTAGCAAGACTGAATTCTTATAGTCAGATGTTGCCCATCATTTCTGGTCCATGGCAGTGGATAGCTGCTTGCTCATCCTGCCAAGAGTAGGTTGGTCTCCTTTAACCACAGAGGGTGAGAAAGAGGTGGTCATTTGGTTATTCATTTATTTACCCCCTCCAAGAATGATCTGCGAATCCTGTTAAGGGGTGTAAAGTATTTCACAGGAACTTGGAAAGCATCAGGAGTAAATTACCTCTCAAGATATGTCACTGGAATTTTCCCTGCTGTTCAGCCCTAAAAGGATATATCAGCTGCAATAGGGTGAACTTTCTAAGACTGATTGCAAAATGAAGGATGGGATGGGACCCAGCAGTGCCAGACTGGGACCCAGAAGAGCTAAATCTGACTCTCTACCATGAATTTCACTGGAACCATAAGCAAAACAGTCCATGTGTTTAGTATCAGCATGGGCAGAGGAAAATGTATCTCTGCCTCACAGAGAGGTGTGTGAAAATAAACTCTTAAGATCACAATGACCCACAATCAGTGGAAGTGGCAGGCCTGTGCATACATAAGCAGACACTGATATGTTTATCCTCTGTTTCCAGGAACCTAGTTCAACAATGTTGACAGCAGTGGGAGTTACACTAGTGACTTAAGTGGGTAGTAGTGCACTAAATGAAAACCCAAAAAACCCTAAGAGCAACCACCAGGAGAAATGGCTGAGCATGCCTGCTCAACACTTAATTGTTCTGTGGCTGAAAAATTGATATAGTATCTTTACCTTTGTTTTGTTATTTTCAAATGTTATGGTCATTGCTCAAAGATCTGAATTCCTTGTTCTCATTGATTCACTTTTTTTTTAAATTGTGGTTGTAGCAGTATTTTAAAATGACAGTATTTTAATCATAATATCACTATGCTTTGATCTTATAAAAGGGAGTTTCTGATTGGCACAGAAGTCAATAAATGCATTCCTAAACATGTAAGGTTTTTTTGAGACCTGCTGGGTACAGTTTCCCTTCATCCCCTGCTGCAAAGTGATGCTAAACCGAATTATCTACTCAGCTTAAGAGAGAAATTGCTCAGAGGAGATTCTGATCTAAATTAGATGCATTCCTTTGAATAGCGTTTTCTTAATATGTCCTGCAATCCATTTTTCAAATGCCAAAACATTACATTTCACAGCAGGCTTTAATAAAAACTATTTTGCTATACAGACATTTCTTGTGGCAAATGAATTTTTTTTTAAAAAATTGTTTTCCTTGAAAATTGCTCTGTTAGAAATTTTGATTCATCTCATAGAGTAAAATTCTGTGTGAACAGAGAGGCTTTATTGACAGATTATAGACCTAAATTCTGTATGCATTGCACTTAAAATCACATATCTGTGTTTTGCAGGAGGGGTATTTTTGGAGAGAGAGAGTTTTGCTATAAAAATCAGATGTTAACTGATGAATAAAATTTTGTAGCTCAGAGATAGAATGCCAGTTGTGAGGAAAACTATTGGGGTTCATTCCTACCTTCTACAAACAATTTACATGGATTACCTGGATGCAGAATAGTTTTTGCCTTAAGTCTGTTATAGAAAGCACTGTACTTTGTTTCTGGATAGTTCTGTTTATTGTTTGGTTGTTTGTTTGGGGTTTTTTGGGGATAGGGAATTTGGGTTTTGGTTTGGCTTTTTTTAAGATACTTGTGTAATCTTCCAGGCAAATAGCTGAAGGCAGTGTTTTCTTTTCCTCATTAGTTACAATAGATAAAGTTTAAAATACAGAAAAAATCATAAATACAGTATGCAGAAAAGGGCACTTTGAGGAGCTGAGTTCTGCTGTTGTTACACAGTGCTATAGATTTAAATATTGCAGCTAATATGAGTATGGCTATATGTGGACACAATTCTTTTTCAGAAAATATTTTTTTATTTGGGGAAAGAACTTCAACAACAACAAAAAAAGAGTAAAATTAGAATTGTTTGGCTATCAAGAAGAAAATATCCCTCTAACTGTGGAATGTATTACACAGAATACAAACAAACAAATCACAGACAGCATTCACTGCTTGCTTTTGGTAGCGTGTGCTTTCCCTCCTCTGAGCACTGGAGAGAGGCTTTCTAGGATTAGGATTTCTGTGATGGAATTTCTTTAAACAGGTGACTGCGTGTTAAAAGTGCACTGACTCACACAACACACCAAACTGGTACCTGTCACTAATAGATTCATCTCTGTCAGGATGGGTAGTTGAATAGATGGGGATGCCAACAAAGTTTTGAAACCACACACTTTATAATGTTTCAGCTGTTCAGTAGCTGTCTCTGAGGCACTTAACTATTCCTTCCTCTAGCAATAGAAATGCCTGTGTAGGCAAACTGTAGGTAAAATATAGTTCAAGCTGATCTAGAATTCATAGAGACACAAGGTCTGTTGTTCCAAGAAACAGAACTTTGCTTGTGAAATGTGTACTTTAAGCATATTTGGTACCAGATAGTGAATTCCATCAGCCTTATTACTGTGCTTCGGTGAGGGCTGAAGTTCCATCAGACTTTTTTAAAAGGCAGTGAAATCTCTGAAGATGCATTTCAGTCCCAAGATTGGCTCAATCTGGCTAGTAAATACTATTAGGAATAAAAAACCCAATTCCTTCCTTAAATTAGCATAAAGCATTTTTTTTTTTCTCAAACAGAATTTAAGGAAGCTTTAGAGTGCAAGGGTTTTTTAATAACTTTGACTGGACTAAGAGGGATAATAAATTGTTAGAATTGGTTTGGGTATACTAATCTCTTCCAAATCAAAAAGAAAGGGAGAGAAGATCTTTTCCCAGTCACACAGTATTTCCCAGCAAGATCTGTTTTTATTTCATTGCTAAAACAACAGACTGTTACTAACTTAAATGTCAGATGACACTACATCTGAAAAAAAAAAAAAGGAGGGGGGAAGCCAACACCACCCAGCAAGGCAGTGCTAGAGTTCACATTAAGACTTCCTCACGATAGCTGGTTAGAACAGAAACCTGAAGTAGCAGTAATCTTACCTTGAGTATACAAGATCCAAGGAGAGAAGATCACTGGCTCAAAACAGTGGAGGACTGAGAAAGTGCTCTGATCTGCTGCTGGTAGCATGCACTTGGCTTTTATGTGCAGGTGGGAGGAGCTGCTCCCTACAGTAGGTGGGCAGTGAGGATAGCAGGCAGACAGCCTTCAGAAGGCATTGTAGAGTAGGTTTTTGCTCTTTGGGGACAGAGAGACGGAGAAAAAACAAACTGGATGGCATTTACAGGAGAAATAGTGTTGGATTAATTTGTTGTTGGGGTTTTTTTTCTTTAAATATTTAGTTAACTAAAGATTTTCTGCTGTATTTGTTTCTCTGAATTATTCTAGTTACAGTTACAATGCTGCTAGGTCTTACTTTGTCTTTTGGAAGGATTTTTACAGCAGTGAGATGATAATTCAAAGAAAGTCATCATCAGAAAGGCTGGTGTTTCCCTTTCTAAGTAGTGATAGCTACAAAGAAGCAGCCCCTTGATCCTTAAAGTTGGATGTTTACTCAGGGACTGAACTTCCTTTATATTCCAAATGTCTACTAGATCTCAGCTCCAGAATTCTTCTGAGTTTCTGTTGTGCTGAGCTACCCAGCTTTTCCTTGACGCAGCTGTAACATGTTCCATCTACACGCTGACTTCCTAGCAGTTTAGTTTAGAGCAGTTTTATTGTTCCTTGTGTCTGAGTTCTAAACAATTTTCCCAACTGGTATTCTCAAAAGGCAAATGTAGCCAAAAAGACAAACCAGTAGGAATACACATTCCTGGTGGTTTCTGTGTAAAATTATTCATTGTTCATTTTAACTCATTCAGTACTTTCAGGGCAGAGAAGAGTGGGTGGCACAGTGTTCAGACACTGGCTCCTGCAGGTGAGAGAGACTGTTATACCCACCTGGAGTACACTGGGCCTCTGTTATTTACCATAATACATGAGTAAAACCTGATTAGTGAGTGGAGAAGCCAGAAAGATAGTACAGGAACGGGAGGAAAGTGGTGTAAGATCAAGGGAGAGGCTAGAGGTGCATCCTGATCCAGGATGAGAACCTGAGTTTGCAGAGTTGAGATAAACACATTTGTAGCAAAGGTGATTAAGAATATCTCTATATAAAAGTATAATTATATATTATATGCATTTAATATGATATTTGATTATTATAATAACAATATGTATTATAATATATAATTTAATATATTTTTAATATATGCACACACACACACACACACACACTGCTTCTTGCAGTAAAGGACCAAAGTGGTCACTCGATAAGGAGGTGTTAAGATGCTTATAGAACCTGGGAACTTCCATCAATGCCCTGAATTTCTTCTCAGTGTTAGACTCTTGTGCCTGTATTTTGAAATCTGAAAAATATGTATTTACACACACATACATACATATTGTCGTGGTTTTGCCCCAGCCGAGGGCCGCACCCCACACAGTCGCTTGTACTTTTAAAAGGAAGGGGGAAGGAAAGTTGGGGGAGGGGGAAAAAGGGAAGGAAGAAAGGAGGAAAAGAAACCACAACCTAGAAACCAGAACCACGCAGGTTGGGATAAGGATAGTTTACTAAACAATAGCAGAAAACTAGATATAACAATAACAGAAGTTTAAAGCACAAAATAGATGAAACTGGTGATACACAATGCAATTTCTCACCAAACCACACAACTCAGGCCGCACAGCTTAGAACCGAACCCGACCGTCCCCAGAAACTGCCCGTCCTGGTGTTGTCTCCTCCTCTTCCCCCCAGTCCCCCTTTATACTGAGCATGACGTAACTGGCATGGAATATTCTCTTTGGCCAATTCGGGTCACCTGTCCTGGCTGCGTCCCCTCCTTTCTCACTAGTAAGGAAGTATGCAGAGCTGAGAAAGGTCCTTGATTGCCCGGCAACAAATCGGAAACATCAGGGTGCTATCAGCACTATTCTCATGCTAACACCCAAACATGGCATTCCATTCACTGCTAAAAATAATTAACTCCATCATAGCTGAAACCAGGACACATATATATATATAAAAAAAAGTCTCAAGTGCTAATATATTTACGTTGGGAATGCTTACTAAGTCTTAAGATGGACTCAGAGTAACGATCACTTTCTTTTTCTTCTCCTTTTCTCTTGACTATAACAAGCATTTTTCTTTAATAGCACTGAGGCGATCAGCACATGTTTAGTGGCATGCAACTTTGGATTTGTCTTTTCAGAAAAAAAGCGTGCAAATCAAGCACCCATTTCCTTGGGTGTCAGTGTCAGGTGGCAGAAGTAGCTGCATAACCTTTGTGATGTGGCCCCTCCGTGAGATCTAGAACTGTCAAGCCGAAAGGACCAGCTAAATTGCTAGTATTCCTTACAGGTATCAGGTTGCTGTTGCACAAGGCAGTTTCTACACTCTTGCAACTGACTGGGGGGAAAAAAGTTGTTGTTTTGTTATTTCTGCAGCACTCAATGTATTTTTACAGTGCTCATTAAAGAAAGGCGTTTCTGCTCTGAAGGGTTACCGTGTGCTTTTAGGAAGGCTGCGTGAAGCAGTGGTAACGTGGGAATAGGGAAAGCAAGGGTGCAAGTTAGTGCTGATGTAATTAGTCCAGTTAGGGCACCTTGCAGTGGTTTGATTGATTGAATGATGTATGCAAACTGGCATTCTGCTCAGCCAACATCTAAACAATCAGATGGTTTTATACTTAGAAAAATCTAGGTCAAGATTTTTGGAAATTAGAGAGTGAGTAGGTACCCGTGTCCCTATGTGATGATTAAACTCGTGGTACTGTCTCAAAATTGCTGAGCTTTCTGTAGGGTTATTTTTAATCAGTGAATACTTCTGTAAAGTCAGTACCTTCTGAAGATCAAGGCCTTTTCTTCTTAGGAGCAAAAGTTTAAATATAAAGCACTAAACTGTATGTTGACTTTTGTATTGTTATTATTTGCTTTTATTATTATTATTAGCTCTTGACTCTAAAGTTCAGGTGCTAAGTGCCACTTCATTTCTCAGAAGTGAGTCAGTAATCAAGCCAGCTCAGTGTAACTCCTCCATACCCTATTTATGGTGTGCACTGATCATGTGTCCTACTACATTGCAGACTCAAGGGCAGCCTTACCTTTTTATGCTTCTAGAAGAATGACAGGAGTTTTTCTTTCGTTTTTTTTCCTTCAGGGAATCTCAAAGCACATTACAAGTGTTAAATAAACCTACCAACACATAAAATAGATAAAAAGTATTAGACTTCTATTCGTGATTATTAAAGCACCACCATTATGCAATTGTATGGAAGATTACCTGATAAGACTAGAACAGTAGGCACAGACCTGTGATTTTCTAGTTAATGCATTGCTGATCTTCCCTAATGGATTTTTAGTAGATGAAAACTTTACCAAAATATCTGGGGGAAATTTGGCACGCTGCCAGTCTGGACAGGAAATTCAGTGAGGACACATGTAGGAAGGGTCGTCATGTTCCTGTGACTAGGACCAATGTCCATGTCCAACCTTCTGGTTTCCATCTCTTTTTACTAATGAAGTTACTCTCTCAAGATACACTTCAGTGCTCTAGCCCATTTATTCCATTTCCTGCCCCAAAATGTCCAGATTGGTTTGCCATGAGCTTCCAGGAATTGTCAGGGGCAGCCTGTGCTTTCCGAAATCCATATCAGATATTTGCTTTGCTTGGTGGTAGGGCTATATCTGTAGTGCAGAATAAGAGTGTTAGTAAGGGAATCAACTTCATGAATGTACCTTAGGCTTGTATAGATTGTTTTACCATGCCTTTGGGAACCATGCACCTCTGCTCTTCAGTTAGTCTCCTATTAAATTTGTTCCAGCATAGAAAGTGTATGACAAAGAAAAAATATTAACAGAGGGAGTATCACCTTTACAACACAGGTTGAAACTACAGCTCTGCAAATGGCAGGCATTTCACTCTTAAGTCTTTTAAAAGGAGATAAGCCAAAATTCCTGCATTTGTTCCATGAAGGAATTAAGAGATTACCCCAGTTTTCCCTGAATGTGGTGGATGCAGAAAGAATTGTCCTGAATAGACTGGGAGGTCGAACCTTTGCAAATAAATGACAATTCATGTAGAATCACAGCAACAGCTCAGATAGCTGGTTACTTGCTGTTTGGGTGTATTTTCAAAGGAGGAGGGTCGCCAAACAGTTAGATAGCATGGTGATGGCAGAAGATTAGCTATAAATATCAAGGTGTCAACATTTTTCTAAACACAAAGCAGACAGTATTAGAGGGTCACCTCCTAATGTAAAGTGGGATAATTTAGGTAATAGTAGCCTTATGAGGTAAAAGTTAACTCTTCCAAATTTCAGTTATACTTTTTAAAACACCATAATTGAAGAAAGAGGAAGACATTTCAGAGTTTCTTTGTGATGTTTGTTAACAGAAAAACATTCTGAACAGGCTTCAGGTAAATTCCTGTTAACCTACATAACCCTTATGTAAATACACTGTTTTCATCTTATTTTGCTGTAGGACCAAAGACACATACAATTTCTCCATTCGACCAGTAGTATATTTGATTTCCCTATGGTTTCAGGCAACATTCTGTCTTCTGCCATGCTTCCTATCTTTGTAAGTTTTTTCCAAAGTCTCTCCAGAAAATCTGCATTTTTAAAGAATTCAATGTGAGTGGTGCTCTTTTTACAGAGCATTTTTCCTGGTTTTAAGAGTAAATATTCACAAACATATTTCGAAGTGCCAGCTCAAGTACATTTGTTTGCTCTGCGTGATCCCGAGAATCTGTCTGATCCTGTCTTTCAGATTTGCATCTGTAGGTTAGGGCCAGTCAGGTGGCCTGGCTACAAAAGTACTGTATGCCAACCCAGTGTAGGATACAAAACCAGGATACACTGTGAAAGTGCAGACCTTGCATTCTAGATAAGCATACACCAAGGTGTGAATGTGCATGCGAAGGAAGCACATTTAAAAGATACATGGCGATCTCAAACAATGTTTTGTCCTGCATGGGGAGGTTCATTCTCTAGCACATAACCTCATAGAGGCAGAATTGAAAAAAAAAAAAACCCACAGGAACCCCAAACCTGAGAAGTATTGATACAGAACATACTGTAGCCATGATTAATGCCATTTTGTGTGCATCTTGGCTCTGTTTAGTGTTGTGACCACTCGTGAAAAGGGACTGCGGTCTAAAGCTTCCAGTGTTAGACCAATCAATCCAACCTATGATTGGATCATTTCTCTCTTATATTTACTGAATTTCTGTATCTGTGTGTCAGCTTTGGAACTTCTGCTGGGATTCACTAGCTGATGTTGATGCTTACCATATCAAAACAGAAAAAAGATACTTTTTTTTCTTATTTTTCTTTTTTTTCCTTTTTTTTTTTTTTCCTTTGAGTGACTCTTGGCAGTGTTAAGTGAAAGACTGGCTGTTTTTCTAGAAGATATAGCATAAGCCAAATTGAACATATAAAGCCTGGGAACTAACTGGCTAGGGAAGCAGTTCTGATAAACACAATGGAAGAGTCTTGATAGATGGCAAACTGAACGTGAGCCAGAAGTAGGTTGTGATATCAAAGGACAACAGTGTCTTGGACCGTAATACTAGGAGCACAGCTAGTAGCTCAAGTAAATGATTATCCCCATCTATGTAGCATATTTAGAAGACTATGACCAGTGTTGAGCTTCTCAGTGCAGGAAAGGTATCAGTGAACTGGAGTGGGTTCAGTGAAGGGCCACCAAGTTCATCTTCAGGCCTGCAGCACTTGCACATGAGGGGAGGCTGCGGGAACATGGCTTGTTCAGCCTGAACAACAGTTGTTTTCGGGGGGAACTTAACAAACAGCAGCCTCCAGTACCTATGAGGAGGTTATTAAGAAGGTGGAGCTGGCTCTTCACAGCGGTGTGAGGACAACACACAACAGACCCAAGCTGGAAGAAGGGAGGTTATGTCTGGATATAAGAAAAAACTTTTTCCCCAAAAGCACAATCAGGCATTGGAGCTGGTTGTCTGGTGAGGCTGTGCAGGCTTCATCCTTTGAGTCTTTCAAGAACCAAGTGGATAAAATCCTGAGCAGCCTGGTCCGACCTAATGGCTGACCCTCCTTCAAGCAGGGAATTGATTTGGTTAGGGATCTTCTCCGGTCCCTAATTATCCTGTGGTCCTGTGTTATTGTACAAAAATATTGAGTAAGTTTTCACTTGGGTGATGTTGTACAAGAGTTCAGATTAACTGGGTTTCAGTTCATCTGCATTTAAGAGACTGGGGCCTTTGCCCAAGGGATGAGCCAAGTTGATAAAGTGTCCCTGCATTCAAATTTAACGTTTGTGCATTTCTGCAATGGTAATATATGGAAACCTTAACTTTTAATGTATGATTGGGGATTAAATGACTTCTTTTCAGTTCCACCAGAACATGCTTGGTGGCAGTATCATGCATTCTGTGTGTGCACTTTGAGTATTTTTCTTTTAAATAAGTTTCCTGAAAGTTTATTTAATGAAGCCAAGTGGCATATATTTTGGCTGTAATACATATATTCTTTAAATCTCACTGCCAAAAGATTGTATTGTCTTTTTTATTTTAGAAAGATAATTTGTGCTCTGTTTCAAATGAAATATAGCATCCTTGGGAAAATACATTTCTGATCAAAGGAAATATTTGGCCCAGCGACACTGAAGTTAAAAAGGGAGTGAAGCAGAATTTGAATAAAAACGTTCATGTTTTCTAATTCATCTCTACTACACAGGTCTCATGTCTTATTTCACAGATATTGTTCACTTTGTAACTGCATGATTAATCAGTATTGAAATAATGCACATTTTTTTTCTACTTCACTTGCATCATTAATAAATTCTTTCCCCTTCTGCACAGAAAAGCCATACAGAGACAGAGTAAAATTATTTATCTTCATTAATGTTCAAACTGCCTAGTATTATGAGAAAATCACTAAACCATAGGAATTTGATTGCAGTCATCACCACAGTTTTTTTTCCGTCAGGACTGGTGGAAAAAGTAGCTTTATTGCATATTTGGTCATTGGCAAAATTATTTTTAAAGTCTAACAACTGAGTTGGTTGGGGTTTTTGCAAGTCAAAAGGGACATAAATTGTTCTGGAAATGGGCACATGGAAACTTTGCAAAGAAAAGTAAAACGCATCTCACAGTGACAACCCACACTGGGTTCAGATTGCATCAAATTTTGGTGTTGGGAGGAGACACAATAGTCCTAACTCCTGAGAATATGGTGGAAAGGAAGAAGGCCAGTTTCTGCTCTCAGTTGTACCATGGCAAAGCAGGAGTGTGTGCACAGACACGATTGGCAATGCTCATGCAGATTTCAGTGGAGCTGGGTTTCAATCCTCCTGTCTCTTTCAGTTGTCTTACTTTGCTGTGATAGATCAGAGCACGGCCCATGGAGTGTTTAGCAAAGAGCCTGTCACAGAATACCATTTGCAAATGTTTCATTGATTCTGTTATATTTATTGTGTATTACGTTGTAATCAGTCTTACTTTTATTGATTATGATTCACAGTTCAGTGTTTGAATTGTGTTGTTCTAGGGTAGACATTAAGCTGTACTAGCTTGTTCCCAAGAACCATAGGCTAAGTTCAAGTAAATCGGGAACTACCACAGTTCTTGTATGTGATACCATAGACTACTTTGTGTGGTTTTTGTTTATGTTTTTAGAAAAATGCTTTAGCAAACTTCTATAAAAGAGCAGTCAGTTCTGGAAACAAGTCCTCTGAGTTTGCATTAGCATGATGGTTAAGAAGATATTTGAGTACTCTGTCCAGCTAGTGACTCTGATCTTTCTTGCAGCAGCTAGATAAAACGAAGTTCTGGTATAGATGAAAGGTTTTTCTTACCTTGCTGGTGAATGGATGTAATGCTCAATTAAATTTCAGTGGTGTTAAGCTTTTTCAAAGTATTGGTTTATTATGGAGTAAAAAAATTGCTTGCCACCATGTGTTCGCCAGGAGGGGAAAAGGAATACAAAAGGAGCACTTCATGACACCTCAGCATTTCTGTATGTATTTCCCAAATCGATAATTTGATCTTTATTATCCATGGTGTTTCATCTGGAAAAAATCTTTTTTCTGATGAACTTTCAAAGCATTACCTCGAAAGAATGAATAGGAAATTATAAAGTCTGTATAATATATTCTGGACAAATGCCTCTTCCCAACTGTAGAAATTCAGTTCAGAGACTCTTCGACGTTTATAAAAAATTTCTTTGGTTTTATTAATTTGTCTCATTTTGCATAATGGATACATTCTCAGGGTGTCCCCCTGCTTGTGTTAGAACTCGAGGAATTACATCAATATTAACTATTTCTATTTAAATTGTATCCAAAACTTTAGATAGCCTTCATTGACGCATCATAATGTGTTCAGTCGTGCTAGACAAATCAGTGATGAGAGAGTAAGTTCATCACTCACTTAACCAAGACCTTTTGCATTTATGAACATAGAATCACAGACTGGTTTGGGTTGGAAGGGACCTCAAATCCCATCTAGTTCCATCTTCCTGCCATGGGCAGGGACACCCTCCACTAGCCCAGGATGCTCAAAGCCCCATCCAACCTGGCCTTGAGCACTGCCAGGGAGGGGGCAGCCACAGGTTCTCTGGGCAGTCTGTTCCACTGCTTCACCATCCTCACAGAAAACAATTTCTTCCTAATATCTAATCTAAATTTACCTTCTTTTGGATTAAACCAATTACCCCTTGTCCTATTACTACATGCCCTTGTAAACAGCCCCTCTCCAGGTTTCTTGTAGGCCCCTTTTTAAATACTGAAAGGCCACAATAAAGTGTCCCTGGAGCCTTCTCTTCTCTTCTCTCAGCCATCTTCACAGGAGAGGTGCTTCAGCCTTCTGATAATCTTTATGGCCCACCTCTGAACTCACTTAAACAACTTCATGTCCTTCTTATGTTGGGGGCCCCAGAGCTGGATGCAGCACTCCAGGTGGGGTCTCACAAGAGTGGACTAGAGGAACAGAATCACGTCCCTTGACATGCTAGTCATGCTTCTTTTGATGCAGCCCAGCATACAGCTGACTATCTAGACTGCAAACACACATTGCTAGGTTATGTTGAGCTGCTTATCCACCAACACCCCCAAGTACTCCTTCTCAGGGCTGCTCTCAACCAGTTCTCTGCCCAGCCTGTAGTTGTGCTTGGGATTACCCTGACCCATGTGCAGGATCTTGTACTTGCCCCTTGTTGTACTTCATGTGGTTTGCATAGACCCACCTCTGAAGGCTTTCAAGGTCCCTCTGGACGATGTCCCTTCCCTCCAGTGTGTCAACTGACCACACAGTTTGGCATTATTCACAGACTTGCTGAGGGTGCACTCTGTTGTGTTTATATCTTGGAGAGATTTCAGTGGCAGCCTACCAACCTGGAGAAAGAATTTTCTTATTTTCCTCATCTCTGATCCCCCTTTGGCCTATATACTAAGAGGAGCTTCTGTAAAAGAAAAGAATATTGCATGTGATTAATCAGAGAATTCTTCTCCTATTTTAGTGTTATTATATTAGTGTCAGGGGGCTGAAGCATCCAGAACTGTTGCATCATTGTAGTAGCAGTGTGCTTCCACTGCTGGAGAAGGAGAGTAGTGCAACTAGTATGGACCCTACATTCTCCTATGGGAGATGGGTACATGCGTGCTGTAAATCACTCATCTAACTGTGGTTTTCTTGCACTAGAACACTTCTGGACTGTTTATCAAACTCTTTATAGTCCCATTTCCATGTTTGAACTCTGTGCTATAAATTTTTAGAATTATAGGGAACTTGAGATTGTTTTATTTCTCTGAGTGCTCAGAGCAGGGCTGTTTATTTTACGGCAGTAGGGGAACTGTTCTAGCTAGGCTCCGTCACTCATGCAGTGGCAGCAAGAACAGGCAGGCTGAACTACTGAAGCTTCAACTCTCAGCATAGCGTGTTAGGTGAAAGCCTTTCTACTCTATGCAAATGTAAAGGCACTTGGTATCTTAAAGCATTTATAGCTATTTGTGTTGGACTGGGTGAAGTGTCTGAGCATTACTTTTTCTCAAACAGTTCAATGTATGTTCCTGTTAACATCTGAATAAGTGCTAAGCCAAAATCATTTTGTCCCACAGACCTCAGGTGAAGTTTATGAGAATTACAGAAGCTTTTTGTTTGGTTTTGGGTTATTTTTGTGGGTTGTGCTTTATTTTGAGATTTCTAAATCACAGAATCACAAAAAGACCTTTAAGATCATCAAGTCAAACCGTTCCCGTCCTATGCTAAACCATATCCCTAAGTACCTCATCTACCCTTTTTTTAAACACATCCAGGGAAGGTGACTCAACCCCCTCCCTGGGCAGCCTGTTCCAGGCCCTGACAACTCTTTCAGTAAAAAATGTTTTCCTAACATCTGATCTGAACCTGCCCTGGCACAGCTTTGTGCCATTCCCCCTTGTCCTATCACCTGTCACCTGGCTAAAGAGACCATCGCCCATCTCTCTACAACCTCCCTTCAGGTAATTGTAGGCAGTGATAAGGTCTCCCCTCAGCCTCCTCTTCTCCAGGCTAAACATCCCCAGCTCCCTCAGCCGCTCCTCATAGGATTTGCCCTCCAGCCCCTTCAACAGCCTGGTTGCCCTTCTCTGGACTCACTCCAGGACCTCCATGTCGTTCTTGTGGTGAGGAGCCCAGAACTGGACACAGCACTCGAGGTGTGGCCTCACCAATGCCGAGTACAGGGGCACAATCACCTCCCTAGACCTACTGGCCACACTGTTTCTGATACAAGCCAAGATGCCATTGGCCTTCTTGGCCGCCTGAGCACACTGCTGACTCATATTCAGTCTGCAGTCAACCAACACCCCCAGGTCCTTCTCTGCCTGACAGCTCTCCAGCCAGTCCCCCCCAAGCCTGTAGTGCTGCATGGGGTTGATGAATCGGATCAGCTCTCTGTTGCTCCATTAGGCTTCTCAGTAACAATTCTGGAGCAATCCTTCCAAGAGGTCTTTGGGAATTAACTACCAGATGCACACAGTTCACTATGGAAGGAAGTAGACTGGCAAGTCAGCTGCTGTTTTGCAGCTCCTATGCACATATACTTACTATGCAGCAAAGGTGAGGTAACTTTGAACACAGAAAACCATTCAGGGAAGAGGAATTTGGTGTAAAATTCTGAATAACTTTTTATGCTCTGTTCGTGCATCTGTGCCGCTTTCTATCACAATTTTGCCTTATCTAAGCATTCTTGAGAAATTCTGGTGTTATGTCCTTGTTCAGTTTATGGTCTGAGTATCACAGAATCACAGAATTGTAGGGGTTGGAAGGGACCTCCAGAGATCATTGAGTCCAACCCCCCTGCCAAAGCAGGCTCCCTAGGACAGGTCGTACAGGGAGGTGTCCAGATGGGTCTCGAATATCTCCAGAGAAGGAGACTCCACACCCCCCTGGGCAGCCTGTCCCAGGGCTCTGTCACCCTCACTGTGAAAAAGTTCTTCCCCATGTTGGTGCGGAACTTCCTGTGCTCCAACTTGAGGCCATTGCCCCTTGTCCTATCTCCACAGACTACTGAAAAGGGGCTGGCCAATTCCCCCTGTGCCCCACATTTGAGATATTTATAAACATTAATGAGATCCTCTCTTAACCTTCTTTTCTCCAGGCTGAAAAGCCCCAGCTCACTCAGCCTTTCCTCATACAGGAGATGTTCCAGGCCCTTCATCATCTCCGTAGCCCTTCTCTGGACTCTCTCCAGGAGATCCCTGTCTTTTTTATACCAGGGAGCCCAGAACTGGATGCAATACTCCAGGTGGGACCTGACCAGGGCAGAGTAGAGGGGGAGTAGTTAGCTGAAGTCAGAGTTGGTATTTATGCCATCTGCTTCAGGAACAATGGGAATAGCTTCCTCACAGGATTCTCTGTGCTCTTCTGGTGGAGGATGAAATACCATGGCGGTAGCCTTTCCTGATTGGTTTTGGATGAGGAGGTCATTGTCACGTGTACCTTGTTAATGAATTGGAATCAATAACTACTTTTCTCCATAATTTTTCTTTAAGAACATTTCTGTATGAATTTGTTTGCTTAGTCTTACGGAAGCAAGAAAATCACAACAGAGTAGTCGTGTGCTGGAGCTGCTGATACTTGCATCTCGGAAGATATGTTACACTGCTGGAAGATTACACAGATATTGTCATGTTGTTTTCATGCTGGAGAATTAAGATATATTTTGAAATTAGAGTCAGGATGTTTGAAACGGAATTTTTTAGTGATTCTGTAATTATGGTAAACAGAAGAAATGAAAGTAGGACAAAATTGCAGGCAACCTGAAGGGTAGGTAATGCAGCTTGTTTTTTTAAAAAAAAAGTGTTTAGGCTTCGCAGAATTGTGTAAGGTTGTTTTAAACATTGTTACAAGTTTGGGTTTTTTGGTTTGGGGGTATTTTTTGGTCACAGGTTTGCAGGGGTGTTTTTTTTTCTTACTCTTTCTGTTGCAATTGTTGCCCTCCAGCTCATTTCCTCTGCCAAGCAGAAACATTTTAATTTTTCATCTATGTACTGCAGGTGGTGAAGTACTACAGTAACAGCAATCACAATTGTGTGGTAACAGTAAAAAGTAATTTTATTTTGGTTTTTTCACGGTGTTCTGTTCATGGCCTTATTGTTATGAGGACCGGTTTCCAAGAGCCTTTCCAACCATGTCTCTGTAGGCCAAGTTTATGATTCTGGAACAGTAAAATTGAGGGTGAAGTTCATGAGAACTAGAGAAGACATGAACTTGATCAAAGCTTCTGACTATGGAATAATCTACAGAGAATGAGACAAGACAGAGCCAATGTCAGATTGTCCTTCAGAAATGTGCTGGTCCTATTATTTTTGTTGTAACTTTATAAAAAGTTCAGAACTTTACAAGATGACAACTTGGGGGATTCAAATATAGCTCGAATTCAGAGGTGGATGATTTTTATAATTTCTTTTTTCTTTTTAGAGAGCTCCTTGTGCTTGCTTTTTTGGGGAATGGGGAGGGTGAGGGGAGGAATAGTGTCCTTTCCTACAAATGGGTCTTAGCTTGGATGCTGAAGTTACTGAAGTAAAGTCTGGTAATCAATTTATGACCCTCTCATGTTAAAAAAAATAAAACAATCAAAACCAAACAGACCCCCAAAAATAGTAAAAGGGCAAATCTTGGTGAGACATTGTGCAATACCAATATATTCTCTGCAAGTAAAACTGATCCAGCCAGAATAGCTGTATAATATTTAGATTCTGCAGGAATTCTGTCAAACAAACCTTAACAACAATACAACATTGCTTGTCAGTCAAAACAGAAATCCTCATGACCGAATCTGAGCTCATGTTACTTCAGCATAATTTTTTCCACACTTGTTAGAAGCAGGAAATAAGAGGGTCCTCAAGAGATTATCTTTTTGTTGTTGTTGTTTGACTGCAGGGTGGATCTGTAGGGAAGGGAACAGTGTATCACAAGTGTGACTGACTTCCAGCATATGTACTAATTCATTTACTTAAAAATGTGAGTTGGGAACCAGTCACAATCTGTAGATTGGCTAGTAAGTAAAATGGGAATGCAGTTATGTTTAAACCTGCCATTTTAAAATATCTGCACTGCATCTGCTGGCTGCAGAAGGAGGATCAAGGGTGTTTACTAAGCATAAACATTTAACTTTCTCAGTGCTCCCAAACAAAATTTCATGATATAATATTTTCCATGTTCCTAAAGACAATTGAGAATAAATTATCGTATGTTATGAGGAAAGAATCTGTTACTTCTTATAAGAACAACTATGAGATTTTGAGTATTCTTTCCATGTAATTATTTGATTTAGCACTGGGGTCTCTGTGTGTGTATTTTTATGTGCACATATACGTATGTACCTGTCCTATACTGGGCAGATGCAGAGTCCCTTAAGGGTGAGTCTTTAGAGAGGTGGCTCATAACTCATAATGTACCTCTCCAAGTATTGAACATGCTGATATTTTTCTCAATGGAGTATCTAGATTTTTTCTCAACAGCTTCCAATGAAACAGGCATTGACTGATACGTGCACAGTAGTGAAATGGGTTCAGTGCATTTCTTTTGATCAATTATTCGTTAGTTGTCATTCAGTTGGAGCTTAAAAATAAAGGTTGTATAAAATAAAAGTAAATTTTCTTTCTTGGAGAAAGAAAATTGTTTAAACTGAAAGAAGACCAATTCTGGCTTTCACCATTTGAATTTTTGGAGTACCACCTTCTCTCTGCTCACATTTGTGCCCTCACATAACGCACAGTACTTTTAGGGCATGACAATTCCTGCAAAAAGGTGTCCTACATACACAAATATTCGTATGCTCCACGGTGCTGACAGGGGCCTACTTCACACACCCTGCTTCTAAAAATATGGGGACTAATAGAATTCAGAACAGAGAAAGAAGAATGACCAGAGATGTGTGACATTTTTACCTGCAAGGAGATATAAGAGTACTTGGGTTGTTTAGTTGAAAGACAAAATTTAGGGGAAACATGAGCAGCCTTCAGACGTATGTAAAAGAGCATTGCAAAGAGGAAGAGGCAATAAAAAGTTAAAGTTTGAATCAACAAAGAGCAGGGTTTCCTATCATATAAAATCTTTATTTGCAAAAGGATCTCAGCTAGTCCGTTTGTTTACATGGGGACATTTGTGCAGACAATTTTAGACTTCTGTGTTGCACTGGGAGTTCTCCAGACAGTGTGAGAATCAGTCTCAAACACTTGAAATAACCGATCACATGCTTTGAATAGCAAGTACTCAAGGATACTGTGACTATGAAAGAATCGTGTGCAGTCCATAAAGTGGAATATGCTCACATAAAAAAGTACTTAAATAATTTTGAATGCTGAAAGCCTGTTCAGCAGATTGTGAACTAAAAGGGGCTAAGTTACTCCCATGAACTGTCCAGCCACACTCAGTATTTATTTTCACTTCTGAATCATTCAGGATTACTGAAGGTTTTCCTGTGTTTTCAATCCTTATGTTTCAGATTATCTCCCCTCCTAGTACTAGCTTGTATTAATATTGTTAAAAATTATATAGTTATTTTCTGCTGATGTTTCCAGTCTCCCTTGCCTATGTATTTGTCTCTCCTTGTTAGCAGACCTGTTAATAAAGATTTACATGTTGCTTGAAAAAAGAAAATATACACTGAATATATTTTCCAAATTATATTGTAAGATATTTCAGAAACATTGGCCCACTTACAGTTATCTTGTAGTGTCACAGAAATCAGATGATCCCAGAAAACTGGGAAGAAAAAAAATACTGGTGCAATTTCTAAATTACTCTCTCCCTTACATTTCAGTTTCCTTCCTCTTCCCCAAACAAATTCACCCCTCCCTCACATCTGATTAATATCCCTAGTAAATGAATAGAATAGATGTTATGAGAAAAAAATTCTGGTGTTCTAGAAAATAAGTTTGATTCTAATGATGACACATTGTTGCTTTTAACAAGGGAAGAAGGCAGGCATGGGGTGTGTCCTAACTAATGCGAGACTTCCAGGAGATGAGTGGGAAACTGCAAAACTAGGGGTTTTGTGTAAATAACCAATTTGTGAGGAACCTGGGTATGAAATGGGAATTCAGGATCAGTATCAGAAGGTAGTAAGTAATTAAAAAAGCCGGAATTGCTCTGTGTGTTTCTGAAACGTTGTCTGATACTCTCTCATTTTGTAGAACAGAGTAAATGATGAAGTGCTGCAGGTCGGAGTTACCGCGTGCATGTGTGTGACTGCCTGTGGAGATCCCGCAGCAGAGCAACGCATTAGACAGTTTTATTTGATTGGCCTATCAGATGGATTGTCTGTTGCTTGCCCAGTAGCAAAATACTTGTTGCACCTTTATGTCATGAATTTAGACGTGACTCTGGAGTACGCATCGCAATCCATGTTCCACCTGAGGGTGTTTGGAAGTATATTTCGAGTCACAGTTGTACCTGCCGTTCAGTTTTCCGCTGATGTATAACTGATTCTCCCACCACTCTGGGACAGGTGGTGTGTGCTCACAAGAAAATGGCTAGCAACTGAAGTCACTGTAAATTCAGTTGAATAAGCAATGAAGAGTCATTGAGCAGAGACACATTTGGGGCCAGGCACGTGTGTTCTGTCCATGGTGGCAGGAGAGCGTTCCTCTGTGGTGCAGGGGCCTAGGAGACCACCAAGGGCTCAGGGCGACATGTAGGCCAGATGCAGCAGGCTGCCTGTCAGGTTCAGTGCGACTGAACATGTGTCTCTGCACAGGGAGTGAAGGGGAGAACGTTGCATGCCGCAGGCTTTTCAGGACCACCAACAGGCAAAATACTAATTAGTTTATTACTGACCCTGTGATGGAGGCTGTAACTGCAAGCCCCAGTTCTAGATACTTTGAAAGGCCAGAAGGGCAGTTACATCTTCAGCAATTCTTCTCAGAGCGGAAGAATTTTTCTTTGTCATTCCTTGTCCTTTCTCTTGCACTCATCACAAAGATCCCTTGTGCTACCTGAGAGCACAAACAAAATGTTCTGTTTGCCATTATGACACAACCTACTTTCACGTATTTTAAGAATGATCCCTTGCCACTGACTGCCATGAACATTCAAAAGTTCTTTGGGTTTTTTTGCATAGAGTTTGAAATATTTTTCGACAACAGTGGAATGTAATCTGTACTGAATGTCTGAAATAGTCGTTAAATGGGGGAGAAGGGGGGAAAAAAAAGTTTCTTTAAAAAGCATTGTGGATGTATGGGGCAGATCTGCTCATACATGTCCAGTTGTACAAGGGGCTTTGACTGCTGTGAAGACCCCCCAAATATCTTATGGGACTACCACCTCAGCCTGTCAATGAGCAGAAAATCTGATGGGCTTACTGGATTATTTTTGTGGATTCAGTACTTGCTCATCAGAATCTCATGATTTTTGTCCAACTATTTTAAAGACCTAAATTAGACAATAAGGTGGTTTTTAATTCTTGTTTTCAACTAATCCCAAATATGGATATTGCAATATGTCTATCTTCCTGTAGCTTACTCTCATAGTTTTCTCGTACATTTTCCATGCTCTGCCCAGTCTTCCTACCTGATTAGCCATTTTTAAACTCTTTCTTGAAAGTTCTGTTTGCATCTGTTAGAGACTTGAGTCTAATTCTGTAATGCCACCTGTTGCTTGGAGTCCCACTTATCCCCCTCAGTAAAAAAACCTGTAAGAAAGTATTTCTACTGTTACAACTGGTGGAATTGTATCTGTTTTCTCCAGAGAGAAAACACATTGTGCATGCCTTTCTGAAACAGATTTTGGTTTCCCCAACACTTTTAATTTTTCTTGATTACTGTGAGAGCCACCCAAAGAATCTGAATAACTACTGTGCCCTGTAGTTCTTATGTGGAAGAAACAATGGAGAGCAGTCATAATTTCCCTGTAACAGTCATGATTTTATGAACTGCTATGATAGCCTCTCTCAGCTGTCTTTTTTCCTAAGACAAAATCTGTGGGCTTCATCCAGTACCCATTGCTCTCTGGGCAAAATATCCTGGTCTGTGAACCGAAGTGCAGAGCTCCTGATCCATCGATAATCATAGTCTGTGGCAGCTGTTCTGACTTCAAACTGAACTTTGTGTTTGTAGACAGTGATGTGTATAGAGGCCTGACTTAAGGTAGAGTACTAGCGGTAGAGCACTGAGTCAATTAATTCATCTGGATATAACTTTGTGTGTTACTGAGAAGGCTCACAGAGGCAGAAACTGTGTGCAGGACAGTCATTCCTGACCATCAGGCAGTCAGAAAGAACAGCACACTGGCAAGTTTATTATAAAAACAAATACAAAAACACACCCATGCAAGCACTCAATGTAAGAAAAACCCTAGCAAGAATCTTAAAAATGTGCTTATGGAATCATTACAGTAATGAAAATGTCACTGAAAATGTAGCTAAGCCAATGATAATTTATGAGAGCGTGGATTACACGGGCTTCTGCCCGTTTTAGGCATTGGCAGAGCTTCTGTGACAGCCGTGGTGCAGTTACACCTAGGTAACAGATGCTCGCTGTTCAGTCTGAACTGCAAAATGGAGCACGTAAGGGAATGATATTTAGTGGCAAATGAATATTGTTAGCAAGGGGGATGACGTAATAGTGTAGCACAGTTGCAAAACAAACAGCACATAACGCATCTCCGAAGGTGCCGTGGCTTCTCACCGAGCCTTGCTCTGGGCAGAACCATGCATCTGTGTGTGGGGATAACAGGGCAGCCTTTCCCTGCTCATTTCCCAGCTATACTGGCTCATTCATTTCAGCACCTGTAAGCCCCTTCACCATGGGAGGATGTAGGTTCTGCAAGTAGGGAACCACCTCAGGGGACTGGACGTGGTCTTTGTTTTATCTTTTTGCCATGTGTATGTTTTATCCTTTTGACATGTCTAGGGAAAAGGGGAGGAAGAGTAAGATGCTCAATATACCTGTGCCTTCATCTTTCCTTGTCTGTGCTATAAATCCCTTTCATGTCAGAGTTTATGACATTGGACATGCTCTTCCTGTCTATTTAAATCACTGGGAGCTTGATTCCCTCATCTATGCCGAGCTGAAAGTTCCTAGCCCTAGTACAAGAAATTGCTGTAAAGGGCTAGAGGGAAAAGGTGACCTTTCCTTGTGTCTGAGTGGCAGATGAGATGCCAACAGAAGGTGCCAAGATGATCCTTCTTCCTGAAAGGCTTACCAGCCACTTTCAGTTAAGAAATATAAATACTCTGCACTCTTTTTCCTGGTTGGGCTAAAACAGCCTACCAAGGAATGTTTTCCAGGCACAGTATTTATAAAACTCTGGAGAGGACTGAGTGGTACTTCAGTCTTTAGATGGTTCTTGAAAGGTGGTATCTTACACAGTCAAGGTAGATTTGAATTACAGAGTATGTGACTGTGGCTGAAACTCTATACCACATGTGCTTGGGGCAAAGATGTGATATAATGCCTGTGTGTACAGCCTGGGGAATTACAAATACTTCTGAGGGGGGCATATGATTCCTTCCTTCCTCCCCCCCTCCACCCCCTTTTTTTTTAAATTAGTTGGACAGATTGTGGAACTTCCTTCTCCTGTGTGATAGACTTGCAATATAGTGATGGGTGTGGAAGATATCTTTCTCTGGGCAGGTTCTGTCATCGTGGTAGCTGGATATTAATGCAGGCTGTTCCCATGCATAGAAAATCCTTTGTGAGTGAAAACATCTGTGATGTTAATACTAAATGATATACATAGGAGTGACACGGTAGGTGCTAAACTGTCTGTGATGGATAACTTGTAGTCTGGCTTGTTTGGTGATTGTCTCCAAAAGTTGTGCTTTGTCTTATGAGAGAAAATCTTGCATAGTCTTACATAATAAAAAGGTAATTATTAGAGCTTGTCTTGCGGCCCAGATTTTGCAGATATGCCTGTCTACAAGGAAAGGGGGAGGGAAAGCCCTTTTTTTTTCCCAAAGTGACAAGTGACAACACCTCTTTTTTTTTAGTCCATTTTCCCAGGGATGTCTTGTCCAAGTGGCCTCACACTTTCCCAAAATAATTTCCTCTGGCTATAGACCAAACACGAGAACTTCAGGCAAAAAAATGTTTCTTTAAAAAAAGACTCAAAGGGTATCTGTTGAGAGGGGGAAAAGATTTTCTGGCTTATCCTGATTAAAATAGAATGATATCTAACAATGTTTATTTAGCATTCAGGCTAATAATTGAGTGTTAAGACCAAGTTCTGATTTTTGCATTATCCGCTGTAGATTTTCTTCTGTCTAACTGTCCATACACGTGTAGTACGTAGGGAACATCAGATAGAAAGACCTCAGTGATGTGTCAGACTTCTTCCCAACCAGATCCTGGCAGTGCTCTCTCCCCTCACCATTCTCAGGACTCCTTCCCGAGGTCTCTGGTATAAGAAGTGGCACTCGCTGCCCTGGGCTTGCTGGCCTCATTGCTGTTACTCCCTTGGGAACAGCAGCCAGCCCAGTAAACAGCATAGGGTGGTGTAACCCTTTCATACCACTGCTTTGGCTGTCTCTCAGAAATGTCAAATTCAAAGCCCTCAGTGGGTATAGGTTGCAGCAGCTGCATATTCCAGAAGCTTCCACATTAGCTGCATCCTCAGAAGAGACATGTGTCAGTGGCAAAGGTGAGATTTATGGTTTGTTTTTTTATTTTACTATAATGCCTAGATTCCTTAAGCTAGATCAAGTACTCTTTGTTCTTGGCCTTGTAGAAAAAAATGCAATATGAAACAAGCCATCCCCTGGGAAGTTTAAAATCTTGACAGATTTAGTAATCCAAATATCTCGGAGCACTGCAATTGCACCCTTCTCCTTTAGAAACATGCTACAGAATGGAATAAAACACCCACTTTCCAGCCACTATTTTCTTGCTGTTGGGGAAGGGTGAAGGGTGAGGATCTCATTAGACAGAATGAGGAACATTGTGCTAGCTGCTGACTGAAATAAGAGAGCCAGCATTTAGAGATTTCTTCTAACAAAATGCTGGCTGATGATGAAGTTGCATATCACTGGACAATGTGTAGTCCCTGGATATCAGCTACATTAACCTTAAAAATAGGAACAAACCCAGTCTTTGGGTTGCTGAACCTCACATGGAAGCTTTCTTTTTGAAAGACTGAAGGGTGAGCAGTGGGTGCAGGGTTTCTTTGCTTGGATTCTCTTTGCCTTTTAGGGTTAGATGTCCTATGACCTGTAGCTTTGCAGGAATGGCATCTGTAGCTCTTTCCCTCTTGTGGAGGGAAAGATAGGCAGGCCCTGCTATTTTGAGACACTGCTCAAGTAAATACTCAGCAACAGCAGTACAGTGTCTGACTGCCACCCATCTAGAGCGTAAAACATGGAAACGAGTAATGCAGCCCTGAGTTAAGAACAGTTTTCTCAAGTATGTAAGCAGTTAATGGAAATGATAGTGCTAATGGAGTAGAGAGGGCTTAAACCTGCTGATTGCAAAGGAGGTTCTATTATCTAAGGAGAAGTGTATATACATTGTGGCTTACAGTGTTTTATTCCACGTTTAAATAAGTGTTCTATTAAAATGCATAACATGTGTGTCTGTCTGAGCTCCTGCCAACAGCATTTATTACAAATCGCTCACTTTCTGATATATACATGCTACTTTCCACTTAAATTTCCCACAGATGTTATCTTTATATTCAGCAATGTCCTAATTTGGGCATAAATAGCTTTTCCCTTTTTAACAAATAAATTAAAAGGCTAAACAAGCTAGAGGTGGGTTTTGGGGGGGTTTTATTGCTCTGCCTAGGCCAGCCATATGACGTTGGTAACTTGCAAGATAAAAAAATACTTGCAAGATAAAAATCCTCATCAAAACCTCACAAAACATGGATGGCAAGTGATACTAAGGGGATTAATTTCTATGTTTGTGGTTGGGTTTTTGTTTTTCAAGAGGTAATGAAGTGGATCAGGGCCTGTCACTTACCTGAAAACCGATTACAAACTGGAGCAGGCACAATGACTTCTTTCAGGAGCTCTGAGTATCTTCCCTGAGGAGCTTTCAGGAGTTGTAAGACATCACTATGGAATTATGCTACAGGAGAACCAGCCTCAGCTGAAGGCAGGAATAGAGCATTGGGGGGTTCTGCCAGCAAAGAGGCAGATGCTGGAAGAAATGCTCTCTGTACGCGTTCCCCAGTTATGCACATGTCTGCAGCTCCTGCAGTCCCTGGCATCACTGGTAGGCTAATTTTAGTGGGTGTTGTGAGGCATTGTTCTCTAAGAACTGGAAGGAGACACATGCAAATGATATATTTTGAACATGCTATTAAAAAACGTCCAAGTAAATAAATAATTTTTCAGGATAGCTATTCCAGAAGCAGCTTTCACGTGCTTTCTGAAGAAAAAATCTCCTGGGGGTTTTGTTCATTTGTTTGTTTTCTTGAATGCCCACGTTTCATCCCCTGAAGTTTCCTCATTATTCTACAGTACAGCAGAAAAATCATTCTAGGTGGAATTTCCCCCCGATGCCTTTTGGTCTAAATCTCAGTGAAAGTCTGTGGGGTTTGTGCTCCAAACCCAGTTAATTTCTTTTAAAAATCCTACCTAATGAAAACAAATTATCACCTCGGTTTTACTGTGTAACATTTACAGAGCCAGCACATAAATTGTCTCTTCAGTGCAGGGGGAGGACAAAATGTTTTTAGAGATCTAGCTTGAGGTAGAGGTCAAGCCAGTTACAGCAAAAGTAATTGGTATTTTTCACTTCAGTGTCTGTTGAATGACTGAAGCTGAAGATAAAGCCCTGCTGTGTATTCAGCTAAATGCTGGTAGCCATGGAGAGAAGCAGCAGCTAATTGAAACAAAAAGAAGTAATACACATGGGTCTCTTTTGTTAGACAAACCAGTTTGGTCCAAGAAAGTAAAAGGCATGTGGTAACAATGAGTATAACTACATCTCATTTTTGCTGTGAGACTGTTACCGTTAACAATAGGCTGTGCAATTCACGGTTTAATCCCACTGCTGCAAATGCAGCAGGACGTGGTGTGAACAAAGTAGTTTCTTTAAACACATAAATGACACACAGAAACTTAATTCTTTCAGAATTACTCCCTCAGTGTATGCCACCACCACGTATGCTTTCTTCTGTAGCAAAGCTAAAGGCATCTAACTTCTCTGACAGCTTCCCACTTCTCAGTCAGGTGCTGCAGACCCAAAGTGCCTATTCAAACCCTAGGTCTGATGCAGGAGAGCAAATATTTGCCCCATTAAATAGAAGCTGGGAGAGGCAAGTGACTTGCCAAGTTATAGAGTGGAATCCTTTAATCTCAGCATTCTTGAATGGCTTTTGGATCTAAATGTTGACATTCTGGTACTGTGCATCTACAGAAAGGAGTAGCTGAAATTGAAACAGAACTGGACAAACATCTTGGTCAGAACTTTGCTCACAAAAACTGTGAAAGAAAACATTTCATAGATATGCACTAGTATAGGTAAAGTTTTCTGGTCAAAGTAAATCCCTAAGGAAAAGTGACAGAAAAAAGGTAGCCTTTTCTTTCTGAGGTTTTGTAAATGAAATACTTGGAAACAAAGCATTTTAGATAGCAAAAAAAAGCACAAACCCCAAACAAAACACAAACTAAATATTTGGAACTATGTTTTCAAAGCCATTGTCGTTCAAAGAGGTCTTTTAATTAGACCAAACCAAAAATAAAATTAAATACATCATCCCTTTTGATGTGCTAAAAACTGAAGACAAGGGTCAGGTTAGATTGTCATGCTGTTACTTTTTCAGTTGTCAGCAATTGCAAGAGATACCTGTAGAGCCTGGATCAGCAGTTCTTAGATGAGTGTGTGAGCTCGCTGATAGAGTCATCCCTCTTTCAGGTTAAGGCCTCTGTGATAGACATATTTTTATTACTGCAGTGATGCTACCTGCAGTTGCTGTCTCTGGCTTGGCTGTTCACCTGTGTCTCTGAAGATGAAGCTAATAACACGGTGATTAGATTATAAATGGGAAAGGAATTAGCATAGGATTTCGATATACAGCCCCTCCTTTATTTTTAAAGGAAGTAGACAGCTGTTGAAAGACTTTTACAAACCCATGTACCCTTTGAATTTTACCTAAGCCCTGCTTTAGGAGAATCTGAGTTTTGCTGGTTGTTTTGCAGAGAAGTCAGCTTTATGCTACATTAATTATCTTATTGCATGCAGTACTCAGCTGTTTCTGATAACTGACATTAATAAAATTATCCAACCAACAAATTTTTTTGGTTTAGATATGAAAGGAAAGAGACAGCCTGGCTTTCTCATGTTGAAACACAGTCTCTTCATTTTTTTCTTATGACAATGTTTGATGGCATCCTTCATTACTTCTGACAGTATTTAATTTCCTTTTTGCTTTACCCTGTGCCTACAAAAATAAAAGGAGCAAAGTGACTTTAGAATAAATCAGGGAAAGCAATTGATTTTAAAAAAAAAGAAGGGGGTGCCTAACCTGAACCCTGAATTCAAATGCTCCCACACAACGAGTTTTCAGAGTCCAGAACCAGGCATTTAATTCTGTGGCTTCGGTTATGCCCCAGTTTGTCTGTAACCTAACATCAAATATCTGGGGTCACAATTACATGTGAAGTTTTAATAGGGTAAATTGATTGATTGAAAGTACTTGGTGAAGAAGTTATGAGAAAGGGCTTATCTAGTAAGTGTGGCCAAGATCTAAGCCATTATTTCAGATTAGAAGCATTTGGCAACAAGAGATCAGCTTTCATCAGAAAGGAAACCCTAGTTCATTATTTTTGGTCTGAGAATAATTTGGCTCTTTGTTTGATGCTACCTAGTCTACCAGCAAACAAAAATTGTACAATTAGAAAATTATTTTTTCTTTAATCAAATAACATAGCAGCCTAAAGCCAAGACATTAATAACATTATTTTACAACTGTATGAATTGTGAGAGCTGACATGATAAGATAAAAAAATTGATGCACACACCTCCCCCCCCATGCAAAATCAGCCCAAATGACTATAGGCTGGGTGGCTGGCTTTGCTTATTATTACATTGCAGCATAGTTTCAACTGGATAGCTGTGTCAAACTGGTGCTGCTTTAATGCAGAGATGTATATGCATTGATTCATTTGACTGTACATCCAAGTTTTTTAATCAAAGCTTATTCACTTCTCTGGACCCCAAGCCCCCCTTTCTCCCTAGCATGTACCTCTACTCATCCTGTCATGCTAGGAAATAGTTTGTTCCTCTTTCCCCCTTTCCTCTCTTTCTCCCCATAGTACAATCACTACAGACTCTGGATGCTTCCCACACATTGTGGTACTTGGATTTCCCTTCCTTGGCCAGTACTTTTGGGAAGTTAATTGTTTCTTTGCTAGGCTTCAGGGTACCATGGAAATTCAGGAATAATTTGGCTTCCCAGAGAGTCAGTTCTGTTCTGCTGGATTTGGAGGATTTAATTCCAGTAAGAACCATGCCTGTGGAAGAGCAGTCAGACTTCAGAGAACATTTTTAAAAGCAAGACCACCTTTGGAACAGTAATACAGGCTCCAATAAAGTGGGCATAGAGGAGGAAGCAAGGGAGCCAGAGAGATCCATGGCTAATGCAGCAGCAGTCCAGACGGATCTGAATCCTAGGGCATATTTCAACTATGCCAGGTACTGGCTTAACTCTGATCCCACTGAAATCAGGCTTCAAGGAGGGGGAGAGGTCTTGGGCTACTACTGATTGCTTTTATATCATACTACCTTTCAGTCCAGCTCTGATCGAGCGCTGGAGTGTATTCAGCGTACCCACAAATTACATCTAGGGGTATCTTGCTCCTACTGCTGATGATAAATCTGTGAAATAACATACACTTCCTGTGCCTTCTCTGTGCCAAGTCTGTGCATGTCTGCATTCGAATACAGATGAAAAATTACATTTGTTTGGCTGGAACAGTTTTCACTGACAACATAACTCATTCCTCTCGAGTCCCTGGATAAGCCGTAGCCGAAACTGTTCAGCTCTTACTGCCCCGTGCCTGAAAGCTGGGGTTAGAGCTGCCTTGCTTTAAATCAAAGCTGTGCTGAGACACACCGACAGCCAGGACAAAGCCTGCCTCTTTCCCAACTCTACCAGCTCAGCCATGCTTCAGAGAAGGTCTTTAGGAAAGGAACAGGCTTATTTGCAGATAGTGATTGAGAGTTCTGTATGGCCTTCAGTAATTACATTAAAATGGGGTTCTTGTTGGCTTTTTTTAATTGTCTGATAGCTGACAGCAGTCATATTCCTACATACCCTTCCTTTTTTCACGTTGGAAAACAAAATAGGAAATTGATATAGTGCAGTATTGATAATTGCAGTGAAAGAATATTATAAGATCAGAAACTCTCAATGCTTCTTTGTTGAAAGCATGTCTATCTTATCTTGACAACTAATTTACCTCAGCACTTTTCCAGGACCCAGGGAGCATCACTCCAGTTAAACAGAGACTCCCCCCAGCTGACAGAAATGTTAGTTAGCATGGGCAATTGCACAAATATCACAAAGTGTGAAGCCTTTAATCCTGCCTGTTGATTAGATAGCGTGACTGTCTGAGAAGGAAACACGGGGCAACTTCCAGCCTAAGAATCTGGCTTTTAAAAGTCTTCAAAGCTTTTTGCAAGCATGTCTAATAAATACAGGACCAGTTCTGATTTACAGCATGATTCGTGACATTGCTCTGGAAGCATGAGTTGGCCATAAAAATGTTACAAATCAATTAAGTCCATGTTCCAACCCCATAGGTTGCTGCTGGTTAAAAAAGAAAAAAATCTTATAAATGAGAATTGATTGCTCCCAACATTCTGTAGCTGGATTACTCTTTCGTGTTTTTTTTTTAACTAGGAAATTATCTTATTATGTATTAATTAAATACATGGAGGTATTTGCTTCCATATGAAGGTATTAAGCACACTTACCAACGTTTTCAGGTGGCATTAGTTGCCTCAGCTTAGGACATACTCCAAAGAGCTTAGTTTTCAGAAGAATCAGAAAGGTGCCATGGGACTTTTAGATGTATCACGTTGGTATGAAGTATCAGCTGCCACTCTGGAAAGAGTGGGCAATGTAGCAGATAAAGCACAATTTTTATATTCCAGAATTGGTACTACGAGTTTACTAAAACAGGTTCTTTGCAGCCTCAAATCCTACATCTCCTGTGCTCACTTGTTCCTACAGAAAATACCTTTTTATAATTTGCTGCTTCCACTGTACTGAATACAAACTTTTTCTTTGATACTGTAAGTTTTCCAAGATACCAAAGTGATGTGAGAGAAACATCATCTGTATGCTTTGCCAAGCAGATTGGCTTTGGCTTCCACACATAAATTTTCTGGATATTTTGATCAAATCCTCCACCCTGTTGCAAATTCAGAATTCGTGCCAAATATAGCATCCAGCAGTGAGATAAATATGAATCTTTTCATGTGATCTGTAGTGAGTTTTGTTATTCTTATTTGTGATAAATCTTCTGCATATATTGTTATCAAAGCTGGTCAAATAATTTATGCTTCAAATCACTTGAAAATACTGTTGTTGCTTTTTAATTCAACCAGCTTGCCATGCATTCCCAACAAACTCTCTTATCAATACCAGTTGCAAATTACTGCTTTTCTTTTCATAATTATTTGCATATTGCTGGCTTTTGTTATTGCCCAAATTTTCAATAGTTGGGAAACTGATGTCTGGATGTTGGAAAGCAGGAAGCAGACAGGGCTCACCCACTGAAGTCAGTGGGTCTCTTTCTGAAATTTCTATTTAGTGTGTCAGACAGAAACAGGCTTTACTGTGTCACGCTGCTTCACTCAAGGTATTTCCAAAAACATTGTGGGGCAATATTGCTGCTGATGCTTTTCTTCGGGAATACTGGGTACAGCCAGATTACCTGTTACTTAAGAAACCTTAATTCCAAAAGAAACAGGTGTAGAAAAAGTGCTCAGATTAGCCAGGGTTGCAAGGATCCTGTAAGGGAGAATAAGAAAACTTAGCCAGCATGGTCAGGCAAAACAACAAGAAGGATATGATTGTAGTCTGTAAATGTATTAGAAGAAGTGCTATTTAATCTTAGGGAAATGCTGACACAAGAACAGATGGGTATAATCTAACTGTGTACGGTTATTCTGGGGTTTAGACTGTTTCTAATTCTAAAAGAAATGAGAATCTATGACAACTTTCCACTAAGAGTACCGTAGCAAAAAGCACCAAAAAAACCCAACCCCCCAAACCAAAAATCTCTAATTGATTATAAGCAGAGCCCGAGCGGCATATGAAAAAGATTATATGGCACGGCTGCCTGCAAAAATAAGGGACTGAACTCAATGACCCAAGAGTCCCTTCCAATCTGCTGTTCTTAATTAGATATACGAGTATCATGGGAGCTCTTCTAGCCTCCAGCCTGTTCCTGCAAGAGTATCCTTTTATTTATGTAACTTCCCACTGAAATCCCTGCAAATCTGCAGATCTCCACTGACGTGTAGGTGATATGGATTCTTGGATCAACTTCTGGGAAGGGTTCATGATCCCCTATATATGGCTTCTGTTTTCCTTCTTGGTTTTGCATGAAGCTTCTGTTTCAATTCCCCAAACCCCCTTCTCTTCACTGTTTCATTTCCCTCGTGAAGATAACTTTTCTTCTTTGAGAATCATTTAAATGCTAATAAATCATACATTTATAATTAAAATACATATGGCTGGAAATACTTTTACCTGCAGAATAGCTGTTGCCAAGGCCCAAGTGCCCTGGAATTCAGTGCAGACGGAGCATTCAGTGGTTTTCGGGTCCCTAGAACCAGCATTGTACCTTTCATCACCACAGGTCAGGTCTTGTGTCATGAAACTGAAACACATACTGCTCATAGGATCGGAGGGTAAACGTTAAGGTAGCCTACGATAACTGGGGGCTGGGGGGGAAGTGACAGGGACCCTGTGAAAGCAAAGTTCTTGATCTGGTAGCATCATAGACAATCACACAGATTTTCCCTGTGCTTTGTGGTGCAGTAGTTTGTGAGCCTGGATCCTTATCTTACCACTTGTGATCAATTCAAAATACTCACTGAAGTCTTTCCTTTACACAGTATGATCTGGCCAATGCTGCCTCTCTTGCTTCACCTATAAGTTAGTGCAGCGTGGTGAGGATGGAACAGATTTGGGAGGGATGTCTTGAGTCCCTGATAGAAAGTCCTACTTATAAGTTATTAGGATAAAGGTCTTTCCTAGAAATTAAAGATTGTTTTGGAAGTTTTGCTGTGATGACAGATGGGAATGGCATATGACTCCTCCTAATTTGGGATGGCTGATAACAAAGCCTGACAACTGGACTTACTGTTTTCAGTTGTTCAGTGACTCTCCATCGTGCTGTTTTCCCAGGGAGGTTCACCACTGACAATAAAACCCAGCAGTTCCCACCATTTACTGGCTTGTTTTATGAAAGCCGTGACCTCCCAAACTTCTGAAGCAGTCCCAGGACACTTTGCTCATACCAGCAGCCATACCAGGTTTGACTGCTAGGTATCCTCTGCCAAGAAGGAAATACCATACCAAGGCCTGAAAGGAAGACAAAGCAGCATCAAGTGCTGCGTGAAGATGACTGAAACTTTCTTCTCTCTCCTTCCTGAGAGGAAAGGATTGGGTTCTGGCATTTTACTCTGGCAGTGTTTTATCTCTGACTTTGTACTGAAAATACATATCTTCATATTAATTCATATTCAATATATTTCTTCATATTCTGGATACTGTAATCAATAACCGTAGAATTTTATTACACTTTAAAAATGTTACTGAAGCAACCCCCCACCTTTGATGTGGCTTGTGCCATTGTTAGCAGGTTGTTAAATTCAATCCTGATTATCAAACCAATGAAAAAAATCCATGATACTACTATTCCATTCTGCACTGCAGAAGGTAGTAGCTGGGTATCATGTCACCGGGGGTCTAAGGCGCAACCATGAATCTGTGACAGGCACAGACCAGGAACATACTGGCAGCTTTCATCCAGCAGGGGCCAAGAGGTTTCTCTGACCACAAGTTTGCAAACCTCTGCCAATGCCTCTCTACTCAGAACCTGGTAGCCTGTGAATGGAAAAGGGAAAAATTTTATCCAAAGCAAGTTAGCCTGGAACTCCTGTTGCCTGTTAGTTGTGAAGTGGAGGATGAACTGTGAGCTGTCTTTCATTAACATGCAGCATCTGACATGCTGTTCTTCTACCTGACCTTTTTCCTCGGTATTGTCTGTGCAGATGACAGCTTGCAGTTTCTCAGTATGTTAAATTTAAGTGGCTACATGTTTTAGAAATGCAGGCTGTCTTAATCTTCTTTTTAAGTATCCAAAGTATCTGGGGGTGTTGGACCTGATGATCTCTTGAGGTCCCCTCCAACGCCTACGATTCTGTGAAAACATGGGAAAGGCAAGACTGTCTACCTGAGAGAGGAATCAGAACAGCCTTGTTGCTTTATGTTGCTCACGCTCTTATTTGCCATTTTAAATACTCTATAATCTGTACTGCTGTTTCTTGATCTTCACAGGACTGTCAGGAGACTTAAATAGTTGAATTTTTTTAATAGCTTAGGGAAATGGAAAATACAGTATATGCTTTAAATATTGTCACTCAGTCCAGAGGATATTTCTGTGGATGTTTTGGACAATTCTATTTCCTTTTATTTTGCCTTTATAGATATATACTAGCTCTGCCTTGGTCCCTTTGCCAGTGCAAGTAATTTTGAATTTCACTGAACAGTTTTCTGCCTTGTTTCTTCACATTTAAGGTAGTGTTTTGTGTCTGTGGGAGTCCTAGATCCCAAAATTTGCTGGTCTTTTTTCCCTTCCTGTTGACTTACAGGATATGTTCATTGCAATTAACTTTTGGAGGAATTCAAATCTGCTCATATGAGGAAATGCACCCAAAGCCATAATGAAAACATATAAAGCATTACCTAATCTAGGTGACCCTGCTCTGGCAGGGGGTTGGACTAGATGATCTTTCGAGGTCCCTTCCAACTCCAAATGTTCTGGGATTCTGTGATTTGTCAAAGAAATTAAACGAAATACTGTCTTGGAAGGAACTTCTTTTTCGTTTTGGAGTTTACTTCTTGCAGAGATCACAAAGCTTTATTATTTGATGGATTTTGGTAATTCTGAGGTATTTTGATTTGGACATTTGAAATGAGCGGTTAAACTTATCAGCTGCACTTTCATCTCATAGGTTGGTACCCTAAGGGATGAAACTAGAACGCTGCTCCTTTTGCTTTCTCTTTTACCGGGTTTTCATTACATTGCTCATAGGATGTTCAACCTATCTAACGTAACACACTTTGAGGGGGTTAGTAACTTTGATTACAAAGTCCTCAGTAAGCAAGAAGTCAACTTTACCACAGCATCCTTACATTCTTACACAGGGAACCAACATCATAGAAGTTGAGTCAGTATATTAATGTAGAACCACCTTGGGGCTCAAGTTTAAGGTAAAGGAAGACCATCAGATGTATTCTCTGCCTATGTTATTTCCTTTTTGGGAAAAAGCCTATTCATTTAATCCAAGAGTTATTCAAGCAGCTTGCAAATATATTAATAGCTCTTGAAGATCTGTGATTGCTACTGTTTCTCTTGAGCTGAAGTCAAATTTATTTGCCAATTAACATAAACTTTGATTTTATGAACCCCCTTATGAACAGTATAAAATAAACAGTGGGGGATTTAAAATAATTTCCTGTCATTTGTACAGGTAGCACAATCTTCTAGAAATGTCACAAAATGTTAATTCTGATTTAAGCTGGTTAAACTAATTAGGTAAAGATTGTTACCCCTATTTCACTGCTAAGGAAAGCCACACCAAAGAGAATGCACAATTACTCTGTTCTGTTCAATCTGTTCAATTCCAAGCTTGTCAGACTGATACTCAGAAGCACTGAAGAGTAACAATGCTGGTTTTACTTAATGTTACCAGTGGTGCACACTTTATGCTTAGCAGTCCCACTGTGTCAGAATTATTTACATTCTGGTGATCCCTATGTTTGGGTCTCAACACAAGCCATTTTACCTTGTGTCTTAATCCAGAGGGCTGAGTACCTGCTCTTTGAGGTTCCACGCTCCATCTCTTGGTGGTACTGTACTAAGATGTGTTGAAACCCTCAAACTGAATGAACACACCTTGGGAAAATGAAAGACATTGAATGACTTACACCAGGGTTCACTGTAATTATGGTTACAATTAAGATATCAAATCAGGTAACTGTCCCTCCTTACATTGTGATTACCATAATTCCTTTCCCCACGTGAAGCCAAATGGAATGTCTGCCAGCAAAGCCTTCACAGGTACCTATTTTGTATCTGAGACTGATAGCATGGTTTTGAAGCATGTCAGAAATCTGTTGTCTGATTTGCTCTAGATCATGACAGCAATATCCTTCAGGTTAGATTCATCAAAACAAGTAACAATGCTGACCAAAACCAGAATTCTGTACTTAGAATCAAATAAAAAGAAACCAAAGATCCCACATAAGAATAAAGTGTCAGCTGTTGATGTATTTTGCTTTGCAGCCATTATGCCATCCCTTCTGGGAGACAAGGTAGGAAATGGTCTATCAAATCCTAGTACCAGAAAAAGAGCCCTGCACAGTGATTTATAAGAATTACTAATAAAATGTTGGATAGGAGAAATAATATTCTTTTCTCTAGGTGATCTGCTTTATATTTTTCTGTATTTTTCTTGAGAGGTGACCCCTGCTCCCCAGATTATAGTGGACACAGCACAATATTTGAAAGGTGTATGGATTTCAGATTGGGACTGGCTTCTGTCCAACATGTTCAGAGCAGAAGCAGGATGAGTTTGGGCCAGGTTGCGCCCACTGAGGTGGACAGACATGTTTTGAGTGGTGTTTGTGTTACATAAGGATAAAAGTCTTGGCAAATATTCTTGCATGCATCTTCCACTGCCTAAATAATTTTGGCAGTTTTGTTGAATAAATCAGGATTGACTTCATATATGCAGTCGCTGAACACTTTTCAAATGTTGTCATATAAATCTCTTCGATTTCACAACCAGTTTATGATGCTCTCTTATGAAGCCATTTGGCCCTAGTGAAAGCTTTACTCAGTGACTCTAGATGTAATGTATCTCTTCAGTGTTATAAGGCTTACCAGCAACACTGATGCAGTTTGCAAATGAAGTACCCTTTACACCATCTCGCTATTACTAAGGATAAGGGTGGATCTTTTCTTCAAACCAGGGAAAAATTGCAGGAATGTGTTGAAATGGATCCGTACAAAGGAAATCTGCATATGGTATCTCACTACATCAGTTGTTTTACTCTACATGATTTTAAACTGAATGCCATTTTTCTGCATGTGTTAGTTGGTTGCAACTGTCATTTAAAAGTCTTTTATAGATGAAAAACTGGAGGCAGCTGAACCTTGGCTAAAACACGTCTGCTGTAGTGTCATCTCATAGGGCCTCAGGTTTTCCCAAACCTCTGCTGTTTGTGGCACTTCTTCTCTTCTCTGCTTAGCTATGAATCAATTTTATAAAGTTCAGCTTAAGCAACCAAATCACTTTTGAGAATGAAAGAAAATAAATTTTCCATTATTAAAGAAAAAGTCTGCAGTATTTTAGAACAGCTGTACTGCTGAGGTGGGTGTGGGTAGAATGTTCAAGTCTGGTGGGAAAGTTGCCAGAAAGGGCTTTGTGCATTTGAATGTGCTTAGAAAATAATAGCTCTGATTTTAAAAAAAATTTTGTTGTTGTTGTTTGGGGGTGGGGAGTGGGGGGTGGTGGCTGAAGAAGAATGTTCTCAATTGATTGTTTTCCTCATAAGGAAAATGACACAATTCAGGTCTGTGAACAGTGCAAGGCTAACCTGCCTTTGAGGGAAAACCAGAGGCTGTTCTCTTTCTGGACTCAAGATGACTTCAGGAGGAGCCTAACACATAAAGAGAGCTCCACAGAAAATCTCCTTCACCCCATTTTTGCACATGGGACTTAGACACAGTCCAAGGTCGCTCTCCTCTCTATGGTAGAGTAAGCTTCCATGAAAAGAAGTGGAAAACTGCTGTTGTAGTCTTCTTATTTGGAGAGAAAAATGCTTTTTACCCTTTGGCTGAGCTGTAGGAGAGATGGTTCTTCTTACTGCCTTGCCATCCTCATCCTACAGAATGTGTAGCAATATAGAAACAAAGATTAATACTCCTTCCAAGATTATTCTTAGGATTTTATGACAATTGAGAATGACTACAACGTGTTATGCCATTAAATTTTCCTCTGCACCTCTGTAGCACATTGTATCAGCTACTGAACCTTCAATACGTCTTCATGCAGCATTTACCTATCCTCTGTTGGTCTTCTCTCCTGTTACCTATCGAGAGTGACACTAAAACTTCCAGAGGAACATATATGGTGATGCTCCTCTGAGCCTTCTGGTTACTTGGGAGAGCAAGGACACTCCAAAGTGAAGTGGGACAGGGAGGAGGGTGCTTAATGCAAGAATTTTTTCTATTACATTTCGCACAACTTTGAGTTATGATGCAAAACCCAGTAAATGATTGTGTTTCTGGGTCCTTCTAGGGTAATTTTTTTTTTAAAGGCAAACACTAATGTTTCAAAGATTGATTCCCATGGACTCCAGAACTTCAGTCTCAAGAGACATCTGTATGAAAGTAATTTAATATCAGAGTCATTTAATATCACAGAGCTTGCTCACACGAGGGAATTGACCAGTGTTGCTACAACAGAACAGCTTTACTTCAGTGTAACTCCCCCATGTGGACGTTGTGCTCTGGAATAAAACTGATTTAATTTTGAAATAATTACTCTTACTAATTGTTCCAGAATAGAGTGTCCACAGGAGGGAGTTATGCTGAAATAGCTATAACAGAATAGCTACAGCTCAGCTGATTAAATTCACTGGGAAGGAGTGACTTGTGCAAGGGTGGCACAAGATTTACAAGAGTAAAATGTAGTAGTTAGCTCTGCTCTCATTGACAGGCTGGGTTGCTAGTGTTAACTGTTTCTCCTGTTACAAAGATTTGTAGTTTCCTCAGTATTCTGGGAAACTACAAGAACTTGATAGTTTTCTCCAAGGAACTCAATAAGTTTAAAATAAAATACAACTTTGTCTCTTCACCCTTTAACCCCATTTCTTTTAACTTTCTAAATCAAATTTACTTTTGAAAATACAATTTTTGGATGAAAAATAAGTTGCTTTTTTTTCTTACTCTGTTCCCTGATTTGTTGGTACTTGTCAGTTCACAGACCCATCCTGCCTCTCATTACCTCTGAGTTAAAGAATACCTTCTTGAAAGATCTGTTCACCTTGGTTACCCTATGGTCAGCCTTTACCACTAAAAGGGTGGCAGGATGTCCAGATTTTGGTTGTCTTTCCCACTCCCCTATGTGCAAAGAGCTGTTTTCTGACACCGCGTTCTCTCTATTTTCCAAAATACATTTCAGTCATTGCTGACAGCTGCCTGAATTTCAAATGGCTGGGAAAGGAGGTGCCAAATAAAACCCAGAGGTGCTAAATAAAAGTAAAATTGTAACTTCTCTCCTAAAACCCACAATTGCAGAATATGTTTTGTGACTCCACAGAAATTTTAAGGGATGGTGGTTTTCTGTAGAGAGCAGAGTTGTATGCTTTAGTCCTAGCTCTGCTAAAGTATCGGTATGTGGCCTTAGTGGAATATCTTGTGTATCACAATTTGCTCTCTCTATGCACATAGGCATGGTATAAGGTGTGTCTTATCAAAACCATAAGGTACCAGGTGCTGTGCCACTGCAAGGGATAAACATGACTTCTTATTGCTAAGTTTGCAAGCTCTTAAAGCAGTGGGAGTAAAGGTGCTGATAACCTCTGTGGCATGTTGTAGGCAGTAATGAGCTTACTCTTCCAGTTCTTTGAGCCAGTTCAAAGTTAGGTGGTTGCATTGCCACAGAGATGAGTCTGAGTTAATACACCTTGTTTTCCAAGATGTAGCACTGTCCTGACATAGCCACTCATGGTGCACAGTAACCTGGCTCACCTCTGGGAGTGCTGGCACAGAGGGCTTGCAGCCAGCCAGAATACACAGTATGGACACTGAACACAAAGGTTCCTGCATGAAGATTGCAAGGGATTTAAAATGGTCACCCCCAGTGAACCTTTTAACTGGGTTTCTGACTTGCAGAAGAATGCTCTTAGCCAGTGTACTGGGAAGGAAGAATTGGGTGGAGAAGAGGTCTGAAAGTGGAGGGAAAGTTTAACTACAGTTAAAATCAAAGTTAAGCCAGTAAAATGAGGTCAGGTGGCTCACTGTTCTCAATATAGAAACATGGATGTTTCAAAATTGTGATGATTGCTAGTATAGGAAAGAACCTGCACTTAATCTAGCGAGAGAGAGCCTGTAGTGAAAGGGACAGAACATGCCAAGGTTGAGTGAAGTTCTCGTGGAATCACAGAAAAACAGCTTTTCCTTTCATCAGGAAATAGCCTGTCCCTCCCCTGTGCTATTTCCAGTGAAGAGAAGCACCAGGGGAATCCTCTCCACTCTGCAGCAGTCCTTTACACATTGAAATATCGCTGTTCCTCTTCCCTTTGGTTTTCTCTTCACTGGGGAAAACAGTTTCAGCTTACTCAGGTTTTCCTCATAGCTTTTGCTGTGTAGGTCTCCACTTGCTCTTGTTGCTCTCTTCCAGACTGTTTCTAGCAAGTTCCTGTCCCATTCATGCACTGCACTTGAGGCTTTATCTGTACCTCACCTGGAGGCTGAAGGGCTACTTCATGGATTCTAAGTACTTTATATATGCTGGTATGGTTTTTATTTGCACTACTTTTAATGTGAGGAAAAATAAGCCAAACATTAATTCACATTCAGACTAGGACTCAAAATGAAAGAGGGGAATGGGCTAGACCAGGGCTTCTACCAAGCCTAACAGGAGCTGGGAATATGGAGTGATTTCCTGACACAGAAGCAGTGTAAGAGGAGAACCAGGAAAATGATAAGGAGCAGAAAAGTAAAAGTGAGATTCTCTCATCTAAAGGCAACAGAAAGATCAAGCAGCTTTAGAATTAAACGGTTTTGCCTTGCTGACAGAGCTGCCATGTTTTGTCTAACATGAGACCCATATTCATCATACAACTGTTAATTCAGACAGAGTGTTTCTAATCTGGATGAGGAGGTTGTCCTGGTTTTGGCTGGGATAGAGTTAATTTTCTTCCTAGCTGTGGTTTGGATTTAGGATGAGAATCATGTTGGTGACACAGGGATGTTTTAGTTGTTGCCAGGCAGTCAAGGACTTTGCAGCTTCTCATGCTGCCCTGCCAACAAGACGTTGGGGGCTGCAGAAGCAGCTGGGGGACACACACAACCAGGACAGCTGACCAAAACTGGCCAAAGGGATATTCCGTACCATATGACATCCTGCATAGAATATAAACTGGGTGGAGTTGGCAAGAGGCACTGTGGCTTGGGAACTAGCTGGGCATCAGTCAGCAGGCAGGGAGCAGTTGTGCTGTGCATCGCTTATGTATTCTTTTACCATCATCATCACTGTTATTCCCTTCCTCTTCTGTGCTATTAAACTCTTTTAATCTCGATGCACAAGTTTTACTTTTTTCCAATTCTTTCCCCCATCCCACTGGGTGGGGAGTGAGCAAACAGCTGTGTGGTTGTTTTAGCTGCCTGCCAGGTTAAACCACAGCAGAGGTAATAGAGGCATGCAGGTCCCATCTGTACCTAGAGAGTGACTGTTCCATGACTGCTTGTGTTCAGATCAGGCTAACGGGAGGCAATCTCTCTGAAGTGTCACTCCTTAACTGTGCAGTGACTAATAAACTTGTTCTGTCTGGCTCGGTGGTAACAGAAGCAGAAAGTAGACTGAGGATTAAACAGAGAACTGAAGAAGATCAAGGAAACCAAGTGGTTTAAAGGACTACTTACTTTTTGGTTATGGAAGGTGTATTCACTTTGTCATTGCTTACACATCTGCATCCTGGCTGAAAAGGGGCCCCTGCATTTTTCATGCTGCAACTTTAGCAAAGCTCTTCAAATGTTATGCTGCTGGGTCGCCGTGGGTACTTTTGTCCAGCACACTCTTTCCAAGGGTTTTTACTGTGGCAGCATATTTCACTGTTTTTCTTCAAAACAGCGTCTCAGCGAATATGAAAAAAAAAGTATTAAAATATAAAAGCTATAGAAGGAGCTCAGGTAGAGCAGAGAAATCTCTTAATGTGGCCACGAAGTGCTGATCTGTAACAACTGAGGCTTTGAGCACTGAAAACTTTTAATGCCCTTACTTCTAATCTAGTGCAATGCCTCTGTGGGAAGTGAACACTCAAATCTGCACTTAATTCTGACAAGTTGAACCGAGGCACTGAAGGGATTTTTGTAAAGAAAGATGTCAGACAGATCTGTTTCTTTGTCCTGGTTATTGAGTTACTGAATTCAGAAATCAGTAGTCTACGTGTCCAGTGATACGGTACTTTTCAGTCACTGGATAATTACCTCTGCAGAAAGAGCAGAACTGAACATTGTCCCAGTGCTCCCATGTGTCCTCGTTTCTCAGCAGATTTGTAGAAGACTAAAGCTGTTACCAGTAGTACAGTGAAGCCCACTAAAATGGGTCACCCATGGCACTGCTGACTGCCCTGTTTCCAACACGTGGCATTATGGCAGTGTGAAAAATTCCTTGAGGAATATTTACTTGGGATTGATTAGTTGGTAACTGTAACTGTAATATGCATTGAAGATTTTTCTTCATTAAACTGAGAGACACGATATTCATTAAAAGGAAGAATGTTTATTCTGTATCAAAAGGAATTGTAAATCAAACCAACTGCTTGCCTCCTAGACTCCTACAGCTGCTGTGCTGGAAGTAGAGGGGATTCAGTAGGAAGAGCTTTTGGACGGCTCAGAGACTATTTTGACTCAGGTGGTCAGAATAGTCTCTGAGGTCCTGTACTGACATGCTGCACTGCAGTTGTTTCAGTAGCAGCAGCTCAGGTTAAAAGTTGTCTGGATATTAAGATGAGGGCAGTGGGCACACCATTTGCCTGTGTCTCTCTGGACACAGTCCCTGGGTTCCCCCCAACAACTCCCCGTGCAATTCAGAAAGCAGTCAGCCCTGTGCTTCCTCAGGCCTCTCACCCTTCCACTTGCTATCTTCTCTAAAAATCCCAGCCCAACATGATAGCCTGGAACATCTGATTTGGTAGTTAAAAAACAGCTTGCAAATGTGCCCAATTAAAAGCTCCAATGTGAAGCAGTCCTCAGAGGGCTGCAAGATCTGATCAAGGGGGTAAAGATTGGTTTTTCTATCCTCTTAGCCTGGCATGTGAAGCTGTTTCTTAAAGAATTTAAACTATGTAATTGAGGCTTTTTGTTTTGTTTTGTATTTTTCTTGAAACAGGACTAATATGGAAATTTAAAGATCTAAGTGGTCCCTTCTGAAAGTTCCTAACATTGCTATCAGTATCATTCCTTTTTATAAACAGAACTGTTACAGTTCTAAGAAATAAAGTATTCAAAGAATGCACTCATAAAAGATTACGCATACAATGGAATTTTTTAGCCTCAATGGGAACAGAAGGCTTTGTGAGAAGTGTTTGTGTGCAATGAACATAATGTTTAAATCAATTTTTAAGCTGTTGCTAATGAAACACCACCCTTTGAATACGGGGCGGCAAGGCACACATCCTACAGATGCACAGGGGATCAGTTCCTGCCCGGCATATCAAGGCCCTAGGGGCTTAGAGTGCCAAACAACTGTTCAAAAGGAGCCATGCTAGAAGGAGAGAGAGAGAGAGGAGCAGGACAACAGCCTGGAATGCAGCTTTTGATGCAGGAGTGATGAGGTTTATTCCCTTAGCTAGTGTTTTCTGTAGTTTCCATCATATGATTTGGCAGTTCTGCGGAGCTGGTGTTAAATACATCACACGGGAGTGTGACAGGGATGCTTCTGAGCCTTGGGTGAGTGACAGACCTCACAGAAAAGCTGTTCCATAACAGTTCCTACCTGTTCCACTTTTGCAGTCCAGCTTCTCTTTCTGTTGTGGTCTCCAGTCTGTTTCTGCGGTCACCTAACTGACCTGACCACACTTGCAGTGGTTTTCTTTAGAGGGCCATGGCTGGTGACACTGCCCCTACTCAGGTTTTTCAATGAGTGGGGAGGTTGGGGGCATCTTTCAGACACATCCTCCCTTCACACACGTCATCTGCTGCTAGAAGTCCTCCAGGCAGATACCCTTCACAACTCAACCCCAGCATTGCTCAAGCAATACACAAGTAGGGTTTAGGATGAGCTGGTTGTTCTGAAGGGTTCGGTGAATGGTTCAGATGGGTATGTATGAGTTGCTTCCAAAAAGCTGTGAAAGTTTGTTTCTTGAGTCTGCTAAAAGGTTCATTGCCAGACAACATGGGTTCTTGGTCTTGTGTGGATACAAAACCTTGCCATCCCAAATGTTCTCTTGTGCACACACTTCTTCCTAAGAACTGCCATGAATTACAAGCAAAATGAGACACACAGAGAAAAGCCACTGAGTAAATTTAGTAGTTCTTTATTCAGTGTTTAGATCAACTGTTGTACAGTAGTTGCCCAGAACTATACAGAGCTGAGTATCTCTGGTATGAATTTATCTCTGGAATTTCCACTGGTTAGCTGAGTTTGTTACATACTCATGTCAGCAAGGATAACCTGCTGGAAAATGAGCTGCTGGGAAACACTGAAGCTTGCTAGACCTTTCTTTGGAGTTGGGTTTTTTTTGGTGCTGGTTTCATTTAACTATTGCTGCATCTGGTGAGCACATTCAAACTGGGGAGAAAGAAAAAAAAGAAAAAAAAAAAAAAAGACAAAAAAAGCCTAGAGAGCAAGTGAGAAGTTCCTGGAATGTTACAAGCTGCTGTGTCACTAAGAATGGCAAGGTTGGCAGGCAGAAGGTTCCTCTCTTCAAAGCTGACACTACTCTGGGAAAATTTGATACTTACTAGGTAGTGAATTGACTGGAGCCATAACTACAAAGTAAACGTACAGTTGTTAACAAATACTAGTATCCTACTCTTACACCATTTCTCTTCCTTTTAATTCTTATACCCCATGCTTTTTCAGACATGCTTTCTGAATTGTATTCTTTGAAATCTGATGGTCCAGATGGCCTTGTGTTTTGTAGACCTAAGGGCAACTGGATATTTTAAAACTACTTCAGTTGTTTTCATTTTAAAGTGATGGTCCCACTTAGACAGTAAAACAGATTATTGTCTAATTACAGTTTACAGATAGCACTCACAGTGAACCAAAGATTACCTTGTATGCATTACAAAGAGAGAAATTATTTGATTCTTCTATCAGCATGAAAACTAGAATTGTTCTGAATCCTCAGAGAAAGCAAAGCCTGGTTCTCATGCTGTCCCATACACCATGCTTCCCAAAGAATGGCAGCTTCTGGCACATACAGCTCCTTTAGCCGGCAAATGTATGAGTCGTCTGAAACAAGAGGATGCGTTGTCCTTAGAAAGAGCAGCAGTGCCTGAACTGTGAGAACAGAAAACCTCTACCCACTCCCTTCACACGTGGACTCATGCCATTATGTGGATTGCATAAGCAAAGCGTGTCTTTTTAGAGTCTTCCTTTTCCTCTCCCTTAGTACTGTGCTGAGTGCTTTTCAGAAGGAGGGAAAAAACCTAAAGCTTAAGGGAGGTGTTGAGGGAATCTAGTTCGTATTGATTTTTTCTAACCTTTCCTTACCCATCCCTCACAGGCCTGACCAGGGTGAGAATTTGCCTCAACATTTACTTATTTCTGGCTGGATTAATGATTTAGGGCCTGATTCCCAGAGCCACTAAGTTGAAAGGCTTTCTTTAATTGATCCTGATAAATTAATTCATTAAAGAAGCTTACCTCTCCTGACAAGTTAGGTGTTCTTAATTCAACTGTGTGGCATGGTAAGCAATATTTTTTGCTTCATGACAATGTTAAAAAGATTAAAACTTTTATTCATTCCAGTCAAAGTTGAACATAGGGAAGAGAGAGATAAACGAAGGAGTATTCCATGCAAACATACCAACAGGTTTCTGTAAAATTAGAAGTTGGGGACCTATCCTCTTGTTAGGAGTGCAAACTGAATGCATCCAAGAGGTCTGCAGAGTTCCTGTGATGTAAACTAGTGTAGTCACTGCTCATGCCCCCTCTAGGCAAGCGCTAGTGGCTGTTTCAGTGACCGAAAGAAAAAAAGATCTGTTTTCCCCCCCTTTTTTACTTCTTCTTCATGTGTTAAAAACCACAAGTGAGTTGTGATGGTTTTGGGGTGTATCTGCATAGTGACAGCAGCTCCACCCAAACCCCAGGCCACAGAGGCTGGTGACAGCTCAGACTGGCAGCCATTTTGATGCATGGCTGTGGTCTGGTAGCTCGGGCACGCGTCCCGCCCTAGTGCGTCTGAGCCGCTTCCAGCGCTGCGCACATCCAGGCATCTGGAGACGCAGGCAGAGAAAATTTGCACTTGTCTGCACCTGAGTGTGTAAACAATCCCCTCTGATGCTGTAACAGCCACTCAATTTTCCGGTTCCAGTGGAGCATAGCAGATCATGAAAAGCTCGCAGCGGCTTTTAGGGGAAGCAAAGCACGCTGACTCAATTTTCACTTAGCTTTAACTGCAGCCAGGCTCGTCGCCGGCTTATTAACAGCGCTTGGCCGCGAAGGGCTGTAAAGAGGCGGCTGCGGAGCATGGGGCAGGGAGTGGGGGCACGGTGCTGGGGAGCGAAGCGTTGCCTCTGCCTAGAAACCTTTGGTTTCTGTAGATGCCATAGTACACAGCACCTGCCTCGCCGCAACCAAGTAACATTTGTGGGCCTGAGGAGGCGAAGAGGAAGGCCTGGCCGGGCTGGGAATCGCAGTCGCGCCGGCGGCTTACGAATCCCCGGTGCCTCTCTGCACAGGCTGGGTCCCCAGCGGGGTTCAGGCCGCCGCTCTCTCCCCCGGAGCTCTCATGTCTGTCCGGGAGAACTGCTCGGGCTTGGGAGGGAAGGAGGGAGGGAGAGCCCGGGGCCATGCAAGCGAGGCAGGTTTAATTTGTTGTTTTACAGATATTGGTCACACGGGGAGAGCGGCCGGTCGAACACGTGGGGAGGCGTTTACGTAAACGGCCCCGCGTGCTACCGAGGCGGGCCCGCCCGGAACTGCGCGGGGAAAGGCGGAGGGTGGAAGCGCCTCCTCACGCAAAGGGCGGTGAGACGGGGCCAAAGAATGCGGGGCGGCATTCTGAAAGCCTCTCCGGCCGGGCCCGTGCGGGACACACACACACACACACACACACACACACACACACACACACCCCCCCCCCCCCCCACACACACCACCCCCCCCCCCCCCCACCGCGGCGGGCGGGGACGCGCCGGAGGCGGCGCTGGTCTCCCGGCTCCGCCGCGGCACAGCGCGCGCCGCGCCAGGTGCGGCCCCCGCGGCCGTCCCGCGCACGTGCGGCCGCCGTGTGGCACGTGCGGCCCCCCGCGGCGCCCCGCGCTCACGCCCAGGCGGCAGCGCCGCTCCGCCAGGTGGCGCCCTCCCCCCTCTGGCAGGAGGCGTGGAGGGGGGGGGGTGGGGGAACCGGGCAGCGGCGGCGGGATCTCGGGTGCCGCCGGAGCCGTGGCGGCGGGGCGGTCTCGCCTCGCAGCGTGTTTGTGCGCCGGGCGCCGGCACCAGCCCTGTCAGGGACGCCCGCGATGGGCTGGGGAGGGGGTACGCCCTGGGGCGGAGGCGGGTGGCGGGGGAGCCGCGGGCGCTGCCCTCCGCGCCGCCTTCGCCCGGCCGGCGCGGCCGGCCCTGGGACAGGACAGGCCGAGGAGGGTTATGTGCCCTGGGTAAACTGCTCCGCGTCCAGACAAGTTCGTAACGTGGGGGAGGCGGAGAAAGTTACCCAAGCAGCTGTACGCCACGGCTAGGTCCCATCGCCGAGCACCCTTCAGTCCAAGCGCGGTGTGGCGGCAGGACGGGGCTGCCGGTCTCGGCCCGGCTGTGCCGCAGGAGCTGCAGGAGCAGCGTTTGCAGCCAAGCACGGTGCGGCCTGTCGCTCAGCAGGAGATGCGAGATACGGGTGTTTCCTCAAAGCTTCCTCCTGGGGCAGCTTTGAGGATGGGGGAAGAGTGAATTTATATAAGTCTCTCTTAGGAGGATGGGTTGGGGGGCCAAGTTTAGATCCTGGTTTTTGTCTAAATGAACTCTCTGCTTAGAATCAGAACAGGAGCACAGAACTGAAGCTGAATATTTAAAAAAAAATCCATAAAATGTCAAGCCCTATCCAGGTTTGGGTAAAGACAGAATCACAAGGTTGGAAAAGACCTTTGAAGATCATCAAGTCCAACCATTCTCATCCTAAACTAAACCGTATCTCTAAGTACCACATCTACCCTTTTTTTGAACACATCCAGAGAAAAAAGACATTTTGTTTACCTGTGTTTTTATGAAACATTATTTGGCTTCAATTATATGTGAAGCAAATTTTATTTTGGCAGTCTAGAGGGCTGCCATGAAAGGGAATTATCCTTCTGTCGGCTCTCATGGCAACTGATTGCATTTCTTCCTGATCATGAGCAGGCTCTGGGTTATTACCAGGCTGCTATATATATAGATTTTCTATGCGTGTATTATTATTTGCTACTTATCATAAAAGCTGAAATAAATAGTTGGATTGATTGACAGTTGTTTGCGTGCAGATGGGGTACACCTTTCATAATTTTAAACTAATACCGTGATAGCTGTATAAAATACATAGCTTCACTTTACTATTTGTGCATAAGGCCCCAAGAGACAGAAGTGCTGCTGATGTTGCAGGCTCTTGTCTCAGTTTGCACTAGTTTTATAGTGACTGGTAAGTACTCTGTTGTATTTTTCAGAAAAATGTGAATTTACCAGAACTGTCTGAGTGGCAAAACAACTGTTTTGCAGACCTTTGATGATTTTGAACTTGACAAACAGAGATACAAATGTGTAATGCAACACCTAATACAGGCTGTCTTTACTTTCGATGATCCATTTGGTATGTTTTTTACAAAGTGCTTTTCATTGCTGGGGTTATCTCTCCTGTAACCATTCTTAGGTAGGAGGCTTGTTAGTACTTTGCACTGTTAATACACGTTCTTGTTCATCTCTTTCTAGACTAGAGGCTTGAATAAATTCCTGGGGGCCTGTCAGAAGGACTCCCCATAGGACAGTGAGGAAGTTGCTTCTCTATGCCTTGGAGTGGGCTTAGCTGTGAAACGGGAATTGTTGTATTTATCTATGAGAGGTCAAGACTTGGAGGTGAAAAATGTGACTGTAAATTCAAACCTTTAGGAGCAGATGAATTGCTGTCTAGAGAAGTCGAATGAAAACCCCACCCTTTTGTGGTGACTGATGCTGTTTCTCTGAAGCTTTTTGGAATAGAACCGAAGTATTTCACATGTACAGAAATCTACACAAAGGCTGTCCAAGCTTGTAAAGCATCAGATGGGCCAAGCTCACTAAATACGTGCAAGATTCCAAAAGCACTTTGGAAAAATCTTATTTTCCTTCCATTGGCAACGCTGAAATTTTCATATGCCTGCATAAAAATGTTTATCATGCATTAAATTATTACTATATGGCATTTATAAAAATTGTTTCCTTCCTCTCACTGCTCAAAAAAAAAAAAAAAGATTATCTATATGCACTGTTTTTACCACTGAAGTATTGACCTTCCTGACTATGACATCCTCTAATCAAAACTCAGTGTATGAACATACGTGATCGTGATCAAACTGTTTGGCTAGTGGTGATTTCTATAGTGGCAAATTAAATAGATTCTTGTTGTTTCCACAGGATTTTTGTAATGAGAACAGGGTGGTGACAGTGGTTTTCAGTTAAAAGTAACAATTATTTTTGTGACTTACCAAGCTGCTTCTTTCAGATACTCATAACTTCCCCAGCTTTCAGGCAGAATTATTATGTTCTTGCTTATAGACAAGTGATAAATTTGTCAGGAAACTTTCAGCAGAACATATCCACCCTTTTTCAGTCGTGCTGGTGCCAAGTATTAGAAACCGCAGCTACAATGAAGAATGCTTCTACTGCTCCTACCAAAACATAAACGCACACGTGCCTATCTGAGCAGTGATTTAGCTGCATATACTATAACTTGTCCTTTTTTTCTTTTTTCTTTTTTTGTGGCTCTTGCTGAGTCCCAAAACTTTGAAGAATAAGTTTTAAAATTATGACCCCTTGCCCAGATTTTTCAATACCTTGTTATTTGCAAGTAATGTCAAGGACACAGGAATGTCGTGCTTTAGCAGCATCTCTGTACTTAGTTTACCTGGGCTTGGTTGGCAGATTGCAAAAGGGAAGGAACAAATAGAGCTCCTTTAAAATATATTCCCTGTCTGTGATGTGTTTTGACGTTGGTCTTTGTTGTGCAACATTTAGCTCTGATTTTCAGAGTGCAGAGAAGTGCTTTTGTGCGATTTAAACGTCACAGGTTCTTCAAAACTCGAGGCATTTCCACAAACTCTTCAGGAAAACTTTGTGTTTTGCTGCTGCTGCTGCCTTGCTCAGCTAGAAGAACAAGCATTAGAACAAGGGCTCCCAAGTTCTGTTTCCTGCTTGGTTATCATCTGGCCATACAAATACTTCCGTAATTCAGATAAATAGGCATCCCTTTGGGCTGGTCATTACAACCATTTCACAGGCGAGAGAGAACTCAAGTTCAGGAAGGGATACAGGTTCACAGAGTGAGGGAGGAATCAGCGTCTGAAACAGGAAGAGGCTTCACTATATGCACGTCAGCTGTTTCCTTACATCCAGGCAAATTACTTTGTCAGTCTGCTTTCTTACCTGAAAACGGAAAGTGGTAGAAAAAAATGTGATTAGAAGAAAATAGCCCTTGGTTGTTTAATAGCAAATTCTTCCTTTGCTTATTAGCCCTTTTATTTGTTGACTATGTGAAGATAACTAGGGAAGATGCTGGTAAATTGTAAGTTAATGCATTGTGTAACGCAGAGCTCAAGTGCAGTAAATTTCAGCACAGTCCATGTATTTTTCATATGTGGCTCTGTCCTCAAGTTTCAAAGGAATACACATGCAAGCCAAATTTGAAGAAATTTTTTTTGGAGCTTCCACACTGAGAAACTTATTCAACCTTTCCAGCAGCTTAGAAAGCTATGCTTTTGAAAGTTTTTATGTAGGTTCTACTTGTATTGACATTAATAAAGTTGTTAATCATTGCTTTTCCTTCTGGTCTGAATTAGAACACTGTCCTCTCAGACCCTGCCGATTAGACCTGCTGAGCCAGAAGGTGACTCTCTTACTTGTTTATCCTATTTATTTTCCTTCTGCTGTCTCTCTAGTGTCTCAAAAAATTAGATATATATTATTTTTTTTTAGTATGCTGTCTCCACAGCTTCCCCTACTTTGTCCATGGGCTGCAAAAAGATGAAGAAGGAACACTGTAGTGAGAAACTTGTTTTTTTTCTGTTCGCCTGCTTCTCATGAATTTAGCTATGTGTTGAATGTGTACATGCCAGGTTGGTAGCTCCATGAAAGATTCGGTATCATACGTATCCTAGGAGAGCTGTCATAGCCTGTCCCTGCTTCATTTTCGTTGTGCTGCATGTGTAATTTCATAAATAAACATTTATTCACAGAATGTAAATTTGGCTGAATCATGCTGCATATGTGAATCATTTATTCTTGAACAGGGTAACGTTCAGTAACTTAAATATTATATAACCACTTCAAAACTTGTCCATTTGAAGGAAAAAAGAAAACACAATTTTCTTCTGGCCTCTTCCCTTCATTTCCTTAGAAACCTTTTCAGTTGTGATTCTGCTTTGAAACACAGAAAGCATTAGCTCCGTTTTATTCAGCAGAGCTTTAGCTTGTGTTTATCAAAGGAGTAGTGGAAAAAAATAACCTTTAACTGTCTTTCGCTCCTGTTACCCTTTAGAGCTGACACTGCTCTGAAAGAAGGACTCCAGTTACCTTGTGTCACGTGCAGCACCACAGATTTTTGCTACATTTTCAGCATTTACCATACAGGAGCAAACCCACTGCTAGGGACTTGACAAGTGTCACTGAGAGGCACTAGGAGAACGGGTCTGTGCGCCCAGCCTCACTGGTGTGCTCAGCAATATAGGAGAAAGTAAGTATTTCACACATTTTACAGTAAACCCTGGGCTCCCTTTTGCAAAACTAACCGCAGGGACTGCTGTTTGCAGATGTACACATCTGTAGCTGTACATCTGCACACATTTGTTGTAGGACTGTAGCAACCAGACAAAAAAAGCTGCATTCCTAGACTGTGCAGGGCCTTGTCTGATGTAAGACAGGAGGAGTTGGTAGTTACGTAGCACGAGCATGATTCAGTCATGTGGCCGCCCTCTGAAGGTAGTTGGTAGGGTAACAGGAGGAGCGATTTAAGTATCTGGGTGTTTAAACACACATTTCCCCATTGGTTCTTCTTACTTCTTGGAAGTAGCAGTTTTACTACCATGTAACAGGAGGAAGGATCAGCTTTCCTGTGCTTCCTATCTAGTTTGCCGTTGGTTTGCCCTTAAAGAGTTCGACAGACTTGGTAAGCTCAAGGGGATGGGGCATTGCCTGTCCCTTCTCTGTGAGTGCCCACCCCGCTAGGTACGCACAAGGCCTCATGCCTTCATCTGGTTCTGAGTGTTCGCATAGAACAGCAAGCTGTCAGTTTGGATCACCCAGCAGGCTCTCACATGATTCTGGTAACTGTTGTTCTTCTCTTGGACTGGCAAAATTTGTAGCTGAGCGTGAATGAAGAGGCCAGTCTATCTGATAAAGCTGAACTGCTGTTTTAATTCTAACTACAGGGGCAAAGTGTAACAGTAGAGAAATGGGATATTAAACTTATACCAGGTTTGTACATAGTTTCCCTTTCTGAGGGCCTGAATTTCCTCTTCCCAGGGTGCCTAATAGGTCAACCTTTTCTCACATTTCTCATGCAGGAGCCTGATTTCTCAGTCTCAAGACAATCACTCTCACTTTCTCTCCAGGGTTCTTGAAAAATTTTTGAATCCCTGAATTCCTGCTTTCTCCTATCTGTTGGGGGAAAAAAACCCAAGCCACAACAAAAGAGTTGCCAACTGAAAGAGTCGTCAGGGCCTGGAACAGGCTGCCCAGGGAGGTGGTCGAGTCACCTTCCCTGGATGTGTTCAAAAAAAGGGTAGATGAAGTACTTAGGGATATGGTTTAGTTTAGTATGTGAATGGTTGGACTTGATGATCTTAAAGGTCTTTTCCAACCTTGTTATTCTGTGATTCTGTGAAAACAAAGCCAACCAAACAAAAACTCAACAAGACCCCTTCAGTTTGTCTATTACAGGTTCTGTTATAGGAAAAAGACAAAAGACAAAAGTCTTATGTCTCAGGTGTATGGTGAATAGTGTTAATCTAGCCCCACATTCATTTTCCAGCCTGTCTGTCCTGCTGTTATATTCACTCATTGTCTGTTTGCAGTAAGGAACACAGTAAGTCCGTGTGTAGGATATGGGAATTATCACGGGCAGCTCCAGATGTATTTACAGAGGAGAGGCATGTTCTTTGCTTTGAGTCAAAAAAAGTAAAACGAGGTATTATTGGCATTCACCCTCAAAACCAAATCAAAGCAGGGAAGGCATAAATTCTTACGTAAAACATTTTTCATGCTGAGCGTGGGATTTAAAAGATCTAGGTGATTAAAGATCAAGCCTGTTTGAGACTTAAAGGGATTTAGTGCATTTAAGTCCTGTCTGGACACTTTGGGCTATCCTGTTGTACTGATTGTTTTTGTTCCTAGTGGTAGAAAACTGGAGTGCAATGGCTTCTGTGAGCGAAACTGTGTGTCTGCTACAGTACTGTCGGGCTCAGGAAAGCACAGTAGGCCAGATGGACGTCTAATGTGGCTAGGCTCAACAATCCTGAAAAGAGGATGTGGTTTGATCTAAAGTGAGAGATATTAACTTAATATTCCATCTGCAAAAGAGTTCCACTGTTCTGTTTACATTAATTCTCTGAGCCTTCCTCAGCCTGTTCGGTACAGTTCTTTGGGTAGTTCACCCTGTCCCTTCACAGGATATTTCTTGCAAAGTCTCATCTCCAAGAGCCCCCTCTTTTCCCTCTCACTTTACCTTTGCAGACCTTGGCACTTGGCTAACTATTCTTCCTGGCCCAAAGGTTCTGGCTGTGGCCCCAGCAGTGCCATTCAACACTGCTGTTGAGTCAGGGGAAGGGCTGAATACAAAACATGTGCTGCTCCTGCTCCTCGTTACACAAGCTATGCTTCCTGCCTCCTCAGTGCCCAGCAGAGCTTGCAGTGCAGCTCCTACTTAATGAAAACATCTGACCAAAAAAATATAAATTGTCTGTTGCCAACTTAGTACTTTCAAGACACTCTTTAAGCTGTTCTGTTGTTCCAGAATCCAGCTTATTTAATCCTCTGCTGCTTCAGTAATACACCTTCTGTTTCTGGAGCCCGATCCAGTTTTGTGTGATCGACCTTAGGACGCAGGGGTAGGTAAGGAAGTGGGAAATGGTTTCTGTTCTTGCACTAAACAATTACCTATTGTGATTTTCTAGCGATGGTGCAGTCTCTGTTCCAGAACCAGTATGATAGAATATTATAATGTAAACCCTGTATACTGTTGCACAAAATGGCCCTGACAGCAGTGTCTGCTTTTAAAAATTCAGCCCACTACCCAGCAGAAAAGTGATGCTTTTCAAAAGCAAACATTTGAAAAAGTATCTTTACGTCATTGTAAGCAAGATGATTTATATGTCTTAAAAGATAGGAAGAAACTCATCAAAGGCAAAAGGAATATCCAAACTCTTCACAGCTTGAAAGGGAAGAGGCTCATAACTTGTGGTGTTCAGGATACCAAAGAGCTGAAGGCCTTCTGCAAGGGAGGCTGAGCTCAGTAATAAACCTTGATCCTTCCACAGCAATCTGGAAGCAGTCTGAGGAAGAGAGTACTCCACCTGCTCAGCCTAACGAAGGAACAACGCTGCCATAAGCAGCAGCCTTTGTGTAAGGGAGAACAAAATTGCAGTGAACTTCAGAGAAAGTTCCAAAAGACAAAGGTATGATGCTGAGGCTAGAGGGGGCTGTGTAGGAGTAGGTAGTGAGGGATGATGGTAGCAGAGAAAAAAAATACCATGAGGGTTTGAACCAAGGATACGAATGGCATTGATAGGAACACTGCAGGAGGGGAGAGGGCTCTCTGCAAGGTGCACAGATGTGAAATTTAGAACACCCGGCTTTTACTGCTGGCTGTGTGATCGTGGCAGAATCTTCTCCTTGTGTCTAAATTATTCAACTGTAATCTGGGAGCTTGTCTCATAGGGAGTATTCGTATTATTTTGGTATTTGCTAGGTAAGATGTAAGAAAGAAAAACTTTAACATTAACTTAAACTCTTTATCAGTGACATGGATGATGGAATTGAGTGCACCCTCAGCAAGTTTGCGGGTGACACCAAGCTGAGTGGTGTGGTCGACACCCTAGAAGGAAAGGAAGCCATCCAGAGGGATCTGGACAGGCTGGAGAGATGGGCCCGGGTGAACCTAATGAGGTTCAACACTGCCAAGTGTCAGGTGTTGCACTTGGGCCGGAAGAATCCCAGACATAGATACAGACTGGGAGAAGAGCTTCTTGAGAGTAGCCCTGCTGAGAAGGACTTGGGGAGTCTGGTGGATGAGAAACTTAACATGAGCCAGCAGTGTGCTCTTGCAGCTCGCAAGGCCAATGGTATCCCAAAGTTTGAGGGTCCCACCACCCATTGCTCTCAGTGTAGTCTTTAGCAGCCTGTTGTACCATTGGACTTTCACAGGGGCTGGTGCACGGCCGGGACTGTGATACACCCACTCCATGCCCAGGTGTCTGTCAGGGTGAGTCCCATTGTATGAGTCAGTTCCTTCTGGGGTGTTGTGTACCACAGGACTTGCTTTTCAAGGCCTGGGACAGTGCTCTGAGAGGTGGCATGGGACACAGGATATGTTTCCAGCCACCTGGTCGTTGCTTCCACCATTGATTTAAGTGGCAAATCTGGATTTCAGAAGTATTTGAACTATTTTCTTCCATTTCTCAGAGAATTTTGCTGCTGTGTTGCCCCAGTGTATTGCCAGTGCTCTGGAGCTTCACCCTGATCCAGTGCAGTCTGTTCCAGCCTCTTTGGAGTAGCCACAGCATTTTCCTTTCACATATTCTGTCACTCCCTAAGGGTCCTGTAGTTGTTCGGGGGTGAAGTTCCAAACCATTGGAGGGGAGAGGGCCGTGCCACCCATGACTATCCAGCCTTGGGGCAGAACTCTGAGTGGTATTCTTAAAACCATTTTGTACCCTAAAACAAGGCCTGAAATGCATTCAGGAGACACGGCAATAGGAGCATGTTGGCTTAAACATCCCAAGGGTATTGAAAATTTTCAAAAGCTCTTGTAACCAGTCAGAAGGAAAAAGAGGAGGTAAAGGAGCACCTAAAAGTTCCCCCCTGAGTCTTTCCCATAGTTTGGGTGCAATTATTAATAAATTCTGAGAGGTGTTGTGTGAGGTATGGGCATGGAAGCAATGCCACGTGCAAATACCAGCTGAGGCTCATGACCACGGCTGATGTTGTATCATAAGCTGATCTTGCCTAGTACAGCAAAATGAGAATCACGATCCCATCCCCAGAGGTGATGAACAGTGGCACAGGGAATACACACAGCAGCTGTTTGCATAACACAGCCATGTGAACAAACAAATCACTATTGTGACCAGAAACTATTTAACTAGTAGAATAAATGCTTATAACAACCTTGTTTTAACATGCTCTGGTCTGATCTGTTGTTCTCTCCACCCTGTATGCCCCACGTTTGGTGCCAAAAAGGGCTGTCATGGGTTAGCTCCAGCCAGCAGCTGAGTACCACATGGCTGCTCGGTCGCTCCTCATTTCCTGGTGGGATGGGGAAGAGAACAGGAAGAAAAAGGTCAAATTTATTGCTTGGGATAAGGACAGTTTGCAGCAAAGGAAGAAGAAAATACTTTGAATGTATAAAGTGAGGTGGTACATACTGCAGTTTGCATATTGCCCAGAACCCAATGCCTAGTCCAGCCCTCAGCAGCAATCCTTCCTGGCCAGCACCCCCTCTCACGCCCCCACCCCTTATACACTAAGCATGACATCATATGGTATGGAATATCCTTTCATCTAGTTTAGGTAAGCTGTCCTGTCTGTGTACCCTCCCATCTTCTTGTGAAAATTAACTCTATCCCAGCCAAAAAACAGGACACTGTATTAAAGCCTCAGCTAATTTGAGAACTACCCTGTTAGACACACAGGTACCATGTTGTCATCGACAGTGTATTTTTTCATGCAAAAGCAATTGATTGTGCTTACCCTGTGGTGGTACTTACCAACCTCAGTCATTTTAAAGTTACTACGTACATTCACAGCTCAGGTTTTGTTAAACAGTTTCTGAACTTTGCAGTGTTCTTGCTCTAAGCTCATAGGTACAAGGAAAATCCTTAATATTTTCCATTGTGTCAGGTGGGGCAGACACTCTTTCTTTAAAAATCAAAGCTTTCACTATGCCATTTTCCCTGCCAACATCTCTGAATGCTGAATGAGCTAAATTTCACATTTAGGGGCCAAAGTAAATATTTCTCCCACTTACTGCTCGGTGTTAGTCTGATTCCGCTCTAAGCTACAGTAAAGATGTTCCTGGAAAAAGAAAGCATTGGCTGATGGTCGTCTTTCAGAATGTATTAGAAAGCTGGATGTGTTCTGACCATCAGGGATACAGGATTTAAGCAAAAGTAGATCAAGAAGGTTTTGATAGTGTGCGTATGTGCATGCCAACACGCTGGGGAGTATTTATTTTGGGTAATATGAGCTGTCTTACAATATAGGTAATTAGTCTGGCTCCTTCTATAGGCTTTTAGTATGATCAGCTGATAATCCAGTTCCAGAAGAGTATTATTCTACTTACCTTTGACATCTGTGCTGGAAACTGGTGAAATTCCCAGAGCTGTCTGTCTCCCTTCATTGACTCCAGAGGAAGCCTATACAACCAGCCATGTCTGGATACCTAAGTGACTACAATTATCTATGATAAATCCATAATCTATGATTATCCCAAATTTGTCCCATTTCCTGCAGCCTAAAACATTGCCTCCCAAAGCAGAGGGTAGCTTTTTAACCACACACGTACCCTTACCCGTCAGTGGCAGTTGTTTCACCTGCTGTGTGATGTAGGAAATGTGCGAGGCGTACGCTCCAACATTATCAGTCATGCCCCGAACTCGTGCTAAATTACTGTTTGATCACATTGCATCTCTTTCAGGGAAGAAATTGTCTCTGTATGTCATGGTTTTCCACAGTGTTTTGGTAATCTGCTGAAATGCTGGCTGCGTGTGCAGATGTAAAGTCAGCCGCACAGGATTCTGAGGTAGATAAAAACCTCCTTCTGACGTAAAACCAAATCACGCTGATAAAGAATTAACCTTATATCTAGAAAATGTCACAATCTGAATTTCTTATGTCTCTGATTTTCCAAGAGCTAGAAAAAAGTGCTCGATTCCATTCAAATGAGGTGTGGCAGACTGTAGCTCTTAATAGTTTAGGTGGTGGCAGAAACTAAGTAGAACAGGCTTTGTCTGGTATCCACAGTGATTGCTACCTAAAAAACGTTACAGGTCTCTCTCTAAGCAGTTTTCCTTGCTGATTTGTTTGATCTGGATTTATGCTGCAAGTCATGGCTTCTGCAGTAGGGCTGAACACAGGTAAAGGCATGTGTTGTACGCTGTAGAGGAAAGAAAAAGGAAAGGGAGAATGGGTGCAGAGAGGGAAAATAGACAGTTTAGATTTCCCTACACCACAGGCTCCAACTTTTTTTACCCCACTATTTCTTGCATCGTATATTTGGCTATAAACCAAAACTGTCTATCTCTTCGCTAAAAGAGTAATGCCCAAACTATCCTATAGCTAATCCTAGCCATGTGAATATAGCTTGGTCCTCTAGATTCCTCTTCCACTGTATTTTGTACCCTCCCTCAAGATTTCTTCTAGACTGATGAAAAAGCAACTTAGACAATATCTGCTAGTTGAAAGAACAGAGAAAAAACACTGAAGGCACAGGCAGTGTGTCTGGATGCTTGGGAGAAATGGTGATCCAGTATTTTTGTTCTTACCAGAGGTGAAACAATATGACAGGCTTAGCAATTCCAATTGCATGCTTCAAAATGGCATCAGATCATGTTTGAAAGACTGTCAGAGCAACAAGAGGTGCCTGCCCAAAGGGGGTGAAACAGCAGAAATTAGATAAGACTCGGTTTTAATTTATGTGAAATGGGCACTTCCAAAGAAGGCTCCTGGGCAAGATCAAAGATAAAGGAAAATCAGTAACTTTTGCCTAAGAAACCCACAAACAGGTAGTTAGAAAGTAAGTCAAAGACAGCAGTTTGAAGGAATGGCTAAGATCCCAGAGTGCCCACAGCATGCCAAACCAGTGAGGCACTGTGTGTTTGTATAGATAATGCTCTTCTCAGTGTCTGACTGAGGGGATACCTGGTGAGTCTGTCCTCCAGATCTAATCATCATCATCCTGGGGACAGCAACCTGTGGTAACTCATTTATAGTCATCACCCACTTATAAATACAGGATCTAGGAGTTTGCAAAAGTGTGGAGGTTTGGTTGGAGCTCAGAAGAGCAACCCATGGTGGGAGTGCATTCTCACTTTGTGGCAGAGGGAAGGTAAATGTGGATTCACACACACTGAGAAGTTCTGAAAGTGCAGAAAATTCCCTCACCTTAGTCTTCAGGTTTTAGGAGACAACCCATGTCTGGTGACTTTCCCCTGCTCTCCTTCCCAGTGTATCCAGACAAGTACTGCTCATTACATGCTAGTCAAACGCCAAATTTCACATTGTTTTGTTTAGCTGTCCTTGAATAGTTGTCCTGGAAAAACTTTCTAACAATGGGCAAAGTGTTCAGTACTTTTCTTTCTCACACACATAACTCAGAAGTGTCTCGATAGATTTTTTTTGGTGGGTTTTTATTTTTCCAAATACTCTCCAAAAATACTTGCCTTTGGTCAACAACCAAGCATGGAAGACTTTGGCCAAAAAGACTTAATATTTATTGTCATGGAAAGTACTTGATAACCTATGCTAAAATAGGTATTAATTATGTCAATGACAACATCAGTATCACAGATCTGGTTGGTAGCACTGCCTGCCTGCCCCCATTCTTCCCATAATAAGACCTTTCTTTTCCTTGCTTTATAACTTTGTCAAACTTAGACAATTTGGGCTGAAAATTTCCATGTCAGGTGTCTGCCCAAGGCTGATTATTTTGGAAAACTCAGTTCAGCCATTTCCAAAAATAAGACTAGAGGAAAATATGTTGGTTCTGACCATGTCTAAAAAGCTGTGGCAAACTTTTCCTTGAAAAGCTCTAGAACTCCATTGCCTTAAGGCACAGATGTAGCATTTTCTGGGGTGATGAGGCTGAAAGCAGAGAGGAAAAGCTTCACGTCAGTAACATAACGTCCATCGTTCCACTCAATGCTGAGCACATATGGTCAAGTTATAAGCCTCTAAGACAGCACATTTTGCACAGGCTCTGGAAAGACCTACTTCAATATAACAGATTAATATCCTCAAAGTCTCTCTCTGTACAGTCTGTTTTGCACCTTGGGCTTTGGCAAGGCTTTCTTTGCCACTACAGATGTGTACTATGTCTGACCTAGGTAAGGGCAAGGAAAACAAAGAGTTGAATCTCTATGGGGAGGAAAAGATTCACAGAAAAGAGGGGGAAAAAAGTAGGGCAGAGAGAACAGAACTGATTGAGCTTGTGACACGGGCAAGGGTAGAAACAGAGAATTGGACAGAGACCCAGTATCTGAGAGTTATGTGAAATACAAAGGGAGAAATTCACACTGATGGAGAAGGAGACTGGAACAGGGAACTGCTGGGAATGAGAAGGCAAATATGGTAGTAAGATGTTCTTTGAAATAGGAACTGGGATTGCTGGGAAAAAGAGACTGAATAAGGCTAACAGAGATGAAAGGGGGAAAGACACTAATAATGGAGCCAATGACAGGAGATGGGAGTAGATAGGGAGCTGAACATGGAGAGAAATGTGAATGGTATTAAGATATAGAGGTGGGATGGAATTATCAGTGGCTGGTCAAGGAGACAGGAATAAGGAAAGAAGGTCTAAAGGAGTGATACTCTGACTTCCTGAACCAGAAGATGAGTGCTATGTTTGAAGCCCTGAGGAATGGCTTCAGGGAATAGACTTGTGAAGGAAAATAAAATCTGCAGAACTGGGCCTAGACATAAGTAAAATACTTGGGAGAGGAAAGTCCATTTACTTGCTGATTATTTTGCTTATGCCAAAGCCCTGAAAGGTTGACAGGCTTCTGAGAAGGAGGAGAAGGAGGAGACAAGATATGCAAGGCAACGTGTGCTTCTCTTAAATCTCTAATCTGTTTTCTGCAGGAGCAGAAGTTCCTACTCTATAACACTTAATTGGGCAATTTGACATGGGTCACTCCTTTTCTGTGCCAGCCCTGAACAAGCACCAGCATTATCCCCAGGGTGGCACCAGGCAGATTTTTTTAGGGCCCCAAGCATGTCTTCCTCCTCTCTCTGGGTTTGGCTGCCTAGGCTCAGGATCTGTGGACACTACACTTTGCTAGTGCAGTGTCCACAGCTGACATTAAATCAGAGAAGCCTTGATGATGTCCTGCCTGCTTTCCTCAGGAACTGCTTCTGAGCTGAGGGTTTTGCCATTGGTTCTTGTCTGAGTTATGTTGCAGGTATTGCCATGCCTGCCCATGTCCACTTATCCACACCCGCAGGCTTGACGTCCAGGCCTGACCCAGACCTACCTCATCACTACAGACTTGTCAGTCAGTCTGGGCTCTTGACAGAATCTGGTGACCAGCAGCAGGCCTGTTCTGCTCTGTTTGAGTGCTGTAGGCCTGCTCCTACCGTCTCTTGGTGAGGGCACTATGCCTGTTTGCCTTTCCCTTGCTCCAGCCCCTGGCTCCCCTTCCTTTACAAACAGCACCAGTCTTGTTGCTCTGTGACAGTTTTGAGAAATCTGCAGGTGGCTCTGGACATCATGGGGGATGTTAGGGGAAAGAGGACTTACGTAAACACAGTCAGGGAGGATAGGCATAGGCCCTTTGAGAGCCTGAGGTGGAACTAAAACTGGAATCTCAGTATTCCTCCACAGTAAGCAACTCCCTGTGAAATGCACCATGTTTTCTGATACTTTGTTTTACCATGAAATGGAAGGCCTAGCAGAAATGCAAATACTTGTTTTGCTGTGGAGAAGTAATGTTTATGACATTCTACAGATGCATGCTAATGTAAGTTGTTATTTTGTTGTTGCATGTTACAGAATCACAGAATCACAAGGTTGGAAAAGACCTTTAAGATCATCAAGTCCAACCGTTCCTGTCCTATGCTAAACCATATCCCTAAGTACCTTAGCTACCCTTTTTGAGTCACATCCAGGGAAGGTGACTCAACCCCCTCCCTGAGCTGCCTGTTCCAGGCCCCGACAGCTATTTCAGTGAAGAACTTTTTCCTAACATGTAATCTGACCCTGCCCTGGCACAGCTTTGTGCCATTCCCCCTTGTCCTATCTCCTGTCACCTGGCTGAAGAGACCATCACCTACCTCTCTATAACCTCCCTTCAGGTAACTGTAGGTAGTGATAAGGTCTCCCCTCAGCCTCCTCTTCTCCAGGCTAAACAGCCCCAGCTCCCTCAGCCGCTCCTCATAGGATTTGCCCTCCAGCCCCTTCACCAGCCTGGTTGCCCTTCTCTGGACTCGCTCCAGGACCTCCATATCCTTCTTGTGGTGAGGAGCCCAGAACTGGACACAGTACTCGAGGTGCGGCCTCACCAATGCCGAGTACAGGGGCACAATCACCTCCCTAGACCTACTGGCCACACTGTTTATGATACAAGCCAGGATGCCATTGGCCTTCCTGGCCACCTGGGCACACTGCTGACTCATATTCAGCCTGCAATCAACCAGTTAGCTATCCACAGTGTAAAAGGTGCTGTTCAGTGATCTATAGAAGACCATCCATGAACTAGAAATACGAAAAAACCACGTCATCTTAAATAAGGTAGGAAAGTAAACCTATAAATAAGGTCTTACTATCGTTTGTACCAATCCAGTAACTAATTTAACACGTGAGGTTGGAGCACAGCAGCCAAGTGCAGTGTGTTCTTGCCTGTGGAAGTGCAATCTCAGTAAACAAAACAAAAGAGAGGAGGGTAAAAGGTGATTGGGAGGTGTGAACACAAGTGAAATCAACAGCACCAAGCCAGGTGAAAAATCAAATTATAATCCAGGTTTTCTGGCTCACGTATGGATCACACTGGCAACAGTCAAAGACATGGAAGATGTCATTGTCTGAGATAGCCACCATTTCCAGATGGTCTTTGACCATTACATTGTTAGGGGGGTTTTTTTGATAGGAGAGACTGGGAATCTGTCTTGAGAGGAATCTGAAGGGAAAGGGTTGTGAGGTGTCTTTACACATGAGAGCGGGATGAAGAACCATAAAATTACATGCTTTTCATTGGTGGGTAACCCCTTCTTCCTTGATTTGATGCTTTATTACTATAGTTTTACACCACTTTAGTCATGGTAGTAACACTAGGAAAGAACTAGGAGGATCAGGAAGGAATGATCTGAGTGTGGCTAAAATTAACTACATTTTTGAACATTTATCCTACTATTTTTAGGGGTAAAATAGTATGTTTTTGTAAAAATTCATCATGTTGACACTTGTTTTACTACTGAAGCAGGTTTTTCAAGTCCTGGTCGAGAATGTAAATGTCACTACCATATGTCAGCGTTCATAAACTCGATTCTGATAGAAACACAGTCTTCAGCTCCAGTAAATGTGAGCTGAGTGCCCAAGTGTCTGGAGTGAATCCTAATATTGTACATTCTTACTGTAGTGCATGGAAGTAATTTGTTTCTGGCAGTACGTTACGTGATTATTTTATGCAGTAACTCACGTTTGACATAAAAAGACAGAATCTTATTAATAAATCCAGAGCACAGTTTGTGTCAACAAGTGCGTAGCTGATGATCCTAAAGAAAGCAGCACACCTCTGCTATTCTCTTGGTCAACCAGCTTTGACTTTCAGATGGCCAGTGCTTCTCTGAGTACTGCCGAAATGGCTGCTTAGGAAAGTAGGATGTATTTGACAGTGTGCTTGTCATTAAAAGAAACTAAACTAGTGGAGCAGCGCAGTTCATAACAGCTGATGCCATGTAACCTAGGAAGAAGAGAATGTAAAGTTGTGTTGTGTTGCATACACAGTTTCAAAGTACAAATAGGGAATATTTTATCTAATGGGAACACCAGGAAAGAATGGCACAGCTCATCCCAAATAAGTGCCAGTGACAACATTTTTCAAACTTACTGTTATGTATTTATTGAATGTAGACTAGGAAAACTACTTCAGGCATGTTTTTAAAAAATCATATTTGCAATTTAAAATAAAAATATTAACAGATAAATAGAACAGCAGTGACATTAAAACTCACAATTAGATTGGAGTTGGTACTTCACCAGATTTTGAGGTATGTGGACTTGGGCCACTCAATTTAGAGGCAAAAAAATGGCAAACATGAAACCCTTTACCATGTGGGAGAATTCAAATCTAATTCTATAGTGTCTGACTGAGGCCCAGGCCTATAGCATGGTATTTGCCTGCAAGCGTGTACGCATAGGATATGTAACCTGAAAGGGAGATCCTGTTTCATTATACCAGGGGTATCTGGGGTAATTCAGGGGGAGTAGGAAGAACCACAAGCTTACAGCTGCATGAGTAAGTGAAGAATATGGTCCATGGTCTCTAGGGTGTTAAAAACCATAAAAAAATTAGGACAGTCTCTTGAACATTTTCTCTGCTTTTTTATACTACTGAAAACTACTGAAATTATATAACATTTAATAATCCCTTCTTTATTTGTTAGGTCCTGGAATTATTATTTCTTCCTGGCAACAGCAAATCCATCATTCTCTAATTTCCCCACCTTGGAAATTGCATTTTTTATTTTATAGTTGGCATCATCCTCAAAAGAAAACAAACAAGCTGCTAGTCAGTGAAAGAAAGGAAAAGAAACATTAAAGAAAGGAAAAAAAAAAATCTTCAAATCATGTTTAGCCCCATCTGGCCCTAGAAAAACACAGAAATGGGTGATCAAGTACAGTTTCCAGGATGGGCTGCCTTTCAAGGGAAACAAAATCTGGATATTTCTATGTCTAGACCACAGAACAAAAAATGCTTTTGTGCTAATTAACCCATCAAAAGCTTACAAACCCTGAGTGGTGCTCAGCACATATGTAGGGAAGTTAGCAGATTTAAGCTGACAGAGAGGAAGTGTGGGAGGGCGCAGGCGGGGAGTCGGGAGATGGGTGTCCTACTGCTTACTGTACCCATGGCTCGCTCTTTGATTCGAGGTGTGTCAATAGCTCACTTATCTCTGCCTCATTTTTCCTCACCGTGAAGTGGGGTTGTGACATTACTCTCCCTCCAAGAGAGCTCTCTGGTATCAAGAGAGGAAAAATGCTAGGAAGCAAGTGGCAATTCTTGCTCTCCTCCGTGGTATGTAATTTATCTGGCCCTTGTCTAAGTGGAAACCACGGTCTGTAAGGTTGTGTGCTGTAGTCAGATGTTAAACAGCCACCGAGTAAGCACCCAGCCGTATCGCTGAAAGGCTATATGCACCTGAATATCGTCTATTCCATGCTGCTCTCACACTGCACATGCTCAGAGAGGAAATGAGTGTCTTTTATTCCAAGGGAGGTTTAGAAGGATGTGCTGATATTTGCCCCTCAGAAGCATTAACTATGCTTTAGGCCAATTTTTTGAATGACTAAATCATGTGTACCATGAGCATGCCCTTAAATAATAGTTTCAATATGGATGGCAATGAAAAAGTAGAAATGATACTTCACCCGGGCAGGTGCTTCCTTTGATTCCTGCCATGCTTCACAGCCCATCCCTGCAACCACCTGTCAATTCTGCTCCTGCTGGTTGCAAACACAGTGGAAAACATTCACATAAGACTGCTTTTTTAGTTAAACAAATACCCACTAGAAGACAGAAAAATCCACCTTAGCTGCATCAAAGAGAAATGTGATCAAAATACAAGCCTGCCTGGGTCTGGGAAATAAAGCTGAATTGTCTGGTATCTTGAGTTTTTACCTCCTGCTCCCTTGTCAGCTCCATCTAACGCTTTGGCAACCCTTCCACTGCTCTGTTCCTGCAGCTGCCAGCTCAGGCCTAGCTGTACTAATTTCACTGTCTGCATTATCCCCTTTCCTGCTTGAAAACACATGTTCCTCATCTGTTTACATGCCACCTTTTCCCTGGATTGGGCTCAGCTTTCGCAAACTGGGGATTTCAGAAACTGCTAGGAAGGGAAGTTGGTTAAGATTTCTTAGCCAGTGGCTAAGTGGAACTCTCTGTTAGACCTTCAAAACTTAGAGGTATCTTTGGTAACACAACAGAGTTGTTACTGCATACTCGGAGGAGGAACTTGGGAAGGAAGGGTCAGCACCTCTGTACCAAGCAGAGCTGCTGTGCAGGATCAGAGGAGTCTGTCCCTCTGGGTGGACTGTTGTCCCTACAGGACAGCGCTGAGGTGGCAGGGTTACCTGCTGGTCAGGGTTGGCAGGAAGAAGAGTAAGGGGTGGGAGAATATGGGTTAGAATAGGTGGAAGCAACAGAATATGCATAGTCTTTTTCAGACTGCATGCAGATGTCTCTACTTTCTGGAACTTGTAATTTATTCCATGTTTCTAGACATTTCACACTAATAGATCACTTCAGTGTGCTCCTTAGCATCTACCTAGCTGATGTTTAGGTTGTCACCCACTGACTGGTAGATTGAGAAGTGCCCAAACAAAACTTTACAGTCCCACCAGGTCGAGATGCCAATTCAGTGAGTACGAATCATAGAACCATAGAATCTCCTGAGTTGGAAGGGACCCATACATAAAGACTAAGTCCAACTCCTGGCTTCACACAGGGCCAGCCAAGTCAGAGCATGGGACTGAGTGCATCATTCAGACACTTCTTGAACTCGGTCAAACTCGGTGCTGTGACCCCTTCCCTGGGGAGTCTGGTCCAGTGCCCAACAACCCTCTCAGTACAGAACCTCTTCCTAACATCCAGCCTAAACCTCCCCTGTCACAGCTTCATGCCGTTCCCTTGGGTTCTCTCACTGGTCACCAAAGACAGGAGGTCGGCGCCTGTCCCTTCTCTCCCTCTTGTCAGGAAGCCATCAACCATGATCAGGTCTCCCCTCAGCCTCCTCTATGCTAGCTTAGAAGTTTAAATAAGTATTGGTACCTTGAGATTTGCCTGGTAGGAACTCCTATCATGCTTCTCTCTACCTTTCTTCCACTGTACATTTTGCCTTTTTCTCTCCCCAGCTTCCTCAAGGGTCTTTTTATTTGTCACTCTGCATCACTGAAATCTGTATTTTCACCTCATCTCTCCTTCCTTGCACCTGCATCCACTCCTACCCCTATTTGTCACTGAATCATAGACTCGCACCGACTAGCTGAGATTGAACCTCTCTGGAGGTCTCTAGTCCAGTCTGAGTGTTCAAAGCAAGGTCCCCTAGAAGGGGCTGCACGGGACCATGTCCATTTGGGTTTTGAATATACCCAGAGTTCACTGGAGTATTGTGTCCATTTCTGGGCTCCCTGGTTCAAGATAGACAGGGAACTATTAGAGAGAAGCCAGTGGAGGACTGCAAGGATGATGATGAGGGGACTGGAGCATCTCTCGTATGAGGAAAGGCTGAGTCCTGGGTCTGTTCAGCTTGGAGAAGAAAAGACTGCGAGGGCATCTCATCAGCGCTTATAAATACCTGAAGGGTGGGTGTCCAGAGGAAGACTCTTCTCAGTGGTGCCCACTGACAGGACAAGGGGCAATGGGCAAAAGCTAGAACACAGGAAGTTTCTTCTCCAAATGAGAAAAAACTTCTTTACTGTGAGGGTGACAGAGCACTGGGACAGGCTGCCCAGCGAGGCTGTGGGATCTTCTCTGGAGATACTCAAGACCCATCTGGACGCTGTCCTGTGTAATGTGCTCTAGTTAATCCTGCTACAGCAGGGAGGTTGGACTAGATGATCTCCAGAGGTCCCTTCCAGCCCCTATGAATCTGTGAATAAGATCCCACCCACCTTGTTCCTTTCTTAACATCCTCCTCTTTCTGTTTTATTCCCTCAGTTGGGTGTCATATCAAATGCTAGACTGTGAGAGGGCCACTGCAGTGGAAAAACAGTAAGAAGTACTAGCTGACTACCAGATAAGACTCTGGGAGTCATAAGGCTGCCTGTGCTGGGGTAACAAGTGCCCCAAGACAGAGGGGTATTGTCAGTGGAGGAAATAGGCTGGGCAAGGGCAGGAGCTGTCTCCTGGCCTTCTCTGACAGTGGCGACAGAGAGTTGAACACAGTATTCAGCTTAGTGTTGGCCTGAAGCTAGAGAAAGGGAAGCGGTGCCAGAAGAAAATCTTCTCTGGAGAAAAGGAGCTCTAGCCAGAAAGGCGAGTATTTTAGAGGAGAACGGGGTCAGGCATCTTCTTCACTGAGAGGACAATAGGACACGGGTTGTTATTCACATAGAGTTGGTCACTGCAGCTATCTGGAGAGTGGCAGAAATTTCAAGTTCACTTGGGGGACACAGGGAGAATACTGTCCAGATCCTAGAAAATACTCTAATGCTGACAAAAACCCGAAGGGAGCTTTGATAAGAGAACTTTGATAAAAAGTGGCATTATAGGGTGCAGAACACATTGGTGCAACAAGGTTGCAAAACAGCAAACTGCAAAGTTCAGATTCAGCTTTACATCCATTGCTGTAGCATATTTCAGCATTTCATTTTGTCTTGTCGAGCTAGTCTCCAGTTCTAAGATATGAGAGTTATTTGCCCTTCCAAAGACTTTGTGAGTTCATAAGAGTGAAACCTTTAAATCATATCCTGCTAATACCCATGCCAGGAGCGTGAACAAAGTGTGAACTCCAGAGGACACAGTAATAAGGGAAGTCAAGTAAGCTGACCCTTTAAATCTGGTAAGCAGATTTTTTAAAACATTCTAAGATTTGATAATATGAAAGAAACTTGTTTGAATTTGGAGCTTTGTTATAATTTATTTTAACTCCTGGGTCAAATGCAGCATGCCAGCATATTAAACTAAATCTACGTAAAGCCAGACTGTCAAATTAATGATGATTTATAATCTGTGAGATTATAACATTACAATTAAAGAAAGTATAAACTTTGAACAATCCAGCTGTGAGTTCAGCTTTGGTCACTCAGGAAACTAACTTCTGTCCTTATCGTTCCAAAAGCATTTTCTTGGCTAAATGGGAAACATTTCCCTTAGATTGACTCAAGTGTCTAACTTCATAGCTGAAAGTGGAAATATCTTGTTATTCTTTCTAGATAGATGGCCTTTCTACTTTCTCCAAATATCGTGTGCATGCATTTGTAGTACATGCATATTCCTGATGCAAACCCTCCCAAAGGTAGGTCTTCCGTCAAGTAAAAATGCATTCAGCCCAGGTTTCCTCCACTGAGGATTGTGCTAACAACTGATTTTTGTTCAATAGCTGATATTTAAAAAATCAGATCTAAATTGAATTTTCTATTCCTGCCCAGTGTGAATAAATTACAGGGGGTTTTTTAGGTCAAATTAATATTTTGGCATTTAAAAAGAGCAGAAAAGTGGAGATGAATTACTAGATTTGAGGAATGTGGACAAACCCAGTGAGGAGGCTTCAGGGCTTTGAGATAAAACAGGAGCATTCGGCCTTTGGCTTTTTCTTTCTTTGCTCTTTGTTAAACTGTTGCAGAATACAGCATTCTGTCAGTGCTCAAATGAAATGCTCCATGTGTAGGAAAATAGTTATCTTCCTCAGTTTTTCCTCTAAAATAAAGTAGACCAAAAAATTGCTTTAGTCTAATATTAAAAAAGTTTCCTGTCAAATGAAAAACAATGATTTGCTCATTCCTACTGACTAGCTTTTGATAATTTTAAGTGGAAGCAAGATCCACGAAGAAACAGCAGTCACTAGTAATTTCCCAAGCTAATCCTTGATTTTAGGTTGATTTGAAGAAGCCCAACATTACCATAAAATGCCCCATGTCCTAGTAACTTATTATTTCTTTTTTATCTGAAAAAGATTATTAATCTAAGTCACATAATTATGCAGCATCATTCCTGTTAATGTTTGATATCATTACCGTAGAATGTGGTGCTATATTTTATATGAATATATTTCTTTGCCTTCCCAAACACTTCAATATTAAGTAGTCACTGTGAACTTAAGCAGAGTATCTTAAAAAAAAAAAAATGTGGAATTACCATGTGGAAAAATAATGTGCTTTTCTCACGTAGGCTCATTTTGTTTATTAAGGAAAAAGGTGAGCAATATCTTTCACATTGCAACTCTGCTCATAAATCTGTTTCAGGGACATGTTTATGTAAGTTTAACAGTTCCCGAAGGGTGAAAGCACTTTGCAGAATAACTTGGAAAATGGCGTTGTAATAGTTTGGTAGGTGGAATTCTAATTTGGTGATTCATAGAATCACGGAATGGTCTGGGTTTGAAGGGACCCCAAGGATCATAGAGTTCCAACCCCCTGCCACAGGCAAGGCCACCAACCTCCAGGCCTGGATCTACACAAGGTTGCCCAAGGCCCCATCCAACCTGGCTTTGAACACCTCCAGGGATGGGGCATCCACCACCTCTCAGGGCAGCCTGTTCCAGCACCTTCCCACTGTCCTACTAATTCCATTGGAACCAAATTGCATTAGAAGTAGAAATAGGCCCATTGTATGCAAAAAACATTTGCAATATCTGATTAAACACAGAAGTCATGGTGCTCCTCCCTAATAGTGTCCCACCACTATTTGTAGGAACCAAGAAATTTAGTGAGGACGCTGCTGAATGACATCATGAAATGCGAACATACATGTCTGCAAAATCTCTCACCCGAAGTATTGAGATCCCACTTTCACATGTGTGTGTTTGGAAGAGTCAGCTGCTTGAGCAGTAAGGAGAAAGCTTGTGATTTGGGCAACCACCACAGTAGGAGGAATGAAAATATGAGGCAGTAGTTACTTCAAAGTCACTGTGACCTGGTTACAGGTCAACGTTAGTTTGCCAAACCTATGTCATGACACTGAAGGTCTCTACAAACTCTGGACAGCCAAAAAGGCCTAATTTAGTTGAATCCATAGTCCACTGTGAATAGTTAATATATCTGAAGGAAGATCAGTGTTTGGCCTCACCTGTGCAAGCTGATAAAACCACGCTGGAAGCTGCTGCTTACTCACCCTTTATAAACTTGGGTCTTCTGCATAGTTAGGATTTTCCTCTCGCACACTTCTCTAATGAGGTGTTGCTGTTACTTTGTGAACTACTGAAACCGAGTAGCCAATTTCTTACCATTCCAGGATTAGCTAGTATTTAGGCTTCTCCCACGTTTTCCTGAGTGTTAAGGTCTGTTTTTTAGTTTTATTTGCAGCCCACCATCCTGCAGTGTAAGAGTTGTTTAAGTCACATTAACATCCCTGATGGGGACCCCATTTTAGATGCCATTAATTCCACAAGAGTGTGATTGGTGTTTTTTGCTTTTTTTGGTTTATAACGTTATTAAATTCCTTTGTGGTGTCTGGCAGAGGCTTAGAGGTTGATAGGAGGTAGTCCTGCTGAAATGAATTTGTGCCTTCAGTAGTGTGGTCCAGCCGCTTTGCATCTGGCCACGTGATGTCCAGCTGTTTCTTTCCCTGACGCTGCTGTTCACTCACCCCATTCGCTTTCCCTTCGGGGTGTAATGGTGTGACAGTTGTCTGAGCAAAAAATCCTTTGCGTAGCCACGGCTGTGTCAACTTGCCAGGTTGTAGTTCACAGGTAGCAGCCCTGTGGTAAAATGCTGTAGAAACCAGCAAAGGCTGCAGTGGGTTTTCGCTCCAGTAATTACCGTACTGTTCAGGATCTCTGCCTTTCTGCTTGAAGGATGATCTGTGCTGCTTTTGCTGGCTTTCTGGGGGTTAAGGAGAAAAAGACAGCATACAGAGGGACCCAGAGGGCTCAAGTCAAAATGACTTTTCCAGTCCTGATTCACTTGGAGTCTGTGAGGACAGTCAATTGATGATGCCATCACGGTTCCCGAGGTGCTCCCAGGGCAATGTCGTGGAATCAGTTGCACTGAGATGGTTATCTAGTTCTAAAGGAAATTTTAAGCATCTGAATTTAGGTTTTGATTATAATATAAAAAAAGATTTTAGAGAAATAAACACCACAAAGCGAATTCCCAGAAGGTTATTTATCACTCAGCATGCTGAGTTCTACATCAGTGGTTTGCATGGGCATTTCTGCCTTTGAAACATTTGTTTTGGAAACTCTTGCCCCATTGTGAAGCACAGAAAAGCACATATTCCTGTTCCTCATTATCGTATATCCTTGTTATTGCTATTGATACTGCTTGAGTGCCACAGTGTGGCTGGTGCCCCTCTGTCATGAGGGAAAATACTTCTGGCTTCAGATGCTGCATCATGTTTACTCAGTGGTCAAACTACTCTCTCACTCTCTCTTTTGTGCTTGTTTTTGTGCTTTGGGCTTTCTTTGTAGCTTCCCAGTAACACTGGTATTCTCTACAAAAAGGAGAGTGAGGTCCCAAGCTGCTTAAAGCAGCAAGAACTTTTGTTTAGATGTCAAAGAATGCATGAAAGAGTATTTTTCCCTATTGGAAGGAATCCTGATACATTGCAATTATTTTTGTTCCTGTTATGACTGCAGGGTAAGATTCTTTCTGGGTGTTCTGTAGGACTGGGATAGTGCAATGGCAAAGAAGAATTGTGGTGAGCTTTTAAAAAAAATACCTTGCTCTGTTAATGTTGAAAAGGTCAAAATAGGTACATGTCAACCTGAGGAGGTTTGGGCTTGAATTATCTGAAGAAAGAAAACTAAGGTCTGTTACCTGCACAGCATCTCACAGAGATTAGGGGTCTGACAAAGACATAGCACTTTTTGCTACTCCCGTGATGCAGTGCCACATCTCTGGTGGCCTGCAGCCTGCCACATCCATTATATCCCTGCAGAGTTTTTGGTAAGCTTAGTAGAGAAACAAAGTTGGCTGGCTGTGAAGCTGACCTGAGTCAGAAAGACATGGGTCTTCTTGAATGCTTTGTGGGGCATTACTCATGTGTGTAAAATCTCTAGGGTCCCTAACTTTACGTCTACTAAGGCTCCCATGGAGTATTGCAACAAAATGGACCCCAGACACAAAATGTCTCTCACAACTAGAATTTTACTAAAATCTTGAAGACCTTGTTTGTTTGTTTGTGTTTTAATTTGGGGGTTGTTTAGTTCTGGACTTTATTAGAGCTCCATATAGGCTTTGTAGCTCTTATTTCCCAAATCCAAAGTATGTCCTCCAGTGATTATTTTGCAAGATAAATGCCATATAAGATAATAATTATAATAAAATAAAATTTTAATAAAAACAATAAACCCCAAGTACTTCTATTTGATCACAGAATCACAGAACCATAGGGGTTGGGAGGGACCTCGAGAGATCATCAGGTCCAACCCCCCTGCCAAAGCAGCTCCCCAGCTCATATTGCACAGATAGGCGTCCAGACAAGTCTTGAATATCTCCAGAGAAGGAGACTCCACACCCCCCTGGGCAGCCTGTCCCAGGGCTCTGTCACCCTCACTGTGTAAAAGTTCTTCCCCATGTTGGTGCAGAACTTCCTGTGCTCCAATTTGCAGCCATTGCCCCTTGTCCTGTCCCCACAGACCACTGAAAAGGGGTTGGCCAATTCCCCCTGCATCCCATACTTAAGATATTTATAAACATTAATTAGGTCCCCCCTTAGTCTTCTTTTCTCTAGGCTGAACAGTCCCAACTCACTCAGCCTTGATTTATGACAATACATAGAAAAAGTACATTTGACTTTATGTAACTATACTTAATCGTGGCTGATGTGCAGGGAGGAGTAATGGTGTCTTGTCGGACTGACTAAAAAGTTTACTTTATTTGGACACGGAATATATTAAAACAGTTCTGGCCCATGATGAAAACGGATAGAGCACAGACTAATCTGTTGCCTCTTCTGCAACAGGATGTTACTAATAAAAAACAACAGTGAGAATTACTCAACATTGCAAGTTCAAAAATATTGGTTAGATAATCTTAGTTCCCATTAAAATGTTCCCTTAATGTTGTAGCATGTTCATTTGAATTCATTGGTAAATAAATGACATTTATGCCATTAAGCAAACCTACAGGAATGTCATTGTACCTGTCATCATATTTTAGATTTTCCATGATGACATTTTGGCAAATAAACTTGTTTTTTGTCTCCACGATTAATATGCTTTGAGATGACTAAAGGTATACCAAAATCTCTGATGGGAGCAGTCAAACTGCCCCTGTTTAACTGGCCAGCTCCATAACAGATTGAGGAGAACTCCCAGGTACCGGGTGTCTGTGTTCAGGTGGAGGCTCACAGCACAGGTCTTGAACTGTCACAGCTCATACTCACTTCCTGAGTTTAGTCTGATGGCCATTTTGATTACACCCAGTTTTGAGCCTATATGACTGTTTTTATCCCCCTTTTCATCAAAGTTTGCCCGTCTTAGCAAAATAAGTGTCTGACTATTCAGAAAGGCCTGTTAAGTCTTCCTGGAGGTTGTAGGTGTATTACAGAGTATCACTCCTGGAAGGAGTGCTGCATTCAGCGTCATCAGGAATGTCGGCTGTTGCAGCAGGACTAGGGATAGGAGTTGCAGAAAAGGGCTGTTACCTGAGAGGCCAACAGCAGAGAAGTTTGGTGGGCAGACCAGCACCTGAGTAACCATGCAGAACTAGGTGTACAAAAGCAACCAAGCAATGCATGAAGAGAGGAGGGTGCCCAGACACTTCATAAGTCTGTAATTCAAAAACCAGTTCAGCACACATTCTGGGCTGACACTTGGAACAGCATATTGTATTCAAACCTTGCTCTTTCTTCATCCATGCCTTTGTAGGGTTGCATTCAGCAACCACAGGTACAAATGGTTAAAGTAATACAGTATCTTGGACTAAGCTTGTCCTGTAAAGGAACTGCTGATACTTAGTCTCTGAGAGTGTTGAGAGAACAGAAAATTGGTGGGATGATGGGTTGGAGGAAGACACGGGATGCCTGTTGAGTATATTGCTTCCTATTCAAGTTCTCAGCTGGATGCCATATCAGGAATGTACTTTTTCATTTGGCCAGGAGAGTCAGTCCTTTTTCCTTCTGCAAGTGATTGTTGGCATGTGAACCTGAAATTGAAAGAAATAAAGTAAAGAAGCCAAGTACTTCATGTCAGTTTAAAAAAAAAGTGTTAGAGTCACGTACAACACTCTATGGTTATGATACTTTTGCAGTATTCTTATAATACAATAGCGAAAAATAACCAGCCCACACAGTTACCAGCTCGGTATCTGTTGTTGGGATTTGTTGGAAGAAGTGCAGTTATCCATCAGCAACCTGATTCTGCTTCCACTGAAGTCATACATACTTTTGCCAATGACTTTAGTAGGTGGAAGAACAGGATCTGTTCAGCCAGCACTTGAAAAGTTTTCTCAGTGTGTTACTGGATAAACGCCACCGTCTAAAGGGCAGTGGGTGGCCCAGAGAGGAGGAGTTTCAGAGAAAAGAGATAGAAGGTGCATTGAAATGGGTTGGGGACGAAGGTCTTGTGTAAGAGGAAAGACTAGGAAATGGAAGGGCCCACTGTGTCAGGAAGAAATACAGTAATGAAATCTAGGTTTGAGTTTTTAAGTGTGTTGTTTCATTGAGTGTTGATCTCAGAGAGATGCACCAAACAAATGGAAATGGATTTGGATGGCCAGTTGATGTTCATAGCTGTCGGCCCAAATGAGCCAGACCTGAAGTGAAGGTGTAGGAGGACAAGTGCCTTGGAGACAGGAAAAGCACTTTGGTTCATAGATCCATGTTTTAGGAAAAAACCTTCCAATCCTTCTAGACTGTCAGGTGACATTGTCTTCTAGGTCTCTTATTGAATCCTTCTAAGACTGCACATCAGTACTCTCTGTAGCCCTATCCTCTTCCTCAGTATTGACAAATCAATAAATTGGTTTCCTTGCCATTCCCAGGATCCACATGCAAGAGCTGTTGCAAGCATTTGGAAAACTGGCATCTTACCATCCTCCCTGCTCAGTGAAAAGTGATGCTGTATTTACCATCCTGAGGAAGGGCACAGTCAGAGAAGGGGGAATGTGAGAGGAGTTCACACATAACCTAGGAAAAAAATGGAATAATGAGCTTAACTATTCAACTATCATCTTCATTGATTTCCATTGGGCGGCCTGCTGAGAACATGAAGAATGGTGATGTATCAAGCTAGGATTTGTTTTTCTCCACTTGCAAGTAAGAATTGCCAAAAAGGGGTGTATAGCTCAGGAATTTATCAAGGCCACATATTTTTTTTCTTGTCTGTGATCCATAAAGACATCAGGAAGATGCCTGCTGGATACACAAACTATGGTTTCACTAGTCTCCACACAGTAGTCAAGGCACTACAAGGACAGAGAGACCTGAGTAAGTCTGGTCTTTGCTGTACTGCTGTTACCATAGAAAAAAACCCCCAAAACTCCACTAGATTAACTTCAGATCCTGTAGCAGATTTCACATGATATATTCATGCAGTTTGTGTATCTTACCTGCCCGTGGCTTCTTACCTTGATACAAATGGGCAATTGACTACAAGTACAGGCATCAACATACTTGTATCTACCCAATACCATCATGATAGGCATGTCTCTAGGTGTGTAGGACAACATGTGTGCAGAGAGACACTGCACCCCAGAGTACCAGCGTAAGGTGTATGGAAAGAGACCTGAAGGTGCTGAGCATGACAGTGTCAGGCTTTGAGAAAGCAGAAAGACCAGGGTACTTGTGTGGTGTAGGAGCACCATATTGGCAGCCAGGAAGACTGAGAGATTTGAAGCCTAGCTCTGCCATTCTCTCCTCTGAATGCTTGAACACACTACTTTATCCTTAGGTCTCACTTTGTTAAAAACATAAAAATATCTGTTGTTTCTGCAGCCTTTGTATTTCTGGTTTGGGAATCCTGAGAAAAGTGGATACAAATTAGTAAGATTTGGTTTGAGGTGGGTCTAAACCCACTATTTTAACAGGCAATCTCCTAAAAAAAAACCTCAACAAAACCAACCTCACCTGCACTGGCCTATTGACTGGAATTCCAGTAGAGAGGCTGATGTCATACCTTGAATCCTTTATGGTTTCAACCAGGGTTCAGGTGGCAAGACCAAGATCTGAAACGTAAGCGCTCTGCTCTTCTCATGTTTTCCTTTATTTCTTTCCATACATTTGATTGATTTCACATTATATGTGTCCCCTAACAAGGGTTCAAGAGATGATAATCAAAAGACAGAACAGGCCCTGGTGCTGCATTATCCTTCCCAGACTAACCTAGCTGGAAATAGCAATATGTATTACCACTTGCAACAGGAGAGGTCAGAGCACAGGATACACACTACATTTTTTACATAAATACTATATAAGGCTACAAGGCTATGTGCTAATAGCAGAAACTCCTAATTCACCTTTTATATCCCTTTTCAGCATTCACAGAGAGGGATACAGTGAAGATTTATGTACCAGATGAGCTAAATTAAGTGACAGTCTAATATTTCTGAATGACCTCGTGCCTTTCATTAAACCACCAGATCATCAAAGACGTATCTGTATATCATCCCAGTATATTTATCTGCCAAGAAGCTTGGCTAATATATTCATCAGTTTTATTAATGGAAACTTGTTTGTGTATGGTAAAGAACTTGCATTCTTCTTACCAAATGTTTAATATTTACAATGGAAAGATGTGCATCTCATCTACACGCTACGAGTCAACCACTGTGGTGTAGATGAGCACAAGGAAAAAAAAATTGGAAGGAAGGGGGACTTCTGCTCCCCTGCTATCTCCTTTTGGGCTCCTTCCAGGAAATACACATTTAAGCACTTCTATAAACCTACCGTCTCAGTAGAAATATCAACACCAATTGCATTTCAGCCTCTTTTACAACCTGATAATTGTATGTGCTTTTTTTAGCAACTTGGGAAGCTCTATTTCAAGTTGTAGTCACTGTTTTATATTGCTTAATGGCTTTTCCAATTTGCCCTGGCTAAACGTGCTATTAGCACAGTGTGTGAACTGCAGATGGGGATACACAGATCTCTTACCGCTGGGCAGGCAGCTGCTTAAAGAGCACTGGCGTGCCGTGCTCACTGCTGCACTGGAGAAGTCCTGCCTTACACCCGAGAACACGGGCAGTGCTTTGCCTCTGAAGCCTCTTAGCTGCCAAGGTTTAGATGCACAGGGAGGCCCCATACATAAATAAGGCAACACTGAGCAGGAGGAATGTTCCTTGTTCTTTACAAACATGCCTCCTTCTTGAAAGCCGTTTGGTCCGTGGAAGGTAAGACAGCCTTTGTGCTTTTGCCCACGGGTTTACCATACTCCTTCAGAGCTGCAGTGGGGAAGCAGGAATAAATCACAACCCAGAACTTTCATTTGTTCCCACAGGCAAATTTAAGTGCTGCTGAATTCTCATGCTGCACCGGGTGTCCTGTGAATTGTACAGAGGGCTGTGCTAGTGCAAGAGTCACACTCTGCTCAGTTGCTAATGGCTTCTTCTGTGTATCTACATCTAAGAAACCGCGCTATAGCAGCATGGCTTTCATGCAGAGTCATTATCTTTAGCTGCGTAGAACACACCTTTATGCATAGGCAGTTTCACACACACAGCTCGAGGTGTATTAAAAAAATGTTTGGGATACCTGTTATAAAAAATACATTATTATTGCCCAAAAATGCTAATTAAGGCCACACAGATTAATCAGATTATCATCTATGGCAGAATAAGAGAATGACTTGGATTTTAGGAAATAAAAAATTTAATATTCTTTTAAGTCAGCGACAACGTATTTGGAAATACAATTTAATTTTAAAAACTAAAATCTTGCAAACGAAGCTGACAGTTCTTCAGGTCTTATTTTTGGTGGGGTTTTTTCAGTTTCTTTGTTTTGTGTTTCCTGCAATTTTTTTTCCCAGTTGTGTTTAATACTTGCAAAAAAAAATTATTATCCCAAAACTCCTTCAAGAAAAATGCAAACTGACAGCAGAGTATCCAGGAGAGAGCATTTAGAAATTGGTTAATTTTGATAAGAACTGATTGTTTGCAAAAGTAAATGCAAATTACATTTCATCTAATCTGGTTTGTGCTTTTTAAAACCGTGAAACTAAGAATATCAAATTTAGGATAGAACGGCATGGTTTTATTTCTAAAATATAATGTTAGAATGCTTGTACCTCAGTAGGAATGTAAACTGTTAGTTTTGCCCTGTGTGAAGAGCCTTCTTGCAAAACACCATAATAAGGGGAGATGTCTAGATTCTGTGATCTCCAGCCATTTACTCATTTAATTCATTTATTCATTTCACTTTGTTTATTCTTTCCACACTCTTGATTGAGGTCGTGGTGTAGTTTACACTGTTTACACTGTCTGTAAGTTTCCTTTTCACCTTTCACAGACTCCAGAGAAGCAGTTCAGTGGCCACACTTTCACAGTCTGAAAATAAACTGACGTTAAGAGTAATAATCATTAGGCTACTCAATTCAGCAAGCCCAGTAATGGCACAAAAAATCACGTAGTCTCCCTGAAGACACTCTGTCAGTAAAGGAAGTACCACAACTATCACAATGATGTAACAACTTAGACTATAGTCTCATGTACCCTGGGGGTTTTTTTTATCTGAACCGCTGTTTTCTATAAGGATTTGAGAGGCCTGTGTCTGCTACATGTCCCACGGAGAGCGATGCAGGCACAGCATCCAGCTGCACACATGCATTCTTGGGGTCATATATGAGGCGTATAAACTCTTGGGGTCATATATGAGGCATATAAACTGGGATTCGTTGTTTTTGTTGCCTGGGTAACTTCCACACGCAGTTTGTTCCGTGAGACCTGAGAGGAGTTGCTGCTGAGGGGGAACTAGAGGCGATATGGTGTAAATGTGTCTTCAGAAGTCATACTGCAAGAGGCTCCGATGTGCCAAACATCAAGTTCCTTGAAACCACGCTGAACTTTAAGCACATGAATAGTTCTTCCCACAAAGTGACCAATGTCTGGTCTTACGTGAGAGGGGAGGAAAAAAAAGAGAAAGAAAAAAAGAGATGGACCCCAAATTGGTAACTAAATTTTGCTTTTTAGCCTAGAATACTTATTCAGATGCCAAGCCTGCTAACTGTACCCCACCTTCAGTATTTGGCTGAAAACTTTGATGAGCGCCATGAGTAGGAGTTTTTATGCCAAGCAAGTCAGCCATAGCTTAAGTAAAAAGGAACTTTAGAATGGGATAAGTGAAACCAGACACTAATACTCTTCAGTCTGTGCTTCAGAGCCGTGTTGTTCTCCAGGAATGGTAAGAAAGACACTATAGATGACCTTATTGTAAATCAAGGACTGTGATTAAATTGGGTAATAACGTCAAGACTTTTTTTTCTGAGAGGATGAAAAAGAATCTCATAAAAAGAAACTTCACACACTTGAAAAGGTGAGGGGAAAGGCTGTCACTTGACTAGAATTAAGAAGGCTTGCTATTGGACTTTACTTTGATTTTTTGCTTTTGTAATGAATTAAGTAAGAGGAAATTTGATTTGGATTTTCCAAGTTGCACTGCCAGAGACTTATGACAAAAACAGACTTTCAGGAACCCATTTGAAGGAAGTATGTTCCACTGGATCTGTAGGACTTACATGCTCTGACAGAGACTGACCTTTGCTGAATACATGAGTGTGTTGATTCTTCCCTAGTCCAGTGAGGGTTCTACTTACAGATCCCACTCTGGGAGACTCGGGGCTTGCCTGTGAGAGCTGGACAAATGCCTAGATGCCAGCACAAATTAACAGACGAGTGCAGTTTACACAGAAAGGTGAAGTTTAATCAATACTGAAGAATAGCAGGTTTGAAGAATGGCTAGCAGGTTTAAGGGGCTGTACTTACCTGTTTGTTGTGGGGCGGCTGTATTTCCCTAGATGTAGATTCTAAGTTTTATTAGCCATCCAGGAAGCAGACATGTACTGCATTATTAGGTACATGCAGTAAGAAAGTATTTCATTTTCCTAAAATACCAACTTTTCTTTCCTTTTACCTTTACTTTTCTTTCCTTTTCTGATCTATGGTGTCAGCCCTTCAATTTTTAGGGCAGAGAAAGAGACTTTATTTGAGCTTCATTCTTTACCACAAGATTCACTCATTATCACAAGACATCTCTCGTACTCAGTATCACTTAGCAGGCCAGCACTGTGGTTTTTCAAGGACATCTCTCCACACTAGATGCAGCTGACTGGCACCTGATGTCAGCCAAATGCTACACCTGTAACTCTCATGGGAATTGTTCCTCTGAACTGCTTAAACTGGGGCCAGTAGCTTCTCACTGGCTTCAGGTGAGCCTGATCTGATTTTTATATAGCTGCCTTAGCTGTAGTGGGAGAAGTCATAGTGCCTTGGCTAAACTGGCTCTCCTGGAAGCTAATCACTTTAAGAAGTCTTAGGACTAGGATTTAGGGCTTCACTGTTTTCTTGAGAGGAGTTGGTTAGTGATGTTTTGCCATTCCAGGGTAGCCAGATGGTATGCAGAGATGACTTTGTTACTGCTGCTCACTCCTTGTGTTCCTTAATAGCTTCCTGCATGAAGGAAGCTTCTTAGTAACTTCCTGCATGCAACTCCCAAGGGAGAAATCAAGTTTCTGAGGTGATCTGCTCACCACTTCCAATATGCAGGGGGTGTTATGGTCTGAAGAATGAAGAGCGTCTCCCTTGGGGCTTAATTCCCCAGTACTGGTTACTTGACTTGACTGCATGTCTCACTGCTTAGGCTGTGTGCTGGGTACCAGAACAGAGGCTGTGTTAGAAATAAAATAGGGTTTTTTTCTGGAATATTCCTATAACTTAGGGATTTTCTTAAAGCGTGTCACCATTCTAGTCTAGGTGACCCTGCTCTGGCAGGGAGGTTGGACTAGAAAATCTTTCCAGGTCCCTTCCAGCTCCTCATGTTCTGTGATTCTGTGTGTCTCCCAGGACACTTCCTTTATATAAATCAGTCCTGCCTGTTTTTCTTCTTCAACTGCTGATGTGAGGGAGGGATTCTTTGGGTCGGTCCCTTTTGGATGATCCTTCAGTTGTGTTCAGATTTAAGTTTCCCATGGCACATGTTCTGGGCTCATATTTCTGTCCGCTTTCAATATTTTTATCTTCTTTTGTGCATAAACAGAAAGATAAGGAAACATATAGCTCTGATGGACACTGGAACTTGTTTCAGATGCATTCCACTTAGTACCTACCGTATTTCTAAGTGGTTTGCCTGTGAAGATTTCTCGTTGTCTGTATCTGATAGATTTCTAGGTTGCACGTTCATCTGCTAAGGCAGAAATAGCATTTGAGCTGGAGAGTCCTACTTGTAGGTTTTCAATGAGAAAATAAATGTGCTTCTAAGCTAACAAACACAGCTGGAGCATCGACAGTTTGTGGCATAATTTTCTTCCAGACTGAATTTCTCACTTGTGCAGATTACTGCTAGCAATTAAAACTAACTCCCTCCTTGAATTCCTTTGCTTTTTAAAATAATGGTTGGCTTGGGATTTCTGAGGCTTTCATCAGATTTGTCTTTATTTTGTCATTACTGTTTTGGGTTTTTTAAAGTCTAACAATCTTTTATGTTACTCACATGTAAATTGAGCTTAAAAAGACCATACTATCCACAAAAAATTTGTAATGCATTTGTGGTGCTTGTTATGTAGAGTCATTATGCTGGTTTTATACAGTCTTTTATTACATGCAAAACTGTTAAATGCCCCCCTCTTAAATTCAAGGTTTCTTAAGAGATCCCTTTATAAGGCTCTATTTTCATTTGAGTTAACTTTGCCAAATTTGAACTGTTTATACTGATATTTTCCATGTCTGTCTTAGTCTGAATTTTTTGTTTTAATGTTTCAGATTAAATGGTACAGATGTTTCCAAGAACAAGATTAGAGAAAATGGCATTGTTTTTCTCCATTGTTGATTTTTTTCATAAGTCCATCAGGAATCTCTAGAGTCTTTCATTCTCTGAAGCAAAGATTTGAAGCATTAGAATAAGAGGAAAGTCATGAGGATGAGGTGCAAGAAGAAATGAGATGGAAACAAGCCCTAAGGGATCAAACGGCCTATCTAAACAAAGCTCTCCTCCTGAATGTTGTTTTGAACCCATGAGTCCCAAGTGTTTCTTCTCCTTTGCTCTCAGCAATCAGTTTGGAGACTTCTTTTGAAAATTATTATTACTCTCTTTTAGGGGCATGTCGATGTCAGATGGGAAGTCTGTGTTCTGGCATTTCCTGGAGTTTTTTAATTCTTTGGATTTAACTAACGGGATTTTAACCTTTTTTTTTTTCCTTTTGTATGGGTGTGCATGTAGTTTATACCGTGAGGGTATCCCAAATGCAGTTAACACAGCACAGCCTTGAGGAAAGAAACGCACTTCCATGCAGAGCTCATGTGTTAGTGCAAGGGCTGAGACGATGGAGGAAGAACAGTCGTGCAGAAGGTGGCAAGGGCAATACAAAGCTAAACAAGGAGGTCTATAAAAGAATTTTTAGATTTTTTTTCATACAAAGCTATTACATAGCTATAGACTCTGTCTGGGTAAATGAAAGGCTGTAAATAGGCTTCATATGGGGATTTGTTTTCAGATGGCCCTTCCAGCATAAGAGATTGTAATGTCATGTGTGGATAAAACTTTCAAATTCCTGCATCCATCTCTGACAAAAAAAGCAAAACACAACAATTTTCTATCTTTATAAGCTTTGACTCATAATGACTTATGCTAAGATAACAAACCTCTGTGTGTATTATTTTCATAGGGGATATGTTCTCACCTTGAGTTTTCAGTCTTTACAGAACATACAAAGACAATATTCCTTTGCAGGCAGAGACCTTGTGTCTTGCAACATCCCACATATTCCAGTCAAAAGAGTATCGCTGGGTCTGAAGAGCTCGGTACTTTTCCCTGGCAACTCTTGAGTGACATACATGGTTTAAACTTGCACCCTTCCTAAATTATAGTCTCCTTCCAAACTAAATGTAAAAACCCTGTTCTGTAGTTCAATTGTTAGGACAAATAATGTAGCAGAAAAGGAACTTGTTAAAGAAAATAATTTCACTGATCTCAAGAGATCAATAATACAAAGACCTAGTTTTTTGGTTGGGTTTCTTTAAGGTCAAGAACTTTACTGTTGTTATGTACCTCAGCTAACACTTTCTGCATCCTTGGCTCACACAGTCCCACATGACCGTGGGGAAGAAAAGTGGTGCTTAGAAAACATTTCCCCTTTATGTAGTCCAGCATGTTTCAGAGATCTGCATTGCCACAAAGCATAGCCAAAGATCACTAAAACTCACGTTTCCTGTGAGGAAGACCTCTGAGTCTGGAAAAGGTTCAGGGACACATGAAGGCCAGAGTTCATGTCCACTAGACACAATTTCTAAGTCAAATACAGAGACGGGACCTGCAGCCCTAACAGCACCACACTGCTACCCAAAACAGCGCTGTCCCACAGAGGCAGTGGAGTGGGCATTCTCAGAGTCACCCGTCTTGAGGATAGACTGCCTATTTACAATGGAGGGAAAATCCTATGAGGAGCGGCTGAGGGAGCTGGGGCTGTTTAGCTTAGAGAAGAGGAGGCTGAGGGGAGACCTTATCACTGCCTACAATTACCTGAAGGGAGGTTATAGAGAGGTAGGTATTGGTTTCTTCAGCCTGGTGACAGGAGATAGGACAAGGGGAAATGGCATGAAGCTGTGCCAGGACAGGTTTAGATTGGACATTAGAAAGAAATTTTTTACTGAAAGAGTTGTCAGGGCCTGGAACAGGCTGCCCAGGCAGGTGGTTGAGTCACCTTCCCTGGATGTGTTCAGATAAAGGGTAGATGAGGTACTTAGGGATATGGTTTAGTTTAGGGTGAGAATGGTTGGACCTGATGATCTTCAAAGGTCTTTTCCAACACTGTGATTCTGTGAAAAGGACAAGTCTGAAAAGCCTGAAAGAAGGAAAGAGACAAGGCTGAGAAATCTTGTGAGGAAAGATGAGGCAAAAGGCAAGAAGATTGTAGAGACATGGCAGGCTGTAGTAGTCCCAAGGAAAAAAGATAGGATCATGTAACTAAGCATGCTGTTGTCATGCACGTGTGGAACACCTTAACCTTGCCTTTGGCATTTCACAGCTTTTGAGTGTTTGGCTCTTATTACTTTTAAATCTTGTGGTGTTTTGTTGGGGTTTTGTTGTTGGTGGTGGTGTTGGTGTTTTTTTTAAATTTGTAATTTCTATATACATGTATAGAAAGAATCAAGCTTTTTGCAGAGTGTGTGGAAGGGTGCACGTTGCTTTGGCTTGCCATGCTTATGCATGCAAGTCATGCCTGTAATAAGCATTGTCAAATGGAAGATTTGAATGGGCATAAAGTGGAGAAGTGGAAGATAATGTGATTAGTTGTGATTTCAGCAGGAATGTATCTTTTTCTGTTCATCAACATGTTCTTCCCCATGCTCTGCAAGAGGACAAAATAGGCTAAAGATATGGAAGCAAACTTTCTAGTGTGGCAGGCAGGTTTCATAGCACAACAACTAGGTATCACTCCCCATCTGAAAGAGAATGTACCTGAGTAAATAGCACAATGAGGATATTTTGGAAGTGGAGGTGAAGACAACCTATTAAGGCCACCCTGTTTGCTACTTCTGTCTTGTCCATCTGGCACGGAGCATAGTTAGTTTCAAGTCTCAAGATTAAGACAGACCCAGACCGTAAAGTTGCCCCGCGTAACCTGCTGCTGATCTGCTCCCACTCTGGTTGAGTAACAGAGAAGGCAGAGAGGGAGGGAGTGTTCCTGCTTATCTCCAGATCTGTAGTCTCGCCTGGCTTTGTGTTGACTTAACTAGCTGGGCTAAGAATCTAACTCATGACAGAGTTCAAAATCATAAGGCAGTTTTTGCCTTTAAATCAAATTTATCTATTCAGCACAGAATGCTATCGTTACAGGGATCAAGATAAAATGCAAGCCCGTTCCCTCCTTCCTTTTCCTTCTGTTTCTTCTTTTTTTTTCCCCTCTTTGAAACTTGCTAAAATGAATACCAGACAGTATCCTTTGACAAATGGGTAGAGCTTCCTGCAGATCACTTCAGAAGCTGTTCTCAAGTTCTCATGGGAAAATCAGATTGCAAATGAGTAACAGTCCACATAGGGTCTAGTGTTTAAATAAATTCTTATCTCCTTCTCTTAACATTAGCATCTTTCCAATGCAATAAGCTGTTAAAACAACGTGAAGAATTTGAAACTGAAACAGTTTGTTTATAGGGAATAATTTTTATCTGATTTGTCATAGTGCTCAGGTGCTGTTAGTGAGTAGAATGAAAACTGGCCCTTGCAAAGGCAAAGGGGTGCCAGACACCCATTTTTGTGAGATTTGAATACTTAAACTCAATTTGAAATTCCAGCCACAGTTCTTAAAGCTACTGGTTTTGTCTGTAAATGTTAAAAGATACTCCAAAGCTTTTAAGAAAGATGGATGTATTCATCTAAAGTGATAAAGGATCTGGGTGTGGGATAGTAACACGAGTTCTGTTCAGATGTTTTTCCCCACACATTCGCACGCAGGAGGATAGGGCTGTCTCACCCCCCGATTCTTCCCAACCCCCTTCAATCCAAGCAGTCCCCACTCTCTTCCTCCAGTTGAATATGCAAGACTTCACATCCAGTCTTTTTTGACATCCATCAACTCATGACAGACAGTCTAGAAAATAGCACACCCTAAATGTCATGTAAATGTTAGTCTTAATCAGGCAGCCAAATACAATATTGTGCTACAGCTAAAAATGAATTAAAGAACCTGACACACACGCTTTTAAAAATTTCCCTAGAAAGGAAGGTTTAGGGAAAGTTCAAATGCATAGAATAAGCAGAATGCAGTCATAACAGGATATGGCTTTTGTTAACTGGAAAAAAACAAGGATGAGTGATCATCAGAAAGACACTAAACCTACTTAAAATGTTATGGCAGGGGGGAATCCATTGATATGGGACCTGTTCCCCCTGGGGAACATGGAAACAGGATAAAAAAAAAAACCCTCCAAGCAATCTCCAGAGCACAATATAGGACACTAAGAAGAGTCAGCATCTCAAGGCACTGTGAGAAAAGAACAGAATTAACAGGGAAATCCATTTCCATAATTTAATTTCTGCATTATCAATAACTTTCACAAAATATGGCCACAACTACCTTTCCTTTATCCTTACTCTTTGGCTCTGTGTTAGTGATGAATGGTTGGTCTCTTTTACAGATCACTGTAGCAATTAAAGCATTCTTTGTTTCTTAATGGTCTGTACTGGCCTTTACAAACATCTAAGAAATCTATCCTATCAATAATGAAACTTTATTCTGAGTAGCCAGTAGTTATCTGAAGGGGCAGGCTTTGTCTTGGTTAGCAGTTCTGTTTCTGCTCCAAAAAGTGACAGCAAAAATGACACTGAGGGTGCTTTATAGAGTGAATCTCTCTGCTTTCCAGGTCAAAACTGCAACTGACCAGTTACTGAACATGTTTTTTACTGTGTTCCCCCTACTCAGTTCTGCATGCGTGCTTTGTGTGGCACGTGTGGCACTTTACCCTCACTGTGAGTTGTGTGATGCCTTTAACTTGTATTCCAGTCAAACTACGGCTGACTGTGGTTTGTTATTATATTCTCACTTTATTCCCTCTGGTGCATTACTAACTAGGTGACATTCAGTGGGTTTGCTAAGAGCCTTTACTAGCTCTGTGGATATCATTATTCTTTGCAATCTGTTTTGGGGGTGGAGCTCAACAGCCTTGCTCTGGTTATAACCTCAAGGTTTCTGAAGAGGTTTGTCTTTTTTTTTTTTCCTATGTTCAGTACAGACTGTAATATATTATTCTGTTTGCTCTCTGAATTCATTCCCCTTTCTAGTGCAGGGATTTAACCAAATAGCTAATGACCATATCATCTTACAATTAGTTTCTTGTAGGGAAAACGAGAATTAACAAAAGCGATTTCCTTTTCTAAGGAAAGTTGATATCCCTTTTTAAATGCCAGAAATTAGGCAATAAAAAGTTCCTGCACGTTGTTTCCATTTGGAAAAAACAACGCGATGCTGGTAGGGCACACATTTGATGCAGTCCTGCTTATGTGTAAAGGATGTGCACAAATCATGTTCATCTGACCGTATTTGAACAAGAGCAGTCACTTGGCCTGTAGCTCCATGCCTGTCCTTCTGGCAGGCTGCAGTCTAAAAAGCTGGTGCTCTGCCATGCTGTTTGTCTCCTTTTTGTTCTTCTCCTTGCTGTTTGCAGTGGACACCAAGGGCCAAATCCATCTCCAAATCCTGATGGTATCTTTTGTTTTCTTGCTGAATAGAAGGTCACTGAGCCCTCTCTGCTTTTGCCTAAATATGTGGCCCCTCCCAGCTGATTAATTATAAAGAGGTTTGTGATTTCCTTTAAATCACAGGCTTAAAAAGTAGCGTCTAATCAACTGCTTGTATTCTGGTCAATTATGAAAAGCTTTGCCTATCAATTTCTTTATGAAGCTCAGGCTGAAATGTATTTTAGATTTTCTAAGCATTTGGTTTGACTTTCCACATAATATAAAGAACTTTACCACTTTTAATATCTCTTCAGTATCATGTAACACCAGGAGGAAAATCAGATTCCAAGCCAGGATCCCTTCCAAATTATTTGTTGCCTTTCAGTCAAAGAGTTGTTTTGGGATTTCAGCAGTCAAAGAAGCTATGTATTCAGTTCACTTAGCCTGGGAATAAACTCACGCTCACTTTTTCTTTGCCTGGCTTTAACGGTGTCAGAAATACAATGTGAAAAGGCAGTTTGGTTTCCAGGTTCTTTTAATGTGAATCTTCAATACAAAAGGCTTCAGAGCACCACATTTGCAGTATATTGCCAAAGCTGACAACTCCTGTGAAACTATTAGACCTATATTTGTTTCATTCAACCTGTGATACAGTTAACTCCATCATAGTATGTTCCGCCCAGGCATAAACTGATAAAACAAGTCTGTACAAAGTTCAAAGCACCTCTTTTTTTTTCATTTATTTACTATTTTTTGCTGATACTGGCATTAAAATGCTTCTTTTTTATTTGATTCAAGTTCCTCAATGTGAATAAAGTGATACTAGGTTGAGATTGTATCGCTGTTTTTACAGGAGAGGAGGGAAAGAGGGAAGAAAGCTCAGCAGTATTCATCTGTCTAGTTCAGATTTGAAGTCTGGATATAAATACTGACTGCCTCCTGTTGCTTGCTACCTATGCTCCACCCCTGAATGAGAAGTACACTTGCCTGATGTTTTTTATGTGATGCACACAATCATGTGTATTCACAAGTCTCCTCTACGTATTTTGTGAATGCTTTTACTGCTTATAATACAGAGCTAAAACGCATCCATCTTTCAGCTGATACACTCAGAGGTTTGCCTTTTGCCTTGGTTGTATGATGTAGGCGCAAAAGCTAGCTGCATCCACCATCCTGCTGGGCACCGGGTTGTTCAGTCTGTTTCATCCTATAGGCCTGCCACTAGCAATCATGGACCTTCACAGCCCTCCTAAGATTATTTCAAAACCCAGTACTCCAGAAGCAGTTCAAAGCCACAGTTCTCTGCCTGAATGAAGGAGAAGCTGTGTAGACTACAGATACACCAGGATACTTTGGTAGCAGAGCACGAGAACTTGCACTTGCATGTGGGTCTGCAGCTGGCTGCAGTCAGCCACATCTCCCCTCACCTCTGACCGCGCTGTCTAGTCGGTGCCATTTTGTAGTTACAAGTACAGAAGACACTACGGTGAAGCAGTGAATCCTCAGTCTGGCCAGTTTCTCCCTGGTCTTCTTTTTCTTCTTTCTTACCTCTCTGGTATAGGTCCAGCTAAACTAGCACGACCCTGAGCCAGGACTTCCTACCTCCCATGATAGTCTCTGCTCAGCAGTATGATAGCTGCCTTTGTCCTCACTAGGGAAGGCAAAGCATAAGGAGTTTGCCTTATGCTAAACCCCACTTATTTCTGATTCCCTTATTCTTGGCTTCTGACTGGTCATGGACCATAATGATTGACTTTACCTGTAGACCTCAACTTTTCGTGCCTTACAGCATGGTGGAGCTGTCATTTACCTGTCCTGTGCCTGTTCCATTACATCAGCCATAAATTCATGCAATATCTAAGATGATGAAGAAATACCAAAGTAAAAAAAATCTTCTTGGAGCCCTGCATGTGTTTCTCATTTAGACACCAAAACAACCTACAGAGAATAATACCCATTAACTGCTGGCAGTGAAGCAGAAGTGGGAGCTGCACTTGTTCCTCCTGCTAAAAGGCAAGAAGAACATAGGTTGCTCTTCTGTGTGTAATGTGCAGAGCAGTAGCTGTACTAGTCCTTCCTTTCCCCACCTGTGTCCATACTGCCAGTCTTTCTTGGCATACAGAAATAAGATGTTATACAGCTGGATTCACAACAAGAAGGAGGCACATCAGCTATGTTTTCTTTCCCTTTCCTTTCTTTTCCTTTCTTCCCTCCTCTCTTCCCCTCTTTCCTTTCTTTCCTTTCTTTTTCTTTTTTCCCCAAATGACAACTTCCTTCTCTGTCCTTGTCTCCTAATCCTTTTGCTGCATGAAAGCTTTGACAAGACTTGAGAAGGAAGGACTTGCGTCCTCTGGTGTGGGAGCTAGGAGGACATTGTCTGACTGGCAAAATAAGCTAACAGCAGAGTATCTCACTGCAGGATCCTTGTCACCTCACACCTTTACTACACACAGCAATTGTTAATACACAGTATAAATGAGACTTGTGAACCTCTCTTCAATAGGATCATTGTGGATGCACCAATATTTTACTGGAGGTTCCGTGTGAGAGACGGTGAGAGTTACAGCAGTGTTTTCCTTGCACTTTGAAGAGCCCTGGTTTGCTTGTGAAGTTCAGTTCACGATACAGCATTTAGGCCTGTTTCTGATGGCACCAGCACATACCATGAGTCCCATTGAGTGGGCCAAAGATCATGGGTAATAATCTGGCAGGAACCAACAGCTTGATGAAAATTACAGTTTCTAAAACAGAAAAGGCTTGCTGTTACTTAATACACTTTTAACACAGAGGGGCATTTGTTACATGTGAGTCTTTGGCAGTAACTTCTTAACCACCTTTTCCTGAACTTCTCAAAGTTAGGAGTCGCTTTCTCAGACTAAGGCTGAATTACTTTACGAACACATAAACATTGTTATTTTGTTAATGCTTTGGATATTATTGTGAATGATACCATGGCCCTGAGCAAGTTTCTCTTTGGGCTTTAGACCTGTGAAGGAACAATAAGACCAATGATTTAAAAAGGGCTTATTTATTGTAATTCGTATGTTGTGTCTTTGCAGAGCTTGCTATTTTTACCAACTAAAACGCAGGGAAATTCTCGAAAGCAGTTTAAAATAATAAACTTGTCTTAAGTCAAGAACAGATCCTGTCAACCTACTGGCTCCCGCTTTTGTTTTGAAAGGAGCACTGCTGTACCAGCAGTCATTCCTCTGGTAGGAGTTTCCCATGGGTTTTCACAGTGGGCAATCTGTAAGTTTTGACCATATCTTAGACAATGACTTTTTTTGGAATTCACAGCTTCTGAAGGTGTCCTGTGGAACATTTGCATGCTTTATACCTCATATGACAGATTAGCATAAAATCCTGACCTTCTAAGATTAGCTGTTTTCCTCGTTCCGGCAGAAGTCACTGAGAAAGGGGAGAGAAGGTTAAAACCAAATAATCCCCATTTCAGACTGCGTTGGGTTTGGGCTTTGTGTTTGGTTTTGAGGGGAGTTTTTTTGAGGAAGTAAAATGGTCTGTAAGAATCTGGGTAATTCATATACATGGTTTCTTGACTTTATGTAGGATAGAAATCAAAATACACAGAGTCTGTGTGAATAATGTGTACTTGTCCTGGAGAGCTTTGACAGAGGAAGAACCTGCAGCAGCATGTGACATGGTGCCTGTGGGCTGCTCCTGCAGTGTGTGTGCTTCCCCAGGGGGCACTTAGCTGCCCTTGCAGAGCTTCCCAGACTCTGTCACCATGGACTGTAACAGCTCTACCACAAACGAGTCTGACAGTAAAGCAAGCCATCTGGATGTATAGGTGGTCTGTGCTTGAGGGTCACCAAGCAGCTTCACAAGCGTGGAAATGTCCACATAAAGGACAGCCAGCCTCCCAACAAGGTTTGTTGTGGGTCCATGCAGGGAGGTCTGCATGCATCTGAAGCACTGCAGCCATATTCCTGGATCTAACCTGTCAGGTACTACCTTGTTGCATCCCTGTCAGCAGTAGGGAGCAACGCATGATGGCTACAGGAATGTCAGCAACACACTACTCAGAAAGTGGGTTGTGATCTACACTAACCAAAAGCCTGTCTACATCTTCTTCTCACCTGGACCAGATGGCACCCTATCACGACTTACTCACTGCCCCACTACAGTACAGCTCTCTAGAAGACGGTGCTCAAAACGGCTTGCAGATTTGGGGGGTTGGACCCGATGATCTCTCGAGGTCCTTTCCAACCCCTACGATTCTGTGATTCTGTGAGTCTGTGATTTCACTGCACATCAGTGATGCTGTATCAGACTTCATACAGAAAGGTTGCTGTCCCTAACTACTGAAGATCCAGATTCATCTTAGGCTTAGAGCCAGACAGAATCTCTTTGTTTGAGTTTGCACCATTGATGAGGCTCCAGGCTGAACTGTGCTCTCACAGACATGTGCCAACTCTTTTCTCCTTTATGACATTGTGAACAGGTTCAAGGTACCTGGCATGGGGAACTCCTCCCAGAATGATGTATGAAGAGGAAGGAAACCACAGAAAAATGTTCATGTGCATGTGACAAATCTGCTTAGAAATGGGAGATCCATTAAACCAAAGTCACCCAGTGACATCTTTTAAGCCTTTTTTTTCAGCATAGACCTACAGTACTCCTTCCCCTTGTTCATTCTGGTATCAAGCTAGGTATGGTGACCAGAGCAGCCTGTCTGGGGCTGTGGATTCCTTGATTCCTTTCCAGTGCTGTAGTCAATCCTTTGGATCCATTTTAAGGGAACAGCAACAGCAATACCCGTGTATTTTAACAGAATAGTTGGATTAGATACCAGCTGAGCTCAGCCAAGTCAATTAGCATGTTTTGCTATGTCTCATCTGCGTTTGGTTCAGTAATACTTTTTATACATGGCATCTGGGAGCGGTGATTAATGATCAGAATGTGTTTTTGAAATTCTTGAATGAAGGCGGCTACATCAGTACAAAGTCTAAATACTTTAATGAGTTTGTCATTTTTTCTCCCAGTGCCAGTATTTTCTACATTGTAAACTCTTCAGCACAGCATGAAACTCCAACCCCATTAAATTTTATTGAGCAACTTAATAGAAGTGAGGTTAAGTTCCAAAAAGAAAAAAAAAACAGAAAAAAGTAAAGTATGAGCACAAAGAAGAGTTTTGTAAGCCCTGTTGTGGGTCTATGCAAGGATGCCTGGGTGTGTATGGAGCCTTCCTTACTCCATGGCTGTAGGCTACTCCCTTCTTGACACATAAGTGTTGGTCACCAAGAAATAACTACAGGAGATCTTCTCATTTCCTGCATGGTTTGTCCTATAGCAGCAGTTTAGCTTTGCCCAGGCCAGCCTGCGTTAGAAAGCATCCCATGTGCCCAAAACCTGACTTGAAAGAGAGAAATTGAAGGCAAGGGATGATAGGTGACTTTCTGCCTCCACCACTGAGGTTGCCAAGGGAGTTGTCAGCATACCCAGTATGTTAGTGGCTTTTGCTGTGGGAATGTTTTGTGTCAGGGAGTCAGCCTGAGGCTGCTGAGTCCACGTGAATCCATCTGGTAGTATATGACAAGCAAATGCAATAGATTTGGGGCCAGTAACCTACAGACCAATAGATATAGTGTTCCCAAGTGCAAATGCAGTATTTACCTTTAGGAAGACTCTGTATCTCCTTACACACTTCTAAAATAATGCTGAGCAAGTAACAAAAAAGGTGTTTCATAGGCATGACCTCTTCCTCATTAGGTTTCACTTATTATTAATATTTAAGCAATCTTTTCAGGTTGTTGCTTCTCCTAACCTGTAAGGTTGAAGAACTCATGGGCTTCTTTGCTCACACTGACATCCCATGATACTTAGAGAGAGGCAGAAACAGCTATAAATAGTGAAATTCTCCTCCACTCAGCCCCCTAGGAAAATATTTTTATAAGCCCAGGCAGCAAGCAGGAAGGCTTGAAAAGGAAAGTAAGACATACCTCTCTGAGTCTGAACAAACCCTAGGAAAGCATGGCTTAAGAAATAGACTACATTTAAGCTCTTATTTTATATGAATCAATTTGCCTATCCAATGTAAAACACATGTCATAATCCATTCAGGTAATAGGAACAAGAAAAATTCTCTTTCTGTGATCTTGCTGCTTTCTCTGCACCCAGATGTGACCTTGGCAAATGATCAGAGACTTGCTTTACATTTTGTTGGTCAGCAGTATACATCAGCAAGGCTGCCAGGGAGCTGCTGTGTTTTCTTCTTGCATTTCCACACTGAGACAGAATTATCTGGGCCATGGGCTGTCCACAAAACAACAAAATCAATTTTATATGGCACCCTTACAGGTGGCAGAAAAGTATGCACTCTGGCTCAGATTATCCAGATACTTGTGATTTTGTGGGTGCCATACACTTACGATGATAGCACTAAGGAGAAGGAAGGGGTTAGAAACGAGGGAGCTAATTTTCTGGGAGCATACACTACTGTATTTGAGGGGTATTAACACCATCTGACCTCAGTATCTAGCTTTCATGTCCATTGGAAGTTCAGTGCCTACAACGGGGTGAAAACTGTCCATCAGTTTTTGATTGCTTCTCCAAACCCTGTCCCACAGTTTTTTGGAGTAGCAGCAAAGGTGAGAAAGGACCCTTGCTTTGTAGCCCCTTGTATGTGTGGTGACAACAATACAATAGGAATTGTTATACTTTTGTCATTTTAGGTGGCATTTTATTAGCAGTTTCTCTTCTTGTAAATTTAGGACAACTCCCAGTGTTGCAAGCAAAAGCCTGTCTTTACAGAATCATGGCTAACTTCATGTTCTGTGAATCACAAGGATTTTTCCCATGGGTTCCATGGTGCTTATAAAAGTAAAAACCCAAAGAAACCAAACCAAAGCTGTTTCTCAGAATGATTCACCGTGATTACGATGAGTGAGAGCACAAGTGCAGGTTAGTGGCCTCATCTTCCAGGTCTTCCCTGAGAAAACCTACATAACTTGGGACTAAGCTGGATAATGGCCTACCTGTCAGGAAAAGATAAAACATCATATGCTTCTGTGAAGTTTTGGAAAGCTCCCTTTCCTGTGTGCTTTATCTTTTGTTCACTGAGGAGCTCATGTAACTGGACATCATGCCATACCCTGCAATCTGACTGTACCGATGTAGCAAGCAGATGGCTGTCAGAATATTCAAAACCTCCTAACACAACCAAAAAAACCCAATCCAACCAAACAAAAGACAACCACCCAAACTCCTGACTTATTTCACAGCATTCCAAGGACATTTTCCAAGAGGACTGTATTCTGATAGAACGGGAACCCATAAAAACCCCAAGACAGTATATTTTAGTGATGGCTGAAGTGAACTTCGACATTTGCCCTTGACCCTGACACTGAGTCCTCTCACTAACTTCAGTTGCATAGTGCCTTCTTCACCCAATTTCTTACCTGCTAAATGTGAAGCATATTTTCAAAGGGGTCACTCTAATAATGAGGGGTTTTTTAAGGATAAACCGTATGTGCTATGTATTGCATATTTAATAGGAAATTGAATTACAAAGTGGTCTTAAAATACTTTTGACTGCATAGAAACAGCTAAGAGTTCCCACTAGGAGAGTATTCCTTAGGTCATGGTTCTTATTTTGACTGTGGCACATATGGAAATCTCATCATCATGTATTCACAAATGCTGCAGTTTACTGGAGCAGTTGTACCAGGCTGGTACATTCTGTGTTTGGTCAGACCTCTCACTGAGAATAATGTACATTTCTATAGCCTAGGTTGGTATGGAGGAAGGATGTGTAACAGCTGGTCAAAGTGAGGCACCCACACCAGATTCCTCAGATAAAGCAGCGAGTACTTCCTATCACATTCAGAAAAGACCTGGAGAAGAAAAAGCAGAGCTCTAGCCTACCTTTCCAAGAACTCTTAATGTCAAACGAAGCCTGGAGCTAGAAAAACATTTTAATACCAGCCAATCTGTTATACACATAAAGCTGGTATTTTACAGGGCATTAAATATTTTTGCCATATTTGTAGTCATTTTCTCTTGCTGGGGCCAATTCAAATACATGCTTCATTTTCTGGGCTTTGTAACTTACTCCTGACTAGCTCCCTGTTCACAGTTTTCCTTCCCCCAGCCTGCAGTTCTTGGAGGCACCTTGTTTTTTACTTATTTTTCCTCTTGATTTTTCACCGATTTGTTTTGCGTAACATCTAGATCCTTTTTGTTATTGGCTTCATCCTTTCTTTCTGATCTCCTTCTTTCTGGTCTGTAGTCACTTTTCATCACTTCCATTCATGTATTGTTTTTTTTTTTCTTGTCAACTTTGTTTTCTATTTTTGCCTTGTGGAATCTGTATTTATGCCCTAACCTTTCTCACTTAGTATTTTTCTATGCTGCCTAAGGAAAATACAGTCACAAAACAAAAGGGCCCTTCTGTCTCATACATTCCTTTCCCAGGAGACCAGGATTGTTCCCATCAGCGCAGGGCCAGACTTGTTCCATGCCAAGGTTGATTATATACTGAGTTTTCAAGCCCAGTTTTCAATCCCTGCAGCAGAAGGGGAAACAGATTTCATCTTGTGTATGATTTTTTTGTGATGAGAATTAATTTGAGATGGTCATCTCAAACAATCAGTTGGTCGGTGAATGATTAGGTGGGTAAAAGAAAACTAGTGGAAACTAAGGGATGATCTAAAGGAGTAATAGCCAAGAAAGCTGTCATCAAATAGCTCTTATTTCCCTGGTGTCCACATGGACACTCACTTTCTAATGTAATTAAGTTTTGGATGCAAACTATTTTGCTACTGTGAAGATTCTGGAGCTGTGGCAAAAGTGGGTTTTTAGTTCAGCCTACTGAAACAGATAACTTTGTGTCCCTAATCTTGCCCTCAGGGGGGGCAAAACATCACAATTTTTGCTAATTCATCAAACTTCATCACTGCACGTGTGTTGAAACAAGTGTACCTGGACCCACACAGTCACCTCCCTTACTCATATAAATGTTAAGCACACCAACTTGAAAGAGTCGGCTGAAAACCTCAATGCTTATGTTAGGTTTTTTGTTCTTTCTCTTAGCCAGTGGGCTGCAAATTCTTGTGTCCCATACACAGAAGGGAAGACTCCCTCTTCAAAACTGTGCAGAAGGCAGATGCAGCAGCACACTTGGCATCTCCAGTCTTGGGGGCTTTAAACATCAACCCTCTCGTTGCAGGGTGTAGACAAGCACAGCTCAGCCATCACCTCTTGTGTAAGATTCTAGGGGCAGAAAGCAAAGAACCATTCCCATTCCTGGACAGAGTGGATGGGAGAGGTAACTCTTTGCAGTACCTAGAGATAGCAAGCCTGGCCATACTGCCACCGTTGCAATTGTTTTTCTTAGTGCTGGGGTAACTAACCATAGGGCAGAAAGCTGCATGGGGCAGTTAGCATGAAATATAAAGCGCATGAAGCCCGAATACAACATCCTTGCCAAGGCTCACCTGGGAACTTCCAACCTGCATACATACAGCCATGCCTTGTGGCACAGGGAAAAATATGTATGAAAATGCCCTGTCTCTCCCTTTAAAAACTTGTTTTGAAAAGGGATATGGTGCATTTGACTAGAGCTCAGCCGGGACTGCTGAGCACCAGGGATGTCTCACAGGTGAGCTCCCCTTCTGTTCAAACCTCCTGAGTGGGAGGCAGCACACGCCTGGAGCTCCTTTGCTCTAAAGGCTCAGGGAAGCCCCCAGCAGGGCTGCTCCAGCTGAAGCTGCAGGCAGGCAGCCGGTCTGTCTGCCTTCTGTTGGCCCAGCCAGGGCGTTCTGCGTCTCACTGTGTTTGGATGGGTCTCATTGCAAATGAAATGGAAGTTGCAGTTATCGCTAACTGAAAGAATAGGCTGTAGTTTTTGTTATTTTCCCCCCTTTCTGGTAAATGTTTTCTTTAATTTGTTACTTGAAATTTCACACTGATAGCTTTATATGATCATGGGAACAGATTGTGATGATAACTCTGTCTGCTGTGTTTAAGTGTGTCAGGTATCCCGAGCAGCAAAATTTGTGTGTGCAAGCAAATAAGAGAAAGCTCTTGTTGACTGATCTAAGAGAAACCATCTCATAGTTCCTAGCAGAGTGAACATTGTGCTGGTAACAAAGCCCTCAGTAATTAAGGAGTCCTTAGGATATTTATAGAGAAATAGCTACATCAGCAAATGTGTCACTGAAGGTTCTCTGTATAGCAAGCATTATACTTCTGAAAGTACAAAATCTGGGATGAGGAAGTATTCACATTGAACAAAGAGATGAAACAAACTCTGGAATTTGAATAGTAAATTATACAGTGCAGGAGTAACACCTGGCTCAAGTTACACCTAGGAGACAGTTTTTAGAAGGCTGTTGCAATTGCAAACTTGCTGAACAGTGATTTCTTTTCCGTGTATTTGAGCAATTAGAGGGTTTATTATAGATTGCTTGCATCTCTATTGAGGATGATGATGTTTGAGGTTACTTTTAGGTGTGAGCACCCAGGCTGATATTAGTGAGAACATGTAGCATGCCTGATTTTGTCTTGGAAAAAGCAATAATTAATGTTTTATTTGAGGAAAAACCTGGAAAGAGCATTTCTTTTTCTTACAGGATAAAAGTCCTGTGACTGACTTTTTAATTTTGTCATAGCACAAGCAAATGTGACAGCTGAGATTCGAAGAACAGACCAGAGACACCAAAATCCAGTTCTCATAAATCTAGTATAACCAAGCCAGCTTGAGATCTAGGTCTTCTTATCATGTATATGTGGTTTAGAACTGTTAGCAAAAACCCTTAGAGAATTCAGGTTCTGAAATTTATACAGTTGCCCAAAGCTAGTAATGATGATGATGCCTGAAGATATTACTATTTCCTTTTTGTATGTCACCTTATTATTCAGTTGTCACGAATCTTCCAACTGTATTTCCTGTAATTCTGGTTATCCAAAAACATGGAGTAATGGTCAAAGAATTCAGAATGACAGTGGTTCCCCCTCCATTCCACATGGCCTAGGAAACTGCTTTACCATCACCGCTGTTATAAGGAAGGGGAAGGAAACTGCATTAAAAGTATGTAAGGGAGAAAGTACATAAAAAGGGAAAAACGTTGGCTGTGTTTAGAAAGAGTGAAAAAATGTAACGTACATCTCTCTGGGCAGTCATTATTGCAGTCTCAGGAAGACATGAAGCATTTTCAGAACTGTAAGGATTGGAGTTCTGTTGGCACCACTGCAAATGCACATACAAGGACTGGCTTGTAAATGACAGTGTCTTTTCTTGGAAATAGCCTATATCTGCAGATGTTTTAAAGAGCACTGATGGAAGGAGGTTGTTGCTTAAAACTTCATCTGCAGTATGGAAGTGCCGGATCCTGAAATAAATGTGACTGTAGACAGAATGCTGTAATTCATTGTGACCCTCCTCTCTTGTTAAATTCAAGGAGAGATGAACATACAGCTTTAAGCCAAGAATACAGTTTATGGGAAGGAAAAAAATACAGTTCTCTGATTTGTGTGAGACTGGCAAGACTAGGGATATACTTAAGCATTAAGATGTTAGTGGACAGAAAGGATGAAAATGCCTAAGTAATAAAAAGAATTCTGTTGCGCCTTTAGGCACACATAGAAGTTTTCTGAGCAAACTTCTCGTAGAATATGTGTTTTATAACATAACCAAAGACTATGTTTGTGTTGACAGAGATACTGCCCTTGAGAGGTACTCAAAACCTCTTGGACTTGAAGAATATCTGGAATTTACACTGTCTTCAGTAAAAGAAGAAAATACTCAGCACCAGGTAGGAAGCAAAAAACATCTGGCTTACTACACACAAAAAATGAGAAATCTGGAGACGTATCAGCAAGGCTTGCATACCAAAGCCTTGCAAGTCCTTCTGGGTTCAAAATGAGGTTTCACTGTTCCTTAGGTGGAAACCCTTAGGAATATGTCTGTCATCAAGTCCTGAGTGAAATGTATCTTATGATAATGTATTTGGACTCTCTTGGCCTTACATGTCTTCATGATGGTGCCAATTATTCCTTTTAATTTCCCTTCATGTTTTAGTTGACAAGGCCTAAAATTACTGAATTTTACACTTTCTGCTGTTTTTACACGGTGTATGAGATACAGCTAGTACCACTGCTGACATACATAGTAGTTATGGTGTATTGCTCCAGATATTGGAATATCTCCAGAGGGGAAGCTTGCTGCATATCTGATTGTATTCCTAGTAAAGGATGTGGAATTGCACCAACATAAATACTGATATAAGTTCTCTCAAATAAGGGCATCTGACAGACAGAAAATATTTCTTTTGTTTGTGGAAGGAAGTAAAGCTCAAGAGCGTGTTAGGATTTCTGAATCTAGGTTTGTCTCACAAAATATGAATTATGCAGAAGGTATAAAAAGTTGTGCCAGGCTTTAGGAGCCTGGAAGAGAGCAGCACAAAACACTTGAAGCCCTGGCAATTAGTCAGCTAATGACTAATTGCAGTTAATCCACCAGTAGTTCTATACTTTATCTTTCCTGTCACAAAAGGATGCTGAGATCCCAAAGCAGAAATTAATTTTCAGAAAGGCAGTTACATATGCTTGAAACCATAGCACAGTAAGGAGTTAGCTGGACAAAAAGCCCAGCAATCTTATCCTTGTGCGAGAAATAAATATGTAACCTAACTACCTAGCAAGTGGAAAATGATGTTTACATTATCAATTTGTATGTATCAGAGAGATGTGGTAGTGTGGGAGCTCTTTAGTACAGGATGGGAACTGGATCCAGAGGTCTCAGATGACCTTGGCTGACCCCTTAAATTCTGCAAGCCAAGCTGGAAGTCCGTGTGTCATGTCAGGTCTTGCAATGAGGTGGGGTAGCACAGCAGGAGGAGAGGACACAGCAGAACTGTGAATGATGGTGTATCAGAAGCTGAAGTCAGACACAGGGAGCAGAGCAAGCAGCTGTCTGGCACTGGATGTCGAAGTGAATACTAATTAAACGAGTCCAGAGGAGGTCCACAAAGATGATCAAGGGGCTGGAGCACCTCTCCTGTGAAGTCAGGCTGCAAGAGTTGGGCTTGTTCAGCCTGAAGAGAAGGCTCCGGGGTGACCTAATTGCTGTGTACTGATACTTAAAGGGTCCTACAGTAAAGTGGGAGAGGGACTGTTCACCAGGCAGTGCAGTGGTAGGACAAGGGGTAATGGCTTCAGGCTGAAAGACGGCAGGTTTAGGTTAGGAAGAAATTCTTTACTATGAGTGTAGTGAGGCCCTGGCACAGGCTACCTAGAGAAGCTGTGGCTGCCCCCTCCCTGGAAATGTTGGCTGGATTGCTCTTTGGGCAACCTGGTCTAGTGAAGGTGTCCCTGCCCATGGCGGGGGGTGGAACTAGGTGATCTTTGAGTTCCCTTCCAACTCAAACCCTTCTGTGGTTCTCTAAATGCTTAAGACCTGAAAGCAAACTAGTGATTCTTTAGTTAGTAGTGATTCTTCAGCAAGTATCTGATACTTTGCCTCTTCACAGTAGTGAGTGGAGGAAATGCTGCTGCCTGTCCTGCAATCTCACAGGCCTGTCCTGGCCTCTCTTCATATTCCTGTCTGTGAGAACAAAAGACCAGGCCTGTAAATAGAAAAGCTGCTTTTGCCTATCATTGCTACTTGATTAAAATAAAAGATCTTGTCCCTTCATTCCTACCACAAAAGGTATATGGGTGTTTTCCATATGACAGAATTTATAGCTTATGTGCATAAAAATGGAGCACATGGTTTTTGAAATGTGGGTAGCAAGAAACTAGCTTGGTCATTTGTGACCATGAGTCTCTAAGACACTTCATAAGGAGTCTCCAGTGAGATGATTTGCAGTAGCACAACAGAAACCTTCCTTGGAGTCTGTCAGGGAATTCAACACTGTGCTGACAGTAATGAATAGTTTCCTATGGTTTGTCACTTCTTCCTGAGAGATCACTGTCTCTGGAGACTTTTCTCCAGGTTTTCCAGGCAAAATCCCTTCTAATATGTGGTTACAGAAATCCATCCTCAGATGGTCTGCAGGATTTCCCAGTCAGGCATTCCTGAAACTGAACTGGGATTCCAGAATAACTAATTTGAGATCCCAGCTACAGTTTAAAATAAATTCAGTTCTGTCCTCAGTGCTTCCAATTTTAACTTTTACACTCAATTGGTATAAATTATTGTACCAGAGCCAACCAGCCATCCCTGTTGTCATGCACCTTTCTGGTGCTCAAAATAATAAAATTAAAAGGTTGTAAAGAGCCACCACAGAACAGCAGGAAACTACATCTCAGAGCCCCACAGTGTGCAGGTGTTGGGAGCACGGCATTCCCTGTCCTGCCCAGCCAGCACCAGGCACTAGCTGAGTAGGAACGCATCCTTGGCACTGGATCCAGGCTGCTGTTTTAAATGTAGTGGTAGCTGTGACCAGCATTCAGACTACAGCTCTGACCAGCTCAGAAGTTACAGAGCAAAAGCAGTGAGTTGGGGTTCTGTGAGTGGTGGTGATCAGTGGAGCAGGGTCTGACTGGAGACCTGTGACTAGCGGTGTTCCCCAGGGCTCGGTGTTGGGTCCAGTCCTGTTTAATATCTTCATCGACGACCTTGATGAGGGAATAGCATCCACCCTCAGCAAGTGCCGATGATACAAAGCTGGGAGGGGTGGCTGACACGCAGGACACTGCGCTGCCATCCAGAGAGACCTGGACAGGCTGGAGAGCTGGGCAGGGAGAAACCAGATGAGGTTTAATAAAAGCAAGTGTAAAGTCTTGCACCTGGGGAGGAATAACCGTCTGTATCAGTACAGGCTGGGGAATGACCTGCTGGAGAAGAGCTCTGTGGAGAAGGACCTGGGGGTCGTGATTGATGACAGGTTGGCTATGAGCCAGCAGTGTGCCCTGGTGGCTGAGAGAGCCAGTGGGATCCTGGGGTGCATCAGGAGGAGTGTGGCCAGCAGGTCTAAGGATGTGATCCTCCCCCTTTACTCTGCCCTGGTCAGGCTGTACCTGGAGTATTGTGTCCAGTTCTGGGCTCCCTGGGATAAAAAAGACAGGGATCTCCTGGAGAGAGTCCAGAGAAGGGCTACAAAGATGATTAGGGGCCTGGAGCATCTCCCCTATGAGGATAGACTGAGTGAGCTGGGGCTGTTCAGCCTAGAGAAAAGAAGACTAAGGGGGGACCTAATTAATGTTTATAAATATCTTAAGTATGGGATGCAGGGGGAATTGGCCAACCCCTTTTCAGTGGTCTGTGGAGACAGGACAAGGGGCAACGGCTGCAAGTTGGAGCACAGGAAGTTCCGCACCAACATGGGGAAGAACTTTTACACAGTGAGGGTGACAGAGCCCTGGGACAGGCTGCCCAGGGGGGTGTGGAGTCTCCTTCTCTGGAGATATTCAAGACTCGTCTGGACGCCTATCTGTGCAATATGAGCTAGGGAGCTGCTTTGGCAGGGGGGTTGGACCTGATGATCTCCCGAGGTCCCTTCCAACCCCTACGATTCTGTGATTCTAAGGTGGCCTTGTTCAGTTAAAAAAACTTGTTTGTTTATAAAAAAAAAAGGTGGCCCAGGGCAACTCTAGATTGGAGACTGTGCTAGGAAGTGACTAACCTCCCTACGTTGCCTGAATGAGAAGCAAGCAATCTGTGTTTATCTGTGTTTACACCTGATTACACCACAGGACAAAATGCAGGACAGGCCTCTTTTGCACCCTCTCCCCTTGCCCACGCTCCTCAAAGGCCAGACATGGCCTGACCTTTGCTCTGTGTGGGATGTGTCTGTAGGGGAACCAAAGAGAGCTGGAGCTCTGGCATTTGGCTGTCCTGGTTCTGCCATGGGCCATTGGGGATGTAAACAAGGGTGGGGAAGGGGCGAGCTTCTGCCAACCGCCAGTCGACAGTCAGGAAGGGGGGAAGCCCGAGAGCCGAAAACATTACAGCATTGTCTTTTGGAATGGACTGAACATGTGCAAAATCACTGTCCTAATGATAAACACTGTAATAAGTATTGGCAGGACATGAATACAGCATCTGCAAAGACTTTTTTTTTTTTTTAAATTATAACATCAACTCAAATCACATTTTTCTTTATCACATCTTTAAAGTTTGTTATCCTGCACCCCTCTCTAGATTGCCATATGGTGAAAGAAATGGGTCTTAGAACTGTTTTCTGTAGAAGTATAGTAGACATGAATACCAAAAAACTTCACAAAACCACTAAATATTTGGCAACCTTCTAGTCTACTGTAATTTTTAAAAAATGCTCAAGACAAATGTTTATGTTGAAGGGGGAAAAAATCCTCAGGATAGAGCTGTCAATGGATAATTTTAGCTTTCCTATATAACCCTATTCTATAAGCCATACTTCATAAAGACTGAATACTTTCTTCTAATTAAACTTTTCTAAAACTTTAAACAGCATTGGAATTGTGAGTGGATGCTGCTCTGGCTTTTTTGGCATGTTACATACAGGACGTCTGGCCAATTCTCCAGTCTTCTCTCAGATCTGTTACCGATCCAAAATATTTTCACCAGACACCCTGAAGTGGAACCACAAGTTTGCCAATTTCCATTTCATGTATCTTCCTTTAAAAACTGAAAATTACAGCTCATGAGCACTGGTGATTTGATTGCTCAATGTCCAAATTTAATTCACTGGAACAAAATAACAACAAAGATGTAGAAGATGATGCCTGGCCTTCATGAGGCAAAATCACTTAAAAAAAGAAAAATTATGTTATTTCCAACTCAGAAGTTGGGCTGGGGGGAAGTGGTGCTTTTAAGCTACTGATGAAGTACAGATCAACAAGTACCAGCAGGCCTTCTTCGGCAAAGTTATAGGATTATTACCCTGACATTTCCCTGAACCTGCCTAGGTCTCCAAAGCAAAAAAAGCAATCCTCGGTGTCTTTATACTGTGTAATTTTCAATTTTCTCAGTTCTCTGAGTTCCAAGTCAGCACTTCTTTTTGTGAAACATATATGTCAGAAGACAGGTTCTCAACGAGGGTCTCATATTCTGATTTCCTTGGACTTTACAGCAAGATTTCCAATGGTATTGAAACTGCCAAAAAACAAAAATGTGCGTTATAGTATTACAGATGATAACATAGTCCAGTCTGGGTTTTTTTCCTTCTAACCAGTGCTGTGAGAACTTGAGCAATGTTATTTCACTAGGCCAGGAAGTCTAGGCAGAGCTTCATTAAAATACAGTGAATGACCTGTTATGTGAACTGGGCTCTGCAGGGGAGTATTGGCAACATAGTGGTCCTGCAAGTTGGTTCCTTGTTCTCTACAGCTGTTGCCTGTGGCTTGAATATCTCTTGTTCTGTGGAAAGGGAGAACATCTCACCTAGATGCCAAATAATGTATCTGGTCCTTATCTCAAAAAGATCTGTTCTGGGTCATGTAAAAGGCTTTTAAACTCCTTCCCTATCATCCCTAAATTATTCAAGACAAATGCTAATCCACCACCCCAAGCCATGCTTCCTAAAGCGTTTTTCCTTGCTGGTTCCAAGATGGGACTACGTGTTCAGGCCACCTCTTCTCCCTCCAGAAAATGTTCTGTGTGGAAGGAATATGAATATGGAAAATGGAAGACAGCTGTGGCTTTGTTAGTGAACCCCGCAGGATATGTGAAGGTATAGTAACCTGACTCCGGGGGAATAAAGATCCAGTTGATGTTGCTAGAAACGCTCCAGGAAGCTGGGAAAGATTATAGCTAGGTCAAGTCTCATACTCCAAGTAAGATTGCTCAGAATTACAGAATACTTAGAGCTGAAGCCCAAGAAGGATATGTTTTAGGAATGAGTTCGGATTTGCAGCACTGGGGAGTGAAGCAATAGCTGCTTAGAAGAATACCACAATGTAACCAAAGCCTGGAAGTTTCCAAAATTCAGACTTGGCTGAAATACATTGTCCAGACTCACGCTTTGACTTTGAAGGTGCTGCAAATCCCATCTAGCTGTAGTCAGTGAGAGTTTCAGGATCTGGATTTGTAGGGAAATCCCTACTAGGCAGACCAGCCACGATTTGCAGGAAGTGATACAAGAACATGAAATACCCATAGATCTGACAGCTTTATCAAGTTGGGCGTGCACTGTCTGTGTGTGTGTATGGTAGTAGCCTGGCTGCCTTTGACATTCTTGATGTCTTGAACCAACCCAGTTCTTCTTGAAGCCTGAAAACTTTTTCTTAGTTCTTGCTCGGTGTAATGTAGCCACCCCACCAAGAAGCCCAGGCTTGGGCCCATTGTTAGGGACCTGTATGGGTGATTTCCAGTGAATGATATCTAAACAAGCTCTGAATGGTAAGCTTTACAGAGTGAATGTTGTACTCAAAGAGGAATAATATGATGGCTAGTGAGAAAGGGATTACAAGCCCATGGACAATCATCCAGAATCGTAAAGGAAGGATATATTTTATAGTACTGTGTATCAGTTTATAAATATCACCAGAGGGTTAAAGTAACTGCTTATAGAGAGGTCATAAAAATAAGGGAACCTTGAGGGGTTCCAGGAGCAGCTTTAGTGGTGGGAACATAGTATTTTTATTTGTAATTGGATACAGTCTGTGCTAGTACAGCAGCCTCTTCATTTTGTGCAGTATAAAATGGCAGGGGACCGTGTCACTTCTGGCTGTGTCAGCCCAGCCCATGCTCTGTGTTCAATAAAGGGCTTCAGTCCTAAAGACTACCAGCTCAGCATGTTTTGCTAAGGAAAAAATAAGACATTACTTTAATGTGTTAAAAGCAGTTATTGCCAAAACATGGCCTAGAGAACAGAAACTGCTCTGTGTTAGGGGCAAAAGCAAGCTGGATATCCTGTGTCCAGCGCTCTTTTTTTCTGCCATCATGCACTTCTGCAAGGTGAGTGGATGTAAAATTATAGCAGTCAAGTGTGGGCAATAATTTTTCTACCTGGTTCCAAGCCCTTTTCCAGCCAGTGAACTGGTGCTCATTCAGACCGATTCTTTAGCCCCGCTAACTCTGAGCTGACAGCCTGTACCCCTCATTGCACAGCTGTCAGTGCTTACACAGCAGTGGAAGCAGTGGAGGGTCTTGCCATGCCTCCTGTATCCTGGCCAACCTCCAGGACTGAGCTTCCTTCTCCTCACTTGACTAGTACACACTGGCAGGATCAGGCCACTGAATAAAAACCAAATTATATGGAGGGTCATTGCAGAATATCTGGAGGTTTGCAGCTGCTAGTAAGTGTTACCACATCTCAGGGGCTCGTGTTGCCTTTACCAAGGCGTTTTTTAAGTAAAAATAATGGGGACTATTTAATCCAAATCAGATTACTTCTCCCTTAAATCACAGTACAGGCCAATTGTCTTTTCTCCCTCCCGGGTTGCAGGCCTATGCTGCAGGTGAGTGCCGGTAGTGTGCTGGGGAGGGGCAAGGGCAGAGGCCTTGGGCCCCATTGCTGGCTGCCTCCTGGGCTGCCTGCACGTAGGCCATCCCGGCACTCTGCCGCTCATTAGCCATCAAGGTGAAAATTACATGTTATGGGAAGGCCAGTTGAAAGTCAGTGACCCCAAACCACTAAGCAAAGGGTTTTAAGAGGTTTTTAAAGCCAGAGCTTTGATGTGCACAGCTTAAAGTTAAAGATTTAAATCTGTATTTAGGCATCAAAATAAACAGGGGTCTGATTTTTAAGAGGTGTGAAACAACTTGGTTTTCCACATAATTCCCCAGAAGCTTTACATTTTTTCATTTCCTCTAAAAATCTGGCAGCCTTTTTAGATCTTTAGGAACAGAGTTGCAGTGCTGGCAATCCAGGGAAGCCTGAGTGTGTCCCTCAAAACTTTGTTGAGTAGGGAACGGAGGGCTGAAGTCCAGAAAAAACCCGAGGCCCCTAGCCCAAAACACAGCAGGAATCTGGGTGCTTGTGTTCAGAAGCAAGACATAAACAAGCAAGCAAAAATATTAAAATAAAAGCCATATCATCTCTGTTTGCTCACTTTCTGGCCTTGCCAGTCTTGTATGGCTGTCTTCAGCATTGCAGTTTCTACAACACAGCTAGATCCTTGGAGGTAAGAGTGCTACCTTGGGAGAGGGCTGGACTGAACTTAAACCCCCTGGACCTTTGGGGCTTCTCCTTTCTGAGCCTGTGTTCTACGCCTTATACTGCTATAGGAAGCAAAGCACTGCTCTTGCCTTTGTCCAACATCTTTTTTTTCCCCTGAAGAAAACAATAGCAGTAACCTCAGTTGCCAAAAGAGATGTCTCACATAGCTAAAACCGTGATATTTGATAATTTTTTGATGATCAAATGATCTCTTTTGGGCATTTCTGTTCATGCTTTTGCTTAACAAACTATTTTCTCTTGTAGTCCCATGCTGTTAAATTTTCACTATTCCCTGAATAGTAAAACTCACCTGGGGCTGTGAATTCTTTCCTGAAAGCTCTGTGCCTAAGAAGCAGGAGCATTGCTGCATTGGGCCTTTATTCCACAGCAGATTCACAAGCCTTGCATGATTGATTTGGACAGATGAAGGGTATTTTGCAATAATAAAAATGTATCAGCCATGGAAATAATTTGGAGAACTTACTAGTTTGGGTAATAAGTGTCAAATAATTAAAATGTATTAATATAGCATTTGCATACTTCCACATCTTAAAAAAATAATTGTACTTCAATAATCCTTTTGCAAAAATGCAGTGAATAAATCTTACATTTAGGTTATAGTGCAGAACATCCTACCATTATATTATATCCAGTATATGATTAACACAATTCCCCATGTACATAGTATGCCAGACAGAAACTGTGCCCAACTCATATTCTTAACATAGCATTGTAGTGTTAAGTTGAACTTCCCCACAAGACATTAGAAGGTGAAATTACATTATTTCTACCTTATTTTCCAAGGTATCTTGCAGTTTCCCCTTAGTAAGTCTCAACTGAAACCTTTTGAGGTGTCTCCAGCCCCCTGGTATCAGTTTTTTCTCTTATTGGACAACTGGTTAAAACTCTTGCAATTTCAGGTTACTTTTAGTCTCTGTGCCTGGTCTGTCTTAAAGCTGTGCCAAGTATCACTCATGGATTTAGTATCTAACTTTTTCATAAGCCATTTCATAAATGAAACCCCATTAGTTGAACTTCTCGCAGTTGCTTTTCCAGCTATGGTGTCATCTCATCAACTTCAGGTCTCTTTCATGTACGCAGCAAGGGAAGGTGCTGATACAGTGAGCATAGTTTGTCTCCTTCTCTGGAGATATTGTCTCCTTCTCTGGAGATATTCAGGACCCGCCTGGACACCTATCCGTGCAATATGTGCTAGGGAGCTGCTTTGGCAGGGGGGTTGGACCCGATGATCTCTCGAGGTCCCTTCCAACCCCTACAATTCTGTGATTCTGTGATAGTTATGAAGATACTGCATCCTCATGGACCCTGTCATGTATAAGGCCTCCTGGATACTGTTTTTATTCAAGAAAGAGATCACTAATCCTTGCTGGTCTTAGCACTGAAGTGGCTCTAGTTTCTGGTGACTGTAACTGGTAGCTTGATGCTCTTCCATTTGCTGCTTCCCTTTCTGCATCATCTCTATCCAGGTATATTGAGCGCTGCATCAAGTCTAGCACCATGAATTTCACTATTCCCCAAAACTACAATAAAAATGAAAAAAACCCCAGCCAATACTTTGATGTTTCTTTCTTCCTAAATCCATGAAAACAGGGTTCTTACAAGCACTGGAAATCTTCCCAACAGCCTTCCTCATAAAACAAAATACTTAGTTGACTAACAATGTCAGCAGTTAAAAAATGCTTTTCAGAAAAAGGCAAGAAAGTGGAATGTACAATCAGTACAATGAACTTTCAGGTGCCTTGAGATGGCCTTTGCCTGCATGAAGTAGGGTCATGAATGGACAGGAAGTGGGGAATTTGTTTGTTTATTGATCAAAGTTTCAAAAGCAAGCGCTCTCTTCTAGTGGGCCAAAAAAGGCTGGAGAGGCAGACTAAGCAAATAATTCCACTCATTCCTTCAAGACAAAATATAGATCGGTGCAGACATTGTGCTGAACAGAAGGTTCTCCAGAAATATTTTAAGTTAATGGTTTTGCAGCATTCTCTCCATTACAGGCTCCCCAATACTCATTCACCTGATGTTTTAGATTGACACTATGAATTGTGATCTTTGCATATTTTCTTATCCATAAGATGCTCCACTGTATTTCTAGGATCTTCCACAGCCCAGAGTTTGGCCATGTATTTCTTTCAGCCGTGAAAGAGAAAGGATGACAGCTCTGGAAAGCTGTACCCCAATGGCCACAACACCCACACCCACAAAGACTTTCTGATGAGACAGCTGGCAACACTGCACTGTGCTGCATCCATCAGTTCATAGAATCCATCCCACGACATGGAGACAGCAGAGACACCTCAAGAAATGGGTGGTACATGTTGAGGACAAGGCATTATAGGCAAGGAAGATAAGTTGATGCAACAGATGGTTTGAACCCCTGCTTCCCTCTGCAAGTACAATTCCTTTCTAATGCTCCAGATTTAAATCAGAAGCCACTTGAATATGGAGCTAGTCTGGCTACGCTTACTTTGTTAAGCTACACGTTTGCCCTTGGTGTTCCTCCCAGCTTAATGACAGCCTGTGTGAAACCTTAACCCATCCCATGTGACTCCATGATCAGGAAAAATGCTTTTGATCTCATTCAGTTGAAACTCATCTCAGAAATAATTTCCACAGCTGTATTTTGCATGGTCACGCTATCTGTTAGATCCATTTATGCATCTCAGGAATGCCTGCTACAGGAAAGAAAATACAACAAATCTGAATATAACTAGATAACAATAAAAGAATCAGTCATGACATGACACATGGTTTGTACTGAGACGACTTTTACATCGTAACTGGTAAGAGGACTTTAGAAAGAATATCTATGAAGAGAATACAAATTAAATCACTTTTGTGAACCATTTGTACTACTGAGACAGCCCCTTAGGAACTCTACTTGTAATAGAGTGCCCCAAAAAAGCATTAAACCATTTCTGCCACAATAAAATTATGTATATCAGAGAAGGAACAGAGGAAGGTTATTTTACAGACAGATGCAAGCCCTAGCCTTTCAAAGATTTTCATCTGGAGAAAATCCTCACAAAGTCATCCTGAAAGAATAAAATCCAGATCTCACAATCCCCATGCCAACACCATGCCTCACGTATTTTACATCCTCTTACACATTTTTAGTAGGTGGCTTCTGATTATTACCTTACTGATAACTGGGCACTTGAAAACTCAGCAGAGAGAAGGTAGTCAGGCACTACTCAAACACATTAGGAGAATATCTCTACTAGGAGTAAGAGAGCTTGTTAAAAGAATGTGGGTGATGATGAAGTTGCTGTCTGTCTTGAGTCAATTCTGGAAGAAAGAACCCTCCCTTGGCAATTACTTTCTTCTTGCTTCTTTCAAGAACAGCAGTTCTCAATTGGTCTCTGAAAGCCCTCCACAAATAGTTTTCATCTCACAGTTTTTCACTTCAATTGTCACTTTTGCAAGAGTACAGAGAATGAATGTCTTTGGAATTTGAGAATGTGTACTTATAAGACATTAAAATTATAGCACCACACTGGAATGACTGTTTCTGTTGCTGCTAGTAAGAAGGTGTGTTAAAATACATTAATCAAAAAAGCCGCGTGTGCATATAGCCGGTGTTTTAAAGGCAGCTATAAAAAACCCACTGTCCTTGAAATCCAGCTTCGCTGAAGGGGAGGCAGACAGAAATGCTGTTTCCAAAGGAGCTCCTGTCATCTGCATCTTTATTTCCTAAGGTGTTTTAATACAGCCAGCATTTTTCATGTGGCTCACGCCACAGATGTCAAATAGCGTGATAGTGACATCTTAATAGTTTTATATCAGCTAAGCGAGGGAGCGGTGGGCAGAACTTGTGGCTTGGTGCCATTCCACACAAGTTCCAGAATATGGCTAAAATTCTGTGTTTTCCTGCACTAGCTTTAGCTGCTTATATCAGTCATTAATATGTTCTCCATGAAATGATTCTGATTGTTTTCTCTCTCTCCCATCTAGCTTTATCTTAAGCAATACCTATCTTGTTTATAGTGCTTTAATCACCGGGCTTTGTGGTCCTTTGCTGAAAGATCAATGTCGTTTGCTCTGAGAAATGGAGGTACTCTAGGAGCGAGGCAGTTTCACAACAGATAATGAAGACAACGATGCAGTATTTTGTTGTAATAAAGTTGCACCATCCTTTCTGTCCATTGGAAGAAGACAGAGTTTCTGTGTGCACAATATGGTAGATGATGTATGATTACAGGTTGCAGTAGGGTGCATGCATGCAGGAGGGCCATGTTTACATTGATCAAGCAGTACTTCACATTCCCTCAAGTTTTAGTCTTCTTGTTGTCCCAATAGTGCTGTTTCTGGCTATTTTCTTTAACCAAACATTCTATTTTCATACTGTGCCATGTTTTCCTAGTTTAAATCCACTCAAGTGAACTAACTAGCTAGAGACTTCAGAACATTTTCATACTGTGAAGCACCTCTTGATAGAAACTCCAGTTCAGGAAAATGTTACAGCATGTTCTCAAGTCTCACAGAAGGCAAAACACATCCTTTTCTGAACCAGGGCCAGAGAGACTGTCTCATTCCCTCTTGCCCTCCCATTCACAATCACATAATGTCTCTGTACCAACTCAAAACATTGTATACATGGAAAAATGTGTGTGTTCCATTACAGGCAGTTAGGGATAAATGGTTCTGTCCATTCTGAAATATATTAATCATCCTGTCTACATTTGTTCTTTGTTTCATCTACTTCTCCCATCTGTTCTCTTCCTCTCTCCTTTCCAGCACATCCCCCCCTCCATTTTAGCAGAGTTTCCCAGTTCAGCTGAGATCAGAAGTTGGCACAGCATGTGATTGCAAATTTTATTGTATGTGTCTTAACATGATTTTGTTGAGGGGGTTGGTTTTTTTCCTTTTTAAAATCTCATTCTCTGAGAAGGGATGCAAGATCGTGCAAGTTCATTTTTAAGTCCAGTTAAGTCCTCCATCCAGGAGGCCTTATGGGCCTTCCTTTTTGGGAAGTCATAACATTTCCCCCTAGGGGTGGTGAAGGGAGGAAGGCAGTCTTAACAGAAACCTGACTGATGAAGCCTCTCTGAGCTCCGTAGTCCGTTCTTCTCCCAGTTTTGTGGGCAAGACCTGCTCGATAGCCAGCTATGTTTAGGGAGCAGAATGTGGGGTCTCTGTGAGGCAGGGCTTGGAGGTCTTATGCCCCTTTCAGATCCTACTCTAGTGCTCCACCCCAGAGTGAACTTTGCACCACATCAAGTACTTTGTATATACTGTTAAGAGTATGGCCAGATGTGGCAGTTTTATTTGTTTTACTTCGGTATACATACCCTATTCATCTAGCTCTGAATACAAACACTCATCAAAGTAGATTAAATAGGCCAATGCCCTCTATAATGAAACAAAGCTTCTAAGTTGGTGTTTTCATGACATATCTAATGCAAACATTTCTGTATGGCTTAACCCCTACAGTAAGCAACCAGTTTACTTCTTTTCTTCATCTGCTAGAAGGGCAACTTTGATATAAAGAAAAATATAGCAAACCACATGGTACCTGATTTAAAGTTTCTGAAGGGTCACACGTTTCTGCCCTGCTTGACTGTTTTTGCTAATCCACCCCCTCTTCCCCCCAGTTTGCTGCACATGCCTGACATTTGAAAACTGCTTTAGGTTTGTAGAACAACGTGATGCATTCCAGAACCAAACACACTCGTAACAGTCATACGCAAAGCCATAACTCTTACCAGGGCACTTGGAAAGCAGAAAGTTTTCCAGTGCAACTGAAGGGTCCAATTCTGCTCTTCATATTGCTGCCGAATGCTGAGAGTAACTCCACTTGAAATCAGTGAAATTGTTACCCTGGGGTAATATAAAAATCAGATGTCAGTTTCTAGGCATAACATGTTTCAATTTTAACAGTAAAACCATGAAGAAAAATGACCTTGAAGGTTGCAACCCTTTTTTTCCTTGCGTGAACCCACTGACCCTCCCTTCACTCAGTTGTCTCTCTATTTGTCCAGTCTCTCACAGGCACACCCAGTACTGGCTTCATTCTGTCATTAGATTCATTACTCTCAATGAGTCCTTTTTATCCCTTGCTGTCCAGCATATCCCTTCTAAATCTGCTTCAGTGGGTGTCCTCTTCTCTGCTCTTGGTTACTGGCAGTCATGTTATTAGCAGGGAGAGAAGGAGGCTCCCTGCTTTAAGTTCCTACACGTAGTCTAGAATAATTCTGCATTGCCATTCCTGCCCTGACCCTAGGAACCCTAGCTTGGCTTGGCAGCACAGCCCAGCTAGTAAGCTGTAGGAGCTGGGAGCAGTCTGACCATGCTCTGTGGGGCTATATCCCTCAGAGATCATAGCTATTAGAAAATAAAGGGGTTTACTAAGTACATTTGAAATGTGTTTTTTTTAAAAAAGCTTTCACAAAGACAGTAAAAAAAGGTCTCCTGGCAGGCATGCCCCCTCCCCTGCCAAATTTTATATACATGCTTTAAAACATTAACAGAATTGAGACAAGAAATGGTCTCAGTTTTTTATATGTGGGCAAACCTTATTTTTCCCTAACTTTCTTCTCAAAAGCAACTGAAGCATGACTCTTGAAATTTAAAAACACATGAATAACAACAGCCTGGAGCGAACACCAGGCGTGGAAAATTTCAACTGAACTTGTAAATGTTTAACTAGGTTATAACAGCGTCTTATAACATGAAATGTCAAGAAGTCTCTTAATAACAATAGAATAATGGTGAAGCAAATCCAATATTTCTGTGGAGGGTTGATTAGGGAACGAATAACATCACAGGAGGAATAAATGGAAATAAATGAATGAGGGGTAGTAATAGGTAACACATACGAGCTATAGGACTTGTAGAAAAGCTTGGAAAGCTTTTCAGAGTCTGCTTTTCTTAACATATTCTTTTCTAATAATAAGAAATGTTAGTGGTGGTTTTAATAAACTTTGACCTCACCTTTCCTACAGCAAGAAAAATGTAAAACACACTGTAATGTTGAAAAGTGATGACAAAGCGAGGAATGCTTTCAAACATCCAACTCTCTTCATGGGTAAAGGAACGATCTCTTGGGTGATCTTTTGACTTTATCATTCCAGTCTGATATTTTTGTAAACCAGGCTAATGTATGGCAGTTAATGCTGTGGCTGCCGCTCCCACTGCAGTGGCGTAAGATCCGATTCCTCCCATTCATGGCAAAGAAAGCTCCATTGGAAGAAACAACACTACCTGTAAATCAACCTCTCTGAGGCATTGTAGAGTACATGGTTTGTTACATACGGATGACACTACTAGCGTACATCTGGGCCATGGAACAGATCGAGCTTTCTGAAGCCCTCTCTTCCACTTGGTTTTCACATTATTTCCACTTTTCTGTTGCTGAAACATGAAAATCAGATTCCCTTTCTTTTCTCTCCAGGAGTTTTGCTTCAGAGCAAAAAAATAACTAGTAATTCACAAAGATGAACAGGCTCCAGCTGAAGTTGTCTATCAGCTTACAGGTTGTCTTTCCTTCTGAGAAGCAAAGGGTGTTAGAAACAAAGATGAGGTAACCATTTACTCTTGTGGCCTATACTATATCTGCACTGCAGCTTATGAGAGGTCATGAGTTTCTGCAGCTGTCAGTCCAGAACCTACTAAAACCACTGAATTCCTTGTTTCTTTTGACCTGCTCTCATCTAGGATTCAGGAGTAACTCTTTACAGTGATTCTTGGTCCCTGTTGTTATCTATTTGCAGTGCAGATGATTTATATGGATGTGCATCTGTACGAATAAGACACTTAAACCTTCTTATCAGACAGTTCTTAGGTAGTATAAGATAACCTGGGAGAGCTGTATACCTTCATTCTTGCCTATTCTTGGAACAGCTCTTTGAATCTCTAGGGAAGTATCAGCTCAGGCTGTTCCCTTCCAACCATTCTGTTCCCTCAGCTAAATTTGCTCCCTTAGCCGATACTATGGGTTTTCACCCAGATTCTAGAGATTTATTTTAAGAGACAAAAAAGCAGTAACCCAAGACTCTACAAGCAGTTGTAAATTCAGCTGGACCTCAGGATAGACACTGGTGCAGCTTTCAGCATTTCCAGCAGTGATGAGTTAGAACATGCAACAATAGAAAAAAAAAAAGTATTTTCTTCTGTTGAAATAGGCAGGAATAAGTCCCAGTCCACACAGGGTACAGCCCTTGAGGCAACACTGCCTGTCTGAAAGTCTTTATGAACGCTGAAGCTTTGTGGTATGCTAAATGCAGAACATCCTGACAAAAGAGTAGAAAAGCATATTCCAAAGAAAGGAATGTAGTTATATTTAATTCCCTGGGAATATTTTTCTAGGTTTGGGATTAATTTTTCCTCCAATATATTTTTTCCCCAAAAGGCTTAATTTAATTTCATAGTGTCTCTTTAACATGGAACAGTGGAATGCATCATAATATTTTCCCACTTTCCAAGATGTGCTTTTGCAAATATGAGCACTTATTGAATGAGGTAAAACGAGATTGCTTTCGAGTTGGGCAGCAGACGTGGCAGATATGTCTTACCAACTCCCTGGTAAACGACTCGGACCCTCTGAATCCTAAATGGCCTAGCATCCAAGATCTGGAGGGAGAGACAAGGATGCTCTAAGGAGTATTTATCAACAGAGAGAACTTTAAAAAAAGAATAGAGTTAGTTTTCACTAGGTTGATGAGCTACTGACCTAGCCAAACATGACACAATACATTTCATCCCATTTTCCAGCTAAGACATGTTAATTATCTGCTGATTTATTTATACTATTATTATTATTATTTTATAACTGAATATGTTCTCACAGAAGACTGTGCATACTGCAAATCACACAGTGTTGGTTTTTTCCACCCTCAACTGGAAAGCTGCTTTTTTTCTGAAATATTTTACTGTCATTTTCAGCAAGTTCTAATTTTGATGGTAGAGGGATTGTATCCTTTTTATTGTGTTTTATGCCGTATAACAACAACAAAAAAATACATCAGGCGGCCTACACAGTAATGGCTACACAGTCATTATTAGTGATCACTGCCATTCTAGGAGCTGATATCCCTAAGGAATGCGCTCTATTTTACACAAGGAAAAAAACCCCAACAATTACTTTTAAATAAAACAAAAAAACCCAATCAAACAACCAAAATCCACAGTAAATTTAGTACATGCAAAAATCGTCATCTGGATTTCTAGCATTTGTTGGTCAAATTATTAACCTTTGGGCTTGTTTCTGTCTAAGGAAAAAATGGCTTCTTGCAGAAGAGTTTCTGTCTGTGCGCTCCTCTTTCAAATCCTTTTAAAGCGCGAGGCTGTGCTTTTGATTTCACTTACATTTGGGTTATAGTCTAGCAGGCTAATTTAAAGAAATACACATCTGCTGTTAGTGGGCCACATTCACCTCTGTGCACCGGGAACGGCAAGTGGCTATTAATCCAGCCTAACATGTTATTTAACCCAGATTTACAGCTGCGGATTGTCAGCGGACTTCCCCTCTCAGCTTGGTTGTGCTGCAGCGCTGTTTTTCAAAGCGAAGGTCATGCTCCCCTTGAGGGCTGTGGAAAGGATCAAAGAGCGGGTTGGAAGTTGCAGGAGAACTGGTGTTAATCACTAGCAGGCCCAGCTGTGGTTCCACCGGTTTTGCTTTGGCTGTAGTGCTGGTGCGAGCAGTCCTCCTGTCCTTCCTCTCCACTGTCTGTCAGCTCCTCTCCTGCACACCAGCCTCCAGTACGTGCCCGCGGAGCCACACTGCCCTGAACCAGATCAAGGGGTTGACTTTGCTGATGAAACTTGCGCTCTGTCACGGTCAGATTTGTTTCACAGAACTGTAGGGGCTGGAAGGGACCTCCAGAGATCATCGTGTCCAACCCCCCTGCCAAAGCAGGCTCCCTGGGACAGGTCACACAGGGAGGCATCCGGAGGGGTCTTGAGATGGAGACTCCACACCCCCCTGGGCAGCCTGTTCCAAGCCCGCTTTGCCACGCAGACACAAGATACATGTCTGTCGGCTTCATGCAGGCTGCAGCACGGGGTAAGGACAAGCAGCTCTGCAGAGGGGAGTACACAAGCTGTGGACACCAGTTTAAGCAACATAGTTGCCAACTGGGAGCATGTACCATCAGATCATTTGGGGTGGGGAGGGGGTGAGGGGAGCGAGAGGAGGCTGTAGGTTCTTGCTGTAGTTTTTTGACTAGCCAGGAAACTACAGATTGATTTTAATTGTAGACAGTTTGTCTGCATGGAAGATGTGAGCATTCAACTCCTCTAACATATGAGAGCAGCCATTCTGGGTCAGACCAATGTCCTTATTAGCGCTGTATCCTGCTTCCAACACAGGCCAAGAAGTGTACAAAGCAAGCAGTAATTTCCCCAAATACCCTTCCTGCTGCTGGCCACTTGCAGCTCAGGGGCTTTCTGAGTTACATATGGTTGAATTCAGAAGTCCCCAGTGGCTTACTTTTCTATGAATTTCTATTTCCCCCTCAGCCAGTGTAAAATCTTAGTATCTGTAGTGTCCAAAGACAGTTGATGCCTTCATGAAGTGATCGCAGCAAGTCCTTGCTTCTCTGCCCTTGGGGAAGTGAGCTGCAGCTCACTCACGGAGCCACACCAGGACAGATGAGCCAAAAGGAATGGATGGGATCACCACAGTCCCAAAGGTTAAAGAAAACTCTTTTTATTCAAAAGAAGTAACTCAATCAGTACATGAGTCGTCTCTAAAGAACTTCAGAGAGAGGATCCTTTAGCTGGTGAGCATGGATTTATCTTTAACAGCGGCAACTTGCAGTTGAGCTTAGTTTTGTAAATGACCATCTGCTGGCTTGTAACAACATCTGCTTCTGCTGCTGGGGATGTTCTGGGGAAGGGAACTGAACAGCAGTGAATAATAATTTTCTCCATGTACAATCACCACAGAATCAGAAAGCGAATAGCTTAGATTGGCATACGATGAGTCATTTGTTAGCTAAACTGTGGCAGAGCTGTCTGGTCATTGATCAAATATTTCAATATCCAGAATTCAGTGTTTGATTTTTGTTCATTGGGTCAAAGCTCTGCCAACTTAATTTCTGCCAAGGATCCATCAAGCTTTTCTGCTGACCACATGTTGCAAACTAGCTGTACAAATTCTTCATGCTGACCTATCTGTCTAACAATGACTGTTAACTGGATAGGTGTACTGTACAAACGTAAGACCTCTCCCATTTAGCTTCCAGTTTCTGTAGGTTGCTGATTTGATTTACCAGGTATTGGTTGAGGTACATACTTCAGCAGAATGTTTACAAGCTTTCCTCTGGGTAATTTCACATCACAGCCTCCATTCCTAGCTTACAGTAGCAAAAATGTGCCCTTCAGAGGTTCATTTATTTTCTCTTACAGTATGTATCTGAGACTGTGGAACCTACATGTCATCCTTGATGACAGAAGATGGGAAAGCTCAGAAATACCAAGCTGATGATTCTAAGTGCATCAGAGCTGTGACATGATAGATGTGCATATGCAGTAAGTGCAAGATCAGAAGGAAACATGTACTTTAACACGCATGTTAGAGGGCGTTGTGTGCTCACTTTGGCTTTCCTGCCTGTAGAATTGGGATAAGAAGAGTGTAACCATAACCCCCAGTCCACATCGTGGCCTATTTGTTTAGGCTCTCTCTCATCAATCAGACCTAGGATAACTTCTCAGCAATACGCTCCAGGTACCTACTCTAGCTGCATCTTGACTCCCTGGGATAGACAATTTCATTCCTCCCTGTTAGAAATGCAGGTGCAAGGGGTGCAGAGCCAGGTCACCAGGTTGAGCAGCCAACGTATCAGGAACATAAGTGATACAGCTATCGACTGCAGCAAGCAGGCATGCTAACCACGTGCATGCACGCACACATATGCATGCTGGGTGTAAACACATGTTAACAGCTTACTTTTCTTAGCTAGCTGGGTCCAAGTGTCATGGTGCCTGCGATTTCCCCACCACCTTTATTAGGGAACAAAAAAAGGGATGTAATTAAAGTCATCTTTTTCATTGCCAGCTGTAGTGGCACTTTGTTACCGTTGAAGTAGACCTGTGGCACAGAGAATGTGTACAGGAAGTATGTGACATACTGTCTTTTGGATGGCAGCACCTGAGGTCATCTTCAAATCTTGCAGACATGAATGATATCGCTGTGGCATAGCTGCTGTGAGCAGCCCTTTTCCTGTCAGGTTGCCCACAACAGATGCCAGCGTCCCCTGCCATCACAAACAGCTGTCCTTCTGGTAAGAGTCACATAGTAGAAGGAATTTCTAATATCCTTTGGGACTCTGTTCATTCAGATTGTGGACTCTAAAGAGCATTGCACCTGAAAGGGCACAAAGGTAGCAAACTTTTTGGATGCTGAAAAAAATGTCTGCGTACTGTAGGTAAGCATCCTTTCGTGTTTTTACTGCCCTCGACCCCTCAGTGAGCTTCAAGGACCACATCCAACTTCTTAAACCTGAAGAACTTTCCAAATCATCTTTTAATCACAGACCCTTTCTTTCAGTGATACCAGCCCAGGATATTTCCCATGTGTTCATTTGCTCTAAGCTGTGTTGCCCTGAGGTGTAAAACAGGCAATGAGTCAGTCTGAACTAAAAGCAGATTTCAGACCCAGTGTCTCACCAGAGCTGGACAGGGAGGCTTCCCAGGTCTTTATGACATACTTGATATCTGAAATCTCTAAGAACTTCAAGAGGGAGTTTATGAGAAGAGAAATGTTTTCTTGAATGTTTTTAGAAGTTTCTAAACTGTGTTAACTGTGGATGCTGTCTCCTTTTGAGATCCGTGGTAGCTACAGATAGGGCAGGAAGAAAATTTAAAATCCACAGCACACTTCCAGTATATTTTCCTTTAAAAGTCACAGTAGTTTTTGTTCAAGCATGCTAAATACTTGACAGCTGGCGTGATAAGTTATAGATTTTAGCTGTACCTATTTAAGATAATTCACATAATTTAGGTAAGGTTGGACAACTTCTGCATACAGTGGGGAGAATAATGGGGTTTTTTTTACTCTATGCCTCAGTGGAAAAAGTCAAAGAAATATTATTTAGATTCAATTTGGAGAGCTCAGGAAAATAGAAATGACAGGTGTTTTTGGATCACTCCAAATGTTTCATTTACTCTGAAATAAAACATTCGGATTTGATTGTTGCCATCATTGGTTTTTAACAAGTTTATTATTTCTCCTTACTTACAAGTTAGGTCTTTAATGGAAAAAGGACATTTTAAAACCAGAAGTAAAAATGTAAAAGCAGACCACTCTGGCTCTCCCTAGACAAATATTTAATACAAAGAGAACTGGGGAAATAACTTTTTAGTCTTCAAAATGATTTCAGTTGATCTTGGCACAAATTTTGGCCGTTTTCATTGCCTCCAGAGCTCTGTTTATTCTACCAGATATACCTTTCCCTGAAAAAAACCAACCCCAACAACAACAACAAGAAAACAAACCACAAAGGCAAAAAAAAAAAAAAAGCCCAACTCTATTCAAAATAAACCCATCCAAATTCCTGCCAGGTAAACCCTTTAGCCTTAGCACTATGTTCTGAAAACCTGCTCATAGGGGTACCACATGCTATAGTGATGTAGATTCATTTCAGCAGTTGTTTAAATTGCTTCATCTTGGTCTATATCTTGGATGATGTCTTCAGCTACTTCTTGTGGGCAACAAGAAGTGCCTTCTAGACTTGCTGTACTCATGCTCTCCCATTTGAAGAGGCTGCTCCTCCATGTGTGTGGAAGGGAGGAAGTGGAAAGGAAAGACAGGGATTTCTAGAATGCTCACTCCTTTCTTGAGCCCTTATTAAGCATGTGCACATGGTGCATCTCCTTCATCTCTTGCCCTAAGATGTGGGTTTTATGCTTGATTTACAAAGCATTTTAAAAAAAAAAAGTCAAAAAAGCAGACGTGCAGTTTGACTGAAAGAACTGGGGAGCAAGAATACTTCTCAAGTCTTATTATCTTTATTTTTTTCACATAATGAAATGAGAAAACATGTTTTCAAATAGAATTATTTGGAATCAGACTAGATGCAGGATGTGTCATTCATCTGAGATGTAGAAACTTCTGGACTTATTTAGGAAAACATTGTTTTAAAGGGAGTTCCTCAGAAGAAAGCAATTAAATGTCATTTAGAAAGAAATGCATCTTGCGGCATAAATGATGAAATACGATTGCAAAATGTATAGCTTTCTCTCCTGGATTTATTTTTCCTGGTTGGACCTTCTCCACAGGCCTGGACGTATCCTGAACAGCAGCAGCTAATCTTACTGAAATGTGGGAAACTCTTTAGTGGTTTTGGGTGTGGGAAAATACCTACCAAAGGGACAACTTCTTGCGGCTCAAATCAGACTTGCAAAGTTCTGATCTGACTCGAATTCCCAAGGGTGAAAAACAAGTGCATTGGGAGCCCATAAAAATCAATGACAGCCTTTCTTTTTACTTCACTGACCTTTAAAAATGACTTTGAGGTTGAAATCCTGCCTTCACTGACTTCAGCGGGTTTTGAATGAGGCCCACATAAAAGTGTTTACTACCTCTGGAGCATTTCTGCAAAGCATGGGGAGCTTCCCTGTTTTTGGCACACACCAACCAGAACCCAGGCAACTTTACATTGGATCAAAAGTATTTATTGATGAATGTACTTTGAGCGATCCTGGTGAATGCCCACATCCCTCCTACCAAAATCTTGCAGTTGCCAAGGGTTTTATTCTTCCCTTATGTTTGGTTCTACCCATGGAGTTTCTGCCCTTGTCCTCCACAGGGCTCTGTGCAGGCACAGCAATCCACACGGCCCCCTGCTCCTCACAGGTCAGGGCTCCTGGCCTGGGTTGGGGAGGTATCATATTTTAAAAGGTGCTACACTACCTTGTGACTTGTTTTTTTCCTCTTTTAGGGGTGGGAATAAAAACCTGGATACTTTTTGTAAGAGCCAGTTATCATGCAAAAAGACGAGAGGCGGAAGTCTACATTTTCTCCCTTAAGTTTAAGTAAAGTACTGTCCACCCATGAACAGCTGGAGTGGCAAACAGAAAAAAAAGCTGCCTGTGTGTACACTTTTGCTAGGTTGATTCCGTACCACTTTTGTGGCTACTCCAGAGACTCTGATTCTCCTGGTTTCAGTACTGAAGCTGTACTTCAAACATGTATTCAGGTGCTAAGTACAAAAGCAGAAATGTGTCGGCTTCAGCCCTCCATTCTCTTGATCCCCACTAGCTGGGGCAGCAGTTCATATGCTTCGAGTGGTTGTGGTTAAAGTTGCTTTTATTTCTATCTAAAGTTACCACCAGTACCACAGGGCCCTCTACCAGCACTATTGCAGGGTACAAGTTCTTGGAAGCCTTAACGACAGGATTGTTTCTCTTCCTGCTTGCATGATCATTTTAACCTTAATTATAGCAAATCATTTATTAAAATAAATATCTCAGGAATATAATGTTTTAAATTCCAGCTGTTCAAACAGGCTTTTTATTTTCTTTGTGTGCACAGTTTGGTGAGAAATTTATTGTATCCATTTCCTTTTTTTTTAACTAAGAAATGTGCAGTGTATTTTCCAGATATGTTTGGGAGCTATGTATGGAACCACCACTGGTTCAACACAGGGCCATAACAACAAATGAACTTCAACCTTTTTTTAATAGCACAAGTGACCTTTGATGTTCTGATTCATACAAAGTATGCTTAAGACTGCCACTGTTCACCTTAATATTCCACCTGTCCTTTTGCTCTTTCCTTTGTGAATTACCTGCTTGCCCCTTTTCCCTGAACTTTGTCCCCTGTGTCCTCTCCCAAAGGGATATTTATCCTTGAGAGGTACACCACACTCCATTTAACATTCTTGGGGTTAAGAGGCTCTATCATGAAATCATAGAATGGTCTGGGTTGGAAGGGACCCCAAGGATCATAGAGCTCCAACCCCCTGCCACAGGCAGGGCCACCAACCTCCAGGCCTGGATCTACACAAGGTTGCCCAGGGCCCCATCCAACCTGGCCTTGAACACCTCCAAGGACAGGGCATCCACCACCTCTCTGGGCAGCCTGTTCCAGCACCTCACCACTCTCTCTGTAAAGAACTTCCCCCTAATATCTAATCTAAACCTTCCCTCCTTTAGCGTTATTCCATTCCCCCATGTCCTGCCATTGTCTACCCTTTTAAAAAGTTGATTCCTCTCCTGTTTGTATGCTCCCTTATGTCCTAGATCTTACAGTGGATGGGTGGGTGTAGATTGAAGGCCAGTCCCTTCCCATCCTCCTGTAGTGAAGCCAAAGGAGGGCATCCTCATTTCCATCCTCTAAAGGAAGAGGTAAGAGGGCAAAGAGGGTCTGGCCTTGAATTTCCTCCCACGCTCTGTCAGTCCTGAGGATACACAGCAGGGGGGAGGCATCTTGCACCAGCAGAGAGATTCAGCAGTGTTGTTTGGCATCCAGGGATGATTCAGAGCACAAGTTGCAAAAACGTGCTTAGGAGCTGTTTATGATCTAAAAACTTTTTTGGTAAGTTATTATTTCAGACTGGGAGGACAATAGGATCACTGAATCCAAACGGGGTCTTTAAGAAGGAGTTGTCTTTTGTAGTTTTGTGTTCTTTCTTGTTATCACACCATCTCTCACATCAAACCAAGCTAATGGCTTTCTCACATTCAGTGCTGTGAAACAGTCCCAGTTGTAGGAAGATAAGAGACAAAGGAAACAGCATTTTGCATCTACTAGGGAAAAGGGACACAGAAATACCAATGCCTTGATTAACATGAGCATTTATAGTTGGCAGTACATTTGTCTGGTCTTAAAGTGGATAGAGATCACTTAAAAACCCCGCTGCGGTACTGGAATAGTGTAAAATGTCCTTGTAAATCAAACTAAGGACAGGGTCTTCTGGCCATTTGTCTTATGACCACAGACACTATAAAACTCTCATGTGGTGAAGAAAGCCTGCAGCTTTCCTGCATGTTGACAGGTTTAAATATTCAGGAAGAGTGCACATAAGGTCTGCTTCAGCTAGCTTTTGCGTGTGAGTGCCAGTTGCTAATTATGACGGCTTCCCAGATTCTAAAAATGGCAGAGCCTATATAATTCACCCTGGAATTCTGAGTCCAGTTGGTGAAAGTTCCGCTTCAGGACTTTAAAAATCAGAGGCGTTTCCTTTTGAAAGCAAGAAGGAAATCTTTGTGCAGGCGCAGCTGCTCGCATGACTGCCCTTGCAACCTCTGGCTCTCCTGACTCTCTGTGTGACCTTCTCCTTCACACAAATTGTCAGCTCATTCTGAGCCCGTCACCCAGCTCCAGCACACCGTGAGATGCCCACAGAGGGAAACATACCATTACTGTGAACGATGGCGTGCTGTCCCACAGGAGATACTTGGTGAAAGGAAGAAGGGGGAAAAGGTCAGGCTAAAACTGTAACTGAACGTCTGCTGACTCTGTTACAGAGCCTGCAAAATAGGAGAAACCCCAGCGTGTTTCAGTTATATTGGCTCTCCTGTGTTAGGCATCCTGTGTGACCTAGACAGGTCTGATCCACAGGTCATGAGGAGTCATACTGGGAGAGAATAGATTAAAAGGCAAAGGACAAAAAAAGGCATAAGGGAGGAGAAGCAGCTTTCCTAGCTGTCAATAGGAAATATTTAATATGGATGGTGAAAGCTGGCCTGACCTAAGATAATACATCATGAAAATATAATCCTGATAATACGTAATGAAGAATGTTTTCATCCTTCTGTTTAGGGGTGCACATGTGTGCACGTGTGTGTGTGTCTGCATTTTAGTATGGCAGCGATACTGGTGTGACAAGCAGTGTACTGAAATGCCCGTAACCTAAAACAGAAGCTAAAATGTCCAGATATCAAGACAGGCAGAGGGCTCATCTGGAAAAATTTAGAAAGTTGCTCTACGTAATGTCTAACAAAATATCCCCTTTCCACTTAGACAGCAAATAAACTGAAATGAAAACTGCTGTCCACAGGTATGGCAAAAATAGCTGATTCCTGTGGCAACCATGAACAGATGGGTGAGGAACCCTTCTTCCCCTGGTTTGCAAAGCACCGCTTGAGGGCATCAACAAGCTCTGCAGCCCAAACTGGTTGCTGATGTTCTACCGAATACCACACACATGCTACCAACCAGCAGGGAGGTCGGAGGTAAAGTGATTTTGTGTGAATCCCATCCCCTCACTGCTTTGCACACATCAGCACACATCCAGTCCCATGCAGGACTTTCCAAATTGCAATCACACATTGTGCTTCTCCTGAAATGTGCAAGCCATCTGCCACAACTCTCTCTGGTTTTGAGCCATTTCTTTGTGAATAGGTGCTTATCAGTTTCTCGTGTTATTTGTACTTTGAGGTAGGCAATGAGGAGTCCAAGACCACCAACGCTGTCCTCATCTGACCAGATGCATACAGAATATTTGCTATAAGTAGTGGAAGAAGGTTCTGAAAACCGTATTCTTGTTGGATTTTTGTTGGGTTTTTTCATTAGTTCTGGCCTGCGTATTTATTTTTCAATGTGTCAATAGATAAGGATAGTGAAGTATTGTAAGTATGTTATGAAAAAAGTGCTAACAACTTCAAAGAAAGAAATCTGGTTTATAAAAAAGGGTGAAGACAGAATTTATGATTCACTGCAAATATATACTAATGTTTGAGAATTAATGTTTTTAGCAAGTGTTTTGAAGTATGTGAAGTATTAGTAAGCGGTACTTTTTCCCCCTGTGGATAGCTGAGATGGCCATCATTGATAATGGGAGGCAAAAAAGACAGTTTTGTTTTATTTTGTTTTGGTTTTGAAGAAAACCCTGCTGAAGAAGTGCCCTTTTTATTCCTTTGACCTACATGAGCTTAGGACTTGGTCCACTCTCCCATAAAGATTTCCATAGCCAGTGTTATAATCCCCAAAACAAACTCCCCAAACACTGCCTAAAAGCCAAAATATCTGTCTTTTCACATATTGTCTCAGTGGAGCACAGCTGCTCTGTGGGTTGTGGATGGAAAGGTGATGTGATGCACAGTTCCTTTGTGCATCCACATGTATATATGCATCTACACTACTTTTTTCCACAGGGATTATCCTGAACATAGTAGAAAAAGAAATATGCTGTTCTCTCACAAAATGGAAAAGATCTCATTTATTTGATAAACTAAAGTATTAGGCTGATAGTAGTGTCTCTCGCTTCCCTTTGAAGGTTGTGTGTTTATGTATCTGTGTGAAAATAAGATGTAAAATCAAAGAATCATAAAATAATTTGGGGTTAGAATGGACCCGTAAAGCAGGGCTGGTTTAAAGTTATATCAGGTTGCTTGTCTGGCCCAGTTTTAAATGCTTTCAAGGACACAGAATGCACAACCTCCTTGGGCATGAAATACTATTTCTTCATATGCTTCCATATTTTAAATGGAAATCTCCATGGACAGCTTAGTGTTTCCACAGTGAATCTAACCTTTCATAGCCATTACCAGAAAAGCACAGTTCAGTTCCTTGCACAGTTAATTAAGATTTTCCTTTTTCAGAAGACTTCGGAGCAGGGGAACATACCAGGCATACCAGTGTTTAATAAATAGTCACACAGATAGGAAGGCAGTAAGCCCAACCTGTAAGCTAACCACTAGTAGTCAGGCAGACCAATTCTAGAAAATACCTTTCCAAAAGTCATTGGAATTTTGAAAGCAAGTTGTAATTTGCTTTAGCAAAAAATCTGAAGTTTTGAGTCCATTTGGGGCTCCCTTGCCAGAAATATTTTAGTAAATGAACTTCTGTTGAAAAAAAGAAATATATTCACAGGAAATTAATTGAAGAAGCTTTAGTCAGAAACCTGAACCTGAATTTTAAGTTTATCCCATGACCATAACACTCTGTGCAAAGAAATAAAATGTTGGATGCTTGCAACAGATGACAAACTGAGATATGGTAAGTAATGGGTAAATTCAGGAAGATGGCAGCCTTTCTGCAAATACCTTTCAAGCAGAAAGAGGCAGCAATATGTGTTAGGCCCAACAAGCACAACTGCTGTTCGTACATCTCTTTTGTGGGTGCCATCTGGAGAACATGTTATTTTAGAAAATTACAAAACCAGGTTGGCTGCTCGGTAAGAAGGTCATCCAGTTCCTCAGCGTTCCTCTCTCTAGCCCACATTGCTCACGCCACTTCTAACAGTAGTCACTAGGAAGATCTCTGCTATATACACAAAATTTGCAACGATCTTGTCGTGAGCAGAGGCAGTTCTTGTGGTGGTGTTCTGAAAATGAGTGAGTTTTACCCAGTGGTGAATGCCCCATGAAGGCTGCTCTGCGTAACAAACCACTGTTGTTCACTTTCTTCCAAATGGTTTACAAGGGGAAGAAAATGCTTTGAAATATTTGGCAGCACTTGAAAATCACTGAGGTCAAGTCTTCAAAAATATATGTCTACCCACAAAGCCAGATGCTTTAGGATCATGAATGCAGCTTACGGATGTCGGAGAGACAAGAGGAAAGTGTAACTGATGCTTTTCTTTCCCCGCCTCACTTGCAACATTCTTTTGCTTGTCTGCATAAATTTTGAGGAGATGATTTTAAAGCATAATATCATTTAGGCAACAGAAGGAAGCACGTCTCCTACTGTTGCAGGCCAGTGCCACCCGTTCTGTGGGACAGTCCTGTGAATGGGCATAAAGTGTTGGATTTTTAACTTAATCAGACATCTAAGAGTAAATGTTATTCTTTGTCTCCTTGTAAAAGTGTGTTTCCTTCTCATGAAGGCAAAAGATGAGAAAGAGGGAACAAAATTTTCTGTCAGATTGCATTTAAGTTGGTTGTGAGTTGAGGTCTTGAAAGATGGCAAATGTTTAAAACACTGAGCAGAGTGTAGACATGGGCCTGATAAAATTACATTAACGCAAAGATCTGGACTGTGTCACGCAGTGTCACCACCTGGAGATTGCTATGCTTTCTTTTCAGAAAGAGCTGATAGAAGATGTAGGGCTCAGCACCCAAGCATGTAACAATGCAGTATCACATCTAACTTTGGGACTAAAAGTGAATTTTAGCTATGAGGTGTATGGAGGCATGATGGAATCACCCCCACTGGCATCCCTCCAGTACATGAAGCATGCCTTAGAAAACCGGGCAACCCTCCCCCTCCTCAATTTTGTCGCTTTCTGGGCTTGCAGGAAGAAGACTGAAGTAAGTTCTAGATGTGTCCAGCTGAAGGCAGGGCTTGGCATCAGTGTATGTGTAAAAAGTGGTCTTATTTATGATGATCTCAAAATTTATAATGCTGACTCCATAAATGTCCTTTCACGCCATCATTACTCTCCTCTTTTAATTTGAAATTTCCCCCCCTATGAAAGTAAAGCAATATAGAGGAGAAGCAGCTCAAGATTGTGACAGCCTTGAGGGGTAAATACCTCATGGATTTTCTTGCTAAAATGGTGGGGTATGTCTGAGTGAATTATTTATTAATGAAAAGGTTACCCTTCTTGTTCAGGAAACATTTAGCGTGAGGTAATATAATTCAGGCAGGAAGAACTTTGAGGCTTTTTCACCAATATAATTTTTACAGACTCTAAAAGAATGTAGTCTGGTACTCCAGACTAGAAAAATTAGTGTCCTCACGGAAGCCTCAGGCAGCTTTCAGTTTTTCCTCAGGCCAAAAAGTTTGGCCAGGTTCAGACAGCCATCAGATCTCCAAAAGTAAAGATCTTTAAGTTGCATGTTTACATGTGGCTTCTTTTAAACTCTACTGTTACATCCTGTAAAATGTACTAGGAGTGCTGTTACTTCTTTATTGGCTTGTAAAGCTTCGTCAGCTCTCCCAAATCCACAAGAGCACGTTTACTTAACTACTATTTCCTATTTCCCAAAAGACACCAAACACCTATAAGGAAAATTTAATCTAGGAACCAAAGTCTGCCAGGTGACTCTGAAGATGTGGTTTGAAGGACGATGGCAAAGACAACGCTGCTAAGCATCAAAGCCACAGCAGTGTGATGTAGATTAAAAAGCCAGTGACATCTGGGTGAGCATCACCCCCGCTCATGCTGATGTCACTGGTTGTGACACACGGGCCTGTGCTGGAACACTCTGTACGCTTGCAGCGGGGTGATCGTTATAAGGCTGATTACCTGAGCGCTGCCAGAGTTGTCTCTGATGCTTTGGATGCATAATGGAGGGCAAGATTCAAACTAACATAGGCTTACCCAATCACTATAAAGGATTTTGATGAGTGATAAATCCAGGCCAGCTGACTCCACGTACCTTCCCTAGGATTACCTAACAAAGTGCAAGACTTCCGTGTACTAAAGTACTCATGTGACTACTGCTGGGTACCCTAGTGCTGGTGAATGCACCGCTGGAAAACAGCAGTATGAAATTCCCAGGGGGTGAGATACAGCTGTCCCCTGCCCCCAGAAGGGGCAGCCAAGGAACAGTCAGAAGTATGGGCTGAAAAGGGATGTGTCAGCTGGACAGATGACATAGCCCATGGATTGATTCCGAAAGCAGCAGTGCTTTTAAGAGTAAATATGATCCAAAGCAGGTAGGAGTTTAAGCTAGTTGATGGGGCAAGGGGGTTACTGTTCCTACTGCTGGAAGCTCAGCTGGCCAATGGCAGCAGTTCTGGAGTTATCAACACATTTGCTTACTTCTTAGCACCTAAATTTTCTCCAGGTACCTCCTTGCAGGACTATAGTGTCAGCCTTTCAAAAGTGGTCTTCGCTGCAGTCTAGAGGAAGCAGAATACAAGCTGAACTTTTTAGCAGCAGAGATGTGGAAAGTGTGGGTTCTTTTGCTAAATTTTCTTAGCTTTTCTGTACTGCATTTGGCTATATTTCTTCATATGGTTTGACATCTTTGACACTGTTCTTCGGGGTCTCTGTGTTGCATATACTGAAGTAGCTGGTGTAGCTGAAGGCTCAAACGGTCACAGCAAAAATCTAATAGTCTATTATCAGGGAGACCAGGCTTTCAAAATGCAAATTATTTTTAGTAGCCAACACCTTTCTTAGCTGCAGCCATGTATCTCTTGGGGCTGATATATAGAGGCAGAAAATAGTCTTGTAAAATTAATGTTGGTAGACTTCATTAAACTTTTAAATCTTCCAGTCTTTTTTATAGCTTGATTCTCGTTAAAATGTCATGAGAGTTCCATTCACCAAAAATAATAATAGTAATTTTTATTCCTTTTAACACCTTTCTTCCCAGAGACTGATAAACTAGATGTAATGAGTAACCACAAGTGAAATACAGCCAACTCTGAGGTGAAACACAGCAGCCATAAAATGGCAAACAGTAACATTTCAAAATGGGTTAGGAGAGGACAGAACGAGTAATAGTATATGCAAGTAAAAATTCAGGGGTAATATAAGAATACAAAACAGGAATTTGGTCAGTACATACTGTATTTAAAGCTCACACTAAAAATCAAGAGCCGCCAGGGTAAGCTTATTAGCTGAATGTTCTCTTGATCCTATGTTCAGCCTGTTGCCACGTGCATTCAGGGTGTGATAAAAAGCCTGCAATGTGTCACCAAAAATGTGAAACATTAGGATTTTGTTTCACATTGTATATACTATTAGGAAATTATAATTCTTTTACCAGTGAGGTCTATTCTGTGCAAAATAGCTACCCAGGAAGAGAAACAGGTATGGGGACAATCTGTTGAGCTTAACCAAGGAGCACTCTGTCAATGACACTCTTATTCTCTTGCCCACAGGCAGGGGGATGTGACATTTACTTAGTGACACTAGGGCATACAGTGTTTTGGTGGTTTTCTGTATTATCCCTCAGTATTCTGTAAGGAACATGGGGTATCCATGTACTCTCTAACATCCACTCCCGGGATTTCCCTGCAGTTCCTTCTCAGGCAACATAAACCGCTCTCTATTCAGCCTATGAAAGCTCCCATTTCCCCAGCTGCCTCCTGGCAGTACATTGGCTTTAATTATTTTCAGGTCATATTGGGGTTCAGACAACACAGACCCAACCGAGTTATTAGTCTTTTCCCAGCAATTTTTCTTAATCCACTTAGCGCATTTTTGAGGTAGCGCATAGCAGCCCTGCTGCAGAGCCCCATGGTGCCACCCCAGGACAGACATCCAGCTTGCAGGCCGTGTTGGTCTCCAGGACTGTTCCAGTGGACACAGTAAACTTTCCACTCTGGTGAAGGAAGGTAGTAATGACAGCTAAATGATGCCAGGGACAGCAAGAGCTTGACTTTGGGCTCAGATAAGACACCCTGGGGTTGTATGTCCACCTCAGCCTGAATCTTGTTCAGCAGTAGGAGCAGACCTGTGCCCCAACTGGTTTTCCCTAATCAGCTCTGGGCACTAAGCCCAAGTGAAGGCACAGCCCTGGGAAGGGAGACCAGGGCTGGGCAGAGCTGCCTGCCTCCCACAGCCATTCCCTGTCTGCCACTGCTGTCAGGGGGAGCCCGGTTGGCATCCTACTGGGGAGAATATCAGCAGTTGCTATGGTTAACTTCTCTCCTTCTGCCCCCTGGGTTGGCATTGTCTCTGGAAGCTGGAGGAACACCTCTAAAGCTGAGTAGGGACGGAGGGTGGGTGAAGAGGGGAACTGCTGTACTGCTGAGGCAGGGTTGAATTTTTCCACAGCTGGACTGAGGACAGAAGTGGAATTTTTTGCTTTGCTCCTCCCCTTCATCATTAGGACAATAAAATTTGATTTTGCCTATGTTGCTAGGAAGTCTGGAACTAGCTTTCAGTAGGCAGTAGAGCTTTATGTCTTTTTAAGTCCCTGATGTTGTTTAGCTTTCCTGGAAAAAAAAGCTGGCTTAGTGTGTAGCCTGAAATTCAGATGGATACTCCACGCCGTTAAATTTATTTTGCTGTTAGTCCAGCTAAAATGTGAGGAAGCAATCTAGCCATTTCACAGAGATCAGACCCTTCTGATGGCCATTATAACCTCCAGACCCAGATGTCTCAGCAGAAATTGTTTAGCAGACAAACATGCCTTTCACAGGAATAGCATGTTGCTCGGCCTGCGTGGTAGGTGCGATGGGAAATATGCCGCAATGGTGTCCAGCGAGCGCAAAGGCCAACTTCATTCTCTTTGCTGCATGGACATTCTTCAGCTTCTTTTCCACATTTTTTCTGTTTGTTCAGACAATCTGAATTTTGAAATGATGGAAGGATGCCTGCAGCCTCCTGGGTAAACTGGTGCTGTTGGCAGTTCAGCTAAGCGCTTTGCTATAGCTTAAGACTCCACCAGAAATCCAAAAAACTCAGATGTCCGTACACTCCAGCCCAAGCAGACAGTGTGTAAATGTTTAGTCTGAGGTATTTTTATTATCTTGTTTCTCTTCTATTTGAGAACCAACATTTAACCTGTCAGGATTTTTTTCTTTTTTTCTTTTTTTCTTTTTTTTCTTTTTTTCTGCAGTGGCTGAAAAATATAATGAAGGCACTTTGAACCCGTGTCTTCCTAGGCTCAGTGAAAGAATAAGAAAAATAAAAATTCTCTAGATTGAGAAGGTAGGGAAATATTGCTATGGACTCTTCTGTGAAATCCGTAATTTCTGTAAAGAAAAAAACCCAACCAACCAACAACATCTCTCAGGCAGGATATTTTCAGGATTTTTTTTTTTTAATTGTTGAGAATCTTATTTAATATGGACAAGAGAAAACGTTCTCCCGTGATATTCTGGAGAGGTTTCAATGTAATAGGCAGCTGGGAAACATTATAGATCAAATTTAAACCTTCTGAACTGGATTTTTCATGCTGGTTGGTGATTATTACTTATTACAGAACATGTTAAATTGCCTTTGCTCACTCCCGATGGTTTAGCTTAGATATTAGCTCTTGGGTAGCTGAAAGGTTTGAGCAGTGAAATTGATTCCACTTGGAAAGGGGCTCCCAGACTTAAGCATAAGATATATCTTTCTGGTCAAGTATTTCCTGCCTTTCCTGGCTGGAAGTTTTTCTTACAAGGAGATGGCTTGAAAGGAAGATCTCATTGTTATTTATTGCAGAGATGTGTGGGTGCTATTTTTTAGTTTTACTAGGTGACATAATAATGTCTATCTTAAAATAAATGCCTTTTGAGAACTTCATTTTCACAGACATTTCAGATCATATCCAGCTGAATCACTGGGCCAGCAGCCACCCCAAATAATTGAGGCCATTAATTTCAAGAGAATGACATCAATGTTCAGTTTGCCCAGGAAGCAGAAGATACAAGATTAGTCACCTAAGTTAGGATGTTGGGATGCTATTTAGGTAAATTAACTCAATGCTGGTATAATTAGAGTACCCAAACCTCATTTGTCCATCTTCATCTACAGTGCATCTTCATGTGTTACGGTTGTGTTGAATAATAGTACCAAAGCTTATGAGCTTTCAGATTTATTTGAATGTATGTGATCAAGAGATCTGAAGGAGAGGAGCACAGTCCTTATTTAGTAGGTGGTTGTGCTACAGGTACTACTGAAATGAAAGGATCTTTAGCAGTGTAGGTTGCCATGATGTTCACCTGCGTGTTTATTCAGTAGTGACTTTGGGACAAGAGACCTGCAATTTGAAGCGCTCATGTCCTTTCTCCTGCTCTCTATCCAAGTTCGCTTTGCTGTGATATATACTTCAGCAGTGGTGTTTTCCATATGGCCTTCAAGAGAAAGAAAAGGTTTTAAAAAAAATTAAAATCTAAAATTTTTTAAAAATAAAAGCTCTTTGACAATTTTATTTACTTTCCATACAAACCTGGGGAAATATATACAAAATGTGTTTTTAATGAATTTTCATTCAACATTTTAACCTAGTTAACATTTGAACTAGATTTAACTAGATGCAAAAGAAATCAAGATAGTTCTCTGCCTTGTTCTACCCAACATGGAGACAAAACTTCCTACAAAGCAAGACTTCGTTAGTTCTTCCTCTATAATCATATAGAAGCTCCAAAAATTGAACACCACCCCATCTCCCCAGTTGTAATGGTTTCCCTTATGATCTGAGAGTTAGGATATATGGCTGTGCATCTGGAAACTTTTTCTGTTTATCTCCAAGATCTTAGGACAAATGATAGTAACAGGCGACCAACCAAGGAAATTATGATGCTTGGACTGTGCCTTTGAAAAGGATGTTTTGAGTGATGCATGGTTATAATTTTCCGGATTGCATTCAGATGTCAGAACTGGCAGTCGCTTTCCCAAACAGCAGGTGTTCAAGCTGACAGACAAGATGGTTACAATAACCAACAGAATTTTTTACGAGGAATTCTATATAGCACAATAATCTATGTTTGACTACATGCAGAGTCATTAGGCAGTGAAAGTTTTATTCAATCCGCAGACTGGTAATAACAGAGACTGAATTCAGGCACTGAATTTGGGGAAGGTCAGTAAGTGGTGGGTATTAATGCTCCCGTGTTTCTTATTAAAATGACAGGTTTTCCCAGGGCAGTCTCCATATATTTAGCCATGAGCTGTTCCATGTGTGCTCCATGTAGGCATCCCTGAGAGAATTATCTGCCCTAGCTCCTGGGATTCTCTCACTGCAATCTAAAGTGAAGAAAAAGATAGCAATAATATATGGACAGTGTCCCTGAAAGGTTCCAAGGTGTACACACGGGCGTGGGAGGCAACTATACAATTTGATGTATGTTTAAACAGAGTAAGGCTATATCAAGGTGTTCAATGCTTCTTGTACTGCATGTCACATAGGAGTGTCATGGGACAGTTTAGAAAGAATCAAGACTATTTCAATACAAAGCTGGCAGAAAAACCATGAAAGAAGCTCTTTAAAAAGAACAAGAAAAAAAGAAAGTGTCTCTGTTTTCAGACTGTAGAAAAGATACAGGACTTGTTCTTAACTGCTGGATGGTCCTTCCGACAGACCTGTGCTCCAGTCCTGACACGTACATATGCACTTAAAATATACATTGCTGAAACTTCTTCCAGGGCAATATTAAGCTAAAAAGGTGGGTGATCCAAAGAAAATGTGCTTGCTGTCCAAAATGCCTGTTGTTCCCTCACTTCAAATATTGACATTTGTCTGGGTGCTTCTCGTTGTTTAGGTTGTCCACAGACCAATGTAACTGAGGCCAGCTTGCCAAGAAATAGGACTTTTCTCAGTAGGAAATTTCATAATCATTACCACTCTTCAGTGCACTTTCTGTCTCATTTCATTTATTTATTGCAATCAATCAATGTAACTTACAAATTGATGAAGCTTGTTACCTGAATGTCACCATGCCACACTCTTCTGCCTTCACAGTCATGTTAAGTGCATCATTTTTTCTACATTTGTTTTCACTTAGTGTTTTGGTATGCATTACTATAACAATATTGTTCAAAGGTCTGTTCACTGGTATGTTACTTGAGGGTTTTTATTCACCGCTACATGCTTGGTATGAGAGAAAGCCATTAAAAGAAAAGTGTCACAAATAATTACAGATCTATAGTCAGACAGAAAGAAGTTTTCATTCTAGAAAAATGTTTATTTCAGTCCAGTTTTCACTCTTGGAAAGGCTGAAAAGTCTTAGGAGAAGGTAAATTCTCATAAAGGCAACGAAGCTGGTAAAGGGTTTGGAGCACAAGTCAGCGCTGATGAGGCCCCACCTTGAATACTGTGTTCAGTTTTGGGCCCCTCACTACAGAAGAGACATTGAGGTGCTGGAGCATGTCCAGAGAAGGGCAATGAGACTGGTGAGGGGACTGGAGAATAAATGTTTTGAGGAGCAGCTGAAGGAACTGGAGTTGTTTAGCCTGGAGAAGAGGAAGCTGAGGGTGGGAGATCTTATTGCTCTCTACAGCTATCTGAAAGGAGGTTGTAGCTAGGTGTGAATTGGTCTTTTCTCCCAAGTAACTAGCAATAGGATGACAGAAAATGGTCTCAAGTTGCATCAGGGGAGTTTTAAATTGGACATTAGGAAGAATATCTTCAATGAAAGAGTGATCAGGCATTGGAACAGGCTGCTCAGAGAGGTGGTGGAGTCACTATCCCTGGAGGTGTTCAAAAATATGCATTCCAGGACATGGTTTAGTTGACATGGTGGTACTGGACAGACAGTTGGACTTGATGATCTTAGAGGTCTTTTCCAACCTTAAAGATTCTATGAATGACTTGCTAATTTTAAAATGGGCCTTAATCTTTCCATATTGTGTTGTAAATTTTGCTTTCTAATTACTTTGATCCCTATAGTTATGTCATTTCAAGGGGCAGCTTAATGACAGAGGAGAGTAGAGATAGCAAGGGAAAGTCTGATTTGATTCCAGAGAAAGAATTCACAGTGAAGGAGATCAAACACTGGAACAAGATGCCCAAAGAAATATTAAAATCTTCATCCTTGGAAATATTTTAGATTTGGCTGGATGTGATCCTGAGCAACCTGCTCTAACTTCAAAGACAGATCCGCTTTTAGTAGGGACTTGGACTAGATAACCTCCAGAGATCCCTTCCAACCTAAATCATTCTCAGTTCTGAGAATATTCTGCTCTTTTGTCAATAGTTTGGGAAGCAAATGCTAATGTGCAGAGACTTATAAAATCTGATAATTTTTTTTAAGGATAGCAATAAAATTACAATAGCAAAATTTTCCCTCTGAATATCACACTAAGTGACACAAAATATTTCACCAAGTTACCATAGACTGAATTCACTGTCATTTGTACAAGGGAGGTCACTGCTGTCTCTCCCTGGCTAACAGGCCTAACTCCTTTTTCTTCTTGATGAGAAAAAGCATTGGACTCCACCTTCCACTGTAGTTTTTGCTGGCACTTTTCCAATAAAAATTGCATAGATGACCATCCTAATGACTGGTTCATTCCACTTCCCAACAGTGGGAGAATCTTCCCTACTACATGCCAATAGTGCTTTTCCTTGTCTCGTTTTAAGTCTCTCAAGTGGCAGGGTTTCCACTATTGCATTTGTCAGTCTAATTGTTAAACAACAGAGAGCTCAACCTCATGACTTTCCCCAATCCCAACCCAAGTTTTATCTTTTCCTGTTAATTTCAATTCTGTCTCACATCTTGTATTAATACACCCCTCTTAGTCCTTGGGTTTAAATATTTCAGCTGCATGTAAATTGCATGATGAGCAGTGGTTTATCTCATTCCTTTAGCAGTTTATACGTTATCACCTTCATTTTTCCCCGGGTATTGCTCTTCCCAACCATTTTTGCTTCTTTGAACTCTTGCCGTCTTTTTGATCACTGGGCATGTGGAACTAAGCAGCGCCTTCAAAGCCCACATGCACCTGAGCCAAGAAGAATTTAGGTTATTTTTCCCTTGCTCTGTGATGAGGTACCTCTGCAAAAACAGGACAGAAGTGCATTTAACTTTCCTTTCCTGAATTTATATTACAGTGCAGCTGTGGAGATTTATCATCCACTGTCCCCATCAGGGCTGCTTCAGCACTGCTGCCTCCCCATGGGATAGTCCCACTGTTTAGGTGTGCTCTGGGATGTCAGAGATGATCTTTTAAGACAGTTTGTTAAAATTGCTGGGTTCATATTTCTCATTGGAAAAACAGAGATGGAGGATAAATGTATTGAAATGCTCTATATGCACTGAAACCAGCCAAGCCATGGGATCTGGCTCCAGCACAGCCTTCCTTTCAGCATGTTTAAAATATTAATAGATGCTACCTACATGCCATCTGACTGTATGAAAGCACAAACTATGAAGAGGTTTTCATGCGGCTCTTAACTCATATCATGTGTTATAGAAAGGTCATCTGATGGACATGGGACCAAATGAGAAATGCTTCAAGCATGGGAAGCAAAAAAATAGCTGAGAAAGGGAGCAAAGAACCAGGTCAGTGCAAGAAGGGGGAGAAAGGAGCAGGTCAAGGAAATGGTAATTCCCCAATGTAAATACCCTATATAACTCTCCCACTCAAGGTTCCCGTTATAAACTAACTGCTATCCAAATTCTCATTCCCTTTCCTCCTGCCAATCTCCACTCCACCTGACTTGAACCCTGAGGAGGCCTGCTGAGTGTGTGCCTCTGTGTGTGCACAAAAGGATCGCTTGTACCTGCTTACCTTTCAATATGTTCTTCATGCAACACTACGAGGAACATGTTTCTCATTAGCTCGAAGAAGAAGAAAAAGAAGATGTTCTATTTCATGCTGAACCTCCCTTGAGGGAAAAGCAAACAAATGTGCTTGAGTCTCAAGAAGATTTTACCCGTTCAAAATAGTCTGACGGGTCTCTAAACTCAAAACAGAAGCATGGGAGGTTTGCCCACTGGTGCGAAGATGTGAGTCCGAGTCACCAGAGAGGGAGGCTGATGGGGCAACAAAGCTCTCCCTTCACCCTGTCAGGAAAAAACAGGGGCCCTGCATTAACTGACAGCCCATCAGCCTGTGACACTAACGCACCCAACGGGCAAAAGCAGCTGCGCATCTGCCCTTCTGCGTCAGCTGCAGTGAGGCACGCAGGCAGCCTTGCAAATAGATAAACATTCAGCTCACTCCCCAGGGGATGCTGCCACAGAATCTGACCCGAGAGACACTGAACCCAGTGTCCATTATTTGGAGACCTATCTATATCTGCCTCTGTTTATCATGAAAGTTGACTGTAAAATCTGTGAGATAAAACAGTCCTTATTAAGCCTCTAAATAATAGCTGTGCTGCAGTAATAAGCCAGTCACATCTGTCAAAAGCTTGGGAAAAGCTGTACTTGGTTCAAAACAGTACTTTTATGTCCAATTTTTTAACAGAGACCAGCTTCTAAATATGATATCTTTTTGTTAGTGTTTCTGGAAGTCAACCTTTCTGACTGTTTTTCTTTGGCATCTGCTATTCCAGCAAAGAATGATCCTAATAATTTTATATAGAGTTGGGTAGTTTTCATCTCACAGTTACTAGAAAATCAATACTTACAAATCGGTTAGTGTTTCCAATATATTCCACTTTGCATCTCCAAAGTTAAAGCAATAACACGGGGGGGGGGTGGGGTTTTTTTTAAACTTGGGCACAATTTAGGAACAACAGTAACTTTCACTTCAGCCTGCCTGTGAGCTCTGTCCTGCCACGTGTTTTCCAGGAAGGTTTGCGCTGGCTTCTCTGCTTCTCCTTTGTGCGGAGCGATAGCAAAATGGCTGCCTCTCAGCGGGCAAAACGGTGACGGCCTTTCTCCTCTGTCTGGCATCTGCTCACAAATTAAAAGCCCATGAAATTAGAGGGACAGATATTATAGAGATGCACCAGGGCTCTAAACCAGGCTACTGGACGTGGCAATAGAAAATGCACTAATCCAGATTTTTAGGAAACCTTCTGCTGGTGCTGCATCACTGTTTGGGAGGAGGGCAGAGCACCACCACATACTCTAAATGAACCTGAGTTTCAGGTAATACAGATTCTGACAAGGGTCCCCTTTAAAAATATATCCAAGTAGAAAATTGCCTTCAAATGATGTTTTATTTAACAGCCAGTTTTTCTGTCTCTTTTGTCTGTACCTGTTGATAATTACCAGCGTGTTCTACCAGCACTTTTCTTCCACTGTGTAATTTCTACACATAATAGCTAAACAATATCAAGTGAAAAGATACTGATGTCTTAACAGGACCTTAAAACAGTGCTTCCCTCTTTACATCTAACACCTCTGTGATGCAGGGGTAAGCATCCTAGCTACTGCCACAGATATCACAGAATCACAGAATCACATCATATGAATGGGTGTGTATTTTATTTGTGAATCTATAATCTGAAAATACTAATTGGATTTTGTTAAGGAGTTATTTTTAATTCCTTGAGAAAACTTTTGGCAAAAAGATAATCCATTGTGATGGACACGCAAGAGGTCAGGGTCAGGGTCTGGATCAGTGGGGTCCAGGGGCAGGCTCAGCCATAGCTCAGGCTGGGGGCCAAGCAGAGGCTCTGTTTGGAGCAGCTCCCACAGGGAAGGGGGTCAGCCCTGGCTGAGTCCTCCTGACAATCACCAAAGGAAGGGTTTAGCCCTCAGCTAAGTAACCTTTAAGTGACCCCTGAGCGCCAGCAGCCAAACCTACAGGACAAAGGATGCTGTCACAGTGCTTATGCTCTTCTTTAGTAAATATTTAAAACCAATGTTTTTAGAAAGCACAAAGATGTCTGTTTATAGCAGAGACTAGTTTATAATAATAATAATAATAATAATAATAGAACATGTAAGGCTAGGTAGCCAGCTTGATGGCTTGGGTATTTTTTTCCCAAGGGGTACAAAATTCAAACAAAAGACTTCCAGTTTGCTGCAGTACTTCTCCATGCACTACCAAGAGACATAACACACAGGGACTGTGACATCCTAAGGATAGCTAATACTCTGTTTGCAGTACATCTTTTTAAATAAAAAGTATCTGAGGGGTCAGAGAGAGAGGATGACGGGGCCGAGTGATGTGGTCAGGCTAAAATTATAGAGACTGTTCAGACTGACTACAAGGAAGATACTAAGATTCTACTTTACCACAGTTTAACCTTCCCAGTGTAGCTCATTGGATACAGGAGACCCTTTTCCCCTCTCAGTCTCTAGACTGAATTCCAAATTAGAGCTTTTCTTGGATAAACCCAGCAAGATCAGTAGTAGAGATTTTACGTCCCTTACAAAAGATGTTAGGAAATCAACTGCTGTTCAGCTGGACTCTTTGAAGCTGAGAAGCCCCACACTGTTCTTCATAATTGCTTCAGTGCAACAGAAAGGACAACCATCAATCTCTGTAGCCATGGAACAGGTATTTCACACACAGATACTGAACTTGAAAGGACATTGATCATTTTGTGACTTCAGCAGCTTAGTGCTTGTTGCAGCACCTGGCTCTTTGCTGTGTTGAACATCCACCATTGCAATTGCCTCAAATACTTTGTGGTCAGGCCCAAAAATAAAACAGAAACCCAACTGCGCTGTCCCAGTCATCCTCTGCTCTGTCCTTAGAAAGGAGCTCGATCTTTCTCAAATTATGCTTTCTCCCTGTCCAAAACTTTTCCCTTCTGAACTCAATTAGCTTAGAATTGTCTCTTCTGCCCCACTACGACCAGTTAGGCATAGTCTGGCTGTAGCACGGAGAGAAAAATCTGTCTTTCTGGAACAGCAAATGTAACCTTTTCTCACCCAATCCCATCTATTTTTTAGCAAATGGGAGAGGGGAAAGAAAGAAAACTGTTTATTCAGGCTTTTGCATTGTGTTATGAGTACAACTGGGGGCCCTGGAAAGTTCAACTCCTGAGGAGTTTGCCAGAAGTATCCTTAAAGAAAGCAATGATAGAACTAATTCTGTTGCATTGCTTTAAAAATAAAGAGTCTCTGTGTTGCAGTAACATGGAATCACTATAGACCTGAAGATAATATTAGTTACAGTAATAAAATCTAGTTCTTATTTGGCAGTTTTTCTCACTTGGTCTCCAAGTGCTTCACAAACCAAGTCTCTCATCTTATCTCCATTTTGCAGATGGAATAACAGATGCTGACTGCAATCTACCTGCAAAGGATTATTCTGATGACTAGCTCTAGAGCTGGGATCAGAATTTGAGACTTGTGGGCGCTACCCTTTGCACAGAGTAGGAAGCCACGCTGCCCCTGCAAGGGCACTGATACCACCATGTAAGAGCACCAAATGACAGGGGTGATTTCTTTGGGGTGGGTTTTGGAGAAGCGCTCTGCTCTCCCTCCAGCCAGTGATAGTTATACTTATGGGAGTCAGGGGAGCTGAGCTGTAGATTTTGAGTTTTTTAAGAAAACCCTAACTTTAGTACATCTTATGTGTAGCAGCACCTATTATTAGGGTACCTGTTTGCCTTATTCACCATTAGTAAGCCCTGCATGGCTACATCTCTGCAGCCGAAAGCCTCTTCTAAGCTCCACTTTGGGATGGAAGAGCTGCACTGCAGGCTGTTGGTCTCTACACCTATCACGGCAGCAACTTATGGCCTGCTTACAGAGCTGTAATTTTCTTGTGCAAATAATCAGTCAAGATTTCTTTCTGGTTGTTGTCCTGCTTCCAAAAAGGCAGATGGTTAGCTTCACAGAGCCTTGGGATTTCCTCCTGGCTGCAAAGTCACCAGAATCGTCACTAATACGGGATGTCCAGAGCCACAGTGGAGTACCAACTAGCAGATTTCAAAATGCTAGAGAGAGAAAGAGCTTTGAAGCTCTTAAATGTCTTATCTCCTACTGACAATGTCTAATACATCCCTTCCTCTCCTTCCTAAAAAGAAGTCCCCACTGCAGCCTTTGCACCCACTTGCAATAGGGATAGCAAAAGCATTCAGTGCAAAATCATTGTTACTTATAAGAAACTGCTTCTCTTCTCTTCACTGTAATTTGAAAAGCTGCAGCTGCCTTTTCCCTCTTGAAGGAGATGATAATTTTTAAATTACCTATCCTGACATTTGGTATTTTGGGGCTAATTATGTATGGAAAGATGAATGGCTGTATCAGACTGGATTGAGTTGAACTCTAGCTAGTCTAGGATACTGCAAACAAACAGGGACTAAAACCAGATGCCTTGAGAACAACATCAGAAAGGAGCAACTTGTCACTAAAGCATTGTCAGCAGAGTCATGTTTTCTGGCAATCTGCAGTTCAGAAGCAGAGATGACACCGTGTTTAAGTTCTGTCAGGAAAACGGGAGAGTCAGTTGAGGAGACATTGGGTCTGGGTCTAGTGCAGTCACATGACATTTTTCTAATGCCATATTGCTTTCTGTTCAATTCACATTTTTTTTCCACAGTTCACATAACTTTGTGAATTATTTTTCAAAAAGCCTATTCTTGCTACTTGGCCACAGCAGAGAAATTTTCTTCCAGCATGTAGAATTTGTCTGTTCTGATGTCACCTAACTCAGAAGTGTTTTCCTGTTTGCCAGATGTCAAAGGATGCCAAAATCACATTCTGTATGTTTCTTGCTTAAATCATTATCAGACATATCTTGAAAAGGACAAATCCTAATGGGAAACAAACATCTTGCCTTTCTAGAAGCTCTTATTGGTACATTCAGGTTTTTTTGAGGACACTTGGATGTTTTGCCATGTATGTACTATAATCTGGAATACTACAGGGGCTTCTCCTTTTGTTTCCTTCGTAACAAGACCTGCAACTACTTCTCCAAGTTGCTGAACAATTAATAGACTACAATTGGGGCAGTATGTTAATGATGTGCTATACAATTAGCTTCCCGACTTACCTGACCAAACCCAGTCTAGTAGTACCGTGTCCCCTGTCTAAACAATCTCACTAGACTAGTGGCAATCCTTGGAGGAAAATCTCCATTCAGCTTACATCTGTAGGAGTGATGTGTATTGCTAGCTTAGTGTTAAGAAGGAAGTGGAACTATATTTATACTACAAGTGTAATTTATTGTCATTTTGGGTGATTGTGCTCACACACCATTATGCTTGAGTTTTCTCTTACATGCTCCGTCAGACTAGTATATCAGTATCCATCATTACTTACATAGTACCAAGATTTAAAATTCCCTTCATGCTAAAGTGAACAGTATCTGTAAGTCCTGAATGATGAAAGTCTGAAGCAAACATGTGACAAGACACTGGACCGAGACTCAGGAGTATGTGGCAAGTTTCTTTAGAACATGAATGAAGAGTAGCTTTGAAGAAGATGATTTTCAAGGTCATGGGAGTGTGTATTTTGCAGAGTCTCAGAAAGCAATTATTGTTGGGAATTATACAAGAGATTAGGATTGCTCTAAGAGAGCTTGTGCTGCAGCATACATACCTAAATGAGAAAATGTTGTTTTCATTAATGCTAAAGAAGCACTATGTTCTAATGTGTGTACAGAAAGGTTGGATCCCATTTGTGCTATCGCTGTCCTATCCTAACTGAATTCACCAAGGGACTAAGGCGTAAAATGAGTTGGTTCTGTCTAACCAATGTCAACCCCACAGTTCTGCTGCCACTAGAGGCTTTATCTGAGGCTTTGGTCCATATATAAAATACAGTTGTATCTTTCTTATCGCTTTGCTACATGAAAATCTCCCCTATGTCCACTCAGTGACAGGCGCTTACAGTGCGATTTGAGTTCTCGTGTATTTCTCTTGCGTTTCCCGAGACACGTGGCGCAGGAGGTGAGAAGTGAAAAGGTCTGAGATCACAGAATCAGAACTGTAGGGGTTGGAAGGGACCTGCAGAGATCATCAGGTCCAACCCCCGTGCCAAAGCAGGTTCCCTGGGACAGGTCGCACAGGGAGGCGGCCAGACGGGTCTTGAATCTCTCCAGAGAAGGAGACTCCACACCCCCCTGGGCAGCCTGTCCCAGGGCTCTGTCACCCTCACTGTGTAAAAGTTCTTCTGCATCTTGGTGTGGAACTTCCTGTGCTCCAACTTGAGGCCATTGCCCCTTGTCCTGTCCCCACAGACCACTGGAAAGGGGTTGGCCAATTCCCCCTGCATCCCATACTTAAGATATTTATAAACATTAATCAGGTCCCCTCTCAGTCTTCTTTTCTCCAGGCTGAATAGCCCCAGCTCACTCAGCCTTTCCTCATGGGGGAGATACTCCAGTTCTTTAATCATCTTTGTGGCCCTCTATTGTACTCTTTCCAGGAGAACCCTGTCTTTTTTATACCAGGGAGCCCAGAACATGGCATAACACCTCAAGGCAACTACAGGAACCAAAACATCCTCTGGTATTAGCAGGAGGGTTTATATTTCTACTTTATGGTGCTCTGTACAACCATGCTGCTGCTTAGCAGCATGGTGAAAGTAAATATAGTGGGACCACCATGTATAGACATGACAAATCTGATGCTGGTAGGAGACTGAGGCACTTGTCTCATCTTCTCTAAGCCCTGCTCCTATCACATGTCCCAGCACCAGCAGTGATTCTGCAGCATATGGGCACATAGAATAGCTTGGGAGCAACAGCAAGAGGTCAAGGCAAGGCTACTTCTGGTCCTTTTATTTTGACAGTGACTTCAAATTTCTCCTGTTTTGCTCTAGGATTCACCACTAGGAAGAGTAAAGTCCCTTCCCAGGACAACCAGGGTCTTCTCTAAGGTTCCTTCATTTGTCTGCTTTAGAGGATGTCATTTTCCCTGCCACAGGCTACCTGGCTGTTTGACTCCGTATGAAGGACTTAGAGACTTCCTGCTGCTACAGCTCAGGAAGACTAATACCCTCCTGACAACTGCAAATGTTAAAAACACAAATACAATTATTCTTTCGGTCCTCATTTGGGTGCTTTGATTTCAAAAATACTATTTTCATAGCTGCCTTTTTAATATTACTCATTACTTTCCTGGCTGCTCTGCACATTGTTTTCCTTTTCACTTAAGATGTATTGCTTACAGTGGGAGAAATTGTGTGGCCAACGGTTTGAGAACAAAGCCAGATGGCAGGATTCCCCACATCCAGTTTCCAGTTTGCCACCGATGTGATGTGTGGCCTTGGGCACACTGTCTAGTAGTGCTGCGTGTCAGCTCCCCTATGCATCTGTAAAGGGAATAGAAACAATAAGATCTACCCAAAGGTTTACATTCTGAGCGTGCCTCAGAGACTGCACTGAGCACACAGTGCCTGCTGCCTTGCCGTGTCTAAGTGCTTTTGACAGTGGCAGTAAGAGAAAGTGGGACCCTGACCTCCCGCATCACCACCTTACGGGGACAGCTGTGTTTGCACGCTCCAGCAGACCCATCCACCTCTGTGTGGTCAGTGGATTTAATCTGAAAACATGGTGTGGAAAAGGGGATGGATGCAAGAAGAAAGTGGAGTAAGTCGAGGGTAATGAGAATGCTGGCTGGCTTCTCACCGGCAGCACTCTCCCCAGAGGAAATCAAGCACACACGTGTTTTGCAGACACTGCCCTCTTGTTTAAACACCTCCTGGGTAGGGAAGCTTGATTATCGCTGTTGTTGGATACCTGTGCTTAGGCTTCACATATTTTTTTTTTCCAGTGGAATAATTCTGTGAGTGTAACATTAGAAATGTTTGTTATTTTTCTTGGAAGATTTTTGTTTGTTTGTTTTTTCATAACAAAACTGTAATTTTTTTTAAATGCAACTTAACCAGAAGCCAGATTGGTTTATACAGTCCTCCTGAAATTTTTTGCACTGAAGTTGCCTTCAAGTGTAGAGTGTGGTGAGAACCTGGTCCATTTTTGGAAGGTTCTGCCAAGCAAGTATCTTCTGCAGGAGCACAGCAGGTTTTTAACCCAAAACACAATCTTTGTATATTATCCCAAAGCTCAAGTGACTCACATAAATGAGTAGGTCATTTTTGCACATAGACAACTAGTATGCAAAGATTATTATGAAACTTTCTTTTTTATCTTCAATTTTAAAAAGTGTATTTTTCCTTTTGGTTGCAAATCATTCTACAGCAGTCAGACCTGTATAGCTGCTAGCTCAAAGCCACGGAATAAATTTAAGTTTCTCAGCACAAGGATGACTCAAAGATTAGGTTTATGGCTGAATTGTTTTCCAGGAGAGCCAGCCAGCCATTCCCCAGAAGTATATATATTGCAGTCTATGAAGTTTTATTAAAATATGTAACCTGCTGAAAAATGGCAATCTGCCATTTCTGCTTGAAACTAAAGAAGGTATGAACATCTGTAGTGAATTTTTTTAAGGAGAGTTTCCTTCAAACATGATTATCAGAAAAACGGTTTAAGAAACATTCTGTGTTGTCACATGTTATTAATGCAAAGCAATGGGTTGTGATTAGTTTTATTAAACACTGATCCGAAGGATGTGCCTGGGAAGCCGTGGGATTCTCTGTGATAGCTTTCCTGTGGGCTGTTTGCTCAGGTGTAGGAAAGGCAGTGCTGATGTTTCAAAACCACAATCCTCTTTTAGAAAGAACCAAAAAAACAATAGTTACATCAGGTCCCTCTGCTCACATTGCTTGTTCTCCTGTAGAAGCACCTGTATTTAAGTTTCACTCTGTGTGTCATCCCCACAGTGAAGCCAAGAGAATTATTATTGGCAACATTTTCAAGACTTAGATGCCTAGATTTAAGCATCTAAATATGTGGCTTGATTTTTGAAGTACTGAACATGCACACATGCACACTGACATACACACACATTTTATTGAAGTCAGATGGAGAAGCTGGGTCATCAGTATTTTTTAAAATCAGGCCACTTATTTAACAACTGCCTAAATACGAATTTATGAGTGTAACTTCAGGCACACCCAAGCCTAGTGGTAGGCTTTCACAGATACTAGTATATTGTCCCAGCACTCTGTGTTCTACACACTTGAGACTAATTTTTAAGTCCCATTCCAAACCCACAATTCTTAAAATTAGGCTGGATGAAAATAAAATTGTTTGGGAGAATTATTTCCAAAAATAAACACCAAGGATTATTATTATTTTAATTCTTTAATTCTAGGAAGGACAGGTTATTAACCTTCCTCTTGCAGTAAGTGGAGCCTAAATATTGTAGCCCTACTCTTAGCTTATGAGAATTAGAAAATCAGACTAATTTACTGCCCACTTTCTTTTCCTTTTTCTAAATATTACAGTGCTTACTGAAATCAGTGGGGCAGCTTGTGTTTATTGCTTATAAAGAGCAAGGAGATCCCCAGGTAGTCTTTGCTGTGCCACTACAATGTTGTAATTACACAGTTTTCTACTCCAGGCTTGGGACAAAGATGTGACCTTACCCCAGAGGCATTAAAACTGAGTGCTGAAACCTATTTTCCTGAAATTTTCCTGTGAAAGCTGATGTCGATGAGGTGCAACAGGTTCCACAGACAAGCTCCTCAAAAATTCCTTATTTGCTTTATTAAAGAGTTCAGGTTCTGCCAATTCCAATTTTGTTTCTAAACTCTTCCAGAAACATACATTTAATATAGAACTTACATTGATACTCATTTTTCTCCACTGCAGGATGGGGTTTCCTGCTATTATTTCTATAGTCTAGCTTTATCTTTCTCATCCTCTTCTGTAACACCTGCTTTCCTAGATGTGCCTTACCAGCTCCATAAACAGAGTGACAGACAGAGTGGAGACAAGATTAGTAGCTGCTCTAGTCTCAGGAAAGAAATAGAAGGAGAAACTAAAATTAGCTCTGAGAATAATAGAAGTACACAAATAAGAGAGGAACCACTCCAAGTGAAGAGCGAAATGTTCATGCCAAGACCACAAAGGAAAACTGGGAGGTTTTTTTCTCCAGACATGCTGTAACAACAGCTTCAGTCGACAGCGGTGGGAGATTCCCAGTTCATTTAAACAACAACAATGTCAGGACCCAACTTTCCAAACAAGTGTCAGGACAGTGTAAAGAAGTGCTTGTCACAAGTAGAGGAATTGTTATTCTCTCAGTTCTTTAATAGTCTCAAAAACAAAGGGTGAGAGAGAGCAAGCTGTAATATCCAGTAAAGGGACTAGGGCACAGGCAGGTACAAGATTTTTGGTTGGCTGGCTAATAATGACTTTTTGCTTCTGGACATATAGATGCCCTGTGCTTTAGTTTCCTACCGTGATTCAGTTCCCTCTCTCTTGCCCGCATCAGTTCATTCTCCATCCATGCCATTATGCTGCTACTTCCTTATAGTTGTCCTGTCTTGTCCACAAGAATGCTGAGATAGAAAGTATTCCACCTGCTTACCTCCTTGCTTAGAAAGCTAGAGGTCTTCAAGAGCATAAGGTGGCCTGTACAGGGAGTATATTCCACAGTGAAGAAGAGAACTCGACAGGGTGGTGCTGATGGCACTCTAAAAAGACTACAAGAAGCCAAGTGTGATACAGTCAGACAGAAGCACAGGTATGTGCAGAGGATGAAAGTCAAATAGCTTTGATTTTTTTTTTTTCACTCATGCAAACAATTAATGTATCGGTGTAAGGTTACCTCTGGTACTTTCCATCACATAAACAGGCTGTCTCACAGTCTGGGAATGATCTGGGAATCATCTGAAAAGTAGATCATTTGAAATAATTGTGCCAATCCTGGACAGTGAAGCAATAAGAAAATTTCGCTTTGTGAGGAAGGGAAGGTTTTGAACTAGTCACACTATAAAAAGATATTAAACAATGACCAAAAAATACATAGGAATTGGAGATTGTGTCAGAAGATGAGCTGTAGGAAAGGCCATTTGAGGTGAGAAACAAATCAACATGTTTCTAAGATTGGGAAGGGTACAATGAGCAGAGTATGTTACTGTCTTAACCACAGCAGGATTTTCAGTCCCTGGCTACATTCATCAATAAGGATCCCACTAAAATGAAAGGAAATTTCACCTCAGCTCTTTTTGGCAGTGGGACAGAGGCTATGCAGTCACAGGGACATGCGGGATACATGCAGTACCAAGTCATTTATGACATCAGTGGGACAGGGATTTTGTTGTGGTGTTCTTACTGATTACACCCAAAATAATTACAAAATTGAATGCAGCATTTATTTAGAGACTAGCACACACATGCATACAAGCAGGACTGTGTGAAGAGGTTTTGGACTGATAGGTTATAACTCAGGACTTCGGGAACATGGTCAGTTACATGTTTCTGTGTTCACTGTTGGGAGAAGTAGAATGGGTAATAGATGCCCCACTTAGGGGCACGCTAGATTTGGTACAGAGAGCAGAAAGATATTCCTTCTCCAAAAAGTATTAAAGCTGATTTTTTTTCTTTCTTTATTTTTCCTTGTTCAGTTATAATATAGAAGTTTTTTGAACTCATTTGAAGTTAGACAAGCTAAACTTGTTCCTTACAGGCTTAGCTGTTTGGATTTTTTGAAGAGACCTTGGACAGAGCGTTAATGTAAATTTACCCTACTGCACTCCTCTCATACACTGATGTGGTAAAAAAAAAAGATGCTTCTTGCCATCATAAAAAACTAGGCACATAAAACTATCTACCTGTCCATGTACTGATAAAAATATGTTCTGATTTCTCTCCTCATCTGATCTCCCCTGAGTCCACAGAAGCACACATCAGTGTTGTCGTTTTTTCCCTGTTATTTTCTAACAAATATGTTTACCAAAGTCTGGTCTTTGGAAGGATAGTATTGATTTCAGTCCTGAATGCAGATATAGGTGAATTGAACTCATTTTTCTTACACATGTGAAGAAAATTAGAAACTAACTATAGACCTGGTACGTCTGGCTTGTTTTACTGAACCACCTCATGTAGATCATGCTAAAACTTCTAGATTCATTGTCATATGGATCTGGTTTCCCAAAGAACAGCTATTTACCTGAACTGCTGTTATCCAGAGGCTTTACCTCATACAGCACTTGGTCCTTTGCAGAAGTCATTGAGAAGGGTATGAATCTGAAGTTTACTTATTTTCCAGAGCAGTAGCAACCAAAAAATCTCACATATTGCAAAGGGAATCAGCTTCTCTGTCTTTACCAAATTCAGTCTGCTACTGTTCTCTTATTTTTTCAGCATCTCTCGGCTGATGTCGTGTGAGACGGTGCAAGGAAAGGATTTTCTCTATCCCATATTGTATCATAGCATGGTAGAGTATTTAGGCTCCTTTTAAAATGGGAGCTTCATCTGCCCTTAGGAATAATTTATTAAAGGATTTTGCTTGATCTGTTTCCATGGAGTGCTTCAAGGCTACAATTCTTCCTGGGGGAACAGTGACACCAATCTTCAGCATAGATATGCAGATTACATACAGAAGTCAGGGATGTGAGCGCACCAGCTGAAAATAGATCTACTTGTCAGATGAAGAGGCTGTGTCTGCTTTGTCAGTAAAAGAGTAGTCAATATTGTTGATACTATATCAAAATGTGAATTTCCTGCCTGTAAAATGACGCTTAATGCCTGTTTTAGAGGGCTCCAAGAGACCCTCATGTTTCAGACTCAGGCTGCATATAAATTTATTGCCAGATTTGTAAAACACACTGCTGATGGTGTTTTGTCAGCTGCGAATCCTGAGTCCTGTAGATAGGAATTATATCCTGGCCCCACTAAAGTTGGAGGTTGGGAGTTTGGGTCATTTGCTTAAAGACTGAGCCATAGCATCAGCAATCATGACTTGCATGGGGTTTTGAGGTAACACAAAAGCAGTACTCACAACAGAAATACAATTGTGTCCCAGCCCTGCTCCTTATTCAGCCTCTGCTGCAGGGCAACCTTATACAATCACAGAATCAGAGAATTGTCTTGGTTGAAAGGGACCCTTTAGATCATCCAGTCCAACCATCACCCTAACCTGCCACCTGCTACTAAACCATGTTCTTCAGCACCACATCTGTCTTTTGAATACTTTCAGGGATGGACACTGCACCACCTTCCTGGCCCAGCTGTTCCAATGCCTAACAACCCTCTCTGTGAAGAAGTTTTTCCTAATATCCAACCTAAACCTCCCCTGGTGCAGCTTGATGCCATTTCCTCTTGTCCTATCACCTGCCACTGGGGAGAAAAGGTCAGCCCACGCCTCTCCACAACCTCCTCTCAGGTAGTTGTGGAGAGCAATTAGGTCTCCCCACAACCTCTTCTCCAGGCTAAACAACCCCGTTTCCCTCAGCTGCTTCTCATAACATTTATTCTCCATTCCCCTCACTAGTCTCGTTACCCTTTTCAGGACATGCTCCAGCATCTCAGTGTCTCTTCAGTAGTGAGGCGCCCAAAACTGAACGCAGTACTCAAGGTGGGGCCTCACCAGCCCTAAGTCCTGGAGGACAATTGCTTCCCTAGTCCCACTCACCACTCTATGCTTAACACAGGCCAGGGTGCCGTTGGCCTTTTTGGCCGCCTAAGCAGACTGCTGGCTCGCATTCAGCCAGCTGTCAATCAACACCCCCAGGTCCTTCTCTTGCCAGGCAGCTCTCCAGACACACCCTACTCATACATCTTCCTGCACTTCCTCTCGTGGGAATTTTTGTGTGCTTTAAGGGTGTCAGGCAAAGGGCTCAGAAAACCATTCTCCTTTGACATTGTATGTCTGTGTTAGCACAAACAGAACTTGTCCTTATTTGCAGGTGATGAGGCCTGCTAGATAAACTGCACTTGAGTTACACCACGCTCCAGTAAAGCCAGTGGAATTGCATCAGTGTAGCTGAGAAATGAATGTTCATTTATCATTCCAGCATGGGCTGTCTCCAGTCATTGTTTTCATCCTGCTGCCTCTGAGCACCAGCATTTTCTGCTTGGAAATGTTTGAATCCTTTGTTTTCTCCATCACCTAAACTGTATCCAATGGGCAACACATTTTCCTTTAGATATTTAATATTGATTAGGTAAGTGAATTTAAATTTTAGAACTATGGAAGTTTGGAAACATCTGCAGACATTGAATAAGGTCTGTTTTCTCTTCTACAGTCTGTGAACAGCTGGAATCCTCAGCCTGAAAAGCCTTCTTTGTTTCCCAGGTTTCCATTACACATTTTTGCACCACACATGCAAACTATCCAGGCCTGTGAAAGAGGGACAATTCTTTTTTTTTTGTGAAAGATGTTTGCCATTTTCCATTCTGCTCTCTTCAGACCTCTCCTTGTCCAGTAAATGTTAAGTTGTTAAAACATTCCTATTTTTCCCACTGCAACTATATTTTTAGTACAGATACTGGGCCAAAGTTTGGTTTTGCACCAAATTTAATCCTGTCACACACAATTAACTTTGGCAGGGTTTCTCTAGATTCGTATTGCGGCATGAAACAAACTTGCTTGTTGCTAATCTCTCCCATGGAAGCTGTAGAACAAATAGGGCATGCATTAACCATAGTATCTGCTAATAATTTTATCAGTAGCACCAGTTAAGAGTTTTATGTTCCCTTTTTTCCTCAGCTGTGTAACCACAAAGTATGTTAGGTGACGATTTATAGACCTTACTCTGTTATCTTCAATTGAGCATAATTCTTGTATTGATATGTGACTTCACTGACCTTCCTCTAATTTTCCATGATTGGGCCTATCAAGAACTGGTCTTTAACAGCATTCTGGGTGTGTTGTTAGTGTATTAAATTCAACTGTAATTAAAATGTTGCATAGACAATGTTTGCATTTGAGTATACTTCGGTAGTCTGACCCTAAATCCTTGGAATAACAACACCACTGTCTGGTCAATATCTGTCCTATTTTATCCAATGTAACAGAATTCTTTCCGACATGTAGTATGTGGTTAAGGAATCTTTGAGCATAGATAGAAATGTCTATGAGACTGCGTGACCCCACTTGCTAGAATTATATGACAATGTTTTCCAATCTGATATTAAATCAAAAGATTGAGTTACTATATGTATTGTCCTTGCAGTTCTACACTCATAGAAAAAGAGGAGGACTGTAGAAGATTGTTTAGTCTACCCTTTACCAGGGGCAGGACGAACTACACTGTACTGTACTACACTATACTTTTAGCTATTCCTGATGGAAAAAAAACCAGCTTGATACTAAAAATGTTCCCTGAAAATTCTACTGCTTTCTGTCCTGGTTGCAGCTGAGAGAGTTAATTTTCTTCCTAGAAGCTGGTACAGTGCTGTGGTATGGATTTAGGATTGGAACAATGGTGATAACACACCGATGCTTTCAGTTGTTGCGGGGTAGCAGCAGCACCTACACTCAGTCAAAGACCTTTCAGCTTCCCAGGCTCTGCCAGATGCAGGGGGCACTGGGAGAGCACAGCCAGGACAGGCCCAGGCTGGCCAGAGAGATATTCCATATCATAGAGCATCATGCTCCGTATATAACTGGGGAGGCTAGCCAGGAGGTAGATTTACTGCTCAGACTGGGTGTCAGATTGTTTTATTTTCCTTCTGGATGTGATGAACAACTGCATTTGTGCATTATTACTATTATTATTATTATTATTACTATTACTATTATTATTATTCTTTTAATATAATCATCATCATATTCCTTTTTTGTACTATTAAACTACATGAACACACAAGGGGTTTTTTCCATTCTCTCCATGCCCTTGAGGGAGGAGGAGTGAGGGTGCAGCTGTGTGGTGCTCAGGTACCAGCTGGGGTTAAACCACGATGCTTTTCCATGATGTGTATTCCAGGCTGAAATAACCTACTGCTTTGAAAAGTTTTCCTGTGTCCTTTCTGAACCCCTGTTTTGTTTCCTGCCATGGTGCACTGTAGAGAACAGCACATACTTTTACCCTTTGCAACAATTTCTTGCTTTCTGGTGATACATTCAAAGCTTTTTTGAATAGACAGACAAAAGGACTGTGATTGTCAGGGTATTTTGACTGAAATGCAGAGCAGCCTGGATTCAGAGAACTGCCTTTTGGTGACTGTGTCTGATGATACCTGAAAAGGCCTGGAGCAAATGCAAGTAAAGCATTTATCTGTGCCTTGCTTTTAGCCAGCCTTCTGCATGATCCGGGGAAGTTACCAACTCTAGATTGACTAGAAGGAGGTTTGTTTAAGGATAGATGAATTCGGATCACATAGACAGAAATGTGCAAAACTGGTATTGAAAACTGGCTTAAAATCATGCATCTGGTTAACAGAGAGGGAGATCAAAAGCAATCCTCCAACGAGGGATACTGATTAACTAAGGTGCCTCAATTTTTTTTTTGAATGACACTACCAGAAGGAAAATGAGACCAGCATACACTAATGGCCAAACTAGTTAACAGACAAGATGTCTAGATGTTACATGTATTTCCTCTGAGGGCCCAGGTTTTTTGTCAATTTTTGCAGAAACACGTTTCCACTAAACCCTCACCTTTCAGTCTGTGTTCACAATCCCTTAATGGACTTGACCAGTCATAGAGTAAGTTCAAGCACAGATTCTTAAAGCAAGGATGCTTCGTTATTGTTAAGTGGATGTGTCATATTAGCATCACATTTGTCCTGCCCTTTCAGGGGTATGAGATACCTCATTTCAAAGCAACCTTTTCAAAAAGATTCCTGAATTACATCAATTTAATTTCATAGAACTTCCTCCTCTTATTTCTAGGTTTTTTGTTCTCTCTACCTCTTTACATTGACTGTATTTTTCTTGGTCATGAACAGAAATGTGACATCTCTGGATTTTATTTTATTCCTGTCAAGACAAGAAGAGCACAGGAGCTCAAATAAATTATAACTCTGAATAATACTAGTTATAAAAGAATGCCAGAGCTTCTTGGCGACCACATTTGTGAGCCAGAGCCAGGGAACCAGAAACTAATGTCTAGTAAAACATGTCAGATTTGATTCTTGCTGCCAATGTCTGGCAAGAAAAATCTGCTCAATGGATAGTTTACCTCATATGACCCAGTTGGCACTCAGATTAAGCATGCCTAATCATCAGAAAGATAGTGCAGGTAAATTATAAGGAAAGCCTGTGGTACTTCCCATACATCCTGTTTCTTGCATACTGCTGTTCTCTGGATTTTAACACTAGGCATTTATCCATAATAGTACTGTCAGGGGCTTATAGGAACCTCAGTCTGCTTAAAACAGTGAAGTATTTGGGATCTGAGTCATTGCTGGCACTGGATACTAGCCCAGCGGATTCAAGAGAGCTTCTGCTCTTCTTCACGGACACTCTATCTCCTCTACTTCATTTTCATGACAGTGTGAAATTGTAAGTTCCTGTATTACTTCAAAAAGAATAAACTTTCTTTGGCTTCTCCACTTCCAAATGAGACACCTTTTGCATGGTGGGTTTTTTTTTTAATCTCCTGAAAGTGATTTACAGGCTCTTGAGAGAAGTTGTTTCTGTCTCCCCAAAGTCAGAGGTACCTAGGCAACAAAGTGGTTTAATATGCTGCTCTGATTGAGGCATGTATGTGTAACAGTATTCCTCTAAGGGGAAAAGGCCAGGGAATGATGCTCTTGTCAATACAAAGCTGATCATTCTCATGTTGAATTTCAATGGATGCCTGCAAAGAAGATGTACTCTCTGCCTGGTAATTGTGCCCCCTCCTTCCAGAGGTGATGCTGAATGTTGCCAGCCAAGGACCAGACTGTGGGACCTGCCTGGGTCTGGCTACTACTGGCCAGGGAGAAGGTCAGGAGAAGAGGAGCTGGGATACAGCTTCCTGCTCTGCCACTGTTGGCATACAAAAGGGTTAGACAGAGATGGCAGTTTAGACACTCATAAACCTCAAAGCACAGCAAAAGCTGCAAGTGTGTGTCTTTCACTGACCAGCACAGGCACACCAATCAGTAGGTCCATGGCTACATTGCCATCTCCCAACACTTTACGGACTTAGGCAACTCTGTATGTGGCCTAAACCAGGGCCAGCTCTGAAGCTGAGCAATCAAAGCCATGTGCAGTGTTATTTTAAGGGTCAGGACACATGCTTTCTGTCAAATATATGAAGCAGAGCTGCCCACATTTCAGCCCTTGTTCCAGAAAGTTGGGAGATTGTGTGCTAGATTTTGGTTACATATGGTAGCTCAGCCCTGAAGCAGCCTTGGGTAGGTCCTCACCCGTACTGACTGTGATGGAATGGCATGAGAGCAAAAATGGCCAGCAAGTTTATCTGATTAGTGGCTAATTGGTAGTAACAGGAGCTCGTATCCCAGAACTGTGACACTCCAGCACCAAAGTGACACCTCTGAGAGTATGCCTTTGATGGCCCGATAAATTAGAGATGGTCTTTTTAAAATGTCATTCCCTCAGGCTATATAGAAGCTATTCCCTGCACCATAAGCTCAGCATGCACAAACTGTCACAACTTTGCAAATACATGGTACCAAAAAGAGTCTGCAAACGAAGGAAGTCCCATCTTCACTACTTACTCCTGAATGGATCTCCATCAGGCAGTCTTTTACCTCAACAGCTTGTGCCTAGTGAGGCCAGACAGGTGCAGTTGGCTATTTTAAAAAGCAGATACCAGCACATTTGTCTTGCACCCCTTGACAAAAGAAGGAAAATGAAGTGCAAAGAAAAATTCCTGGACCCTTGGTGAAAGAGAAGGACAAGCAGGTCAAAATTCATGCCTACTTCCCATAGAAAGCCCAGATAATAGAAATACCACCTGAATTCCCTGAATGGCATTTCATTAACATTCATAGACAGTTCTACAAAGACAAGAGATCAAATCAAAGCAAGAAAACATGCCCAAAATGAAGCAGAACCTGAGTTTGACCAGTTAGCACTGACTGGCATAACAGCAAGACCAAGTTGCTCAGTGCTTGTGTTGGTCAGCAATGGTCCATTCAGGAGATCTGTTATCTGTGATACCCAAAACGTGCTCTGCTTTGGTATCAGCAGCTTCTGCAGTCATCAGGGAGGTCAGCCTGCGTTAGGGCTGCCCAGCACGTTAAGTCCAGCTGGCTGGAGACTTGCCATTGAGACAACAAAAAAATTGGTTTCCGTGCTGCTTGCCTTCAGTGTTCACTCCTGACAAGATTTCTGACTGACTGTGCAACTCCCAGATAGCAAAGACACAACTTTTGGTTTATAAAATCTGATGAATAAGCTGTCCCCTGGGGTCTGGCTGCCTGAGATCTGCCGTAACTTTCTCCACTTGGCCTAAACTCGCTGATACGGGATGCCTGAAAGTTGCACAACTAAAAGTCATCTTTAACCACTCAGAAGAGCAGGCTTGTTTTAGAGACTCTGAAAAACTGCAATTCCAGAAGGACCATATGGGAACAGTTGCTGTGAAAATGAGGCCATTGACATAAATAAGTTCTTTAGGCACACATGTCTGAGGGGAAAAAAACCAACCCAGTAAACTGAGCGGTATCGTTGGTGAGTGACCCAGCAGTGGCATGCAGTCGAAAGCACAGAGATAGCAGTTTGGATTTCACTCACTAATATTTGCATGCAACTTTTTTTCCCCATCTGGAACATTAAGGAACAGCAGTGAGAACTGTTGAGGGTTTTTTTTTATCCAGTTTGGGTTCTGTGCTCTCAGTGCAGCTTCTATGACGCGCGTGCTTGGCTAACAGTCACAGTGTCATCGTAGCGGCTGCTTTGATGGCATGCATTTTTGAAGGAGATGCTTGTGCTGAAGGGTCCCAGGGTTAAGTGGGCTCTCCAAGACAGAGCTGCTGGGGTCACTAAACTACTTCAGTGGTTTTATTTTAGCTCCCTGAAAGAGAACCCTTCTGATGGTTTTAGCCTTCAGCCATGCTCTTTTGCTTCCTAAGAGACTTTTCCTGAATTTGCCATGCATGCAGAGGACAGTGTTGGAATAATGCAGTCCTACCTAGTTTTCTTTTTTTTCAGAGGCACTATACGTAGCATAATCACAGGTAACATGTTGGGACACCTGTCAAAAACCAATTCAGCAAGTGAATATTGTTAGTCAAATTTTCACTAGCCAGAGCCATCTCTCATCAACAGATACACACATCTCCATCCAGCACTCAAGAAAGCTTGCAAGAGAAGAACAGTCCAGCTGCCCACTCAAAGTCTCCAAGGACTGGTGCTCAATTCAGAGTTTATCAAGGCCATATTCTTATGTTTCTTGCTTCATGATTTGAGCTCTCAGTGCTTTGGATCCCTCTGTGTATAATGAGAATATTACAGCCTCCCGCATCTTACAGCCTGTTGTTTTAAGGTGTAACTTTTCAAGGGCTGAAAGGCACTCTAGTAATATGGTAGAAAATACCATAATTTTACTCCTGTCTACAAACTAGTCTGTCTATCCTTGTGTATCTCCCATTTTTAAGCAAACTTACTCCTAAGGAGCCTAAAATGTCGTTCAGAATCAGCAGCCATCTCTCTTGAAGGCTTCAAGGAAACCTCACTGTTTTCTATCCAGGCATTTGTCTATTCCTCTTCAGGTTCACCTTTCATGTTGTGTTGTATGAGAACAAGATAAGAGCAGGTCCATGTAGGTCTGAGATCCTTGTCATTGTCCCCTTTGTCTCAGTATACAAGTGCTTCATAGTCCCTAGGATACCTACCTTTACTTCACTGCTGCAAAGTAGGTAACGACTAGCACCCCTTTTACAGGTAATGCTCTCTACCACTTATGAGATGCTTTATGGCAGTAGTTCTAGAGGAACACTAAAGAAAGAGTTCCCCTGCTTTTCAAAAGAAACAAAGAAAAGAGTACAGATCAAGTGCATAATGCCCATTTTTTTTTTAGCTCTGAAGTGAGATTAAAATAGAGTTTAGGTGCCAAGGCCAGGTGTGGAATCTGACTTTGTTAAGCATTCACATCCTCTAGCTTTGCCAAGAAAGGGTCTCCCAACCACTAAATCTGTGTTTCTGTGCATGCCTAGGGCAGCTTCTGGTTTGGTAAGGCTCATCCACCCCTAGATCTGCTTTTCAATTGTTCAATCTGATATCACTGGTAATTCCTACCCCATCCTTCTGCTACAGTCTAATTCAGGTATCATTTGTAAACTAGTTTTGATAGGATTTATGTGTTGCAGGTCAAGACAGTTTGTAGTGTTAATAATGCTACTGTAGGAGCATTAGCAGATCTGCAGGGTTTACTCCTAAGAAGTTCATCTAGTTTACCTAGAGTTCTTGACAAGCATGTCTCTCTTTTACTCATCGTTGTTTTAACTCACAGTTGATTTTGCCAAAGCAAAACATATCGAACCACAGAATGCTTTGGGTTGGAAGGGAGCTCAAAGATCATCTAGTCCCAACCCCCCTGCCATGGGCAGAGACACCCTTGACTAGACCGGACTGCTCAAATCCCCATCCAACCTGGCCTTCAACACCGCCAGGGAGAGGCATCACAACATGTCCGGGCAACCTGTTTCAATGCCTCACCACCTTCACAGTGAAGAATTTCTTTCTAATGTCTAAGATAAATCTACCTTCTTTTAGTTTAAAGCCATTACCCCTTGTCCTATCACTATGCTTCCTGATAAACAGCCCCTCTCCAGCTTTCTTGTATGCCCCCTTCAGGTACTGGAAGGCTGCAGTAAGATCTCCTCAGAGCCTTCTCTTCTCCAGGCTGAACAAGCCCAACTCGTTCAGCCTGTCTTCACAGGAGAGGTGCCTCAGCCCCCTGACCATCTTCATGGCCTCCTCTGGTCTTGCTCCAACAGCTCCATGTCTTTCTTGTACTTGAGGGCTCCAGAGCTGGACACAGCATTCCAGGTGGGTAGAGTGGCAGAATCACATCCCCAAACTGATAGTCATGCTTCTGATATGGATCTCCTGAAGGTGTTTCCAATATCTTCTCACCAGACAGGCATTACTTCCCATAGGGCAAAAATACTAATAATTAATTGCTGTTTGGGCAGGGATAAACCAGATGAGGTTTAATAAAAGCAAGTGTAAAGTCTTGCACCTGGGGAGGAATAACCATCTGTATCAGTACAGGCTAGGGGATGACCTGCTGGAGAAGAGCTCTGTGGAGAAGGACCTGGGGGTCCTGGTTGATGACAGGTTGGCCATGAGCCAGCAGTGTGCCCTGGTGGCTAAGAGGGCCAATGGGATCCTGGGGTGCATCAGGAGGAGTGTGGCCAGCAGGTCTAAGGAGGTGATCCTCCCCCTCTACTCTGCCCTGGTCAGGCCCCACCCGGAGTATTGTGTCCAGTTCTGGGCTCCCTGGGATAAAAAGGACAGGGATCTCCTGGAGAGAGTCCAGAGAAGGGCTACCAAGATGATGAAGGGCCTGGAACAGCTCCCATATGAGGAAAGGCTGAGTGAGCTGGGGCTGTTCAGCCTGGAGAAAAGAAGACTGAGGGGGGACCTAATTAATGTTTATAAATATCTTAAGTATGGGATGCAGGGGGAATTGGCCAACCCCTTTTCAGTGGTCTGTGGGGACAGGACAAGGGGCAATGGCTGTAAACTGGAGCACAGGAAGTTCCGCACCAACATGGGGAAGAACTTTTTCACAGTGAGGGTGACAGAGCCCTGGGACAGGCTGCCCAGGGAGGTGGTGGAGTCTCCTTCTCTGGAGATGATTCAAGACTCGTCTGGACGCCTATCTGTGCAATATGAGCTAGGGAGCTGCTTTGGCAGGGGGGTTGGACCTGATGATCTCTTGAGGTCCCTTCCAACCCCTACGATTCTGTGATTCTGTGATTATGAAAGGCAACAAGTATTTACTGGGAATCAGAAACCACTCCATCTGCACCAGAGAAGACATGGGTAGAATAAATTTGGAAGGCAATGAACATGCAGTTGTAGAAACGGGAGATTTTGAGATCTAGGAGGCATGTGGCTTTGCGTCAGTGCTTCAAGGGACAGAAATGAGGTGTCAGGAAAGAAACAGAGGCATTATATTGCATTTCCCTATAACAAGCAATAGGTAAATAAATAAAATCTGATGTTCAGGTTACCCTATATTTGTTAAGTATAGTGATCTACTACAGCTATAGATTAAAAGAGTCTGGCAGTTTGAAATTCACCCCACTTATTTAAAGAATGAGTGGAAAATATTCTTAGCCCCAGCACCTGCTGCTGAATTCCCCTGCTCTTCTGTGGTTTTGCTATTACATTTTCCAATTTTAAAAGAAGTGAAGCAGACTAGACACAAGATATTGTCAAATGCCCAAGGCAAATAAACTGGAAAAATATTAAGAAAATTATATATAATTTTCTGCAATAGCAAAGGGAGTATTAAGTGAACAATATTAAATTAAGAAAGGTAAAAAGTTGGATGGTGTCCTTTTAAAACAAAATGTCCACTGAATCCTAATGGGTGGAATCTTTCTGTGTCACTTCAGCACAAAATATGGAATATGAATCAATCTTAATTTATGCAGTAGAATAATTACACATTTTTAATATGAATCAGATCTCTCAGGTTCTGTGCTTACAAAAATCACCTTTTCTGGTCCCATGTGAGAGCTTGGTGCCAAGACCACCCAGTGACATGGCTTTGAAGGATGGAGGAAACTATCTTAAATTCTCATGCAAGCGCTGATTCTCAAATTCCTGACTTACAGAATAGGAAGACAGAAACTCATAGCACATTGCAATAAAAATACCTTCTGCACCTAGAAGAGAAGAAGTTACTTGTGAGGTTCCCTTCTGGGCTTCCCTATGCTTCTCCGGGGTGCCCTCAAAGAGGAACAAAAGAGGTCTTATCTGAAAGGCAAGTATCACACATCTACAACTTCCAGCCCAGGACCTTATGTAGGTGTTTGAGAAGCTGAATCATTGAATCCATTCTGCTGCTCTGGAAGGGAAAGACCTAAAATGGGAAAGAAGGCCAGTACCATGTTAAATTACTTAAGAGGTCAAACAAAATCTGACTGGAGCCAGCAATGTTTGGATTTTTCCTTTGGCTCAGAGAACATGCTGTAAATCATTCAGCAAATGTGTACTCTATAAGGGGTCAGAGAAAAAAACATCTGCCCATACTGGGCAGCCACTTCAGTCCCCTCTTGTTGCCAAGTTCCTAAAAAGTGTCCAGAAGCACCTAGTCTTATGTACCAGGTCTCCTGCCTCTTCCTGGGCTGACGGGTTCATGTCCACCCCAGACCTTTGTGCATGAAATATGACATGGACTATGCAGAAAGAAGAAGAGCACTCTTGAAGCATTTGCTTGTGTTCCTCCTGACAAGGCTGTGCCTTTTATGTTAAACTTTTAATCCCATCTTGAAGGGGATTGTGGAAACCTTTAGAGGGAGAGTGAGCTCCTCACCCCATTGCTGGTTTGCATCCAGCCCACAGGCTTAAAAATCAGGTATATTCCAGCCTCACCCTGATGTCAAGTATATTGCAGCCTTACCCTGATGGCAATTTGTCTACTTGAAAGAAAGGAGATAAGACTCTCAGTTCAGTGGAGAGTGTAAAACAGCCTGCTTCCACTGCACTCTGTCTCAGGGGAAAAGGCAGCAAAGCAGGAGGTGGTGAAACCTCCCTGGAGGGCAGGACACTCTAGGAAAAGTGCACGGCATAGGGAGGGGTGGTGGCATTAACATCTCCTGACCCGTGTTTTTCCTGTGAGTATATATTAAAATATACAGAGATATTTGTGTCTCTGTATCTATCAGCCTCCAAAGCTACCCCCAGGTGCAGCAACGGGAACGGACTTTCAGCAAAATCAGCTGTTCAAACGCTGTGAAGAGGAGGCAGCTCACAGCCGTGGGGGAAATCTCTTGGCTTTCATGTACCTGTAGCTGCACTGCGGTGGGGAGCTGCCCTCTGACAAGGTGAAGCAAACAGGTATCAGGAGAACTCCCCAGCGCACCAAGCGTGCCCAGCTTCACAGCTACCTGCGTGCCTAGTGTTTCGGTGTGTTCTGAGGGGGCAGCACCCTGCAAAAGGGATGGAAACGATCTCTCGAGCTGACTTTACCGAGAAGAATTTAGATCGGAGCCGGCCTGCGTACTGGGCTAGCACATTGGCTGCCTGCCTTCACCTTCAACTCCAATCCCCCCGCCCCCAGGCACAGAAAAACTCGGCGGTCTGCTTAAAAATGAAGGAGCCGTGACACCTAGCGGCGAGCCATCCGCGGGCGGCTCCGATTTCCTGCGGAATTCACCCTCCTTTTCCATAGGGAAGTCGTTCTTGGGCTGATCGTCAAGGGAGAGGTGCGGGCGCTACCCTCCTGACTCCCGGCAGCCGGGCATTTAGGCATCCAGCCAGCCGGGCACCCAGGTATCCAGGCAGCCGGGCAGCCGGGCAGCCACTCATGCAGGCACCCAGGTATCCAGGCACCCAGGCAGCCAGGCATCCCCTCACTTCTTTTACGGTTTCCTCCATGTGTCTGGTGGCACCAGACTCCCGTGCCCCACCCCACCTAACACCCCCCCCCCCCCCCCAAAGAAGGCCTGGTTTATTAAGGCCCACTGTTGGGCCCCTGGCCACGCTCCTTTATCAAACACAACATTTTGGATCACTGTTTATACTGAGATTGGGTTAAAAGTGCTGTCAGTTTGGGGGAAAAGGGAGCCTGGCAGAATCCTGGCCTAGGACCAAGTGGCAATTTCAGGGGTTTGGGTTTTTTTTTTCCTTGTTGAGTCCTTATTCATCAAGGCTGTTTTTAGAAGGTGACTCAAAAATGTATTGTATGGCATGCAGCAAATTCCTGGCAGGCAGTTTCAACTGACTCAGTTGCTGGCGAATTCCTTTGCTTTTGAAGACTACTCAGTCTGCCTTGGTCAGCAGCAGTCAGAAAGTACTTACTGGCTGTGATACCGTGACAAGAAGTCGCACTGAAAAGCAGTAAACCAGTCTAGACATGTGCAAAAAAGTTACAGGTTCTTTCCAAACAGTGGCAAGCCTTGGAGATGGGGGGTTTTGTTTGTTTTTTTAGGGAAGCAGAACAGTGTTGAGTTGTGTGAGTGGTAACTAGGCTGCAATCACCAAGTGGCAGGCTTTCTTGGCTTGCTGAGCTAGCTGGTTGGGGACCTGCCATTTTTTATCACAGGAATGAGCTTCAAGAAACTTCAAGTCGAAACATCACTGTATGTTGTTTGGGAATCTGGGTGCATGCTTCTTTGCATCTGTAAGAGCTGTTAGCAGCACAGCCTCCCAGTTTCATGTCCATATTTGTGCATGCTATATCAAGCATACTTTCCATTGCCTTCAATAAGACAAACGCCTTCCTCCTCCTCTGCCTTTCAGAAGAGATGCATGATAAAACTGCATGTTGTAACAAAGAAATGGAAACTAGATTACTTGAATATACACGATTTTCTTCATCTAGAGATTTATGGTTTAGTTTAGGATGAGAATGGTTGGACTTGATGATCTTAAAGGTCTTTTCCAACCTTGTGATTCTGTGATTCTGTGATTTTACCACATGTCCGCATGTATTAATACCTGTAACTTCCCCAGTTTGCTGTCTTGGGTATAATTAACACTTCTACCACCCAAGTGTCTGGATATAAGGCAAGTGAATATAAAAACATTGGTTCTGTCCAAAATGTTCTAGTTTCCATCCCTTGAATCATCAGCATGTGACCTATTCTGTGCCAATATTAATAACCATTGCTCATGGCTTTCAAACAACTCAAACTATTTAAAAATTAATTCTGTTTACAGTACCTTCTAGAGGAAGTATTTTGTAAAAGTGAATAACTCAAACTGACTAGTGGCTACCCACAAAATATGACTATCCAGTAACAAAATGAATCATTTAGAGCTAACTGGCAAGGAATGGACATATTGTTGGAGAAAACATCAAGTGGAGATCAGATCCAGCAACTGGAAGTCCTGAGTTCTCTTTCCACTGTATCATACATTTCCCATGCTGCTCTGACATAGGCAGGCCTAAGTTATGTGGTATAAGCAAGTACTAGCCCTAGTCATCCCAAATCACACCATTTACTTTTTTATATAGGGCTGTAAGCTGTGAGGTTGAAGTTAAGTGCCATGTTCAGCTGTCACTCCTAGAAACACTTGCAGCCATGAGTTGGAGACCATAGATGTGCTAGTTTATGCTTTTCCTTTCTTTTTCCCTCAGTAAAATGGAGATGGTCGCCAACTGATGCATGGCAAGCTTGTCTGAAATCTCTGGTATGGACCAAGGACTAGCATTACTTCAGTCTTCACTGGCAGCGATGCAATTGCCATTGCTGAAAAGAAACAACACAAAATGGAAAAGCAGTACTAATGCTGGCAGGCCAATAACCTGAAATATGTAATGCAGTCCTGGACAGAACAAGTCCAACATCTGGCAGAGCAGAGAGTTAGGTTCTGCTGAATCCATGGGTGCCACTTTTTCCATTTTGTGTTTGCCATTGTTGCTCCAGACTCTAAGCATACCCCAAACAGTCACAAACAGAAGTAAATCTTTCTCCTCCTAGTCTCTCTCTAGGAGAAATAGCTTGACAGGTTTATAAGGGCAGGGAAGTTGGGCACTACTTAGCATGGCTGTGCTAACCTGTGAGGCAAAGTTTTTGGAGTGCCAAATACAAGATGTGATTTTGGGCTGTAGATCCAGCAATAGTGATGTCTTTGATCATTCTCATGTCAGGCTGGACTATCTATTGCAGTCTGTTACACCAGGACCTCTGCTGTCTCTTGCTCTTGCATTCTCATGATTCCTTTGCTGACAGATAGGACACAACAAGAGTTGCAAGGTATAAAGGAGCTGCCAAAGATGGCACCAAGGAGTACATTTGTCATAGCATGGCCCTGGCTGGAGGTCAGATGACCACCAAAGTCAGTATATCACCCCCCTTTTCAGGGGTGATAGTCCTTTCCCACAGAACTTCAGCTCTTCGCCAGCTGTCCCAGTGTGGGTCACTGCTATGGGTTGCAGTCATAAATCATAGAATGTCTCTCAGTCTCTCAGGCCCAGACTGCTCCAGCCTGGTCCTCCATGGGGTCACAAGCCTCTTCCCCCAGCAAACCTGCTCCAGCGTGGAAATCTCTCTCCCTTGCTCTTCTCTGCATCTCTGTCTCTCCATGGGCTGCAAGTGCTGGCAGAGGCTTGCTCCAGTGCAGGTCACAGCATCTTCTGTATGTCTCCACCTGCTCCAGCGTGGGGCCTCTCCATGGGCTGCAGGTGGGGTCTCGGCCTTTTCCATGGGCTGCAGGGGGACACCTGCTCCACCATGGGTTTCTCCATGGGCTGCAGGGGCATCTTTCTCTCTGGCACCTGGGGCACCTCCTTTTCCCCATCCTCACCTCTTCCCTGGCCTTGGTGCCTGCACAGCTCCTTACATCTTCTCATTCCATTCTCTGAGGGGAAAAGTGTCTCATTACAGGTTTTTCCCCTCTAAATGTGATTCCCAGAGGTGCTGTGAGCATTGCTGACAGATTTGGCCTTGGTCAGCAGTGTCTCCGGCCTTGAGCCGGCTGGTGTTTGCTCTCTGGGGCCTGCAGAGAGCTTCTGGCTGCTGCTTGCAGAAGCCGCTCCTGCAGCCCCCCTCCTCCACCAGAACCCAGCCACACAAACCTAAAACAAAATACTTAGTGATACTCACTCACAAAGGACTTTGATTACTTAACTAGGATGTGCTTTTTAATCTAGTCTTTGTACTGAGTGTAGAGGTGATAATGGACAGTGAATCCCCAGTGTATCAGATGCTTGCATGGCTAAGCCTGCAGTCAGAATCTCACAATGGTTAGGGTGGGAAGGGAGGTCAGGACATCATCTAGTCCAACCCCCTCCCCGTTCAAAGCAGGCTGAGCTAGAACAGATTGCTCAGACCCATACACAGCTGGGTTTGAGTACCTCCAAGATGGAGACTCACAACCTCCTTTCTGGGCAACCTGCTCAGAATCACCCTTGCAGTGAAAAAAAACAAAAAGGGGGGGTGATCCTGATGGTGGTCTGGTGTTTAAATGGAATTTCTTGTATTTCAGTTTATGCCCATTGCCTTTTGTCCTTCCACTGGATACCACTGAGAAGAGTCTGGCTTTAGTTTCTTTATACCCACGGTATCAGGTATTCATACCTATTATTAAGAATTCCTTCTGATCTTTCTCTTCCCAGGAGTAAACAATCCTAGCCCTCAGCCTCAGACTTTTCACTTTTGTGGCCCTTCTCTGGACTGGCTCCAGTATGTTCATGTCTCTCTTGTACTGAGGAGCTCAGAACTGCACCCAGAACTCCAGATGTGGCCCCACCATGGCTGAATGCAGAGGAGAAATCACCTCCCTTGACTTACCGGTGACACCCTTCCTTATGCAGCCACAGACACTGTCAGCTGCCTTTGCTGCAAAAGCACAGTGCTGGCTCATGTCCAACTTGCAGTCCACTGAGACATCCAGGTCTGGTACCTGATGTCTAGCTCCACATTACTGGCTAGTTTCAGCTAGCCATTTTCAGCAGTTTCATTAAGCTGTCTTCAGCTTCCTAGATTTAATGGATTTGATTTCTCTCTAATACCTAGATGAACATGCCTGCTCTGCTGAAGAGCAGCCTGTTTCTGCTGTTTAATAATCTAGTGGCACTGAGAGGTCTAAAAAGGCCTCCAGGCTGTTTTATCAGATCAGCCCACTGGATGCATACCTCACTGCCTAGAGCAAACAGAAGCAAGTTATTGTTTTCTTTTGAACCAGGGTAATACCAAACCTCTTGCTATGCCATAAGCTTTAATGGCATCCTAACAACTGCAGAATAGCTTGAATTGAGGGAGGAGCTGCTTTCCTGAGTAATCTGGTGGTTGTCCTTCCTCTGGACCAAAGAGTGACATGTTCTCTGCATACACATTTTGGGGCACCTCTTAGGCTTATTTTTCCTAGCCCTATGGCAGAAAGGAAAATTCACCCTTTCCCTGGTAATGGAGTGAAATCCTTCTACAAAAACACAACTGCATTCTTCAAAGAGCAACAAAAGCAGAGACAGTGGTTTAACACTCCAAAACCAGGAAATGCCCCTAACTAACACACTGTATGTCATCACATAGCCTAGATTTCAGTTGAGAGTTTGGGTGTTGTTTTAGATAACAAAATACAACATGTGTTTGTCATTAATCTTCTTGAACATTTGTTTGGCCAGAAACTGTCTCTGATCGACCCACTTATGTAAACAGGTCTGTGCTTCAGACAGAAGTGGTAAGATGTTATTCCAAGTACTAGATCAGAGGGCATCTCTCCTTAACTCTAAAGAGATACATTTAATGACAGCCTCGGTGGTGGTGGCTGTTTTCCAAGGACTTTTATGTCCAGTTTATATTTCAAAATTAAATTAAAAATAGTTTGCATCAAAGGGGAAAAATATTACCTCTAAATATTCTACCCTTTGTCCCTGCTCTATTTGATACAGTTTCAATATCCAACACATTTGTATCTGTCTTGCAAAGAGAAACTTTTCCTTCCTTCAGTACCAAGCAGGAGAGGCTGCATTCATTGCAGCTGAGCATAATTACATTTTTTACAGGTATAGGATCACGTACAGAAATGAAAGGGGAAAAGAAGAAAGATGAGCTTTGTTTATTTAAGAAGAGTAAATGCTGCAGTGTTATTTGTCCCAGCTACTTCTGGTGTATTTTATTTAGACTTGAAAATGTAGTCACATAAACTGTCAACATTTTAACTTGCAGAATATTGGTAAATTAAAGCGTGCCATTTCCTGCAGGCTCTTGCTCCCCATCATTGGTCCCTTCGTGCCTGTTTGTTTCTGAACAAAGCAACGTGCAAACAGCTGCAGTCCTGCCAGTCCAGGAGCAGCACATGGGTGGGGAGCAAGGCTCTCCCAGAGTTGTGGTCACTGCAGCTACTTACTGGCTGTGAACCTTGCCCAAACTTCTTTGTCTCCGTTTCCTTATTTATAATATGTAAAGTATATCTGAGAACTAGCCAAGAGCCGTATGCTTACTCACTGCTGAGGAAGTTAGTTCTTCACAATCAAAAAGAGTTAATGTTTTGATTGCTCAAAGGTTAATCCAAGGCTTTAAACTGTCTGATAGGAATTGTGTCCAGCTACAAGGAGCCCCAAGTTTGCAATGAACACAGCCATTAGGAATATTAATCACTGAGTTAGAGCATTGAAGAGGATTAGTCTCAACTGTGCCAATTCCAGAACACAGTATCTTAATTACATTACATATTCTGGACATTGTCCTGAAATGCTACTGAAGTTTGTAGAGATACAGAACTCATAAGATCTGGTTTGTTTGGGGTATTTTAAATCTGAAATTCAATTTACCCGTGACAGTTGTTTTAAGAATTTTTTACCAAGTCCTGCATTCAGTAGCTGGGAAAATGATACAGAAAGGACCGTGTTGATGGACATGTAGGCTAATAATGAAAGAACACAGAGTAAGGGGAAAAAAGACAACTGGCTCTTAATATTTCAAATGCCTGGAGGGGTGACAAGAAAACAAGAGTTACTTTTGTAGGTGGAAAGAGAACTCTGTAGCTTGAGAAAGGTGAAAGCTGTTACAGATGACATGGCAGGTGCTGCTGCTGCTTCTTCTGCTCTTGGCAGAAATATTCCCTTCAGCAAACACGCTGCGATTCAGCTGAATTTTAATGGGTTGAACACATTTTAAAGCCAGATCTGCAGATCTGCAAAGCTTGCAGCCAGAGCACCAGAAATGCTTACAAATGAAATGAGGTGAAGTCAGGCACCCCCTTCCAATTCCAAAAGTATAATGCCAGTCCTTTTCCATTTGGACCGCTGTTCTGGTATGCTGAACTGAAGAGTTATAGGTCTTTGGTATCTTGGTTCTTCTGCCAAGTATTGCTCTGCAGCCCCTTCATTTATGCAGTCTGGCCTGCCACGCTGCTGTCATGGCAAAGCTACATCTAGAGGTATTATCCCAGTAGTATCTACAAGTGATTGAGATCCACAGAAGTGTAGGCTGGTTGTCTGGATACACAGTCCATGTTAGCCTGTTACATAAACTTGTTTTGAAAGCGAAAAGAAATTAGAAGCAGATAGGTTGGCTGATACAAGCCAGACAGGTTAAAGCAATTGTGATCATGAGTATTTACAGCTATTGGAGTCATGCAAAGATTACGGCGATGAGAAAAATGGGTGGAAATTTTTGTAGCTGAAGTCACCAAAATGTGTCTTAAGTAATGTTCAGGGAATGTGGTTGTCAGCTTTCATGTTGTTTATCTGAGGGTCACTGAACAGAGGCAGAGGAAAACTGAGTGGGAAGAGCTAATGTCATCATGGCTGTCATCCTCAGAGGGACCCATCATTATGCCAACACCCTTCCAATAGAAGCCTGCTCTGGTGCTAAACCTGGATTTTGGCTGGATCTACTCAGAAAAGCTCATCAGGGAGCCCTCATTTCCTGAGTCACATCTCTGGAGCACGTTCACTCTCTGAATAGCTTTGGGGACAGCAATGTTAAAGGTGCTGACAGGGACGGGCTTGAGCACTGCTTTTTCAAATGGAGAGCTCAGAAGCCAGACAGCTTCAAGGCTCCCTCTTGCAATTTGAAGACTCAGTCTTCCAGGATTCAGTATTCCTAGACCTCAAATGTATGTAGACATTTAAGAAGGAAGAGCCAAACAGCTCCAAGTTTGCAGTCAAGACAATTTTGTTTTGATACTGCCAAAATGTAACATTTAGATTGTGGGGTGGTTTTTTTATACTTTCTCTTCCAAAACCAACTTCAGATTTCCCATTTTTCCTTCTGAGGTGGTATTATTTCTTTGCTCCTTTTCATTCCATCACTCTCCAGTTCCACCCTAAGGAAAAATGTGACTGTGAAAAGCTCCGTAGTTCAGCAACATGGGAAGAGTGGAATCATCACAAAAGGTCCAGTAAACTGATTTAGAAATGGGCTGGAAGAATCTGGATCACTTGTAAATAGCATTTTAGCCATGAATGAACTTTTCTATAATGAGAGAAGTAAGCTGGGTAATGGCCAGTTACTTTAAATATTCATAGTATTATCTTAATTATGATACATTTTCTTCATGTTCTGCTCTGTATTGGATAAGATTTAAACTACCATGATCCTCATACCAAGCCTGCATCTGGAGGATTGTCTAAGTCGGACAGTTGCTCTGGATGTTACTTTTTCAATAAGTAGAGATCTACAGCGTGTTTATTAAATTTCTGTTACTTTCTCTCTAATATATGAGGGAACCCAAATAATTATATCATTTGAGAAGTGGATTGGATGGAGTATTTACCTACAGTAGTACTGTCCTGCAGAAAACTGAAGTGATGTTTACAAATTATTGCAACTCAGGTGGAAGCTTGAAGTGGTCAGAGCTCAAAGTGGTCTTGATATGAGACACACAGTGTGGGAAAGGAATTCATTTTCTCTTTCATAATTGGAGTTATCTGTATTTATTTCAAATTGAAACTGTATACAGTACTGGCAGTAAAAAATATTAAACTGCTGCTCATGTACAGTGCTGGAACAGGCTGCCCAGAGTGGTGGTGGATGCCCCGTCCCTGGAGGTGTTCAAGGCCAGGTTGGATGGGGCCCTGGGCAACCTTGTGTAGATCCAGGCCTGGAGGTTGGTGGCCCTGCCTGTGGCAGGGGGTTGGAACTCTGTGATCCTTGGGCTCCCTTCCAACCCAGACCATTCTATGACTCTGAGTATCTTCTGAGTGGTCAAGTTGCCTGAAACCTGCCTGTGCATCCAGGTTTTGAAGAAGCACCTGTCTCTCCAATAGGCCTTTCTCTTAGTGACCCAAACCAAAATCCTGACTCCAGCCGTCCCTGTTTTGAGGACATTTCCATATTACTATCTGAATGTCGCTGCATGATCTTGCCCACAGAGGCAGCCAGCCACATCTGTCTACTGCTCATAGTAGGCACTGTTTCAGTTTCCAGGAGCTGTGCCTGTGCTCAGAGGGAGCAGCCAGACTGTTCTCAAACTGTGTTCAGGGTCATGCTGAGGAAACACCCTCTTGGAAGCTGCCTGGCTCTTTGTTCCTTCCCTCAGTCTAAAATAAATGTCACTGAAAGTGTCTCATTCCTTTTTGTGTATGCAATGACCATGGGAACACTTACAAGTCAATCTCTTTCAGATACTGTGTACAAAATCAGAGGAAATAACAACGTTTGGGTCTTGCAAGAAAACCCAAAGTGTCCAGATTTCTTTGGCAGACATTCCCACTTTGTTTTTCCAGGCTGAGAAGCTTGGAAGTACCCTTTCTACCTCTTCCCACCTCCCTGTCACTCACAAGTTTGAGGTTGACGATGCTTGGACTCAGAGAGAAAATATAGAAGTGAACAGAAAAACATGACCAGCCGACCCAAAGGGGAACTGCATCCTCTCCCTGCTACTGTCTTCCTCCACGTTTTACCTTCTTTCTGCAGGTTAAGTGACTCACTACATTCTTCTGCCATTTACTTATCTTCTGTTTTCTCTGTGTGCACAGCAAATCTCTGATGCTCGTGGGACTGTTCCAAGTTCAATAAAATTTCATTTTCTGAAGGTTATAAGATTCCTTAAACTCCAGTCAAGAGCTGGAGCCAGAGGAGGATCCAGTTTGCATAAAATCAAAGCTCTGCCATGGGCAAATGGTACATCTAGCTCCTTGATAAAGTTCTCAATCTGAAGGTGTAATTTTCTATGTGGGAAAAGTCAGTTTAACTGACTATAAACTCTGCTGAAATTTTATCTGGGATTATGTATCACAGTGCTGGCTGGCGTAAGCACAAAATATTTGCACAGACATCTATTGTCTTCACCCACAGACAGAGTTCAAACAAACACTGATGGGAAAATTAAATTAGGAGTACAGGATATTGTCCTTCATTCTCTGCATTCAGGGTACTCAGATGGCAGAATCTGAAGTTTATATGGCATTTTAATTGGTCATAAACAAACTCAAAATGTTTCTAAGGCTGGATCTGAACAGTTTTCATGCATGAATCTTTAATATTCATAACATTTGCCAGAAGGATGACTCTGAATGTTGAAACTTTGCATTCATCTGCAAAACAAGGAAAGCAGCAGACATGAACAGGGGAAGCTGATGCAGAGTACCCCATTAGGCAATAGACAAAATATAACACCACCAAACTCAGACACCCTAAAAATGAAACACACAGCTAGCTACCAATAACCTACATGCTACTCCCACAGGACTTACTAGTTCCACCTATTAACTGGCCCTTCTAGCCTCCCCTCTCCTGGATCATAACGTTAAACATTAGTGATAAAGATGTTTTCTAATTATAATACTGATCTGTACTATAGAGTTCATACCACAGTGACTGACTTCTCTGACACCAAAGTTTGCCCTTCCTCCTTGGCTTCTTCAGGAACTAATGTAAAACCATGACCTTCACTATCTTTTACCAGACCAGTGATCCTAAGCCACACTAACAGTTAATGCTGTAACATCCTTAGTCCAGTTACTGTTTTCTGCCACAGCACGAATTACACATCACTCATTGCTAAGAGGACTAGTCCTGAAACTGGAACCCAAGGCTTGGCAGGATCCAGGAATAGGCACCTCTCCTTTCCAAGTGGAAACCAGATATACTATGCAGGTATCCTTGCTCATCCTGTTCTATGCCAATACTATCGAGATGTTGCCCTCTGCAAACACCAGACCTCTTGGCAGCCGCCCCTTCTCAGGGATCCAACATTCAGTTTAGCTCTCCGTGTTTTCTTTTGCAGAAAAAGGAGTGCTACCCCTAGGATGGGCTTCTGGACAGACTAACAGTGGCCACAAACTTCTGAATAAATGCTAAGCTAAGTAATGCTCGAGCATCAGCCTCAACTGTGTCTTTAGATTACCTACCACTAAATTCAAGTCTTTGTCCTCATCTACAACCCCCAACTCTGTCTACATGACTGCTAGATGCTTTATCTATAGTCCTGTCACACCTTAATCATTGAGAGTTTGTTGCTGAAAAATCAGCCCTTGTATGAAAAGACCAGTAGGATTCAGCAGTAATATTTTTGTTTACAGCCTCTGCATTCTTAAAGCCTGATCCTTCACCCAGCCTAATCTTAATAAAATATTACCATAATAATAATCCTACCCTTCCTCTTTCCAATGCTAGAGCATACAGACTGCACTCTTACTTGCCTACCTTGGCCCTCCCCACTAGTGGATTTGATCCAGTTGTCTGTCCAAATGCATCCATTTGCCTCATTACAGACTTACCAACTTTCAGATCACAGCCACTTATCCTTTCAGACATCATCACACCGCTACAGGACACTGCATTGAAAGCACATGTCCCACCCTGTTCCACCAGAATCTTAATCCTAACCACAACTGAGACAGTCACCTTCATTGCACTTAGTCACTCCTGTTGCTTCTAGGATGCATCATCAGATCTTCACTCCTATTAAAAAAATGTCTGAAATAAGGGCTGCTGTGATACAGTGATAAACACAAGTCCACAGACCACTCTCCTAAATCCAGACCCTACACCCAACCTTTGTACTGCCTTTAATAATAACACTTTTGCCACCAGTTTCCAACACAACTAGCCAGAAGGCATAATTCCTTGCTGTCACCACCCCTCATCCCAGGCCCACCACACTGCCAAGATCCTGCACTAAATGTGTTAGTCCAGCTCCCCCTTTCCTGAGCCCTGACCTCACTGCAGCCCGCCACTCCAGAGCATCAGCCCTATTCCCAGCTGTAATTGTAACCTTAGCTGTAACTAGTCATAGAATCATAGAATCACCTGGGTTGGAAGAGACCATTTAGATCATCGAGTCCAACCCCAGCGTAACCCTGCCTAGTCCACCTCTAGATCATGTCCTTAAGCACTTCATCCACACACCTTTTATGTACCTCCAGGGATGGTGACTCCACCACCTCCCTGGGCAGCCCGTTCCAATGCCTGACAACTCTTTCAGTAAAGAAATTCTCCCTGATATCTGACCTAAATCTCCCCTGGTGCAATTTTAAGCCATTTCCTCTCATCCTATCACTTGTCACCTGAGAGTAGAGACCAAACCCCGTATCTCTGCAACCACCTTGCAGGTAGTTGTAGAGAGCCGTAAGGTCTCCCCTCAGCCTCCTTTTCTCAAGACTAAAAAGCCCCCTCAGCTCCCTCAGCTGCTCCTCACAGGACTTGTACTCTAGACCCTTCACCAGCTTCATCACCCTCCTCTGGACACACTCCAGCATCTCAAAGTCCTTCCTGTAGTGAGGGCCCAAAACTGAACTTGAGGTGCGGCCTCGCCAGAGCTGAGTACAACGGAACTATCCCTTCCCTGCTCCTCCTGGTTACACTGTTCCTGATACAGGCCAGGGTGCCCTTGGCCTTCTTGGCCATGTGGGCACACTGCAGGCTCATGTTCAGCTGGCTGCCAACAAACACCCCCAGGTCCTTCTCCTCCAGGGAGCAACCCAGCCACTCTGCCCCAAGCCTGTAGCACTGCCTGGGGTTATTGTGACCAAAGTGTAGGGCCTGGCACTTGGCCTTGTTGAACCCCACAAAGTTGGCCTCTGCTCATTGATCCAGCCTTCCCAAGTTCCCCTGCAGAACCGTCCTGCCTCCCAGCAGATCAACACTCCCACACAATTTGTTGTCATCTGCAAACTTACTGAGAGTGCACTCAACTACTGCCCCAAAAGTGGGATCGTTCAGCCTGTGTGCAGTACGCCACAGAACCAATCACCATGAGACTAATCACATCTCCACTGCTGGATGGGCAATCTCTGAAATTAGGCTTACAGGGTAACAAAATGCCAGTACAGGAAACTAGCTTCCAGTGCAGTGACACATTGCTTTTTTTTTTCACTCGTTGCTTGCAAATACATTTTTAGAGGTATCTATTGCCAGCTTTAACTGTGGTTTTGTTTGGAGCAGTGAGTTTTAGTGTAGCTTGTCAGTGCTTTAACAAACCCCAGGCTAAGAGACAACCTTTGCTTTGTGGCTTACTAGAGAAAGGAAACAAATGTGAAGGCTTGTTCAGTATAAGGAATGCTGTGCAAGGGCAAACACACAACCTCCAGTAAATGTGCAAATGCTTTTCCAGATCTAAGCTATATAGAGCTTTCTTGAATGGGATTTTTATCTTTATCTTTCCCCACTTTTGTTATGTGTTGGAAGATACTTCAATTTATTCCAAAAGCATCAAACAAATTAATAAAATAGCATTCTTTAATCTCTAAAATTCTGCTAAGAGCACCCACTCCTTTAATCCTGCGCTGACTGAAAACTTGTGATTCCCATTCATTTTAATAGGCACTGGAAGAAATTGCAAATCCATACCCTATAAAACTAACAGCATGACAAAATAATGTCTCAGTAGTGGCATAAGCACTTCTGCCTATAGGTACAATTCTTCAAGAGGAATTCTCTGGAGAAAATATACTCCACAGGTTTTCCTAATCGTGTTTCTTTTTGGGTAGTGTAAGAAGTTATTCCCTAAGAGCTATGTTTTGTTCCCATTCAAGTCAAAGATAAAAATTCTCTTGAGTTTCATGGGAACAAGAGTATTCTAAAAATAAAATTGTTCCTCTGATAACCTCTAGTGGGTTGGTTTTTTTTTTCCTGGGGAAGCCAACACAACAAAGATGACATTTTCATCAGTTCCATTTCTGTCCTCAGGGTGTAATGCTGTTCAGTGCAGACACAGCTTAAGGATACATGAAAGTGCTTTATATCATCTCACGCACTCTCTGGATTGCTCTGGGGGGTAAATCATCCCATCCTGGTGGTAGTTTACAGCTACTTCTGGGCAGCAGTATAGCTCAGAAACCTCCATATAAGTAAGAAAAAAAAAAGCCTGATAGTCCAATACTGCATCACAATATGGGCAACTCTTCCTTTGAATCTTTCATTTTTTCATCAGGAGGCCTGGTGTGCTGCCATGACTACCACAGACTGGGCTGGGAATCTGTCAGTCCTCACGGAATCCTTCCCAAGGATGGCAAGGAACAGGGCTGCCATGGAGAAAGGTAGAAAAAAGTACTAAACCTGTACCCCAGCCACGCATCAAACATCAGGAAAAGAGTTAAAGTCATTACACTGGTTCAGCAATAGGACCACCAAGGCCACTGTGCTTGAGACTCTAGCTGTAAATTCTTCGTCTCTATGCAGCATCCCACAACAGACTTTGTGACCCAAGCCTTCCAGGAGAGAGGGGGACGTTTACACTTTCCAGATCCCACTTTAGGTAAAACAAGGAGCAATCTGTTTGTGATGAATGCTCCCTGTGTGCTGTGCCCTTCTGTTGCATCTGCAGTTTACTCTTTCAGTTAAACAAGACACTGCAGGACACTTCCTAATGTCTTTTGGAGACTCCTTTGTTGTTCTGCATGAATATATAGTACTACTGTTACTTTACTCCATGGAGGATGTGGAGTGATCACACTGAGCTCTGCAAACACCATTTGAATTGGTGCTCCACTGTTCACTTAGTGAGGACACAAGTGAAGTAAGGGAGAGGACCACACAAGCACAACCCTCACCTATCAAAAAGCATCACCAGCCTTACCTAGAAGACCTTTGCAAGCATCTTTGCTTAAATAAATGCTGGCCATTGGGTTGCCTGCTGAGACAGAAGCTGAGAGAGAACCCAGTGTTTGCTTGTATAGGTGTGATACTGTTTCCAGGGGTTTTTTTGTTTTGCTTAAGGTGGATTGAATTTCAGACCTGGATTTTTAAATGAAAGCAGTGAATATGCAGGCATCCAGATTACAGCAGATATAACTGTGAGCAAAGGCTGCAGAGGAGGGTGCTGAAGGCACTTGAGAGAACTACCATATATTGTGTGGGAGCAGTGAGACAAGTGAGGTGCTACGTTAAGCTTCTGAGCACGTGTGAGTTGAATCAGAGAACAAAACCTTGACCAATTATAGCCAACACTGGGTCCTCCTGCAGTAAAAGAGGATGCTGTGCTTGCTTGGCAATCAAACTCTGGTCTGAATTCTCATTATTGTCCATATGGAGAGTACGTGGGGAGAGTCCAGAAAGAGAGGGGACCAGAGTAGTGTGCAAGATGGGGAAATGCAGCACTTTGAGAAAAAGGAACTTGACATGGGCTGTGGGAAGTGAGCAGAAGCCCAGGGCAGGGGTCTGACCAGTGTGAACTGGACAGTGAGCAAGATGGGTGTTTGCAGCTGTATGTCGTCTGCAGACAAAGGAGTGAGGGACACAAAGCTGTCAACTGGGAGGTGGAGGCCAGAGCACAGGGAGCTGGGGCACTCCAAGCAGAGTGGCTTCACAGACGGCAAACAGAGGCTGTGATATACTACAGGAAGCAGTGAAATCCTAAGTACTTTTATCAAGAGTAGAAGGGACAGGCATCACCTCCCCAGTTTTTTTACAGAAACCTCACCCCTACCAGCTGGGCAAGTCCTGGAAAGAGCGTATAGCCCTCCAGATCTCATAGCCACCAGCACCTCACTTCCTGCTCAGCAATTTGGGCTCCAGGGACCTGGAGCAGCCCTGTGTAGTAGGCCACATCCTCCTGCATGCACAGAAGATCCTCTTCTTGGAGACAGAGCTTGGGGAGGGACCCCCTGTGCTGACCCCAAACTCTTGTACCCTTCTTAATTCTTGTGGGCACAGTGGAAGGACAGAACAGAGCCAACATACTGGGGACTTGTATCCTCATGGAAGACTTTTTTGGCAAGTATTTCTCCCTGTCTTTACACTGGGGGGCATCAGATGGAAAACAACCCTGGGCAAAGAACCTGTCACTGCAAGAGAGATATGTGTCAAGATTTACAGGCAAAGTTAGTAAGAAATTATTGGCCACTTTGCTGCATAAATTTAAAAAAAAGCTTTAATGCTCTTGTCTTTACCTATCACCTAGTCCAGCCATGACTCTGTGAGACACAAACACAGTTGTCATTATTTTACAGAAGATTAAATGTTGAGCATATTTATCTTCTTATCCTCACCCTACATAAGACTGAATCTCTAGGATCTGAAACTATCGAGAGGGCAGATTCAGACTAGATAAAGGAATGAATTTTTTATGATGAGGATGGTGAGAGAGACCAGAAAAGTGCTGGAGGTCCCATCCCTGGAGACATTCAAGGTCAGGCTTGATGCTCTGAGCAACCTGATCTAGTTAGAGGTGTCCCTGTTTACTGTGGGGAGGTTGGACTAGATGGTCTTTAGAGGTCCCTTCCAACACAAAGCACTCTATAATTCTATCAATCTATGGCTATCCATATTTAAGCAGTTGAAATCACTAGTGTCATACAATAAAATAGATCAGCACTTTTTCTCCTTTTTTTTTTTTTTTGGGTGATTTTAAAGAGCAAATGGATGTGATTGTAGCTGTCCCTAAAGTAAACCCCTGGGAGCCCATTTTCAAACATTCTTCAACATGGCATCTGAATTTGCAGACCACTCACATTTCCATTTAAGTGGAAAATTCATGGAATTTTCTATCAAGAAGAAAGAAATGATGAAGAAGAATTATTGCCAGTGGGAAACATTTCCCTGCATATACAGTAACGGCAGAATGTTTACATTAAGCTGCTGAATTTGCCTGAAGCAACTGAAGTCTAAAGATAAAAATCAAGTTTTTAGAAACACACAGAAGTTAAGTGATAATTATTTCGTTTCAACAGTGGCAATATATTAGTTTGTATAGCTATTACAGCGCCAGTTTAATTCAAAGTTTAGTAAAACAGCTCGCATGCCATCCGAACATCGCTTCGCCCGCGTACGCAGGCACTTCTTCCAGAGCAGTGTGTGTTCTCCACCAGCAGAGAGCACCCCTAGCCTGACTACTGTCCCCGCACAAGCTGCTGTACCTTTTTCCTCCTTTCTTCGCCCAGCATCTGAAGTCAACCGAAGTTTCCTCCCTGCCAGTGGAAGGCCCGGACTCATTACTGAATGCTTTGCAGTGAAGCAAAGTTTCATTACTGGCAGAAGTCTCTAATGATCACCCCATTTACAAAGCTGCCTGTTTTCTTCCTTCCAGGGGACCTTTTACCTGGGAGACCCTCTGACATTTCATCCAGAAGTTGAATGTGAGCCTGACAGGCAGATGAATATTCTGTGCTGCTCTTTGTTTAGTGTTGCTTTTCCATGTACAGACCAAGGTGGGAAATCATGGAACTGCACTAGCCTTAGGAAGCACACAGGAAAACTTGTTCTAAAAGATACTGTATCTTACCTTAAACAAATATGACCCAGGCAGGTAGGTGGAGAGAATCCTGTCAAGGAGATAAGCTGCAGAGTCTACTCTCCTGTTCCCAAAGGGTGATCATAGGAAGTGGTTGGTTCTTCCTTTCTACCTAGGGATTCAGTTCTAGTTGGGTAGAGCTTACTTGCTGCCTAGTTCTTAAGAAGTTAATTGCTCTAAACCCCTCATTATTTCATCCTTTGCATTAATTCTGGGTGGATTTCCTCAGACCCACCACACTTTCACAGTGAAAAAGCTTCTCCTTATATTCACATGGAACCTCCTATGCTCCAGCTTGCACTTACTGCCCCTTGTCTTATCGCTGGCCATCACTGAGAAGAGCCTGGCTCTGTCCTCCTGACTCTTGCCCTTTACATATTTATAAACATTAATAAGGTCACACCTCAGTCCCCTCTTCTCCAAGCTAGAGAGGCCCAGCTCCCTCAGCCTTTCCTCATAAGGAAGGTGTTCCAATCCCTTAATCATCTTGGTGGCCCTGCACTGGACTCTTTCAAGGAGTTCTATGTCCTTCTTGAACTGAGGGGTTCAGCACTGGACACAATATTCCAGGTGCGCTCTCACCAGGGCAGAGTAGAGGGGGAGAGAACCTCTCTTGACCTACTAACCACACCCCTTCTAATACACCCCAGGATGCCATTGGCCTTCTTGGCCATGAGGGCACATTGCTGGCTCATGGTCATCCTGCTGTCCACCTGGACTCCCAGGTCCCTCTCACCTACGCTGCTCTATAACAGGACAGTCCCCAACCTATACTGGTACCTGGGGTTCCCTAGATACAAGACCCTACACTTGACCTTGTTAAACCTCATTAAACTTTTCCCTGCCCAAGTCTCCAGCCTGTCTAAGTCTTGCTGAATGGCAGCACAGCCCTCTGGTGTGTCAGCCACCCCTCCCAGTTTCGTGTCATCAGCAAACTCAATCATGCTATTCCATCCTCCAGGTCATCAATGAATATATTGAATAGTACTGGTGAGAAGCTTAGAAGCTGTAGAACCACTGCTTTAGCAACTAGGTAGAGCTTTGTTAAGCCTTACAGGGACTCCAGGTCTGGACAACAAAATGAGAGTCTATAAATAAAGATTATAATCAATTTCTTCCACCAGATAGATCTTGAGGCAACATCATTCTTCCTGCTTTGTTGTACTGCTCTCCTAACCCACATGTTAGTTTACATAAAACCTTTGTAAATTGAGTTCAGTGCTCAAAGATCCTTCAGTTTCCTGAGATGTATGGACAGATTTCCCATTACAAGACGTGAAGACCTTTCATGGCTCAGCCTTTTTGTATTCCTAACTGGTAAGGGATCGCGTCTGGCTGGTTTGGGAAAGAGTCACCTTTAGAGTTGCCCACTATGTTCCTTGCTAATGCTCAGCCATGTCACTGTCACTTTGGTTTTGGTGTATTATTTTCATTTATTGAGGTATCTGAAGATCTCTTAAACTTGTTGCATGCAACATCTTTGTGGGGTTTGTCATGGATAAATTGATCTTTCATTGACGGCTTTTTGTAGATTCTGGGTTGTTGTTTTTTGGGCTGGGCAAAAGGGTCTCAGCTATTCCTTAGGAAAATAAGAGAGAATTGTAACACATGAAAAATTCCTACTAGTGATTTGTTTGCCCCAGCGTGTATGCCTCTTTTCTTCCACAAGCAGGAAAGAGCAAAAATAACTCATGGCAGGTGGGATTTTCAGGTATAACTAGAATGAAATTAGACCAAAGATAACTATTTTTGGAAACCATACCAAATTGATTGTGTACATACATGGCAGCTATTTTTCTTTTAATTTAAAAGTACGGGGTAGAAAATTAAAAACTATACAGAACCAAAAGTCATAATTATTTATTGTAGAACAGTTTAGACAATTAGCTACCTTAACTGCAAATAAGATTTCAGTTCTAGTTGGGTCAGAACACTCTTGGAGAATGAAACACAGACACAAGACCAACTTCAAGCAAGCCAATACACATTGTAAGAGGTGAGTTCTTGGTATTCAAGCCAACCCAGCGCATACAATAACATAAATCAAACCACTCTATATCACAGCATTGAAGAGAAATATTTAGCACATGTAACCATGTTCCAGCAGGGTGTTGTAGCTGTTTATGCCATGGCCAGTAAGTGTAATTTTAAAAAAAGAGTATGGTAATACATGTGCATAAAGGAGTCTGTTCAGTAAGAGTATTTGATCTATGGAGACGCGTAATAGACAGAATTTTATATGTGTATCTCTGAACCACCCTGGTAAGCATTGCCTTGGCATTGATGTTATTTGCAGCAGTAAGGTACCTTGAAGACTTTTCAAATGCCTCATCTCTCCTCCTCACATTTTGAGCTACGTGCCAAGTGTTGGCCCACTTTGCACTTTCTGCAGCCTCTTAAAAGTAATCCTAACAAATCACAGTGGATGGTACACTGTAAGTTATGTATCTTCTCAGGCCCACTTAGCCCAGTGATGTCTCTTCAGTGAAAATAAAGAGCTGGGAAGAGCTATAAATGGCTTCAGGGAAGTGATTGAAACTATCAGCAGCTAATACACATTCTAAGGCCTCTTTGTGTTTTGTGAAGATAAAGCAATGCCTGTCCAGCAATCTCCAAGGCACTGGTTAGTCTGCAATGCTAGCAATTCCTCTTGCTCTGTTAAAATAACAGTATTGTTTATTTTTAAAATCTGTTGTCTGGGGCTCAGTGTGAGTATTTACCAACAATGTTTATTGCATCCAGACTCTTTAGGTTGGGTGGGGTATTTCTGAAGAGATTCCTTTCTTAGCTTTATGTAAACGCTGCCTGCTCAGAGAGAGGGGAGATGGGTTCTTAAAACCATGAGGGATGATATTACATTTTTATTACAACACATCTCACTGCCCGGTGATGGAATCTAGCTGAGAGGAGCATCTGGAAATTGCATAGCCTCCCCATGGCTTTGGTTGTCTCAGGCAAACTCTGGGGTATATTGTAATCCTTATCTGATCTTCCTTAGGATGTCTGAATTCTTTTGTTTGTGAGTAACAGTATTTCATCTCCTCTTTCCTGACAGATATGCATAATATCATGGTCGGGTTTTTTCCAGAAAGGAAGAAGAGAATGCCACAAATTAAAAGCTAGGCAAGAAATTACCCATCTATAGTGAACAAGGACAGCTACTCAGCAAGTATTTTGTCTTTTATTCTTCTCACAGGAATGCCTCTGCGCTTCCTTGAGGCCACCCAGCACAGTAGAATTCAGAAGTCTGTGATATTTCTTGGAAATAGCATTCTTGCACAGAAAGGCAAATTTCTTGTATTACAGATGCACATCTAAATGCTCTGATGGCTTGATCGGATACCAATGAAGCTAGGATTTCCACAGACTATTTGACCAGACCCATTTTTATCAATTATTTTTTATTCAAAGCCGTATACTTTCGTATAAAATAAATAAGAATAAAAATCAACCCTTATTATCAGTGCAGTCCCATGTGTTTACCCCGACTGCCAATACAGACTGTTACTGAGGTGGTCATCTTTTCTTTTTGCCCTTTAATATTAATAGAGTGTTTATTCCCCTACCCTCTTTAAACTCTGCTCCATCACATAGTGTCTACACTAAAGGAAATTACAGGCTGCAAAGAAATCTGGAGAAATATCTGTGTTTTAATACTAGCTGTATGTCATCCAGGATCCCACCGGAGATGACATTATTGCTTTTCAATGGCAAGAGCTGGTCACATGGGAGGTGATGTTTTTATTATAATCAGCTGCAAAGAACTGGTAAGGGTGAGCTCATCTGCAGCTGAGTATGTTTGAACTTTTGTACCTTTCAGTACCTTTCTGTGAGCAGTAGAAACTCTCTCCAACTGGGGTGCGTTACGAGTTCGGTTTCCTGTAAATGTTGAGTCCACAGAAAATGGCCACAGGAAAGGAACTTTTCAAAAGAAAAGCAAATTGAACTGGAGAATTATGATGTTCATCATCGAGGCAGTCTCATCTGGGTTCAGTAGGAAAGGATTATTACAGTTTAAATACCTGATTTGGTCTTAGTCTTCCCTTCACGGAATTATTCAAAAGGCTTTTTGACTTTACGTCGCATTACAGAAAGCAGATTCCCCCTCCACTGCGGCCTACCGTGGTGCTGGGAGTCTCCTGGGAGATGCTGAGCACCCTTAACTTCTGTCTGAAGCCTCAAGGATTGGTCCTTAGTCAAAGCCTCGATAAACACATCACATCTGCTTCCCTGGGATGGTTTCCAGACGACATGCATTTCATTGACTTTCTGTGAGAAATAAATGGGAATCTAGTGGCACATCTGGTGCTGCCTTCAAATCAATTTACAGTAGTTAAATAGGTTTGAACTGGCGCTCACTCATCGGGAGAACCTGTCGTGCAGCTACTTCATTCACCTCACCCCCGTAACTTGCCTGTTAAACAACTGCATTCACCTTAATGCAGATTTTGTTGGAAAAACAAGATGACATTTTGCACATGGCTGAGCTTTAAGGCAGTTAATGAAATTAAAGCAAAGAACTCCCAGCACAGTAGGAAACCCGGATAACAGGAACAATCATTTAGGCAGCACATTTCTGTTCTCACGGGAGCCAAGGCTAATTATCAGGGCCAGGTTGCATCCAGAGGGGTGAGAAGATGACAGTATTGCTCTGCACAGCTGCTCTAGTCAAATTTATTTACACTTTTGAGAGAAACGATGCTTTTAAAAGAGATTTCTTCCCAGTGCAGGCTGAGAAGTGTGCATGATGGAGCCATGTAGTTGCCCTATCAAGTCTGCACAACAATTTCCAGTGTTTGAAAAGCAGATTAAGCAGTTTATCCAGTGCCATCCATATGGGCTGAGCCTGAGTAATTTTAGAAAAGACATATCAAGAAAAAGAGGAGTTTGTAGAGGGAAAGGAGGAAAGCAGATCCAAGCCTGGAAATCCTCTCCAGAAAACAGACACTTTTTTCTTCTTTTTTCCTGATTTAAGTAAAAGCAAAATGACATTCCATAGTAATCAAAGCACAGTCTCTTATCACAGAGTAGGCTTTGGGTTAACAGTGTACTCTTGATCCTCCTCTATTCTCCTTACTAAACCAGATCATAAAAGGTGAGAAAGAGCAGTTTTGTCTAGAGCACTTTCCTGAGGTAAAAGCATTATTTTGTGCTTAAGGCACTCGGCCAGATCTTCAAACATCTGGTTCAGTTCCTGCCTTTTCCATGAACTTCCTGTGTGACAAAATATATTTGCACTTTGGTTCCCTCTCTGCTAAGTGGGAATCGTGCTGGTTTATGGTTTTACAGAGGTGGTCAGTTCGTGGAGTCTATGTGAGTACCTGCATGGCCCACTTAGTTCAGTGAAAATGTGACTGTGGGCTGTGGACATGGGTTCATTATGGGATATTCGGAGTATCCAGTCCCAGCTCTATCACCATGGCTTGAAGTGTCTCTCTCCATCTTGCTGTCTGAGAGTAACGCTGATTTCTTACTGCCCATGGCAGTTGTGTGAGTAAGTTATTTGTGGATCTTCCTAGCGCTTAGGCAAAGCAATGTGCTGTAAAGATGGAAATGACTTCTGTCACGTGAGCCCCATCCACTGAGGTATCTTATGCATAAGGGAGCCCTTTCGCTGCCAGTTTTGCCCCCTCTCCTCACAGAGCTTCTTCCCTGTTGTGTCCAATATGAAAAAGTTCGTTCAGACTTCACACGTTACCATCTCCCAACTGTCAGATGTACAAATCCAGCTGCGTGAAAGCTGAGGAATGAGTAAATAATGGTTGCAGTCTGAGCTTCGCCAGAATGCAGTTAAGATTTTATTTTAACAGCGCCTTTGGTGTCCAGGGAAAGGCATTGACCTGTAGGCTGTCTTCCAGCTTGTGCCTAATTGGAATGCTGGCCCTCTGCCAGCAGCCCCGCAGACGAGTTGTGAAACAGGAGAAACAACTTGAGTCAACTCCTGAAATAGGTGGAGCAGTCACAGGGAACTAACTCTTCTTACCATCCAGACCCTGCCACAACTTTCCTCCCACAGATTTTATGATTTCTGTGGCTTCCTTGTAATTTTTCAGCAAGATTACAATCTCCAATCTCAGCCTAGGAAGCACCAGGAAGATCAGACCTAGCTTAAAATGGTCTGATGTGAACTGACAAGTTTCTGAGAAGCCTGCTTTTCTGTAAGGGAGCCGGCTGTTTGGAACATCTCCTTTAGGCTGACCGTTTCTGTTAGCTGAGGAAAATGTTTTAAATTGCTACACAGGACTGTTACTTTCCCAAATGTAAATATGCTAATTACCTGGTTCTGTTCTTATAGTCCTATGAATCTTCCCTTTTAATCTTTCACTGAAGAACAAGAAACTGTGTTCTCAAAAGTTACAGATTCAAATATTGTAACAACCTATTTATAATGCAGTATTTCTTTAAACTGTGTGCTGTTACTGCTTCCTCCTAACTGAAGCCATGTATTTTTCTGTAATGAAGGATTGTTACTTTTTTTTTTCCCAGTAATGCAGGGCTCAGCAATTCTGAGGGAGCAAATAGTGTCGATATCCTCCTGGAGCTGAAAAACAAAAGGCAAGTGAGCAAGCAGGCTTTTGAGGAAGGACTCAGCTTTTCATTCCATGGTTCTTACTCAGAGCAATCCACATTCCACAAGCCAGCCTGTTCCTGATAAACAGAGAGCACACTCTGCTTTCACTGGAACAAACACTTTTGAGTAATTTAAAGGTGGGTATTTGAATTGATGAAATGGTAAGACAGGTGTCTTGAGAGAACATGTGAGACGTCGGGAAATCATATGCAGATCTGTCTCATACAAAGACAGGCTGAGAGGGTTGGGGTTGTTCAGCCTGGAGAAGAGAAGGCTCTGTGGAGACCTTATAGTGGTCTTCCAGCACCTGAACAGGACCTACAGGAAAGCTGGGGAAGGACTGTTTGTAAGGGCATGTAGCGATAGGACGAGGGGCAATGGCTTTAAACTAGAGCAGGGCAGGTTTAGATTAGACATTAGGAAGAGTTTCTTCACTATGAGAGTGGTGAGACACTGGAACAGGTTGCCCAGAGAGGTGGTGGAGTCTCCATCCCTGGTCAGGTTTGATGAAGCTCTGAGCAACCTGATCTAGTGAAGATGTCCCTGCTTAATGCAGGGGGGTTGGACTAGATGGCCTTTGGAGGTCCCTTCCAACTCTGTGATGCTGTGATTCTATGATCTGGTCCTACTTTCCCTAGAAGCACACCACACTCACCTGTGGGTACCCCAAGGTACTTTCTGAGACAAGACACTCTGGAGGCTTTTTTCAAGATTCCACTTAGCCCTGGGGAAGTAACCACTAATATTTTTATTCTGGTGAGTTTTGACAAGAGGATGGTCAGATAATATAAGACAACTGCTTCCAGAACACAGAATATGAAGAAAAGGTAATACAGAGGGAGCACCACAGATTGGAAATGTTTGATCAAGAACAGTGTGAATTCAGGGGGAGACACAAATCCCGTTAACACCAATCCAGAAATGCTTAGTAAACAATTAAAGGATCAGTGTTCACTGGTTCTAGAGCAAACCATTGCTTAGGAGCTACCCTTAAGCACTAGGCATAGCTTTTAGAAAATCATGCCTTTTGTTAGACTATGCATTATAGACAAAGCCTGTAATACACAAAGATGTCTGGGTTTTGATAGTGACAGCCAGCAACTAAGGAAGAAAATAATATTAATATTGATGGTAACAACAACAGTAATAATGATCACCAGCAGCAGCAAGTAATGCACAAATACAATTCCTCACCACATCCAGATGGGAAAAAACCCAACAAGCCCAGTGTGTTTCCAAGCAGCGACTCCCCCTCCCAGCTCGCTTCCCCAGTTCTATACAGAGCACGAGGCTCCATGGCAGGGAATGGCCCCTCTGGCCAGCCTGGGCCTGTCCTGGCTGTGCTTTCCCAGCGTCTTCTGCACCTGGCAGGACCCGAGAGCCTGAGAAGTCCTTGTCTGAGTGTAGGTGCTACAGCAACCTGGCTAAGAGGGCCAATGGGATCCTGGGATGCATCAGGAGGAGTGTGGCCAGCAGGTCGAAGGAGGTGATCCTCCCCCTCTACTCTGCCCTGGTCAGGCCCCACCTGGAGTATTGTGTCCAGTTCTGGGCTCCCTGGTATAAAAAAGACAGGGATCTCCTTGAGAGAGTCCAGAGGAGGGCTACAAAGATGATGAAGGGCCTGGAACATCTCCCCTATGAGGAAAGGCTGAGTGAGCTGGGGCTGTTCAGCCTGGAGAAAAGAAGACTGAGGGGGGACCTAATTAATGTTTATAAATATCTTAAGTATGGGATGCAGGGGGAATTGGCCAACCCCTTTTCAGTGGTCTGTGGGGACAGGACAAGGGGCAATGGCTGTAAATTGGAGCACAGGAAGTTCCACACCAACATATGGAAGAACTTTTACACAGTGAGGGTGACAGAGCCCTGGCACAGGCTGCCCAGGGAGGTGGTGGAGTCTCCTTCTCTGGAGATATTCAAGACCCGTCTGGATGCCTATCTGTGCAATATGAGCTAGGGAGCTGCTTTGGCACGGGGGTTGGACCCGATGATCTCTCGAGGTCCCTTCCAACCCCTATGATTCTGTGATTCTGATTCTGTGATTCTGTTGCATCAGTGTGTTATCAACATTGTTCCCATCCTAAATCTAAGCCACAGCACTGTACCAGTTACTTCAAAGGAAGTTAACTCTATCTCAGCTGAAATCAGGGCAGCTAGCTCTTTCAGCTGGTCTAGAAAGAGATTACCTCCTGGTATCACATACAGCCTTAGGCTATTGTAGCTACAGCAAAGCTGCTATGTTATAATGCTGTGACGGACTCTCCAGACAAAAAGGGTATAAAAGAACAAGCTTGTGCAAATCTATGAATCTCCAGCAACTTCAATAGAGTTTTTCTGACTCGTGTGAAATAAAAAGCAGGCCTTCTGTCCTTTGAGTCCACTGTCAAGCCTGGTGTTAAAAAAAGGAGAGAGTTTAATGAATTTGTTTCAGAACAGTTATCCAGATATCTAAATAGCTTTTAACATGTAAGAGTGGAGATTACAGCAATGGGAAAATGTGTAAAATGAAAAACTAAAGTAGCATCTTAGATGATAAAAAAATAGATCTGATAAAGTCTGGTGACAAATAGTCCAAACAAGCATTACTTCCACATTTGAAACTCAGTCCAGAGAACTTCATTCTCAAATATAGGTCACATTTCCAGATGCTTCCTGATAATGTGGGAGGCATTCTATGCAATTCCTCATGTAATTCCTCACTTAGATAATGCATAGGAAACAAAATGATCTAAACTCCCAAGGCACTTGACCCTGTGTGCAGTTGTCTAGGAACAAAATTATGTACAAAATACGCAGATATTAGTGTATATCGTGATTCCATAGCAATGGAATTTGCTGAAGAATCGTGGTCTTGACTCTTGCTCATTATTAGATACTATAGGAAAGGGAATGAGAAGGATTTTGGAAGTCCTCAGGGAAGTCTCTGTGGTGAGCATTTTGTAGACATCTAGTAAATGACAGTCCTGTCCCTAAATGAACACAGATAGCAGAATGAGAAGAGGCACCAGAAGGTGTAAATCACAATAGCAGTTGCAACAGCTGTGATTAAAAGAAAAAAAATGGGAGGGGAGGGGGGCAGTGGAGATGGAACCGTATGAAGCAGTTTCTATTCTGTAAGAGTGTTAAACTACTTTTTAAAAATGCCAACCAAGTGCCATCAGCGTACTGAGCTATGCTTTTAATGTTAGCTGTGAGAAACAGGAGCTCCTTGTCACCTGGAAGGGATGGAAAGTGAATTTGGAAATTTAGAAGTGGTACAATCAACCACGTAACTGCAGTCTAATTCTCTGTCTTCTAGACATATTCATCCCACAAGCCCAGACTGCCTTCCCTGCCATTATGGGTATGAAAAGTCCCCTCTGCTCTTTATCTAGTTGCCACAGTTCCCAGCTTTCACTTTGCAAGTGTTGTAACTGCCAATAGCTGAATATGAAAAAGTATGGAGGAGGCATAAAATTAATTTATAAATGAAACAGCTGTGAGATTTCCAATATGCTTTTCCAGAACGTTTCATACTGAAGTTCTTAGGTAAACATCAGGTGTGACTATGATTTTTTTTTTTAAACTGATCATGGATCCCAGTATTAGTAACGTAACTGAAATTTGGTGACGTAGATCACATTTCAGGATCCTGGAAATAGGTCAGCTTATGTTCTGATGGCATTTTACCTGGGAAAAAAGGAGTTGCTTTGTACATTTTTTTTCCCCAAAGTAATATGCAACACACTAGTCCAAGATATGTTTCCGTAACATAAAGAGTTCTCAGAGCATTTAAGTTGCACTACACAGTTCCTATAGGGAAGTATTCTGAGACTGCAGCTAAGACTCAAAATTATTTCTGAGTTTTTATATTTATAATTAAAGGTACTGTTTTTCTTCTTGTGCACATGCTTGCCTAACCAGTCTAACAATTACTTTGAATTTAAGAAATGAATGAAGTCTTATGTTCAGTTTAAATCCAACTTCTCTATATAGCTTTATCTTAAAGTTCACAGAATCACAGCATCGTAGGGGTTGGAAGGGACCTCAAGAGATCATCGGGTCCAACCCCCCTGCCAAAGCAGCTCCCTAGCTCATATTGCACAGATAGGCGTCCAGACGGGTCTTGAATATCTCCAGAGAAGGAGATTCCACACCCCCCTGGGCAGCCTGTCCCAGGGCTCTGTCACCCTCACTGTGTAAAAGTTCTTCCCCATGTTGGTGCGGAACTTCCTGTGCTCCAACTTGAGGCCATTGCCCCTTGTCCTGTCCCCACAGACCACTGAAAAGGGGTCGGCCAATTCCCCCATTGCTAGGTAGCATGTCTAGGACTCAACCACACTCACTCTGGATAATATTTCGTGGTACTAACAGAGGCCCAAACCATTCCTGTATGATTTTATTTCAATTTTGACACGTGTTTGTTGGTTACCTTTTGCATTGCACAGCCTCAGTTTGAAAACAGGCTACAGAAACTGCAGCCACAGCATCTGACCAGGACAGCAGTAGCCCCTATGCAGAACCTGCCCACAGCCCAAGGCGGGGAAGATGAAGCCAGCAGCAACCTGGATGTAAATCAAGCACAGGACAGTTGTCCCAAACAGCATGAAGTAAACCCTGTTTGGGGAGCAGTGTACGCAGGCCTGCAGGGGCGCTCCAGTTCGGTGAGTTTGGCACTGCAGTTTAGGGGGGCAGTCTTAGGGTTACTTTCCCAGTCTCTGCTGGTGTTGGTCTGCGATGTGTGGAAAGTGAACCTGTGGATGTGTCTCTGCCTTACACATATTCTTCTAAATGTGATTTTATGAATCCTAAATTTGGCTGATAAGGTTCCATACTGGTGCAATTCCTCTAGATGAGCAGTTGTCTGTCCTGCTATGATTGGGCTAGTGTGTGTTTGGGGGCCACCTGGCAGTTATCAACAGTGAATAAAGTCAGGTTAAGAAAGTGAAGACAGGGGAGCAGATTATTTTGGAAAGGCCAAGGGTGCATCTGATTTCATAGGCAGCCCATGATCAGACATAGGCAGAGCAGGATCAGGTATATTGTTACAGGACTTCCAAACTCTTTCAAGATTGTATCTAAGCACAGCCTAGTCCAAGAACTATTTGAGCCTTACCAGGAAAAGCTGAACCAAGAGGAGCACTATAACAAGGGGTAGGAATCCTACATAATGAAGCAGAGAGGTGAATCCACTAGATCCTGAGGGGAATCTAAACATTGCCTAAAGCTTACTGAGGCCATAGGGAGTTTTTCAAACTATCTGTATTAAAGTAGATTGCTCGTCCTAAACAACTTAAAATGTCTTCTTTCCTTTTTGGCTTTTTTCTTTCCTTTGAGAGCAAGTGAGGCAAAAAAAGAACATGAGGTTCAGTATAAAAGCCTCGAGGTCCACAAAGTGCAAACTCCTGTTACGGCAAACAGTCATTTAGTAAAAATCTACTCACACACTGATGGCAATCCTTCGAAATATAATTGGTCTTCTTGCACTTACTATGGCAGAAGGCTGGTTTAGTAACTCCCTGGTCTGCTCTTCAGAAACCTTCTTTTAGCTGTCATACTGCCAAGATTGTATTTTGCAATGAAGATCAAATTCTTCTTATCTAAGAGATTATCTAATTGCTCATATGGACAGTATGAATCTTTTAGGCAGCTCAACAAGATAGGCTCTTCATGACTCTAGTATCCAGTCTCCTGACCAGCCAAGCATCCAGTCTCTGAATGTGTTCTGTGCACCCGATCCAGATCAAATTAATTTTTTAAATAGTGGTGACTAGGGCATGGCATTCCAGGGGACATTTTATTATTTAATATAAAATGAACTCAATATTTTTTTCTCTCTGTATAAATATCTTGCCTCTCAGATGAGGATCACATTTGCCTTTTTCATGTCTTCCTGTCAGTCACATGTCATACTTGGGCCATCAACCTAACATATGGGGCATTGTTCATGAACACTTCCAGTTGATAAACTGCCTACTTAAATGAGAAATTCTTAGCAGTTTTTGCATTTCATTGTATTTCATCAAATTTATACTTCTCCTGACTTAAAAATAGGTCTTTCTTGAATCATAATCTGTTCCCTCTCCTTACACAGTAATGTACCACTCTACCAAAAAAATGCCTCCAACTGTTTCATCAACACATTTCGTTAATATGTTCCTAATCTTTGTGCCAAGGCCATTCATGAGAATATTTTATAATATTGTGGTGGTTTGACCCTGGCTAGAAGCCAGATGTCCACCAAAGCTGCTCTATCACTCCCCTTTTCAGCTGAACAGGGGAGAAAATATCTATTTAGAGACTCAGGAGTCGAGATAAGGACAGGGAGAGATCACTCTGCAATCAGTGTCACGGGCAAAACAGACTCAACATGGAATAAAGGGAAGAAAACTATTGGGTTTATTACACTACACTACGCACACAGTAAAAACAAGAGTCAGATAATGAGAAGTGTTACAGCACCTTCCCCCCACCCCTCCCTTCTTAGCAGACTTCACTTTAGTCATGACTTCTCTCCCTTCTTCCCCCTCCACTGTGGCACGGGGAGGGGCAGGGAATGGCGGAATGGGGCTTTTGGTCAGTTCCTCATGAGTTGCTTTTCTTCTTAGCTGGGGGGGCACATTCCTCACACCCTTCCCCTGCTCCAGCATGGGAGACAGTCCTCCATGAACTTCTCCAATGTGAGTCCTTTCCCACAGAGCTTCAGCTTTTCACCAGCTGCTCCAGTGTGGGTCACTGCTATGGGGTGCAGTCACAGAATCACAAAATGTCTCTCAGTCTCTTAGGCCCAGACTGCTCCAGTCTGGTCCTCCATGGAGTCACAAGCCTCCTCCCCCAGCAAACCTGCTCCAGCATGGGTCTCTCTCTCTGTCTCTGTGTGTTTCTGTCTCTCCACAGGCTGCAAAGTGCTGGCAAAAGCTTGCTCCAATGTGGGTCACAGCATCTTCTGTATGTCTCCACCTGCTCCAGCGTGGGGCCTCTCCACGGGCTGCAGTTGGGTTCTCTGCTCCCCGTCTTCTGCCATGGACTGTGGGGAGACAACTGCTCCACATGGTCTTTCTCACCCTCCTCCTCTCCCCTTCTTCAATGGCCTTGGTGCCTACACAGTTTCTTACATCTTCTCATTCCCTTCTCTGGTGGCAAAATGCAGCTGCTTATGGCTTCTTTTTCTTTTAAATGTGATTCCCAGAGGTGCTGTGACCATCACTGATGGACTTGGCCTTGGTCAGCAGCGACTCCAGCCTTGAGCCGGCTGGTGTTTGCTCTGTTCAGCCTGCAGAGAGCTTCTGGCTGCTGCTTGCAGAAGCCCCCTCTGCAGCCCCCTGTTCTCCTCCAAAACCTTGCCATGTAAAACCACAACAAATACTGATTTCTATAAACAGTCCTGGAGGATGTCTCTCTGTAACGTTCGTTGAACCATCAGTAATAAGCCTTTATCCTCTCTCTCTTCTCCCCTTGCCAACTCCTCTTGTTACTATCATACTCATTTATCTTAATACATTCAGATGATTCCTATGCTATTTCATATCTTCTCCACTTTAATTGACAATGAGAATGCTTTACAGAAGTCACCTAAGTTTTACGGCATTTGATTGACTGCATTTTTTCCCTTAAAAAAATGTTGATTGTTGTCAAATGCAATGCCAGATCAATCTGCTATCTTTCATAAACACAGACTGCATTTTTTCCCTATTTTTCATTACCTTTATGCCTTGTACAATATTTTCCTTTACAACATGTTTTAAAGCCTTTTATACTGTGCATCATCATGTTCTTTCTGTATTGTTAAACACAAAGTAGTGTTTGCTGTAACAGATGGCAAAGATAGTCCCCATTTTCTTTTGGTGTCTTTGGCAGATAATCACTAATTTCTGATTTGTTAGGATTGCACAGTGATCCTTTTTAAAAAAAATATTAAGGACTCCTTCTCTTTCTTCTTTTTTCCCTGTTTTTGGCCTTTTTGATCTTTTTTTTAACTTATAAAAGTTTTTCATACTTTATTGCTATTTTTTCTGAGCTCCAAGGCAGAGAAATCTTACTTGATTCATTTCCTTTTCCATTTATTCTAAGCTTTTGCTTACTTCTAATGTATATTTTCAGGTAGCTACTCATCCAGTTACAGTCAGATCCCTCCTATAAAAGTGTTTTTATTTTCTTGGGATTAAGTTACAGATGGTTTTTGCATCTGCCACTTACAAATTGTCCCAAATTTTCTCAGCAGTCAGGATTCTGAACTATTCAGTCCAGTCTACTTCACGAAATGGTTGTCTTTGTTTTATAAAATTTCTTCTTCTTTCCAACACTAGTTTTTGTCTATTAAAAATGACTTAATTTATATCGTTCTCATCTAAGTCAGGATCATCAACCCAAAAGCTGTTCCATGGTACTGTTGTTCTTTAGCCATTTGGAGCAAAACCCTCAGTCCTTACACAATAGCACTTTACAGTAAATTATCAAGCTTTTTCTTTCCCCAAGGTAAATGAAAAACCTTACAACAGAAAAATCATGTCTTACTTCTATTAGAACAGCACATCTTTCAGTTCACAGGATGCTAAATCTCTTCACTGAGTCTTTGCTTTGTTGTGATGAAGAGGCTGATTCATTCAATACATAGTCTTTTCTTCTGAATTAAAGTATGTCTCATTTTTTCAAGACACATTGTACCTATTGTCTACTTTATTCTTTAAGGATAAAGCCCTACCCCTTGAGTAATCCTGATAATTTCCTTCTGAGAAGACATAATAGAATCTGACTCCAAAACAAAGGCAGCAAAGTCTACTGAGGGAGGTGATTTTTTTATGTTACAAAGGGGTGCACTAGTATGTGTGGGAAGAAATTTAGGTTTAAAAACAAACAATGCATATCAGGAAAAAATATACTGAGACCAAAATGCATTACAATCCAGAGACATCTTCCAAAGGGAATCTTGGAAGCAGAAAAGCCTTGTCCTGTTAAAAGCAGATTTGACAAAGCAATAGAATAGGTCCTGCATTTTTAAGCTGGCTAGCAGAGAGTTTTTCCATCTGTAGCTTCCATGTGTCTGTGTTTCCTACCTCTTCTTTCCTTGACAGATATTCTACTCCTCATTAAATAAGGAAGTATCAGCAACCTTTATGAACTGTTCCTCAGTTTTCACTCACAATTTAACCCCAGATTTCAAGTATATCTGCACTGCTTTGCACCTATTCCACTGAAATTCATTCCAGCTAATTTCTGCCTTTTAGGTACTGTTCCTATCTGTGTCTCAGCAAAAGAGGGGGAGGAGGAAGACATGCCCCACTGCTTAGCAGTTCTGTGAATGAAAAAACTTACTGCTAAGGCACAGCTTGCAACCTGTGGGTAGGACTCAAAATAAAATGCTTTTTATTCATTCTGTTTAATATCACATAGTGAAGGTAGAGGCAGCTATGGTTAAGTGATTGATTCTGGTAGAACTAGTTCCCATATCTCTAATTTCTTTATGAACTTTCTGTTGTACACTGTTAGATTTACATTCATTCCCCCCCCTTCAAACATCAGGCTGGAATCATTCTTCATCTCACAGGTTTAACTAATCCATCATTAGATGGACCCATGCAGATCCATATGAAATGTTTGCTTTTAAAGCCAAGCTTTCTTACATCAGCTTTTGACATTTTATTCACTTGGACAAGCTGATTAATGGTGTCAGCATTGTACATTTGCTTTGCAACGAACACTAAGCAGATGTTATACTGGCATGTTGCCCCACACTGAACACGAAGAGGTAAATTCCATGAGACCTTGCTTTTTTAGTAGGTCAGTTACCAAAAGGTCAAATAGTGTCCTTCAGTCTGTTCTATATAAAAATATGATACTGATTATACTTAGATATTTTGATTCAGCTCTTCTGGGAGGGGCTTTATATTAGAAGTACAGGGCCAAAAACTGACGTGTCAGACTAGGCAAAGTGTCTGCTGACTCTAAGAGCAATTTTTCCTGTGAGGGCTTCCAGGTTGAGCCAGTTGTGAGTTGCTCTCATTATACCTTGCATTTTCTCTCTCAGTAGGCATGCAGGCAAGGTCAGTATAGTCTTTTCATCAAGCCAATGGGATGTAACAAAAGAATGTTTCAGGCACACAAATCCCTCTCTAGGTCTGAAATGGAAACCACAAACTCCCTGTGAGAAGGGAACAGTTCTTCAAAAAAATCTCGATAAGCAGCCCTAGGATAAAAGGAAATGTTAGCAAGAGAAGAGGTGATAAGCCACATGTAAGCATTTTCCTTCAACATGAGCTAAACTTCAAACACAAACCCTCTGAAGTAGAACTGTGCCTTTTTAACACTGGCAGAAGAGAACCAAGTGCCTAGATACAGATTTCAGAAATGTGTCTGTGCTACAAAGTTTGAGTCAGATCCAAAGTTTCCCAAAGTTCAGGAAGTCTCCAGAACCAGGGTTCTTGGGTTCTTCTCACATAATTTACAAACCCTACATTATCTGTTGTTCTGGGACAAAGCTTTTGAATATACTACTCTTCCAGATAGAACTAGTATTATTATGTCCCTACCTTCTGAGAATCCAATTGATTTATTCATTTCATTTATTTCATTAGCATATTAATTTTATATACAAATATATGTGCAATTATTAATATAATAATTTATTAATTCCCATGAGGAGAGGGTTTTTTTCCTCAAAAATTCTTCCTCCATTCTAGCCAAAAAGAAAAAAGAAAATAGAAAACCTACATGTTAATCCTATACAGGTAAAACTTAATCTATTTCAGTGGATGCAAGATATTCATATACACAGTACTCTAAAGTCTTACAGCCATCTCTAATGCTCAGGGAGCTGCTCTCAGCTTAATCTCTTTTGATGCCCAGTATTCACCCTTCAAATAAGATTTTATAAAATAATTTTGAGTATTTATAATATTTGAACACCAGAACTATGATATTATCATTTTTATGGTATAAAATGTTTTAATATAAGTTACTTCAGCTAGAATGGCACAATTATATTGACAAAATTCTGCTGGTCAGAAAAACCTTTTCATTATAGCTGTTCTTGTCCCACAGATTCCTGGGAGTTTGGTTATTTAGTTTAAGCTGAAAAGAACGGATTCAGCTGTGGAGGTCCATGTTCTCTCTCTGCTTTTGAAGACTAAATATGACTAATATTTTATTCAATATTTCATTAACCTGTCTTAAAAGACAAATATAAAATGACAAAGACATATAAATACAGTTAGGCCATCTTTTATATTAAGTCTATTTTCCTGATAATCACATGTAGGTTGTTTATATTTCTATCCCTAAGGATTGATATCCTAGTTGCTTGCATTTCATTAAAAGAACTCCTTCTCTGGCTAAACAACCAATGCACTTTAGGCCTGTTTGTTTAAACTACTGAGAGTTTATAGGCACCAGAAGCCTAAAGGTAACAAGGCTTTTAGTTACTGAACACCTTTTATATCCATGGTGTATCCTTCCCTGTGTAAACTGACTCTCAATTGTGACATACCATGGTTTCTAACCAAAGTCATCACCTTTTAGTTGACAGAACCTTTCCCCTTGAATACAAATTTACAATCAAGAAAGCTACTGAAAGGTCAGATGGTAGAGAGAAGCAGCACCCTGAACAGAATGGCACTTACTCCTTCTGACACCTCAAGTTACTAACTTCTTTGCTGTCTCCATGCATTCATTTGCGTAATAGAGGTGATCATCTGGCCTTTATTGCAGATTGAATGTAAATCAGTTACTGAAACCTAAAATACATCCTAGGGAACTCTCTGAACACTGGCATACCAATGAAGGTCCTAGTGCTGCCTAGGGATGCTGGAAGGGACAAAGGAAAAACACTAGCGTTGCTGATTGACCATCATTATTGCAATTTGTATGAGCGGCTACAGGAGGATTTCCTGGCCTTGGTGAAAGAAGTGTTTCTTCTAGTTCATCTCCCTTCTCCCATTGCTGTAAAGTTATTTAAGAGACTGGACTTCATATTTCAGTATGTAACTTGCCACCAAAACCATCCCTATTTTTCACTTCTCCCAGTCCCGAACGGGACTCCAAGCCAGGAGATTTCTGCTGACACTGAGATATAACCTTGTACTTAATGGCTTTATTTTAAGCACCAAACCTCAGGAAAAGACCCTCCTGATCTGCAACATTTTGTGAAGCCATTCTACTAATAATATATTTCCAGCTTCAGTGGCAAGGCACTCCTTTCTTTCTCAACACATAAACAACTGCAGGCTTTTATTCCTAACATTTAGAAAGTATTGACCGTAGTCCTACTCAACCTTTTTGACCAGGATTCCTACCTTCCATTTTTGCTAAAGCAGGCTAGGTTGCCATGTCTCTTCTACCGCTTAGCAGAACTACCGTACATGCACATTCAGTCCAGGATATCTGTGTGGCCGTGCCTCCTTTCAGGAAGCCTGTCAGCTACAGCTCTCACCTTCTGATGTTCAATACGGCAATCCCTTTCCCTTTAAGTTTGCACATAAAATATGATTTAGTGAACCTTTTTCTTCCCGTCTGCTACAACTGGCTATCCAAGTTCTTCACGAGTCTCTACAAATCAATTTTCACTAACATTTGTATAAGTCACATCTCACTCACAGAAGGAGAGATTGACACTACCAGATTGCAGTCTCGCCCAGCAACTAACATCTTTTTCATGAATGTGGGGGTTTGGCCCTGGCTAGAAGCCAAATGCCCACCAGAGCCGCTCGCTCACTCACTCCCCTTTTCAGCCAAAAAAAAAGGAGAAAATATATATTGTGAGGCTTAGGACTTGAGGTAAGGACAGAGGTATCGCTCGCCAATTAGTGTCATGGGCAAAACAGAGTCAACACAGAATAAAGGAAAAGTAATTTATTACACTACAACTACACACCCAGTGAACCAGAGTAGGGTAATGAGAAGTGTGGCCAGGTCTTAAAACACCTTCCCCCCACCCCTCCCTTCTTAGCAGACTTTACTTTAATCATAAAGGGGTTTTCAGTCCGTTCCTCCTGAGTTGTTTTCCTTCTTAGCTGGGGGGACATTCCACACACCCTCCCTTCCCCTTCGGCACTGTGGGGTCCCACCCATGGGAGACAGTCCTCCACGAACTTCTCCAGCATGAGTCCTCTCTATCGGGGAGCCATATCCTCACCACATGCCTCAGCACGGTTCCCTTCCATGGAGTGCTGACCTTCGGGCTGAGACCACTCCGGCCTGGTCCCCCACAGAGTCACAAGTCCCCCGGCAAACCTGCTGCGGTGTGGGTTAATCTCTTCACAGGCTGTAGATGGTCTCTGCTGCTTGTCCTTATCCATGGGCTGTGAGGGGACACCTGCTCCATTATGGTCTTCTCCCCAGGCTGCAGGGGAATCTCTCTCTCTGGCACCCGGAGTGCCTCATTCTTCCCCCACCCCTTCTTCCCTTGCCTTGGTGTCTGCACAGCTCCTTACATCTTCTCACTCCCTTCTCTGGGGGCAAAATGCACCTGCCTGCAGGTTTTTTTTCTCCTAAATGTGATTCCCAGAGGCGCTGTGACCATCCCTGATTGGCTCGGCCCTGGTCAGCAGCAACTCTGACAGCTGGCTACTCTTTAAGGATGCCTTTCTGAGAGCTCAAGGGCTCTCTGTCCCTCTGAATAAGAAAGTAGGCAGGAGGGGCAGGAGGCCAGCATGGCTAAGCAAGGACCTGCTGGTCAAACTGAGGGAAAAGAAAGGCAAATACAAGCTCTGGAAGCAAGGGTGTGTAGCCTGGAATGAATACAGGGATGCTGTTCAGACTTGCAGAGACGGGATCAGGAAAGCCAAGGCGCAGATGGAACTGAACTTGGCAAGGGATGTTAAAAACAATAAGAAGGGATTTTACAGGTACATTGGCCAGAAGGGACAGGCCAAAGAGAACGTACCCCCCTTGGTAAATGAGAAAGGAGAATTGGCTGCAACTGATGAGGAGAAGGCTGAGGTACTGAATGAGTTCTTTGCCTCGGTCTTCTCTGGCAGCCAGGATTCTCATAATTCTCAAATCCCAGAGCCTTGCATCCCTAGAACTCCAGGTGGGAACTGGGGGAGCAAATCCCCCCCCACTGTAAGAGCAGAGCAAGTCCACGACCGCCTCATGAGACTGAATGTCTACAAGTCTATGGGGCTGGATGACATGCATCCCAGGGTCCTGAAGGAGCTGGCTGATGTGGTTGCTGAGCTGCTCTCCATCATATTTGAAAAGTCGTGGCTGTCAGGAGAGGTCCCTGGGGATTGGAAAAAAGGTCACATCACTCCCATTTATAAGAAAGGGAGCAAGGAAGACCCAGGGAATTACAGGCCGGTGAGCCTCACCTCTGTGCCTGGGAAGATCATGGAACAGATCCTCCTGGATGACATGTTGGAGCACATGAGGGAAGAGCATGTGATCCGGGACAGTCAGCACGGCTTCACCAAGGGAAGGTCATGCCTTACCAATCTGGTGACCTTCTATGATGGAGTGACAGCATCAGTAGATAAAGGGAAGGCAACCGATGTCATCTACCTGGACTTGTGCAAGGCCTTTGACACAGCCCCCCATCACATCCTTATCTCTAAATTGGAGAGATGTGAATTTGATGGGTGGACCATCCAGTGGATAAGAAACTGGTTAACAGACCATAGCCAAAGGGTGGCGGTCAATGGGTCTATGTCCAGGTGGAGGCCGGTGACAAGCGGGGTCCCCCAGGGGTCTCTGTCTTGGGACCGGTTCTCTTTAACATCTTTATCAGTGACATGGATGATGGAATTGAGTGCACCCTCAGCAAGTTTGCGGGTGACACCAAGCTGAGTGGTGTGGTCGACACCCTAGAAGGAAAGGAAGCCATCCAGAGGGATCTGGACAGGCTGGAGAGATGGGCCCGGGTGAACCTAATGAGGTTCAACACTGCCAAGTGTCAGGTGTTGCACTTGGGCCGGAAGAATCCCAGACATAGATACAGACTGGGAGAAGAGCTTCTTGAGAGTAGCCCTGCTGAGAAGGACTTGGGGATTCTGGTGGATGAGAAACTTAACATGAGCCAGCAGTGTGCTCTTGCAGCTCGCAAGGCCAATGGTATCCTGGGCTCCATCAGAAGAGGGGTGGCCAGCAAGGACAGGGAGGTGATTGTCCCTCTCTACTCTGCCCTCGTGAGGCCCCATCTGGAGTACTGTGTCCAGATCTGGGGCCCCCAATACAAGAAGGATGTGGAACTGTTGGAGAGGGTTCAGAGGAGGGCCACGAAGATGATTAGAGGGCTGGAGCACCTCCCCTACGAAGAGAGGCTGAGGGAGCTGGGCTTGTTCAGCCTGGAGAAGAGAAGGCTGCGGGGGGACCTCATTGCAGCCTTCCAGTACCTGAAGGGAGCTTATAAGCAGGAGGGGATGCAACTTTTTAAAAGGATAGACAATGACAGGACAAGGGGGAATGGATTAAAACTAAAGGAAGGTTGGTTTAGATTAGATATTAGGGGGAAGTTTTTTACAGAAAGAGTGGTGAGGTGCTTGAACAGGCTGCCCAGAGAGGTGGTGGATGTCCCGTCCCTGGAAGTGTTCAAGGCCAGGTTGGTTGGGGCCCTGGGCAACCTAGTGTAGATCCAGGCCTGAGGTTGGTGGCCCTGCCTGTGGCAGGGGGGTTGGAGCTCTGTGATCCTTGGGGTCCCTTCCAACTCATACCATTCTATGATTCTATGATTCTATGAACTCTGGCCTTGAATTGGTTGATGTTTGCTTTCTGGGGGCTGCAGAGAGCTTCTGGTGGCTGCTTGCAGAAGCCATCTGGGCAGCACAGCTATGCAAAACTGTGACAATGTGTCAGCAGAGAAGCTTTGGCGTTGCACTTTAAGGGAGTGTGTGGTATATTTGCCTGGTGCATCTGGAAATGGCAAGGGGATAGGGAACTGAGTACTGACAGTCATAAATTTCAAAGAGCACCAAGGCCAAAAACACAATGCTATTTTAAGATGCTGGCCCAGGGAGTATGAATCTTTATTCTATCTTTTGTTTTTATCAAACTTTCTTATTGATTTGAGCCATCTTTTAAAATTATTTCAACAGTCATAATGGCCTAAGGCTTACTCTTTTGCAACATCTTTTATCTGTCTTTTATTTTTTCTTTTGAATTTGGAATTTGATTCTCAAAACTCTAGCACAGTCATTGCTTGCCAGCATCCAAGTGCTGGCAACAACACAAACCACCCCAAATTTCTTGGGTTTTATAGTAACTGGCAATGCTATTCTCCAGGGAGAAGCATTATTCCTGTGTGTAAAGATTGGATTTCATATAAACAGCCCTATTTCTTCTTTCAATTAGATCATGTGCTCTCATTTACACATATGCCTTTATGAGTATAGTACAATATTTCTTTTAAAGCTTTCATTATCTCCTTCTATGATCTAGTGACCCATCTGCTGGATGAGGGAAAGGCTGTTGATGTGGTCTACCTAGACTTCAGCAAAGCCTTTGACACTGTCTCCCACAGTATTCTCCTGCAGAAGCTGGCAGCCCGTGGCTTGGATGGGTACACCCTCGGCTGGGTAAGGAGCTGGCTGGAGGGCCGGGCTCAGAGAGTGGTAGTAAATGGAGTTAAATCCAGCTGGCGACCGGTCACGAGTGGTGTTCCCCAGGGGTCGGTGCTGGGGCCTGTCCTCTTCAATATCTTTATTGATGACCTAGATGAGGGCATTGAGTGCACCCTCAGTAAGTTTGCAGATGACACTAAATTGGCTGGGAGTGTGGATCTGCCTGGGGGTAGCGAGGCCCTACAGAGGGATCTGGACAGGCTGGAGAGCTGGGCTGAAGCCAATGGCATGAGGTTCAACAAGAGCAAATGCCGAGTCCTGCACTTTGGCCACAACAACCCCAGGCAGCGCTATAGGCTTGGGGCGGAGTGGCTGGAGGACTGTGTGGAGGAAATGGACCTGGGGGTACTGATTGATGCACGGCTGAACATGAGCCGACAGTGTGCGCGGGTGGCCAAGAAGGCCAACGGCATCCTGGCTTGCATCAAAAATAGTGTTACTAGTAGGAGCAGGGAGGTAATTGTCCCCCTGTACTCAGCACTTGTGAGGCCGCATCTCGAGTACTGTGTTCAGTTTTGGGCCCCTCACTACAGGAAAGACATTGAGGCTCTGGAACGCGTTCAGAGGAGGGCTACTAAGCTGGTGAGGGGTCTGGAACACAGGCCTTACGAGGAGCGTCTGAGGAAGCTGGGATTGTTCAGCCTGGAGAAGAGGAGGCTTAGGGGAGACCTTATAGCTCTCTATAACTTCCTGAAGGGAGGTTGTAGTGAGCTGGGGGTTGGCCTCTTCTCCCGTGTAGGCAGTGACAGAACTAGAGGGAATGGTAGCAAGCTGCGCCAGGGGAGATTCAGGCTCGACATTAGGAAGCACTACTTCTCAGAAAGGGTAGTCAGGCACTGGAATGCACTGCCCAGGGAGGTGGTGGAGTCACCAACCCTGGGGGTGTTCAAGGAAAGACTGGATGTTGTATTGAGGGATATGGTTTAGTGGGAGCTAGTAGTAATAGGTGAATGGTTGGACTGGATGATCTTCTAGGTCTTTTCCAACCTTGATAATTCTGTGATTCTGTGATTCTGTGATTATTTTCAGGCTTCCTCCCATTTAAATTTGTAATTCTCTTCTATTTCAGTTAAATACTACACCAGTTTTCTTGAGGCTGAGTCATTTTTGCCTGCAGTTCTAACTGTATTTCATCAGCACCTATTAAGGCTCTCCATTAGAAGAACATTACTTAAATTTATTCTAAAGATACAACCAGGTTTTTAGCATTGATCTGTTTTGGGTTTTTTCGGGTTTTTTTCTGGAATATAGTTTCAATTTTTGATTCTCTTCTTTTCACTACAAATCATTTTACTTATCACAGTACTGATGTAGTTGAAGTTCAGCTCAGTTTGATTCAGTGGGACTAAAATCAGTCAGACCAAAAGAAAATAGGCTGCTCTCCAAATCCTTTACATGGAAGAAACAGAATTGATAACATGTTCCTGCTCTGATTCATGACTTTAAGAGCAGGAAAAGTCTAAACCTTTGAAGAAACCTGACTTTATTTGCTGCAGGGGTTACTAACCTCATCCGCAAAACCAGAAAAATGCCTCTATTTTTGGAAAGAGAAAACTTTGTTTTAAGTTCATCTTTTGGGATCTTAGCTTCCAGACATTGTCCTCACAGGTCCCAGATTGTAGCATTACAGTCTCACCTCAAATTTCTGTTTATATCTGAGGCTCCCCTGTGCAGAGCATCAGGCACAAATGTATTACAACTGCATGCTGTGTTGTTCTCTGACATTGATGTATGGAGACAGTATGTTCTAGATATAAAGGCCTGAAATATGTGACACTTAAATTCTTTCTTTCACCTACATAAGGGTGAAAGACAGAGTACTTTTAATTATTTTCCAAATTTTGTAAACATGACCTGTTCTTCTCGAGCATGTAAATATATCAGTAAAGAGCTGCATCTTATGAGGACCCAGACATCTAAATTTTTTCTTGTTACTACTGGTTAATGAGATTAGGAGCAGGAATCAGTGTAAAATCAAACCATAACTCAACCTGGTACAGTGACTAAAGTAATTCAGAGGCAAGAATGAGTAAGGATACAGGCAGAGAAGAGGATAGGTCATGAAAGATTGTTTTAACCTGGGGTTTGCATAAAAGCCTCAGAGCTAAAAAAAGGAAACTTAAGTCCTGACAAAAATGTAAAATATTGAAAAGAATGTGGAGAGTAACACCTTAACTATAAAACAGAGATGAAATGTATGTTAATAATTGAAGCAGCAGGCTCACAGTTCCTGATTCAGCAAAATAGTTACAGACTTAAGTTTACGAGTGCTCTTCATTCCCACAGAAGCTAAATCCATGATTGAAATCCTGGCTGTTCTTATGTGCTGAATTCATCCTATAGTAATCATAGTCTGCTCCTTCAGCTTTGGCTGAGCCACAGGATTCATTGTATCAAGGGAATTTGGACTGCTCATTACTGCAAAACACTGCTTTTACTTAAGGGTACCAGACCAGACCCATAGTTACAAGACACAATTCTTCTTGTAACAATTCGTCTTAACATTTTCTAAATGTTTTCACTGTAAGGATCTTGGTAGTCCTGGGCATTGATCCAACAAGCTTGAACTCGCTCAAGAGTACAAGACAGTGTGAGATCCTCCCTAATATTTTCCTTCTTTATGTTACCATGTTTAAATAAACAAAAAATAGCTTCTTTTTTCTCCCCAAATCACTGAATTGCTTCACATATACGGTGCAGTAAAAATGTTACAGAAAATTGTTCTTAAAATTTATGCTACCATTTTTCCCTGTCAATGACTTTAGGCACAGTAAAATTAACAGATGTTTCTTACCAAAATAACCCAGATCTAAATGTTAAGTGTTTATTCTCTTTTAAAAGCACAAACCAATCATCAACCAAACAACTCTGGAGTGTCAAATAAATCTGCTTTATGTACGATCATGAGGCTCCTATCTGAAGTGAATTAAAAATTAATCTTAGGTAAATATATCATGGTGGTTTTGTAAATGTGTTTTTGGGGATGAGATTAATTACATCCATTGATGTGAATAATACACAATCAATACTCATTTGCCTTTCTAAAAGGATGAAATCAAATCCCTTCTGCAACTGGGACTTTGTTGTTATTCTTAAAAAATCAGCTTAATGGGCAATTAAAATGGGAACAAAGGAAAATGACAATGAAGAGTACAAGGATTTTTTACTGAAAGATAAAACCTAGAAATCCCACAAGAGGGAAATGAGTAGCCAAGAGCAACAAAAGCTAAATCCTAAACCCTAGATCCTGCAGTCTTTTAGTAGCACGCCTTTAGCTAATGCCACAGAGCATACTGCAGGATTGTAGAACTGTTTGCGAGATCAGGCACCAAACATTTTGCTTGGCTGTAAGTTAGTAGTAACAACAGTTAATCAAATCACATTTGAAATGTCGTGTAAACTCTTGATGCTCCAGAGATGTTTCCAGTGTGTACAACTCAAGATAGCTTAAATCACTCACAATTTAACATGAATTTTCTTTGGATTAAAAGATGATGGAATCATTTATTAAACTGTGTTTTCCAAAGAGCAGAATTATGGCAAAGGAGAACAATAACTTTTTTAATAACAGTTTCTGTTTTAATACAAATACTTTAACAATTAAAAATAATAAAAAGTTGGGGGGTTGTTCACCCAGTGTTGCTGTAGCTATTAAATTATAAAGCTGTATTTCAATGAATAATCCCTTTATATACTATTAAGTCTGGACAGTTTTAAACGTAGCTTGTTTTTTCCATGGCATTTGTCAAACCATTCTGCTGAGCTGGGTTCAGTTATCCATGGGCAGGAGACTGGACCTGTTCTCTCTCAGGTAAAAGGGTTACCTACCTAATGAACAGAGAAATTAAAGTTTTCCTTTAACATTAAATGATCTTTTTAGATCCCTGTATTATGGTAAGGATGTTTGCATTTACAGTATATCTGCTGGATGGCTCATGGTGCCCATGAGTGTTTAATCCAACACAGCTTCACAAGACTACTCAGAGGAACTAAAATAGAGCAGAAGACCTTATTCAAGTCCCTCACTCTGGAGTGAACTTAACTCATGTTAAACTCTTGTAAACGGTCAAAAGGATTTTGGCTAAAGAAAATTCTGCAATTTAGTTTTAAGTATTCTTAAAATAGTTTGCACACCTAAGTGTGACATCTTGGCAGATTCAAGGTCTAACCTATATACTGGACTTCAGATAAATTTGATGATACTGCCTCTGTAGCTGTAATCTAAACAACTCTAGGAATATGCTCATAGCAGAATTATTTTGTCTGGAACTTCACCATAAGCAGTGGAATTTGTTTTCTGGAAAAAGAAGTAAGGTGATCTAGTAATTCAGTGGGCAGTAGAGAGAAACTTAACCTGAGTGCAGATCTGGATTATCTGGGAACAGTGCTAGTAATAGCCTTCAGGTGCCAGCTGACATGAAAGGAGACATACAGCCCAGACATGCACATACAGCACGTATATTAGCTGGTTGGGAGGGCCTTCACATTTATCATCACAGGAAAAAAATCTACTGCATACGTGACATTAAAAAAATTAAGGGATAAGAAGATGGAGGTGCTAGCAAAGATCTAATGTCTTAATGTAACGATGCCAATAATTTGTCTGCTCTAAATGCATTATTCCCTTTCTTTGAGTGCCACAGAAGAATCAACCTCCTCAGAATAATATTTATTTAACTTAGAGAACATAGATAAGTAACTACAGAAACTGGAAGGTTGAAAATCTCTTTTGCTCATTTAGAACATCCCCTATCACTGCAGGACTCTCCTCCATAGTACATTATCTGGTGGCTTAGAATCATGCAATGATAATTCAGGTTGGAAGGGTTCTTCAGGGATTATTCGAGTTCAACTCTCTGCTCAAGACAGGTTTAATCAGATGAGTTTTGTCAGGGCCACAGCCAGGCAAGTCCTGAACATGTACAAAGATGGAGATTCTGTAACTTCTGCAGGCAACCTGATCCAGTATTTGTCCACCCTCATGGTATTTTTTTCCCCTTTTATCTGAAATACAAATGTACCATGTTGCAACTTGTGTCTGTTGCCTCTTGCACTATCATCATGTACCTCTGGGAAAAAGCTAGTTCCATCTTCAGCAGTCAGGTAGCTCTAGGCAGCAACAAAGTCTCCTCTTAGCATTGTGGACTTGTGCAAAGCACTAACACTGTGCACTACAACATCCTTGTCTCTAAATTGCAGAGACATGGATTTGATGGATGAACCACCCAGTGGATAAGGATTTGGCTAGACAATTGCACTCAAAGACTCGTGAATGTCCAAATGGAGACCAGTGATGAGTGGTATTTCTCAAGGTCAGTATTGGGACCGGCACTGTTTAACGTCTTTGTTGGTGGCAGAGACACTTTGGAGTATTCATTGATGAGAAGTTAACGTGAGCCAGAAATGTGTGTTTGCAGCCCAGAAAGCCAACTGTGTCCTGGGTTGCATCAAAAGAAGTGTGGCCAGCAGGTTGAGGGAGGTGATTCTGCCCCTCTACTCTGTTCTTGTGAGACCCCACCTGGAGTGCTGCATGCAGCTCTGGAGCCCCCAGGTACAAGAAAACCATGGAGCTATTGGACTGAGACCAGAGGAGGGCCATGAAGATGATCAGAGCACTGGAGAACCTCTCCTGTGAAGACAGGCTGAAGGAGTTGGGGTTGTTCAGCCTGGAGAAGAGAAGGCTCCGCAGAGACCTTATTGCAGCCTTCCAGTACATGAGGGGGGCCTACAGGTAAGCTGGAGAGGGACTGTTTATCAGGGAGTGTAGTGATAGGACAAGGGGTAATGGCTTTAAACTAAAAGAGGAGAGATTTAGATTACATATAAGGAAGAAATTCTTCTCCATGAGGGCAGTGAGGCCCTGGCACAGGCTGCCCAGAAGTGCTGTGTCTCCCCTCTCCCTGGCAGTGTTCAAGGCCAGGTTGGATGGGGCTTTAGGCAACCTGGGCTAATGAAAGGTGTCCCTGCCCATGGCAGGGGGGTTGAGACTAGATGATCTTTGCAGTCCCTTACAACCCAAACTATTCTGTCGTTTTATGATTCTCTGTTCTAAGCTGAAGATGTCCAGATCTCTCAGCTTCTTCATGTCCATTACATTCTCCAGCCTTTTCATGTTTTGGAGGCCTATTGATTGACTCTGCCTCATATGTCAGCATTGTTCTTGTAATGGAAGGAACCCAAAACTGAACATAGTACAGCCCTCTTTTTAGTATCGGCCACCGTGCTGTGAGGGCACAATGGAGACATATGTAAATTGTCCACTGGGATGCCCAGGTCTTTTTCTGCAGAGTTGCTTCCAAACAGCCCCCAGCCTGTTGCATGCAGCTATTCTTTCCCAGATGCAAGACCTTTCAATTGCTTTTGTTGGGACTCCAGGAATTTTGCCTCAGTCTGTTTCTCCAGCTACATTCAGCTTTAGAGATGCAATAAAAGAATGTAAAAGCTAGAGAGCCACGGTGGGAAAGAAACCCCAAGCATCAGAAGCCTTTCAAGGAAAATAAGAGAAGTAGATGGAGATGATAGTTTCATTTACCTCTAGACATTACTTGTGATGGGAAGAAAACATTACAGAAAGGCTGTGTTGGCTAAGCATTCCTTCTATCAGCAGTAAGAAGTTGTTTGATCTTCTGTTTTACCATCTTGAAAAAAAGTATTTGTGCTGATTTCTTAAGATGTGTTGGCAATTTGCCTTATATTTCTATTGTACAATATTATATTTGTATTTTCTTCCCATAATAATTTAACTCTGTATCTATTTTGATTTGATGACAGGGAAAGTTTTAAGTGACAAACTAATATGGAGTCTTTATTACACAGTTCTGTTTCCCCCAGAGGAGATGCCTGGGAGCTCTCGTGGACTGCAAATGCAATACTCTGCAGCTGGTCTATTAAAACTCATTTTGTGCTAAAATCTTCATGGAGGAAGGAGGATTCTGAAAGCCAGAGAGAGCATCTGGACTTATCTAATTCCTCAGATTTTTTTCGTTGCATAAAAAACATGTATTAAGACAAGCCATCCAAACAGTTGCATTGCTAATGGAACCCTATTCCTAGTTCTTTGTCTCTGTAGATTACATGTATTTTTAAGACTTTTAGGGTGTATAACCTTTCATAGTTTGTCACCACTTCAATCAGGATGGTATTCCCTTTGCAAAATATGTAACCTGCTAGGGCTCCACAAAAACCATTTGTGGTCAGGGAATGTGGCTTCAGGACAAATATCCAGGAGCAATTAGGCAAATTCTGTCTCTGGTTGCTTGTAGGAATTCTGCAAGTTTTCACACCCCTTTTAGAAAAAAAAAACCCAACCCTCTCAGAGACCCAAATATCCTTTTTTCATGAACATATAAAACCCTTTAGAACAGTCAAATCATGCTGACAAAACAGCCTGCACAGCCTTCAGAGCAGAAAAGAACACAGAAGGAAACCTCTGTCAGGTCCACCAGAGACTCTTACTGATTTATGTGTAGGATGTTTGGATGCTCCTGTTAATGCATGGCACTACTAAGCCACAAATTATTCAAGGAGTGATTTTTCCAGTACACAACAAATACCACTAATGATTAATGATCTTAGGAATGTGCTCTCTGTAGTACAGAGAGGTTGTTATTTTAGTGATATAACTGCTTCACGTGACCTGTGGTACAGACTTCTGTGTCTGGTGAATGGAAGACAAAGGAACACATATAAATTACCTTCGATTCATCTTCCATTACGTGTTGTGGGATGTCTTGCTGACTATTACATCTTACAAGCTGACTTAAAGCAGCCTCATCTGAGATACCCTTTCATTGACTCTGCTTTCATTGGATTCCCTTCTTGTGTTGCTAAAAGGTTTCAAACTGGGATAGACTATGAAATGTATTAAAATGCTCACGTTTAGCACTCCCTAAATGTATGAGAAGCCACCTCCTGGCAGGTCTTGCACAACTGTGGGCCAAACAAGTAAAGAATGTGCATCAGAATTTTGCTCTCTTCGGTCTGAGCAACCAAATCTGTTCTGGATTCTTCCCTGATATGGCACAAGCGGTATGGTAGATATGATCAAGAAAAGGGAGAGGACACTCTTCATGTTTCTTTGTGAAAAAAAAGCCTTAATAAGCCCTGAGAACAGACTTGGACATTGTTCGGTTTTCAGCACCTTAACAAGGGACAGTAATGTTTACACAGTTAGCAAACCTCATCTAAATAGGCCTTCGAGCAACTGTGTGTGGATTGGGTGAGACTGGAGAGCAGCATAGGTGAGAGGGACCTGGGAGTCCAGGTGGACAGCAGGATGACCATGAGCCAGCAATGTGCCCTCATGGCCAAGAAGGCCAATGGCATCCTGGGGTGTATTAGAAGAGGTGTGGTTAGTAGGTCAAGAGAGGTTCTCTCCCCCTCTACTCAGCCCTGGTGAGAGCACATCTGGAATATTGCGTCCAGTGCTGAACCCCTCAGTTCAAGAAGGACAAGAAGCTACTTGAAAGAGTCCAGTGCAGGGCCACCAAGATGATTAAGGGATTGGAACACCTTCCCTATGAGGAAAGGCTGAGGGAGCTGGGCCTCTCTAGCTCAGAGAAGAGGGGACTGAGGTGTAAAGAGTGAGAGTCAGGAGCCAGGCTCTTATCAGCGATATTCAATGATAGGACAAGGGGGAACGGTTGCAAGCTGGAGCATAGGAGGTTCCATGTGAATATATAGAGGAACTTTTTCACTGTGAGGGTGATGGAGCACTGGCACAGGCTGCCCAGAGAGGCTGAGGAGTCGTCTTCTCTGGAGACATTCAGAACCCACCCAGATGTGTTCCTGTGTGATTTAGTCTGGGTGACCCTGCTCTGGCAGGGAGGTTGGACTATATGATCTTTCAAGGTCCCTTCCAACTCCTAACGTTCTGTGATTCTGTGACTCTTGAGATGCTCTTCCCGCAATTTTGGTGTGGTCAAGCACTGAACATCACTGTCTGGGAAAGCGCTACCAGTTTGGGACAGGAAGTGGAGAACAATTTCTTCCTTAAGACACTTTTAACAGTGGAACCGCTGCAGCTGGATACCACCGGGACATGGGGCTGACTTGCAACAATCCTTCCACAGCTGAAAGGATGAACATCTAGAAGAGGTCAGTCTTTGAAAGCTGTGGAGCTCTGCAGTGAGACTGAGTGTGGTCAGTGGGGGAGTGAGAAGGTTTTGAATCTGATGCTGAAAGAAACGTGAAATGGTATCCTTGTGGGTGCTCATCCCACAGACCTTGCAAGCAGGACACAAGGCTGGGACCGTGGCTGTGGAAGTGCAGACCTGACAGCTTTTCATCAGCATGTGAAAAATACAGTTTCATCTACCACAGAAAGGCATAGGATGAGGTGCTCCCTTCCATGATGATGATGGCATCTTTGATCCTACCAGGCTGCCCTGCCCTGCTTGACAACCATAGGGTACTAATTCAGTACAGTAACAACTACCCAGTCTTTCCAAAGGTGCCATCTCACCTTGTTGTAAGACTTTAAAGTTACTTTTTTTTTAAAACAAAAGGTATTTTCCATGGGTGAATTCAGGCTCCTGAAGCAAACCTCTCTGATTACAGACCATAAACGCTCAAAAGCTAGGTATCAGAACTAGAACTGCAATGTCTTGGGACTTCTTAGCCGATCCCTTGCTTTTCTGGCACCAAACTGGTGTTTCTATGCAGAGATGTACGACACCGGCTTATCCTCTTCTAGCAACAACAGGAATACTCGTGTTTCCAAGGAGTTTTGGTTTTCCAGGCAATTTTGCCTCTCTTAATCTCTAATTTGGGGGGGGCGAGGGGGGGAGGGGAAGAAAAGGAAAAAAAAAAAGTGAAAATTTCTTGGCACACTCGTCGAGGAGGCCGGAGGTGGAGTGAAGAGGAAATTTAGGGGTTGACTCCCAGGGGCTCAGTATCGGGGCCGTTAACCCCGCGCAGGCCGCCCCGGAGGCGCCGCCCGTCCTCCCTCGGAGCGCCCGGGGCGCGGTTAGGGACGGGGAGGGGGCGCCACGCTCTGCGGGGGCCGGAGCCGCCACCGGGGGCATCCCCCGCCCAGAGCCGGCGGGACGCCGCGGCTCCCCCGGCGCCTCGGGCTGCCTGCGGTCGGCGGGCGGGGGGCGGCAGGAAGCGGGGCAGCCCCGCAGCCGCCGGGGGCCGCGCCGCGCACCCGGAAGCGGTTGGGCCGGTTGCAGGGGGCGGCTGGCGGCGCGCGCTGGCTGGCTGGTTCGTAGGCGCGTCCCGCTGGCGGCCGCGGGGCGCAGGGCAGAGACGCGGCCCGGCCCGGCCCGGCCGCCCCGCAGCCCGCGATGCCCTCGGACTGCCGGCCGCGCTGGCCACGCCGCGGGGCATGGTGAACCCGGGGCGGCCGCTCCCCGCGGGGCCCCGGCGTGCGGGCTCGCTTCTCCGCTTCAGCCTCCTCCTCCTGCTGCTGCTGCCGCCGCCTCAGGGCACCGGGGCGCAGAAAGGTGAGCGCGAAGGTGGGCGGGCAGGGCGACGGCGGGTGAACCCCGCTGCCAGGCGGCCGGGAAGACGGGAGGCGGCCGGGCTGGCGAGGGAGACCTGCCCTCCGGGACTTCCCTGCGGGGAGAGGAAGCTCCCATCTCTGGTCGTGTCGTCCCCGTCGTCCCCCCCGCAGCCCCGCGGCATGCCATCCCACAGCCCGGAGCTGCCCCATCCCTGGCCAACAAAGGGCGAAAGAGGAGACCCGTTCTTGAAACCCCCTTTTCTCCCCCCCCCCCCCCCCCCCCCCCCCCGCCGTTGGGAAGCGTGAGTTCTCCCTCAGGCAGCCTCTACGCCCCCCAGGTGCGGGGAGGTTTGTAGGGCCTGGGCCGTCCCCCGCCGCCCCCGAGCTCCGGCCCCAGGGGGAGCTGAAGGCGGCAGGGCTTCACCCGGATGGGGCGCGACTGAGGGGACGGGCGGGAGAGCCGCTGGGCTGCGGAGGTTAGCTTGGGGGCACAAGAGCAGCCCGAAATTGGAGGGTGTGGTGGGGTTTGTCGTCTTGAACAACATCCCGTTTCAGGGGGAGGCTGCCCGGGCCCCGGGGGACCCCATGGTTTTTCCTCCGCAGGCTCAGTGTGAAGTGGTGCGAGACAGGAGGCATATAAAGGGGGACTCTGCTTGCTGTGAAAATAAACTTTGACATGCCCAAAGTATGTAGAAGTTTATATAGGGGTGAGAGCCTGGAATCTGGGATAGGCGGGGTTGGGGTTGGTTTTTTTGTTTGTTTAGAGAAGTCGTGGAGACTTTTCCTCCTCGGTGGAATTACTGATTAGGCATAGCGCTTTCAGAATTACGAGGCGCAAGTTCATCACTTCATGGCAGGCAATCAGAGAATGTCACAGGACCTGTCACTTTGATCATACGCTTGGGAGAAAGTAGTGGGAGTGAATGTTTTGACAGCATCTTGAAACTTCCACTTATGTGAAGGCATTAGTTGGAGAAATTTTACGGTTTTTTCAATTCCTCTTGGTTCTTGCACTGGTCTTGCTTCATTTCAGAAACTTTAGTCTGTTTTCACATAACTTTTGTGCATCTCAGAGACATGAAAATGTATTTGGATGTCATGAATGCTGTATTTAAATGCACAAAGGGACTAGGGAATATAGCACAGTATCATGGGATCGTAGAATACCAGATTGGAAGAGGATCCTCGAGGATCATCTGGTCCAGCCGTTCTTGACAGAAGCTCGGTCTAGATGATGTGGGCTAGCACCTTGTCCAGCTGAATCTAAACAGTGCCCAATGTTGGGGAATCCACCACTTTCCTGGAGAGATTATTCCAATAAATGATTGTTCTCATTGTGAAAGTTTTTCTTCAAGAGTCTTGTTGGAATCTCCCCAGGAATAACTTGCACCCATCACCCCCCGTCTTTTCAATGTGACTCTTTACAAAAAAGGAGTCTCCATCTTCTTTATAGCTACCTTTTACATGTTGGAACATGGTGATAAGATATGCACTGTACAGTTAAGCATACATTTTAATTTTTTGAATGGAAAAAGGTCAGAGATGTTCCATAGAGCAAACTAATCATGCTGACTTACTCTTTCGTCTTATTTCCAGCTAATTGTGTTTATTTTTTTTTAAAGTATGTTCCTATATGCATATGAAGCTAATGCTAAAAAGCATTTGGCATGTCTGGTTTTATTTATTTACTTATAACAGAGGAGGAGAATGCCCATTTGCTTTTGGGAGGAAATTGGGTAATTCTAGCATTTAGCCTTTTGAAGGCTGCTGCTGGGTGAGTCAGGCATCAGCAAGGTGTTAGTTCATGCTGTAGGAGTGTCACACTCCAAATACTTGTGCTGACCTGACACTTGTCTGACCTTTTGGTGAGCAGACTGAGTTTGTTATTCTAGGAGGAAACTGAAATAACTGGGGGAGTGGGGGGTGGGTGTTGGAGGGGGAAAGTCATAATTTTCCTCGAGATTAGAGAGCTGCATTTGCTCAGTGAGTGGTCAGAAGTGTGCTGTTAGAGGGGGAGGGACTGTGCAGTGCGAAGTGGGACTGCATGGACAGCAGGCTTTTAGGCATGTGGTTCACTTTATCTTTCTGTACTCTGAGAAGCTGCTGAAGAGCTCCTACCCAGAGCTTCAATTTACAGTGTCCCTCCAGTTAATGCTTAAAGTGTGCACAGAAATGTCACTTTTGAGCAGGAGGGGAACCTCTTTATTGACAAGCTTCATTTTATTGCATAACAAAACCCAGAGCTTGTTTTAAGGTTGGGGTCTCTAGTGTTGTTGAATACAGTGCTCTTCAGTATGAGAAACTGTTGGAGCTTCTAAGAAAAAGTTCAGCTTGTGAGTGACTGTTTCCTTGCCAAAATATTTTCATTTATCTTATTCCAGAGAAGGTTGGGGAGCCCATATCCTGTATCTTTAAATGCTGACATACTTCTAATTTGGTAAGGAGTCCTATACAGAAGTGGAACTGCTGTCTTGCCATGAAGGGTCTGCACAAAGCTGTTACTGAGTTAGTGTATTAAATACACGCATGGGCTTCTAAGAGCGTATGTTGATTGTCAGTGAAAGTAACCAAGGCTTAGGAAGTTCCACAGTTAAAGTTGTTTTTAAGCTCTTCTATAAAAAGAGATAGTATGTAGGAACCTAGCCTCATTTGTTATGTTAGGGCAGCTGATTCTCTATTAACAAGCAACTATTCATTTTCTCTTCCACTGTTCTGCAGCTCAAAGCCTCACGTACTAAGTGGTATTTAAATCTTATTCTGAAGACACAGTGTTTTCATTTCTCACATGCTTTTCTGTAGAGCACCTCCCTAGTGTGAATAGATTTAAAATAACAATATGGTTTGGGTCAATATGAAACTAGTTTTGAATACTGGGTCAAATTTTCTCCTCCTTCCCTTCCAGATAGCTGCAAGCTGAGGAATGAAAAAGTGCAGGTACTGCTGTGGTGAATTTGCTTTAACTTAGTACCCCACTGTAATTATTTGTAGGATTTGAGTGGGACTTTTTTCAGTCTATCATGTTGGAAATCATTCAGTGTATATAATTCAGCATTCTTTGGTCAAGGTCTTGAACTTGAGCATCTCCTTGTCTTGGAAAATGTAAGCATTTTGTATGAGGTTGAACACCTTCAGAAAGACTGAAAAAGACTAAACACTGTGTTTCATAAATTCTTCTGCATCATGGACTGTCCAGCTGAAGGCTGTGCAAGTCAGCTCTTGTGATTTTGAAAGGATGCTGTAGTGACTCTAGCTCCTGGTTGCAAGAAAGTTACTATTTGAAAATACTTAAAGTGTTTTATTTGTTTTTCATGTAATTAAGCAGGTGTGAATGAAAGCAAGACAGCACCATGTAAGCTTCCTGCTCTTTGTGGATTGCATTTTGGAAACAGTGCTCTTAAACAGATGTTCGGCTATTGACATAAATTTGGTGTGGCCTGTTCCTTAGTTAAGTTGAACGGGTTTTTTTTCCCCCTTGATTTAGAAAAACACAGCTAAGAGAGAAATAGGTGCTTAGCTTTCATCAATGTAGAAGTTGAATAATGTCTCAGTTATTCTGAAGGTATGAAGACTGTAGGGTCTGTGGAGCAAGAGCTTTGTTATCACACATGTAGTTTGGTAGCCATCTGTTGGGATTCCTAGTGGATACTGATTTGCATATAAAACTGGAATAAAGCCTTAAGTTAAAAATAAACTTTTGAGAATCAGCTTCACAATCTAGTGATTTGAAGCAGATTTGTTTGCTGCTTTAAAAAATTTAACTCTGCATGCTTGTTTTTGAATGTGATTTCGTTCTAAACAAATGCCAACCCATAATGATGTTGTTATATACTCAAACCTTGTTGAAGAGAGTACAAGAAAGTCATTCATCACTGTAGCTTAAAAATGTTTGCTTCAGTGTAGCAGAAAAAAAATAATTTTGAATGTATGGTGCTGAGTTACCATGATCTGAAAAGCTGAGTGAAAGAACTAAGGGCTCTGTGTATGTTGAGCCTAATGAAACAGTTTTCCATGGCCTTGTGTTTTGTGACTGAGCTGCAGTATTCCTGGACCTGTTGTATGTTATCTGTTCCCCTTCAGTTCCTCTGTGTGCCCTCCCTTTTTCCCCTCAGTGCTCCTGGTGCTCCTCTACTTGTCTGTTGGACAAGGCAGTAGGCAGTGGTGGCTTTGACTGTGGCCAGTTCAGAATTGGGCACACGCTGAACCAGCAGCCTCACCTCTGCCTTTCTGTAGGACCTGAAATAGCTGGTGGTCATTCATATGGTGGTGGCTAAAACAACTCTAGTGACTGTCGTGACTTTCTGGCCAGTTTCTCTATAGGAATGTCTCAGTGCCTTTGTCACTGAGTTTTGCTTGCAGTGTGCTGAGTTCAGAAGTTCCTGGAACAGGTGGGAAGACTAGAACTAGCTGTGGGATTTTTGTGAGCTTCGTTTCCTTAAACTTTATTTGAGACTTGGAACTAACTGCATCTCCCTTTTGGTCAGTAAGGTAATCTTCTAATTGTGAACTTCAAGCCTGAAAGGATCTAACAATGTCCTCCAAACTATAGATTTGGATGAGAGTGGCTTGATTTGAAGAGAAAGAAGCAGCCAAAGAGAAGGTGTCTGTAGCTACATATCCATCAGCTAGGCAAGAGGGAGCTCCTGGCATGTAAATATAAAGCATTACCACAAAACATTACTGTACAAGCAATTATCATGTGGTGCCCTTCATACAAGTGCCATTGTCTCCTCTTACTAAATTAGACTGGGTGGTGTCTCATGGCCCTTTGTGTCCATTGTCCTTGGCTGGACTCATCTAGTGTGGAGAGTCACAGCCATAAGGAATTCTTTTGATTAAAAAGACTCCCAGCTCTTTGGATGAGAGATTTATTTATCCTGAAAGTAACATTAGAATAAGTCCTTTGTGATGGGGAGGGTGGTGCTCTACTGAACTATTTGGCTTTGCTAATAATAGAGCTTTACTTAAGAATCAGAGTGTTTGGAAGATGCGGCTATGCAGAATACAGACTCTTGAGGGTTCAGAGCTTGGTACCACATAGGCAGGAGTGCTGAGGCAAATCTCCTTCATCCTTGTGCTCAGAAGTACGGAAGAATATTTCAAGATTGGCGCTTAAAATTCTGCCAGGCTTAGCTGATGTGTCTGCTGACTCAGGTTTTCTGAGGCTTATTTTCACTTCCTTGCACTGTGCCTTGAAGATGTAGTGAGGAGGAGAGGCAGTGCTCTAAAGAATTGTGTGGAGGAAGGCCCTTCCTGGGGCGGGAGTGAGCTGGTATTGCAAGTATAGACCTAAAAATGGTGAGAAATCTTTGCTTTTGAAAACTGGAATTTCAGCAAAGCTACTTTTCCTCCTACAATTACTCAGCCTTGTTTGAAGTGGTTAAGTGTGTCTGGTGGGCAGAAGGTACATCCATGTGCTCTGCAGAACCAGCCATGGTTTCCCAGTGGTCGCCTTGCAATACTGCTTCTCTTCAGCCCAGCTTGTCTTTTGGAAGCCTGTTGAGGTCATGCTAGCCTAGCCCACTCCTTTAAATAAACCAGGAATCACCAGCTTGTGTAAACACTCTTAGAGTTCTCATATTTGATCCCAGAATGTGTTGCATTATGCTTTGGATTTAAGCAGTGCAGGTCATGGTGGGGTTTTATATGTGTATGTGTATGTACATGGCTATAAAAATCAAGTATCTGAGCTAGGGTTTCAAAAGTAACATAAGTGTTCTTTGAAAAGCTTGTACGCTATCACTGTGTCCATCTCGAGCCAGTGACCTTCTGACCTCCTACCATATTAGTACAGTCTTTAGGAACATTATTTTCCTGCTACTGGATGGAGATGTTCAGCTTTCAAGATTTGGAGGCAAGTTTTGGTACGGTATTCACATAACAGGAAAATAATTTGTCCCCTTTTCTGCAATTCTGCCACCTGCTTTATACTCTGGGAAGTGATGCATGAGGTTTTTAATGTGATCACTGCTGTTCTGTGTAGTTTCAGTCATCAACTGGTTAAATGCTGCCTTGCATCAGCTTTGATAGCTCAGATAATCATCGGTACAGATGCAGTCCTTGCTGGAATTGCTGCTTGATGTATTTGTGAATATTTCTGTATTGGTTATTTTATCCATACTGTGAAAAGTTCGAAAATAGGCTATTAGGGGTCATCTCCATTTCTCTAGCCTCACCCTGTGCTTTGGGGAAGCAGCTAAGATTACCTGGAATTTGTTTTGCAGTCAAAAGCTTTCCCTCTCCTCCTGCATTTTCTGATTATAGGTTGCCTTTAGATTAACTTCTTTAATCAAATATTTCCTTTTTGAAAAATAGTGGTTTAGCAGAAACCATTGTCTAAGCATAAACTGTGGATTTGTTACTAAACTGACATTAGGGTGGGTGTGGAGTGGGAGCAGTAGTATTGTTAACGTAAAAGGTCTTGTATCAACTTCCATTAAAAAGATCTTGCTGGGGTTTTTTGTTTGGATTTTTTTTGGTAGTATAATACAGAGTGGTGGGTTGTTGTTAGTGAAGCCTGTTCATTAGTATGGTAAGACTGTGAAATACCAAATTTTGCAAAGCTTTATGCTCTGCCTTCCGTTATTTGAGGCAAACAGCTTGAGCTGTGCTATTTATACCGTTTGAGCTTGTTGCTTTATATGTAACCACTTTTTATGCTATTTGAATTAACAATTATACTTGAAAATGTGATAGTGATTTTATGTTTGGACCACAGAATAGCCCTGATCTTGAAAATGGCTTTTGTTTGAAGAATTCTTTGTCTAGTTTTGGAAGAAGAAAACCTGACCCTTGGATGACTAAGAAACATTTAATCTATGGTGTTTATTGTTGGGCATGTAATTTCTACTGTTTACCTGCATGACCACTTAGTTTCCCTTGATGAAAAGCTGTAAAAGGATAACATTAATTTATGGATGCTGAACTCTTTAAAAAATAATTTTAGGCAGATAGTTTTTACCTTTTTAGCTACTGGAACATCAGTTATTTCAATCAGTTCGCTTTTAATTTTTGCTAAAAGGAAGAGGATGTTTTAGCCTGTCCACTGGTCTCTGTGTACAGTAAGTGTTACGAATTTTGACTCAGGTAGTCATAATTTCTTACAGTTATTTGTCTGCTGATCTTAAGAACCTTTGTTCTTAGTATCTTACTGAAAGTACTATGTTTCAAGTTTTTGACTGAATGAACTTCTGTCCTATTAGTAGAAACTTCGTGCATTTCTATTAGTAGAAATTCTGTGCAATTTCTACTGCAATTAATAAAGTTCCAGTTCTGTACCACTGTTACAATAGCATTAGTAAATGTGTAAGCAGGATAAAGGTTGTGCACTTAGTTGTGTCATTCTTGGCAATAGTAATATTGAATAAAAAGGAATTAATGGTGTGGTTTGGATAGCAAAGAACCAACTAGTCCCAACCCCCCTGCCATGGGCAGGGACACCCTCCTCTAGCCCAGGCTGCCCAAAGCCCCATCCCGCCTGGCCTTGAGCACTGCCAGGGAGGGGGCAGCCACAGCTTCTCTGGGCAGCCTGTGCCAGGGTCTCACCGCCCTCACAGGGAAGAATTTCTTCCTTATATTGTCTAAATCTACTTTCTTTCATTATAAAGTCATTGCCCCTTGTACTCTTGTGCCCTTCAAACAGCCCCGCTCCAGCTTCCTTGTATGCCACCTTTAGGTACTGGAAGGCTGCACTAAGGTCTCCCTGGAGCCTTCTCTTCTCCAGGCTGAAGAACCCCAACTCCTTCAGCCTTTCTTCATAGGAGAGGTGTTTCAGCCCTCTGTCTTTGTGGCGCTCCTCTGGAATTGCTCCAACAGGTCCATGTCTTCTTATGTTGAGGGCCTCAGAGCTGGAGGCCATACCCCATGTGAGGGAGTAAAGGAGCAGAATCACTTCCCTTGACCTGCTAGCCATGCTGCTTTTGATGCAGCCCAGGATACGGTTGGCTGCAAACTCACACTGCCAGGTCACGTTGAGCTGCTTATGGACCTGCACTTCCAAGCCCTTATGCTCAAGCTGCTGCTCTCAATCTATTCTCTACCCAGCCTGAAGTTGTGCTTGGGATTGCCCTGACCTATGTGCAGGACCTCGCACTTGGCTTTGTTAACTTCATGAGATTTGCATGGGCCCACCTCTCAATCCTGCTAAAGCCCCTCTGAAAGGCATCCTTTCCCTACAGCATGTTGACTGCACCACACAGCTTGCTGTCCTCAGCAGACTTGCTGAGGGAGCGCTCAATCTGACTGTCCGTGTCTCCAACAAAGATGTTAAACAGTGCTGATCCCATTACCAACCCTGAGTAATGCCAGTCATGACTGGTCTCTACCTGGACATCAAGCTGTTGATCACAACTCTAGGACTGTGACTTTCCAGCCAATTCCTTATCCACTGAGTGGTCCATCCATCAAATCCAGGTGTCTCCAATTTAGAGACAAGCGTGTCATGCAGGAAGGTCAATGTAAAATGGTTTTCATAAGTCCAGGTAGATAGTCAGTTGCTCTTTCCTTATCCACCAACACTGTGACCCGGTCATAGAAGGCCACCAAATTTTTCAGGCATGATTTGGCTAAGTGAAGCCACAAGGGCGATCACCAATCACCTCCTTATTTTCCATGTGCCTGAGCATCACTTCCAGGAGGATGCTGCGTTATATTGCCAGGCACAGTAGATGTTCCTTTAAAGAATATTTCAGAAACAGTTGGTTTGGTGGAGCCAGGCTCTTTCTTTGTTTTCCCCTCCCAGTGTTTAAAGCATGCTACCTTGAGGAATAGTTTAAAATTCTCCCTCTAAAGATACCTTTAAATCAAGTCTGAAAACTTTCTGGAGAATTAAATTTAATGCAACATCCTAATTTCCCTTTGGTTAGAATTGTGACAAGCCAACTCTAATTAGCTGTAGTATACATGAAGTCACACTGAAAAGACCCCTTGTGGTTTTTAGTACTGTGAATCCATCTTTCTGTGAAATGACCTATACATTAGGATCAGAGAGTTTCCAACTTGACACTTTGTTCTTTTTGAGAGGTAGACTGGAGGGTTTTCTTGGCTGTTGGTTGTGCGTGTTTTGAGTTTTGTTGTTTGTTTTTTTCAGAAATATTTCTTCAGTGCTTGCTTTATGCCAAAGTTTGTCTTTCATTGACTGTTTTATATCTGTGTTTTTTAATTGCAGTATTAAAAGAAAAAAGAAAGAAAATCAGATTTTTTTTATGTTCTGTGTGGATATCTTTCATTTTGTTAAAGCTTTTCGTTGTTCAATTAGATTTACATTAATTTATAACATTTAAATATTCCTACAATCTTTATGATGTGAAAATTCAATTAAGCTGCAGAAAAATCACAGAAGACTAATTTATTAACCATAATCCAGAGATTATACATCATTTATGTACTGAAAAATGAAAATAAAGACAGTGTTCAGATCATCTTTATCTTTATGAAACACTCCCCATTATATAACTTCCCCTGTTAAACACCGCCTCTCCCCTCAAAAAAACCCCAACAAACCTTCTTCCTATATTTTTTAAAGTTCTTTCCAAATTTACCTTTAGTTCAAGGAAGAGGTTTTGTTATCTGGGATTGGAATAGTATCCATCGGAATGATAATCCTGCCAACTACTGACCTTTGGATCATCAGCCTTGCTGAAATTCAGTATGTTGTGCATATGGCCACGTGGATTCTCTTTCTAACTTTTCTCCCTCACCGCCGTTCTTGTGGTAGAACCATCTCTTTAAACTATACACTTATTTTTTGAGAGGTGCTGTGGGAGATAATTGAGAAATAATAGAAGTGGAACAGGAAGCTTGAAAAGCTTGGTATGCTTCTGCAGGTGGTTGTGAGCAGGTAACTCTTCTGTCTCAGTTTCAAAAAAGATGGTGTAAGAGCTTCCCCGAGTGATGCTGGCAGTCATATTACACTGATACTGTTGATCTTGGCCTGGCCTTTAAACAAAGCTTGTAAATATTTTGTAAAATTATTCTAGATTTGGAAAAGTTTAATTATTTTTCATCCCTAAATGACATTTTCTCCTGATATTCAGTGATCCATTTATGTTTTTCCTAGACTTAGACTGGGCAATCCTAAAGCCTCAAATGGTGCTTAATTGTAAAGAGGAGATCTTTTCAGGTCTCTTAATTGCTGTTTCTTGGAGTAGAAGTAGTAGTTGTTTCAGCACCCAGTTGCAGCTTCAGACATTGTGGGGAGAGGATAGAAACACTGAACTGTTTCAGCAATTTTACCACAGTTTTCTTTATACATGCTATTTTTGCACTGTAACGTTATAGCGGGGTGAAACTGAAGTGGCATATTAATTAGACTTGGCAAGACAGCTAACTTGTATAATTACTTGGATTTAAGTGGTTTTTTTAATAGAGAAATCCCCCAGGAATGAGGCAGGTGAAAGAGCCTCAATTTCTTAGGTGGAAAGATGAATTAGGAAAGCAATAGAAACAGAAGGTGAATTATGGTGCTGCAATTTTGCTTGGTTACTTCTCGATGTTAGGAGATTTTTGACTCTGAAAGGATATTTTACTGCAGTGATGTAGCATATATTTGGAGTATGTTGTGCATTTATGTTTGCCAGCAAATCCACAAAGGTTTTCATAGTTGGCAGCTGTTGCATCTTTAGCAGGACTATAGCCAGTTAAATCCATATCTGGTCATTTTAATGTTGCTCCAGAGTAGTTAAGATTTTGGGAAAAGCATCTTGCCTTGTGCAGTGTGGTGGAAAGAAGCCAGCGATGCTTAATTTTTCTTTTTCAAACCCTTGACTTCTGTGAAACCAGGAAGTCCTGAACCACATGATCTGTTAATTTCTTGGTTTATGCTGGTGTATAAAGGCATCAAACTATGTCTCAGTATCACAAGGGTAGAAAGATGCATTAACTTAAATACTTTTGAGCATTTATGTATGAAGTCCAGTGGTGATCAGTTTTTATCTTTTCTCAAGTATATTTGAAAACATAAAATAAAGAATTTTAATTATTCTATTTTTAAAGAACTGTTTTCAAGGTCTCCAGTCCTGTAACACCAGGCATCCTTTTCTTCTTGCTGTGAAGAAGATACAGTAAAGCTGATAGGCACATTTATAGTTCATAGACAGTTTTTACTGGAGCTTCACACACTACTGCCTTTGTGACTGCTCTTGCTATATTTTTGTGATGCCTTTGGCACTTAAAAACCAGTGACCCGGCTGTGTAAATTTACTGTCATTTTCCTAGTTAATGATCTTATTATTCAGTAGTACATAATGTTTTATTGGTTGTATTCATAGAGGGTCACAAGTGTGAAAATATCTTCCTTTTCAGGGACCATCTACAAGGCAAAATTAGGAATGAATTACCTTTTGGAGCAGATTGCATATTGTATTTGATGACACAAGAGTGTAGTCAGGTTGTTCACAGTGGGAAAAACCCCAAACAATCATACACAGGTGTTTTTGAAATTAGAGTTGAAAATCAATGTCAGAAATTAAGATGATACTGTGTGCCACCTATACAGGCAGAAGGAAATACTGGTGGAGAGATGTGGAGCGTTATTCTTTCATCAGCTGGATGACAAATTTTAAAGAGGGATAGAAACTGATATTTAAAGTCACTCTTCTCTGTACAGCTGCAGCATGCTAATAATTCTGGCTGCTTTCTGAGATTTTCTTTTTGAAAAGCACCTCAGTGCCCCATTGTTCAGGTACCCAAACCATCACTTTGCTTCCTCTTGGCTTCTATTGATGCCACGGTAGCCAAATGAGCCAAATGTGATTTTTACCTCTGGCTGCTGCTGCCTTTCCCCCTCCTCCCTGCCCTTACCCTTGCATCCTCTCCAATGTGCAGGCTCTGGTGACTGTTAGACCCCTGTTGACCCATACCTGTGCCTTTACTGGGCAAAAGGCAGGGTGGTAACCTGGGTGTAAAATCGGTGGACTCAACAAGGGTATGATAAGCCCTGGCCAGGGGCAGGGCAGGAAGTTGCAGCTCATAGGAAAGGCAAGGTGGCATTGTGATGGCTGGCGTTTAGATCAGTGTATGCCACGGTGGATCCACAGCGTATGCTGTGTGGTATCATTTATGAAATAATAACAGAAGAGAGAAAAATTGCTGTAGTATTAATTTACCATGTGAATTGCTGTATGAGTGGAGAATTTTTTGCTTCTTTGTTGACATAGGTAAGGTTTGTGAATTTTCATTTGGTCCTGGTGTGGTGAGGAGTTTGACAAGAGATTTGAAGCCTATTCTGACCACGACTACTGCTTATTCTCAGAGTTTTGCCTGACCATCTGCGTGCTATTTTTCATTTCCTTCATCAGCTGTGTTTCTGCTGTGTAGCACTTAAGAGCACTGGAGCACAGCAGTGTTTATTTTTATGAAAGTGTTGGTGCAGATTGCTAAGTAAATGATACGTCTTGGGGAGCGGGCAAGCTGCGCCTGCCGGACAAAAGGCATTGTACAACAAGAGCTGTCACTGGGATTCAGCAGGGGCAGCGGATCCGGAGGGCTGCTGCGTTGTGTATCATTGAATGCAGAGCCCTCTTACAGGCTCCTGATGTAAATCACTCGCCTGTTTTTGTAGGCTGCTTTTGCCTGTGTGCTATTTAAGCAAGTCATAGCTGTCCCTGGGCACTTATGCACATGGTTTCCCTGACATTGGCAAGCAAAAGCTCTGCAACACAGTCTTAGGCAGTTGATTTTTCTTTCCTATTCTCTTGAAGTAGTCAGTTTGGTTAGTACATGGTAGACCAGGAAGCCAAATGTTTTACCTGCTTTGACGATGTAATAATTTGAGATGATTTGTTCTAAAATGTTGCCGTATTTTGGATGTTAAAATTAGCAAGGCTAAATGTTCCTACTTTGTGTAAAATTCAGTGGCTGAAAGGTAAGGCTGCATTTCCAGAGATGGTGATTGAAAAGCTACATTTATAGATGAAAATAATAAAGTGCTAATTATCACTAGCCCAGCATGTGGCTAGCATTGTAAATGAAAACAGTAAAATTCTGTTGTAATGGCATCTTAAATTTTGTACTTCTGCTATAACAGCAAGAATCAGCCTCTGTCTCTGCCTGGCCTCACCCCCCTGCTGAGCTGCCAACATCTTGAAAGACAAAATGGTTATTGTGCTTTACCTTTTGTCCTCTTCCTATCTCTGTTAAAGCTCAACCCTTAACTTTATTGCCTCTCTAAGGGCAGTGAATGAATCCATCCATCCAAGCCCCTCCTTTCCTTGCCCTACCATGGGCTGTTGCAGGGTGAGGGGTGAGTTGGCCGCAGCCCAAGTGTGTGCTGTGGGAACGGGTAGGGGCAGTGGCTCCTCTTCAGCCAGCTCAGTCCCTGAGGCCAGTGTGCCGCTCCCGTGTGACTGGTCTTCCCAGGGGAGGGATGGTTTCTACATTTCTGGTTGGGATTCAGGGTTGTTTAGAATGCAAGCACAGGCTGAAGTACTGGCATTTCCCTACCCTCACACTCCCCTGTCCCTCCATCAGAGAAGGCATTGCTGCATCTGCATTGCTCTAGGTTTAAAACTAAAAGCTATTTTTATCTCAAGTCCCTGGTCTGGTTTGCCATGTGGCTGTGGAAGTGTTTACCTCCAGTACCAGGAAGGGTGTGAGAATGAGTGGCCAAAATTGAGAGGCAGACAAGGCTTGTTTTCGTCTGGGGCTGCACTAATTTCAAATGCCTTCAAGTGTTTATTGAGCTATGGCCTCACTTGTGGAAGTGTAGGGTATTTTCTGTTGCGAAACATCTGTAATGGGATGAAAAGCTCAAACCAGTGTGTTACTGAGGCAAATGGCATAATGATGAATGGGGACTGTGTGCTTGTTGGCTTGTTGAGAAAATTCATTGCAACAGAGGAGCAGATTCTTCCTGAAGAACATGGTTCTGTGGATTTTGGTGGAAATAGCAGTGAGTTTGGAGGACACAAGTAAGGGTATTTGAACATACCTGAAAGAGCTCTTCAGAATTTGATGCTTCTGTGGTCTTAATTCCTCAGTGTTTCTTATGGGTGGAACTGTTTTGTTCCTTGTGTAAACTTTCTTGCCCACACTGAGAAAAGCAAAAAGTAGATGGTGTGTTTTAGTGGTGCACTGATAAAGGGCAGGGAAATGCAGAGCACAGGAGCTAAACAGAAGAGAAATTATAGTAGTGCATTGAATCAGAGAGTGTTTGGAGTTAAATGAATGCTTTTGTGGTGGTTCAAACCAGCTGGCAGCTAAAACAACCACACAGCCGTTTGCTCACACCCCCCAGCCCCTCCCAGTGGGATGAGGGAGAGACTTGGGACAAAAAAACCCCCAGGATTTACGAGTTAAGATAAAGGCAGTTTAATAGTGCAGAAAAGGAAGAGAAGAATAATAAAATATACCAAACAGGTAGTGTACAGCACAGCATATCACCACCCAAGGCCAATGCTCAGCTAGTTCCTGAGCTGCCCTGCCTCCTGGACAGCCCCCAGTTATATGCTGAGCATGATGTCATATAGTATGGAATATTTCTTTTAGCCAGTTTGGCTCAACTGTCCTGACTGGGCCTTCCCCCACCCCAGTTTCTTGTGCACCCCTCTGCCTTCTTGTTGGCAGGCCAATAATGAGAAGCTGCAAAGTCCTTGACTGCTTGGCAACAACTGAAACATCAGTGTGTTATCAACATTATTCTCATCCTAAATCCAAACCACAGCACTAGACCATCTGCCAGGTAGAAATTTAACTCTGTGCTTGCCAAAACCAGGACAGCTTTAAAAATCTCCTTTTGCTTCCATAGCTAATAGATTTGGTTCTATGGTTGCTTAGTTAAAACAGATTTAATTGCACCATGTGTAGTCACAGACTGACAGAAAATCCCAGCATACATATGTAAAATCTTATCAGGAAACCCACTGGTAAAATTGAGTGTTCAAAAGGCAGTGCCACGTGTTAAAAATGAGATCAGTGTTTTGATATGCATCAGTTACACCTTGTAGACTGTAATCTTAAGCTGTCTGTTGTCTTTAGTTTGTCATTCTCTCTTCTCCAAGTAAGGAATGGGAAAACATTTTCTCATCTTAAATATTAATTTTTAATGTGTTTTGGTGGTGAGAACAAGATTAGCAGTCACTAACAGCAGCCAATCTCGGGGTGAAAAGATCTGATTAATTGATTTAAGCAACTATAAAGAATAATTAATCTCTTTTGTGCTTATTAATAGACCACTTGGCGCCCAGTTTTGCATATGCAGTACCTTCTTCTTATATCGAATTTTACGTTTTCTTCTTCTCCACTGCATTTTGGTATGTTTGTGTTGGTTCAAGGTCTGTATTTTGTTGATACTTAGGTATGAGAAACTGATTTAAATCATCGGCGTGATTGCATCAGACATCAGCGTGCCATAGCCTGAGGCTCATATGTAATCTGTCAGGATAATTCACCTAGACGGCATTTGGAGGCGCCTGCGGAAGAGATGAATGGTTCTCCTGACGACAGCAATCTGCTTTCCTCTATCAGCTTTGCCCGTGTTTCTAACTCGCGTTTTGGTGAACAACTGAGCCTGTTCATGTTTGCTGTGAACGTGTCCCCAGGACACATGAAATTCCATACACACCTACAGACCTTCCAGCAAATGTGAGGTGTAGCGTGTACATACAAGTGAGCCGGTGCTTCCGCATAGAGCTTGATCTGTTCCGCAAGTGCGGTAGGTCTGTTGTGAGACACAGAGGGCTGAAAGCACACTGGAGACCATTCAGCTGTGTACTGACAACAGAAGTTGTCATCCCATTCAGGAATAATTGATTTAGGAATTGACATCTGTTTCTTCTCTATTCCACTCTCATGCACACACATTAACTGAAGCAAAAGATTGTGTGGCACTTAATGAGTGATTTGCAAATGAATGAAGTAGCTAATGCTCCTATACAACTGGCTGTAGTGCAAAGAATTGTACTTTATCTCTTTCTTGAAGAAATTGTGGAGTGTTGCACCCTGCTGTTTCGGTAAGGAATGTGTATCTCTGGGGTTGACAGGTGGTGAATTTATACAATTTTGGCAGAAATGATGAAGCACCACTTACGTAGAGAGGCTCACGAGCTACCCTTTTATAGTACCAATAAAACAAACTGAGTTTTCATTGTTCTTCAGGTTTCACTAGAAGCATGATTTTTAGAAATTTCCAGATAGCTCCCAAATGATGCTGTTGCCCTCAACAGTCTATATTGCAGGCTGGGCATGCAATGGTAATCTCTAAATTCTTCAGACATGAAGTATCTAGCACTTCTGTCACTTAGCTGGGCATAACACACAGCAAAATAACATTTATAATGTCCAGGCAGAATGAGATACTTGTAAAGATGGGCTTCATGGTAAAATGGTGGCATACATGTAGTTCAGAACAACTTTTTTTCCTTTCTGTTCCTTTCTAGTATGATTTGACAGCAGGTTCTTTAATGTGGATTGAGTAGAGGAGGATTTTTCTTTGCATGTTTTCAAGAAAGCATACAACAGGGGAGGTTTGATTTCCACTCGATTGTGTGAGAAAGATTAGAAAGTTTTTCTACTCAGCCACTGGAACAAGACCAATTGTTCTAAGCTACAAGGGGAAATTTGACATTTCTTAGTGATCTGTCTTTAAAAGAAAAGTATCAATGTTTTTCTTAAAACATATCATGTTTTATTTGTGTTTTATTGTGTAAGGTGTAAGGGTGTTTTTGGAGCCCTTCTCTCAGAAAGGTGTGCCTTGTTCATCATACAATGCAGTGCTGGTATTCTTTCATGCTTGAGACAGCTGATCAGAAAGCTAGTTAAGAGGATGGTTTAAATGAATGTTAGGCATGATCTTTTTTACTTTTAAATGTAGAAAATTGCAGTTTATGTACGTGCTGGGTCAAAGAAGAGACCCAAGCTCTCCAGTGTCTTTGTCTTCCAGCACCACAGGCTGTAGATGCACAAGAGCGAAGACATGTAATCATATGCATTATCGATACTATTCCTGGTTGCAAGAAACAGCATTTGTGTGGTTACTGCATTGCAATAATAAGCCCATTAAAGTGAGAAATAATGAACTACCAAGTATTTTTGGTACTTCTTTCTTGTATTGGGGGCCCCAGTACTGTGTCCAGATCTGGGGCCCGCAATACAAGAAAGATGTGGAACTGTTGGAGAGGGTTCAGAGGAGGGCCACGAAGATGATTAGAGGGCTGGAGCACCTCGCCTATGAAGAGAGGCTGAGGGAGCTGGGCTTGTTCAGTCTGGAGAAGAGAAGGCTGCGGGTGACCTCATTGCAGCCTTCCAGTACCTGAAGGGAGCTTATAAACAGGAGGGGAATCAACTTTTTAAAAGGGTAGACAATGGCAGGAGGAGGAATGGATTGAAGCTAAAGGAGGGAAGGTTTAGATTAGATATTAGGGGGAAGCTCTTTACAGGGAGAGTGGTGAGGTGCTGGAACAGGCTGCCCAGAGAGGTGGTGGATGCCCTGTCCCTGGAAGTGTTCAAGGCCAGGTTGGATGGGGCCCTGGGCAACCTTGTGTAGATCCAGGCCTGGAGTTTGCTGGCCCTGCCTGTGGCAGGGGGGTTGGAGCCATATGATCCTTGGGGGCTGTTCCAGCCCAGACCATTCTATGATTCTAGGCCAAGCGAGCATTTTTATTTTCCTTAAAATGCACTCAGAACATCTATGTATCTGCCCAGACAGGTGAAAGCTACTATGATTTCATGTTCCGAAGGTCACTGTATTGGTGTATCTGCATAACTTTCTTCAATCTGCAAATGAGTAAACAGTTATCACAGGACAGGAAAAGCAGGGACCTGGTGAGCTGCCTCATTGTTTTTATTTGGGACATAACCTAAAACCAACTGCAGCTTATGTTGAAAATGAATTTTATATGTCTGTAGCATAAAGAGTTTGGAAATACTAGCCACAGATATCACCATGGTTTGTTGTTGTTGAGATAGCAAGTTCCATGTTGGGTGAGTACTTCCCTGAAAAAAAACAGTTTGGTAGCAAAGGAGGTAGTATTTTTATTTTTTTGACTGTTAAGTATATTGTGACTAATAAGGTATCTGACATTTAAAAGTGTGCTAACTAATGAAACGAGGCCATGCAGGTTTTGAATGATAAATCTTTCACTTACTGTTAGGTTTATAACATGCCTTTGGAAAGAAAGAAGGATTAAAACGATACACAAAACGTATGGTTTAAGTTACCTGTTTGTAACACTGGACAACTGTCTCTCATGCATTGAAACAACAGTAAATTAGGAAATTAAGTTATTAGCTGTCACCCAAATGGAAATGTCATGGGAGGGAACAAAGTGATTTAAGGTAAATTGCTAAAATTGGATGAAGAAAAACATGGCTTGACAGCAGATTTACAAATGAACTTTTGATGTTACTGAAGCAGCTATTCCAGTCACCTTTCCCAAAGATGATGCATCATTTTCATCCAAGACTGCTAGCAAAGAAAAAAGTTGCGGTTTGCATCTTTTTGTCTTTTGGTGTATACTAGCAGTACTTTAGCTCTTAGAACATGCAGCTGTCTTTCAGTGTGCTCAGGTTATAAGGAGAATGGGGCTTTTTCACAGAATCACTAGGTTGGAAAAGACCTTTGAGATTGAGTCCAACCACACCTGTCCTCTACTAAACCTAAGCACCTCATCTACCTGTCCTTTAAATACACCCAGAGATGTATTTAAACCCCCTCCCTGGGCAGCCTGTTCCAATGCCCGAACTTTTTCCTCGTGTCTGATCTGACCCTGCCCTAGTGCAGCTTGAGGTCTTTCCCCCTTGTCCTATCTCCTGCCGCTTGGGCGAAGAGACCAACATCCACCTCTCTACAACCTCCCTTCAGGTAGTTGTAGGTGGTGATAAGGTCTCCCCTCAGCCTCCTCTTCTCCAGGCTAAACAGCCCCAGCTCCCTCAGCCGCTCCTCATAGGATTTGCCCTCCAGCCCCTTCACCAGCCTGGCTGCCCTTCTCTGGACTCGCTCCAGGGCCTTGATGTCTTTCTTGTGATGAGGAGCCCAGAACTGGACACAGTACTCGAGGTGTGGCCTCACCAATGCTGAGTACAGGGGCACAATCACTGCCCTGGACCTGCTGGCCACACTGTTTCTGACACAGGCCAAGATGTCCTTGGCTTCTCTGGCCACACTGCTGACCCATATTCAGTCTGCAGTCAACCAACACCTCCAGGTCCTTCTCTGCCAGGCAGCAATCCAGCCAGTCTCCCCCAAGCCTGTAGTGCTTTTGCAAACAGATTGAGCTGATTAGTTACAGGTTACTTTTCCCATGCCACTTCAGTGTATTGGACTTATTTTTCCATTGTCTTACATGAAATACATTTAAGAATTTTGAAATTTAGTTAAAATTTTTAAATACGTGTACAGTTTTTGGCCCTAGAGCTTAGGTTATCTTTTCATGTTTAGTAGAGGAACTACACTTATTAGTGTGTAATCTGAAACACTTTCAGACTTTTAGCTCTCAAAACAAAACATCTGGTAGTAAAAATGTTGATCATTGTGAGTTTCTGGAGTGTGAAATCTTGATGTAATATTAAATATCATAATCACTTGGTAGGAACTGTATGCACAGGCATGAATTTTGAAGGCTAAAATGGACCCACATATGATAAGTGTATTTGGAGTGATGTGGAACACGTTTTTATTAGCAACATAACTAATCTGTTGCTTACATTACTTTATTCAAGATCCTGAAAAGTCTTGAGTGGCTTTAGGATAACGTGTACAGATCTCTTTTAGAAGATCTCTGGACCTGCTAGCGTCAAATCCTGAAACTGATAATGCTGTTCCTGGCCTGTTCATTTCATGGGACTAAATTCAGTGAGTAGGGTTTTTAGCCTCCAGTGCTAACAAAAATAAACCAGAGATGTTATGGGGCTTATTTTGTGGGGCTTATGTAATTGCAGGTGTTAATTGTGATCAGAAATGCCTTGTTTCATCTTGATACACTGATTTATGAAGAGCCAGTGATAGTGGGTGTTACTTAAAGACCATTCTTATTATTTCTAAAACATCACCAAATTCTTATAGGTCTTGTACCAAGTGCTGTGGGGAAGTTCATATCCAGCTGTTGAGTAAATAGATTTTTCAGTTTGATGTTTATAATACGATTTTGAGAACACAAAATTTGTGCTATTTTTTCCACTTGTTAACAAGTCATTTTTAGTCTTGTTACTGCTTTTTAAAATTAATATTCAAATGTTAGGTAGAGGGCACGAGGTTTGAGTTATAATTTAATTTGGTGTAGCAATCCAGAAGAATTGAGCATGCTGTCTAAAGAGCTGGAAAAATTAATTACAGCATTACAGTACAAAACAACGCACTAGCAGTTTGATGGTGGTCAGACCTGTTGTTTTCAGTAGAGTACTCTGTCTGTTGTCTTTCCACTTCTGTTCTTGCTCATTGTGCTGGAAGTACAGTAAGAGCTGTAAAACTCAAATGCCTTTGTTGTGTTGGTTGGATTCTCCTTCTTTTTCAGAACTGTTTTTTTCTGTACCTAGGTGTTGAGGGAACATGAAATAGCAGGGGCACTTTCTGTACTGTCTGTGCAATTTTTTTTTAAGTCCTCATGGATGAATTTTTATCTTGTTGAGGAAGTTGTAGAAGCTCTCTGATCACCTGTGATGAGCAGCAGCAACATCAGTTGAATGGTATTTTCTCACAGTGGCTGTTTCATCTGTGTGTGTCTTGTGACATGGTTGGTCTGGTTAAAAACCCAACAGAGCTCATGCTGCTGCTAAAAACCAGGATGACCAAAACACCAGTGAGGCTTTGGAGATGAATGTGTGTATCTGATCAATTTTTCTTCTTTTTTAGGTGATGGATGTGGGCACACCGTTCTGGGCCCCGAAAGTGGAACTCTTGCTTCGATAAACTACCCGCAGACCTCTCCCAACAGCACAGTCTGTGAATGGGAAATTCGTGTGAAGCCTGGGCAGCGAGTTCAGCTCAAGTTTGGCGATTTTGATATTGATGACTCTGATTCCTGTCATTCCAGTTACTTAAGAGTTCACAATGGAATTGGCCCCACCAGGACAGAGATAGGTAGGACCTTTTATTATTGGTATTTGAAAGCTATTATCTTATATAGAACTTTGACAATACTGTCAGTATCCTTGTTTACCTGCTCTGAGGATAGAGTAACTGCTACGTGTGTCCCATTAGTTAAGTTCTTTATTGCTGTAGAAATCTGTTATAATTCAGTTGGATATTGGGCAGGGTAAGACCTTGCCTAAATATATATTACACAGCATGGTACAGTGTGGATTTTGAGTCTTATGAGAAGTGATGCAAAGTGTTTCTTACAGGAATCTCAAGGTAAGAAAAGGAATTTTAGAAGCTCTGTAATTAGAGTTGTGTTTTTCTTGAGCTTTATATGAAGGAAACCCTGCAAAACTTTGAGGACTGCTGTGTATACCTTACCACAGTAGAAAAACAGCCATTGGGGAACCAGTTTTAGTAAATGTACTGCTGATAATACTGCTGGAAAGCACAGCTAAGGATTCTCCTGTGTGCTACACAGGTCTTCAGTACAAGGATGGAGGAAAGGTGCAGCTGTAACTACGTGAAAATAAAAGTGGTAAATTGTTGCTCAGCAGATGAGCTCTTTGTTTGGAATGCCAGAGTATTCTTAATATAATTACTCTTGAGTAATTACTGTTATTAATGTATATGTAAATGTCTGCCCTTTGGACACAATTCCTATATCCTAAAAATGTGCTGAAAAATGATGGATAATAATGATAGCAGGTCGTCCTATGTTTTGTTTGTCCATACAACAGTTAGATGCTAAGTACCACACACATTCTGTAATAATATTTGATTCTTCAGAGGCTGAAAGGAAACTCCACTGTAATGTTGGTTGTTTTTTTCCTCAGATGTTTTCCAGTAGCTAGCAAAGTTCTTTTAAGCAGCAGAGAGGGAATTGCAAAGCTATGAGGATCTTCATTTGAAAACCAAAACACCCCCCCCCAAAGAAACAAGCAAACAAAAAATGCGATACCAAAAAAAGAGAAAAAGTAATAGTGTTTGTATCTTACCTGAAATGCATTTCTTTTTATACGGAATAGTTCTGATCTGAGCTGTTCATTTCAGTGTTATTAAAGGATTCTAGGCTTCAGTAGTTGTGTAGTTCAAATATTCCCCTTTTTCTGATAACACCATAGTTAATTTTTGCCCTCTTTAAAGAGGACAAATTGAATTTCATGATTGTAAGGCGGGTCTTTTTCAAATAGCAGTGTGACATCATCTATGTCAAGGTATATTTAGGGTTTTAAGCCCTTATTTCTTTGCAAAAACTCTAATTTGTCATTCGTCCTTCACAAAAATAAGTTACTTTGCAGATTAATTTTATTTTCTTTCCTAAAGCTTTAATCTGGAGAGAGAGAGAGAGAAAGAGACATTTACTTCACCAAGATTTGCTTTTGTACAACTCAAATGCTGATCCCACTAATTTGAGTCTTTATAAAAAGAGGCTAGTGGAGTGTTAGCTTTGTTAACCCTCTTTTCCAACTGTTACCTAGGTACGTGTGTGTGAAAATAAGTATGTGCTTGGGGCTGTTGAGCCAGACTTGATCTAAATTAGGAAACGCTGAAGTCCTTAAATGGCAAGGAACGTCCAGTTCTGATAAGTCCATTATTCACTTTTACAAGTGACTTAATGGGTTGGAGTAAATTTTCTACTTCATTTGTTTCCCTTGACTTTGGTCTGTTCCCAGCTGGTGAAGTAGCACAGTATGTTGAGCAAACGTGTGTGTTGTTCTGCTCTTAATAAATTAAATCACAGAAAAACCAGTGATATTAACAGTGGCAGGTACAGACGGTGCAGATTCTTGAAGCAACAAACACTGGAGAGATTAAATCAGTGACATAAATTAGTTTAGAAGAAATCTTGATTTTTTTTTTTTTTTTCCTAAATTTTTGCATACAAGAATACTGATAAGGTCCAACATTAAAATATTTGCATTGCAGAAAATCTGAAATTCAGTGATACCTACTTTAACCCAAAGGGGCTTTGAAATTTGCTGATTAGATGAAAAGATGAGTTGCTAGTGGGTTAGTTCATTGATAAACAGAGGAGGTTTCTAATGAAGCTTATAAGGGCTAGTTCTCATTCCAAGCCTTTTGGATATTTATCAATAAATCAAAAGAAGGTTTAAATCCTTGGTGTCAAGCTTGTCTCTGGTTTACATAAGAGCTAGAGGTGTTCTGTATTAGATTTCATCACCATCCAGTCGCTGCGTGTCCACAGTCAGATGTACTTAGTGAATACATACGGTGCAGGCACACATCTATAGAGGCAGAGAATGTAAGCTGCTGTGGGACTTCCCTCTCCTGCTGTATGACCAGCATGAGACTCTCGCAGGGTAGGTCAGACTGGCCTCCGGACACCATGTATCCTCCTCTTCGGACAGATACACAGGGCAAGGCATTTAAATCAACCTTGGATAAACTTACCCAGTGCTGTGTGCACATGGATGTACAGCCTTTGACAAACTGCAGACTGATGCACCTTATGATTCATGGCAAGACATACTTTTGAGACTATAAATCACTTCTCTAGCTTTTCCCTGGCCTCCTGCCAGATTTCTGGCAATTTTGTTAAGAAGTAGGCACTAGGAATGGACAAAACCCAACTGCTGTGATGCACAGTGGTATGTGCAGAAGATGTAGTATTAGTGTTTTTTCTGTACTTATGCATTGAAGGACCCCGAGCGCTTTTGTACTCATCAATCATGTAACAAGATCCAGTGGCTGAAAACAGAACTTTAAAAAAAAAAAAGGTAATAAGGTAATTGGAAAAATTATGCAGGTCATCATAATGAATGCAATTAATCATTGAAATGTGACTTAGAGCAAAACACAGGGTCAGTTTGGAGCCTTGTTAAGAGTCATAGAATATACTGAGTTGGAAAGGACCCATAAAGGAACTTGTTTCTTTGCAACTCTTGCTGATAGGCAAGTGAAATGAAGTAATATTTATATAACAATAACAACTATTTTATATGCTGTTATATACTTAGATAAACACAGATTATATTGATGTAATGTTATAAATTTCATTAAAATTTTGTAAAATCTGTTTTCTGTTTTTTCATTAGAAAATACCCTTGCTATGTTCCAAAAATACCTGAACAAGCAGCATTTAGAAAGCTCTGAATAATGGGAATTTAGGGGGTTGGTTTTTGTGACAACATAGTTACTATCAAGAAACATATAAATGATTGGTAAACTGAAGCATATGCAGTGTCATCTGCTGCTGGTGATTATCCACTTTGATTATCTATCCTACAGAAGCTTAAATTGGGTTATAGGTGGTTTGAAACATTAAGTGATCAAGGGAGCCTATAGAACAAAAGACTGTCAGTATTTTATTAAAGTTTCTAGTTAGTAGAACTGAAGAACTCCATATTGACTTGGGTCTGTTTTAACAGCCATTCCTGTAGTTAATGTCATTTGATAGTAATTCTGGGGCTTCATGGGGCAAATACTCCTGGACTCTGCAGATACTGACATCTCAGTTTAAAATGTACTATTTTGGGGCGTTTTGGATGGCAGGAATATCCAGATGCAGAACCTCTCTTAGGTTTTATAGGTGCAGTAGAACAGAAAGTGGCAGTTTGCACTAATGTTCCTCACATAGGCATGTATGTTAATGCTGCAGTGCAGTGGGTCAGGCCTACTGTGGTCCAAAATTAGGAAAAGTAGTTGACAGAAATCATTAAATAGTTGATAATGAATAAGTGCCCTAAAAGTCAAGGGAAGAGAAGGGCTTTTTTTCTCATTTGCTTCGGTAGATGATGCTTCTCTAAGCTGAAGGAGATTTCAGTTAGACATAAGGAGGAAATTCTTCCCTGTGAGGGCAGTGAGGCCCTGGCACAGGCCGCCCAGAGAAGCTGTGGCTGCCCCCTCCCTGGCAGTGCTCAAGGCCAGGTTGGGTGGGGCTTTGGGCAGCCTGGGCCAGTGGAGGGTGCCCCTGCCATGGCAGGGGGTTGGGACTAGGTGATCCTTGAGGTCTGTTCCAACCCAAGCCAGTCTGTGACTCTTGTTAGCGTAACTTGATCCTTTTCCTTAACAGGTTTCTCATGGTCTTTGAAGAGCTGACAGTGAGGCTTATGCATGGTCGTAAGATGAAGGTCATGTTTGTTTGGAAGTGTTAAGGGGCATGAGTGACTCTCTCACCTGGTGACAGTGGCAGAACAAATGTGGTACCCAAGCTCTGCCATTTGCTTTAAATGGACACTGACCATTTGAATATACAGCAGAAGTAACACGAGTTTACACTGCAAATGAAAAAGATGTGCATTACATACATTGGGTTTGGTCCATGTCTGTTCTCCCCCTTCTCTCCACAGGAAAATACTGTGGGTTTGGCTTTCAAATGGATGGTTTAATTACTTCAAAAAGTAATGAAGTCACAGTACAGTTCATGAGTGGAACACACACTTCTGGACGTGGATTTCTTGCAGCTTATTCAACCACTGACAAATCAGGTATTTATCATGATTTGGTAATTTTTTGTGTGCTGGTAAAATTAGAGCTGTCTAGTAAAAACACACAACTAATTTGTTTATTCCTGCCTTCTCACAAATTCACTTCTGAAAATGAAGACTTTTAATACAATCTTCCTGATACTTCTGTGTGTGAAATTAGGCTACTTGGTTACTATTTAAGTTACTGTAGTTTTAAAGAAGTGGTATCAATGCTTACCCTGGATAGCAGAACACAAATCACAGTTATCTGTTACAGTTAAAGAGCTGCTTCAGATAAAGGATGGAATGCATTTTTTTCAGATAGTAATCGAGATGGCAGATAACTAAATTTACTTCTTATCTAATGGTATGCTTTTTTACAGACCAACCTTTTGGAAAATTGTATTTCAGGAACAGTTTCCCATATTCCCTCAACTCTTTAATTATATAATCTGCTGACTACGTCTTTAGTCTTTGTTTTTATCTTTTTATCTTTGTTTTTTCCATATATTTGGTTATTCTTTCACCCATTCTAACAGTGACATACATGGTCCACAAGGAAATGAAGGATTCCCAGCAACCACTCCACAAGACAAAAGGCTTGAGATAACCTCTTTCTAGTAGTAATTCTAAAAGAGGAGGTAAAGAGGTTTTGGTTTTAATTTTAGTTTTATGGCCTGATGCTTTTGTCCCTGTATTTTGGACTATATGTGCTGATACACAGCAGACAAAAACCTGAAATTTGAGCTATCACTTAAGGATGCCAGGAGCATGGCACGCTCATGTTTGTCCCCTGTGCTGCCTGGTTCCAGAACTATAGGACTGTGAAATGCTGAAAACCCAGACCTGTTTAGGTAGCTTATTAAATCAGTCTTATGGGAAGAGTATATGTTTGTGTCTCTGAATTATGTCAAGCTGTCTGAAGGATAGCTATAAATTAGTGTTTGTAGTGTTTCTCCTCTTCTCTGTGTCACGTTCTCAGTGGATTTCCAAGTTACTCAGACAAATTATCAAGGTTCTGCTGTAATACAGAATCTGTTGCAAGGCACTTTAGTAGGAACATGGGTTTTTTTCATTCTGCACCTTTCGGTTAAACCACAGATGCTCAGATATCTGGTTTTGTGCGCTCTAGAAAGCATACTCAAACTTGTCTTTATCATCCTCTTGACCTAACATTTTTTCTTTCCAGACCTGATTACCTGTTTAGACAATGCAAGTCACTTTTCCGAACCAGAATTCAAGTAAGATTGATTTTATGTGTTTCCCCTCTATCACTTTAATGAAGTGATTTCGGTGTTTCTGCTGTAATCTCATACTTACACCTGATGCGGCTTGAAAATGGGCTGTCCAGAGAACTTAAGAAACAAAGGAATTAGGCTTAGAGCTGAATAATTTTGATATTTGCATTCCACCTTCTCTGTCTCTCCTTCTCTCTCCCATTTTTGTTATTTACATGCAGTATACAGTAGAACCTCGTTAATTTGCACTAACATTTAGGAGCTAATATTTTATTCCAGTAGAAAGAATACTTGCTTTTGTAAACACATAGTACAGCAAGGTTAGACGTTAAATACTGACATTCAGATTAGAATTATTGGAGCAGCACTAAACTATTAAATAGACTAAAAATGACCAACCCATTTCACAGTTTGGTGTGAATTAATGAGGTTCTGTCTGGATAGAAGATGCTGCTCCTTCTGATGGAGGAAACGTATATAACTTCCCTTTTTATGTCTTCCCTGTTTCCACCTACAGCAAAGGACAGGGTTTAAAGTTGTAGACTGCTGTGAAGTATGTGAACTTAACTTTTGGGAGAACTTAACCCATGGTGCCATGAAACATTTCAAAGTGCAACCTTTGCATTTCTCTTTCATTTTCCCAAGTTCCGGAGTAGGGCTGTAATTGTAGGTTCTGACCTTCCTCAGCATGTGCCAGTGTCTCCACATACCACTGTTTTCACGGTACCTGCAATGTTGCTTCAACTGCAGCAGAACTGTTAATAGTTTGCCCCAGCTCGCTGTTAAACCTTGAGCTCTGTGTGTGGGGTATGAAATGGCACTAGAATGTGAACACGGGGTTGCGTCCGAGGTGCAGACGTCTTGCCCCTTGCTTTCCTTCAGCTAGTGCTGTTAACTGAGTGTGGCCATTATTTTTATCATCAAAGCATTGCCAGGAGCTATTATAAAAATAACATTACTTCTCAGCTGTATTATTTAAAGATAATAAAAGAAATAGATACGCAGGTCTCTATTATATAAAATAAAATTCATTACTATTGGTACTTATGATGACTTTCAGTTTACAGAAGCCATGCAGTATTTACATTATGAAGTGCTGGGTTTATTAATTTATTGCATTCAGGCTGGAACTGAGGTTTCTGCTGAGGCTTTTTAAAAAAACTTTTCCAAATGTCTCTGCTGTGTACTTCTCTTCCCAAGTATGTTTTGTCTGGTTTGATACGTCTTCAATTAGGATATATTAGTATGTAGTGATATGTGAATGATAAAGGCATACTACTACAAATAAATAAAAAGCAGCTATTTTGTAACATGGTAGTTGCATGCATATCTTGACTTGGTGTTTTGTTCTCTTCCAGTAAATATTGTCCAGCTGGGTGTGTGATTCCTTACGCCGATGTTTCAGGCACTATTCCCCATGGATACAGAGACGTAAGTAGAAATGCCACGGGCTGGCCTGAGTCTTGGTAGAATGTGTCAGGGGGGTTGGACCCAGTGATCTCTTGAGGTCCCTTCCAACCAACCCCTACAGTTCTGTGATTCTGAGCGCGATGCGTGCGCTGTCCACTGGCAGTCAGTTGTAGTTGGTGATTGTTCTCCTGCCTGGTGGGGAGTTGGTACCTCCTGAAGTGAGTAGCACAGCACCGTTTTTTTGCACAGCTGCTAAATGGCTGGTGCTTCAGGATGTTCCTTCTCCAAGAAGTGAAATAGTGTAGTGGAACTCAAGCGTTTTTGTACGGCCTGCTGAGAAGGGTGGCTGAATGAATGCTGTTTTATATTTCCTGTTTGGTTTTTGTTGTCTCTCTGGGGTTGGGAAATTCAGATTTATAAAGAGAGAACCAGTTCTTTTAATGAAGTCCTCTTGGTTTTGGCACTGCAGTGCATCTCTTAGCAGAGGCTCTCAGTGGTTATCTTAATTTTTTATTACAACATGAGGGATGAAATGCTATTTATGCTCAGCAGTTATAAAACCATTTGCAAAACGGAGGTAATATTTAACTTTAATAGTTCAGTAAACTGGAAATTAAAATCTTTAATAATGTGCAGTTTACTTAAGACACTACAAACCCCCATACACTTTCAGATGTAAGCTTTTGTAACTGAATCAGCATGCCTGCCCTAGGACTGGAGGGTGTTTGCTTTGTTTATTTTTAAGTCATTATCATTTTGATAACAATCTAGTAAAGAATTACATTAAATCTTTTTGTTTATCTTAAAATAATCATTTAATAGGCCATTAGCTCTAACACAAAAGAAAGACATTTTTAAAACATTAATGAGCACAGATTTGAATATTAAATATGAACCTAAGTGTACCTCCCTGATTTTCTTCTCTCAGATACGTGTAAATCCTAGGCAACCTGCTCAAAGAATTACCCATATCTAAAAATGTCACCACAGTGTAACTGTGGTAAGCGTTCTGGTCTGCAGTGAGTCGTCACTTGAATGGCTGTAAGCTAATTTTTGTAGGTAGTAACAAGATGAAGTTGATTTTCTGCCTAACATGTTTGCAGCCTATCTGAGCAGTTCTGCTTGTTGGGAGGTTTTCTGCCAAAACTTTGGGGAAATAAATGCCCTGTGACTTTCTTCTTGTATACTTTATAGCTCTGAATGAAAGGCAGAGAATTTCCCAGAAGCCAGATTGTGTGGCAAGAAATCAAATTGTCGAGCACTTCAGACAAAGTTTCAGGTAGAGGTTTCTCACAGATCTCTTGCAAATGCTCAACAGCTGCTTGCTGCTTTAAAAAAATACCCTAAGGTGTGAGTGAGCCTTTTGCATGTGACCCTAATGCCACAGTCCTTGAGGACTTGGGAGTGCTCATGGCTGACATCTTCTGGTGATCAGGGGAGGAGAGAGAGGCATGGGTTGCAGAGTCCTCTCTTCCTTTCACTTACTCGAGCAGTGTGCAGGAGAGAGACGTAATTACATTAACTTAGCTTTTGTTCGTTTGGGAGGTGGGTGATAGGGTTGAGTTTTCATGTTTGAATATACTGAGGAGAATCGTGTTTGGAGAAGTCGTGGTGAGCAGGTGTTTTTGCCAGCGAGCTTGAGATACAGGGGTGTCCTGGCCTGCTGCGCCAGGCAAGTATTTGTAAAGAAGATGCAGTGAAGACAGTTGTTCTGTTTTGGAAATAATATGAGAAAGAAAATAATCCACAAAGTGTTCTTTCCCTGGAAAGGACCTGCTGATTCCTTAAAGAATTGTGATGAGGCTCTATAGCACCAGGGGGACTAGCTGGCAGAGCAGTGCAGCCAATGTGGTTGGTAGCAGCAGCAGCAATGGACTTTGCTTGGGGGAGCAACTGTTGATTAATGCAGATTTTTATTTACCATCATCTGTTGTTTATCGACTTGGGCACAGCCACGCTGGGATACCACACCAGTAGTAACAAGCTAAAGATGGTTTCTGGAAGCTGTGTGTGTTCGGTTTCTGTCCTTCACAGACAGCTCTGGCCCCCTCAGTGGCCTAAAATTCAGGTTAATGCCAGTCTCGTTGGATGTGAGCAAGGGGCTGCAGAATTGCAAAGTGTCTGTGCTTACCCGCTGTGCTGCATGTTGCAGGAACGCCTGTGAGTAGCTCTGTCTAGGTCTGGTACTCCGTGAGTAGCCAGTAATCCTTCAGAACCTTGGTGCACGTGGTGGGTGGGTGCAACACCACTGCTGCCAAGCTTTGTTTGGAACTGGACTGTCTCTCTGCTCCTGAGCACCGGGATGTTTCCTGGTCAAGCTCCTTTGGCCAGGGAGGGTTTGCAGCTCTGCCGGAGAAGATCTCCTGGGCTGGTTTTGGTCCAGGAGACAGAGGCATCTTGTGCTGCTTGCTCTGTGCTACTCCTGAAGGACTTGGTGTAGTGAGTCAGTCGTGCTCTCTGTGGCACAGCCAGCCTGCAAGCCAGGGAAATGGAAGTGTCACCATGAGATTCAGTGGTGCATCTGAGCTAACTGTCGTCCAGGGAGAGAGAAGGAAAGAACAGGATGTCCTGCAAAAACTTTTTGCATAACTGGTCTCCATTGACCTGTACACTCTGGGTAATCTGCTTCTTGAGAACAAGCTGTATTCATGGATTACTCTGGGCTCCTGTGGGTCAGTGCTGCATGGCTAAACCACGTTTAACCATGAGTTTAAATGAAACATACCACCTGCTGGCTAACAGCTAGAAAATGAGTGGTGCATCACTCCTTAATCGTGAGGAAATGAATAACCACCCTTTCAATAGCTTTCTGTTCTGAGGTTTCCTGTGCAGTTATGTATTCAACTTCTCTTGTCTAATGCACCAGATTTATTGTAGGCTGAAAATCTGGCTGTTTTTTTCAGACTGATGCACCTTGCTGCTAGTCAGAGCTTGTTTAATTACAGGAGTTACATTCCAGATACATCTGGGCAAGGATGCAGGGAAATGCAGGACCTTATTTTTGTGTTTTTATAAATTCCATAATAAATTGAAGATGAATAGTTTCTAGCTAACAGAAATAACAGTTAACTTAAGAACAGTATCTTAATGTAATAATAAGAAAGTATAACTGGATAATGTAGCATTTACTATATATGCTCTGGTATTTGATTTATTTACAACGTAGTAATAAGTTCTTCTTTTCCCTCCCCTCTTCAAGTCATCATCACTTTGTATGGCTGGTGTTCATGCAGGCGTTGTGTCAAATACTCTGGGTGGCCAAATTAATGTTGTAATCAGCAAGGGCATTCCATACTACGAGGGCTCCCTGGCTAACAATGTCACCTCGAAAGTGTAAGCATACTTCCTAAGTTCTCCTTATCTTTAGCACTTCAGATATTGGTAGTGTCTCATTCTGGGGTTAATTTCAGCTAGTGGAGCTACGTGTTCCGTGGACAGGTACTCACAATGCTATTTTGATGCAGGGTGATTGTTTTACCAGATATTTCTAACCTGTAGTACATAAAGCTTAATTTTCCAAATTCTGGAAGGAGGTTTTATCTTCCAAAACACATGGCATGACCATAAATTCCTAATGGTCTGTGGAAAAAGAATAATTTAACTGCAACTTCATAGTTGTAGGGAAAAAAAACCCAAACAAACTTGTAGTTTTATCTCAGAAGTCCTGGGAATTAAAGCAGTCAGAGGAGATCAAGTCTTATTATTATTTTTAGCTCCATTTGAAAGGGAAGCATTTTAGTCCAGTCTTGTGTTTTGCTGGGCAGATGCCTGTTGGAAAGCCTTGAACTCAGACTGGAGCTCTGGGGTAGATTTCTGTTGAAAAGGTGTTTGTACTGACCGCGCTCCACCTCAGTGACGGGAAGTGTTACTTTAGTCACCAGGCAGTTGCTTGGGTGCAGAGGTTTCAGTGGCAAGCAGTCAGACAGGCAAAAGAAATCGAAGACAGTTTGTTTCAGTTTTCCTCACTGACTTCCACAAAACAATGTCTTTTGTTCTCTGCAGGGGACCGCTGTCTCCAAGTCTCTTCACATTTAAGACGAGCGGTAAGCATTGTCATATGTAGTACCTGTTGATCCTTTCATACCAATTTTGTGAGTAGAAATAAGTGTGCAGGGGTTTTTTTCTTAATTTTTCTTCTACTTAGTGAGACTTTTTGCTGCATTCTTTAGCAATGTAGAATTCTGAATAATTGTTTTGCCATCTCATTTTGAAGGTGACTCATCAGTGTGTTCGTACAGTGACGTAAAATGTAAGCCTTGTGTATGTGCAGAAAGAGATTCTTCCAGGTTGTGTTCCTCTGTTACAGTCTGGTTTAAAGTGACTTGACTCCCGTACTTCAAACACGCTGCCAAAGCAGAGTTGGGTGCTTAGGAGTTGCTCTTTATCTGTAACCACTGTGCGTTCTAGGTTTTCCGCAGGTTTACTCCTCACGCTTTCCTTCCTGCCTGCTAAGAAAGGCAGCAGAAATCCCCATGACTTTCTCCCCCACCCCCTCCTCGGGTTTACTTTTTTCCTCCCATATTCTTGCAAGGGAATGTGGTGTCATAAATTACTGGTCTCTGTGGCTCTGGAAGGGTGTCTCTTGGGCCTTGCTCCGTGTGTAAGTTGTGTCCTTTCATGGCTGCCTTGTTTTGCTTCCTAAATACATACCAGGTTGCTGATTGGTGTAACAAGTGTTGCTCCTTTTTAAAGCTTCACTGCTTTGCATGTTTTTACTTTCTATCAGTTAATGATTTTTCAAATAAATCAGCTGTATTTTTCTAAATGGAAGCTGCTTTTTCTGTAGGGCACTTTAAGTGCCTTCTTTGAATGGATATTGGAAGTATTTGAAGGCAGTGACCTTTCTTAGTCTCTTTAATGACAATACTAAAAACCCTCTAACAAAACCATTACATCTGCTTTCTGTAAGGATAGAGTTAAAAACAGCAAAAAAGAGGAGGGTGAATCATATTCCTCACAAGAGGACAAATACTTGTCCTTACATATAAATAAAAGTGATGCTGAATGGGCATATAAAGGCAGAAATCTGTTGGTGATGGGCAGGAGTGTTTGGAGATGGAAATGTATGCAAGCAAGCAAAGATCAGAAAATATAATCCACGTAATATTCAAGAGCTGGAAGAAACTGCATGTCTAGTGACTTCATACATAGGCAATATTAAACAAGGTGATTAAGGCAGGGTTTGTTCATGTCTTTTTGCCTTTCAAAATGTGATCTGATAGTATATATGAAAGTAGTTTAACAGCCTGGAAATAGGAAGAAGTAGGACAAGAGGCTGATCTGGATTATCTGGATATCAGTGACACATTTGAGAAATTACTGAATAAGGCTAGAAAATACATGGGGTTCTAGATTGAAATGTAGTTGGGTGGCCTTGGAGTTAGCTGAAGGAAAAAGAGGACTCTAGTATGCTTAAATGAGTTTTGTCAGGCTGTGGTAAAGTTATTAATGGGATTCTTCTGTAACATCTGGTTTTTGGTACAAAACAGAGGAGCGTGTTATTAATGCTAGAGTGCTGTCAGTGCAAAGGAAGATGAAACTACTTGTACAAGAAGACCTGGCTGGCTTTGAGACTTGAGTAACAGAAAGTGAGTGACAAATTGCAAACCAAGAAGTTTAGGGTCAGGTACGTAGAGCCTGAGGTGTTTCTGCTTCAGACTGGCCACATTGGTCGGAAATGACAGATGAGAGAAAGGATTCGGTGCCTGAAGGGCTAGTGCAGTCCTGTGCTGTAGGGGGTGGAGTGTGTCCAGTGGAGACAAGGATCTGTTCGTGCCATCGCACAGGACACTGGTAGTGCCTTGTCTGGGATCCAGTCACACGTTGAGGGATGAACGCCCGACCTTGGTGCAGAGGGGGGCTGCAGGGGCGCCTGGAGGGAGAGGGGGAGCTCACAGCAGAAGGGAATCCAGGCTGGGTTGTTCAGGCTGGTTGGCTGAAAGCAAAGATTGCTCTCTTCTGATACACCTGGGGAATACGTGTGTGAGAGGGGAGAACTGCTGGCACTACAGAATAAGATTTTAGCAAAGAGCAAATGGATATCAGCTAGCCACAAGGGAATTTAGTCCAGAATTTAGGAGATTTTTTTTAGCCATCAGCAGAATGCACCATGGGAAGAAACAGTTAGTAAGAATGGTGACCAAAAAATACAACTGATTTTGAGGATGTATTTGAGCTCAAGGCCAGGATTATGACGTGGCTTCCTAGGTGCTTTGGTGTATTTTTGAATTAGCAGTGTGATACTGAGGAGGGTTTAAAAACCAAGAAGTTAAACAGACATAAAAAAGGAACGGACGCTCAAGTAGTCTGTTTCCCATGCCTGCAGCAACCATACATACTCTGAAACTCTGACAGCTCCCCCAAAGCTTGTCATCGAGTGCTCCGCGTGGGTGGTGATCGAGACAGTATCCACATTACCCTTGAGCAGGCATAAATCATGGAATACTCAGGACTACAAGTTTGTTTCCAGCATCACTGTTAGAAAGCAGAGGACTGTGTTTTGTTGGTAATGAATGGAATAAATGTAGAAGGCAGTCTCATATTTGCATGTAAAGTCTTAAACTCCAAGCAGGTACAATCATTGTGTAACTTCAGTTTTAATTTTGAGTCCTCACCTGTTCTGTTGCTCAGGTTGCTATGGGACACTAGGGATGGAATCCGGGGTAATTCCTGATTCCCAGATCACGGCATCATCTATTCTTGAATGGTCTGACCAAACAGGACATGTGAACATCTGGAAACCTGAAAACGCCAGACTGAAAAGGGCTGGTCCTCCTTGGGCTGCTTTTATCAGTGATGAACATCAGTGGTTGCAAATTGATTTGAATAAAGAAAAGAGAATAACAGGTAAGGAAATCTGATGTGGCTTTTTTTTTTTTCCCAAAAGTTTGGTTACTGACATCCTTCTTTCCCAGTGCTTGGTCTCAGATAATGTCCTGGTGACATTTGATTACTGTTACAGTGAAGCTGGTTCCGTGTCCTCGCCAATACACTGAGGAGCCTGTAGTTGACGTGGAGTTTCATAGTAGAAAACTCTTCCATCAGAATTTGTTGAGGTGCTTCCTGTGGATTTGTTGGATCCTTTATGCTTCCCTTTTCCTGCTAATTGTCTCCTCGGAGGTGTAAATCCATAGGCAGCCAGCTCAGCCCCCAGGTGCTTCTGTCTTAATGTTTCTAGGTTTTCCCTGTTGCCCATCATGCCTTAGCGAATCCTGCAGTGGAGACAGGAGCAGTTGCAATGTGAGATAAGCAGCAGAGAGAGTAAACCCGCTGGCAGCCTTCCCTTCACCTCCGGGCCTGAAGTGGAACTTGGGCAGAATGCTGGGGAAGGCAGCCCCTCTGCTGTCTGTCGCGCTTTCCTTCAGGAGAAGGATCGAACAGTGCAGACTGATGCCGCCAGTGGCTGGGCTGGGCTCTGGTCCTTCACTGGCACTGTGATGGACTGTCCCTTGTGGTTTTAGTATCTGTGTTTATTTGGAGAAGACAGGTGGAGATGCTTTTGCTTTTGAGCTTGCTCGCTCCTGGTTACCTGTTGCTGTTGATCATGTGGCCCATGCCAGGTAGCAAACTGCTGAGGCATTTGCATTTGGGGGTTAACCTCGCGAGTAGCAGTAGTGAAGCTATTATATCTTCTGTGCTGGCTCTAGTGTGTTTAGTTTTAATTGTTCAGAGGTGATTCACTGTTGTTAATGGGCAAGTTTGCAATCTGACTTAAAAAATAAAGTGGCTTTAGGTAGGGCACTCACAGAGGTCTGGGCTTTAAGACTATTGTGAAACATCCTCCTGTGATCACTTGGGTTGTAAACTCAGCTGCAGGCCCTGCTATCAGCAGCTTGGCTTCCTGTCATTAAGCAGCTCGGGTTTACCAGCAGCCTTTGTTATTACCTCCCTGGGGACTCTTTGGGTTTTACAGAACCCCCCTGATTCCTGTGCTAATAAGCTGTTACAGAGCAGCTTTGCCACCAGTCCCTCTGCGATGCTGAAGTGTGAGCTTTAGGAGGGGAGAGTTCTTTCAGGGGTGCTTTTAAGCTGGCAGGAAAAAAGCAGGGATGAGCCCTGCTGTTGAGTGGGCCATGTTCAAATGGCCAGGCCGTTTCCATCAAGAAATGAAGGAGGAGCCCTTTGCAAGGTTATATCATGAGATAATTAAAATACAAAAGGAAGTAAAATTATTATGAAGTGACAGTCGCTGCAGAAGTCTCAGACCCTGGCACCTCAGATAAACATTTTGCAATGTAACTGGACCAGTGGAGATTCCAACTACGGATCTCTGGATTCAAAAACTGATTATTAATTTTTAAAAACTGGTACCATTTTTTTTGTCTAACTGGGCAAACTTCATTTTCACAGGTATCATAACTACTGGATCAACCTTAGCAGAGTACTACTATTACGTCTCAGCTTACAGAATTTTATACAGTGATGATGCGCGGAAGTGGACAGCGTACAGAGAGCCCGGCATGGATAGAGATAAGGTAAAGTACCAGGCGCTTCCTAGGTATGTTCTGTGGGGATTTCACACCTGTAAATGGGACTGGTTTTGGTACGGTGAGGAAACAGTAAGTAACTTTCCTTTTCACTGAATCATATACAGCATCTGTGCAGAAGAAAATAGGAAAACTTGCAAATACGTAAGGATTTAAACAGTTCTGAAATTCAGAGATGATTTTTACTACTACTCGGGGTTGAGAAGATTCTGTACAAAAAACTTGCCAGCGGTGGGCTGCCTGATACTACATCCCTTTCAGGATAGTCAGATTTACTTCAAAATTAAGGTTTACTTCCATATCCCCTTGTGGTTACAGAATGGAGTTTCCCATCTTTCATAATGTTACTTTTTGACCAAATGCTGGTGAGTTTCTTTTTTGTGTAACAGAAGAACCCTCGAAAGGGGAGTTTCCTTGAAAAAGGGAATGTTCAGGTATGTTTAGATTGCAAATCCTTTTCCACACAGAGAAATTAACTACTGTTAGCTGCAGGATAATTTTACTTTCCCTGTGTGTACAGTTTTATAGGATTTAATAGCAAAAATGAGAAGATGAACGTCCTATGTGGTCCTTCCAGTGGTATGGATTAGATTTTCTTAGACAAATGAGAGGATTCTTAGTAACCTGACTAGAACTGGAGTTTCCTTCTTTTTCTTAAAATTCTTGGATGCAGTCTGCCTGACTTCAGTGAGCCTCTGGTATTACATACATGTAATAGTAACTAGTAATCTACTCTAACGTTTTAGAAATGGGATTTAAGAATGGTAACCAAGCTGTACTTGGTTTTCTTGTATTTACTGTGGGTTAAGAATGTTTCAAGGTGTAGGATGGTGGGTATCCTGTTTGTTAAGAGGTGTTTGAACACGGAACATAATCACAGTAGGAAACTTTCCTGAAAGGAGGAGACTTTATTGTTGTAGCTCGTCCAGCTCCTCGAACCTGCAGGTGAACTAACAGACAGCTAGCGTGAAGTATTCAGGGGCAAAAAAGAAGTGATCAAGTCCAGCATGTTTTGGTAGGTTTTGAGTGCCCTCTCCTGGCCATAACATGGAAGCTGGCAAGCCGCCTAGATTCGGGCTTCACGTGTGCTTTATTTTCTTAGAAAACCTTTGCAGCTGTTGCCCTTTAATTTGAGCGTTTCGTTTTTCTTGCAAGCTCATGAAATGCAACAAATCGTGGAGCTTGACACTGCTGGCAGCAGGTCGGTCTTTGTGCTCTCTGTGTCGCTGCACGAAGGACGTACCTGGCCGGGAAGTGCCCGCTGCAGTTACCTGACAGAAAAAAGGGCTCAGTGTGGTGACCACTTATGCTTCAAGACAGCAGATTATTCTTCTGTTTGCCTTCACCCCACTGTGTGCAGCCCTGCTTTCGGATGCTCCCGTTGAGCCTGACGTGACTGCACAGCAGCCCTACCAGAAGGTGCTGTTTCCCCTTTTTTTGAAAGATGTTTGAAATTCCCAACGTTGTTCAGGGGACTGGAAGCTTTTCCAAGGCTCTCCTGTAATCCTCCTTGTGAATAACCCGTAGAGGTCTGTCAGTACTCAAGGAAAGCTTTTCTTAGCTTTTTCATCTATTTAAAAAAAACCCAAAATTTTTGGATTTGGGAGAAAGGACAAATCAGAGTAGCAGTGTTGGAAAAGTTTTGTTTGACAGCACAGAGGCAAGTGGAGAGAGTTGGGTAATAAATGGGATACGATTTCTCATCAAAAGACCTGCACTGTATTGAGCTCAGAAACAAATTTTTTGTGTGCAAAAAATTAAACTAACAAAATATACTGAGCTGCAGCTACAGTTACTGTCCTGACACTTGGCATCAAAAGCTTGCCTGATAAAAGCCTGGAGTAAGGAACTACTTAGAACATTAACAATCCTTGCCCCCACGTTTAACCTGTCCTCATTAATTGCTAGTGAGTGTATTTAACAACAATAAGCTTAAATTCAGAGCAGGCCAAATTTCACCACGTGCTTGTGCAGACACCACACACTATCAAGGCAAATTCCTTGTGGTACTTTCCTACTTAGATATTTAGTATCGAGGGTAGGTTAGCAGTGAGTCTGATGGTGTTACTGCGATGCATAAAAATGAAAATACTGGTCACTAACCTTAGAGGAAAAACAACACTCAGAACATGAAGTACTGCATTTAAAGTTTTCAGTTTTGCCTAACTAAATTGAATTTTATATCTATTTGATCAGTTAGTGCTTTCAAACATGAAGACAACCCAAAATTATTATACATAAGTAATAGTATTGGGGCTTGCATGTCTCCTGAGAGCGGAGATGGGTTATGTACGTCGGGAACCCAGGCGTGAGTCCTTTAAGGACCCTTGGAGCTTTCTGGGGAGTTGGGGGGGCTTTTGATTGAAAAGTTTCCTGGAATAATTGTTTTCTTTCAAACCTGTAAGGATATTCTAGTCATTTGGTTATTATCAAGGCTGAAACACCAGCAATCTGCACTGATCAGAAGGGTGCTAAACACCTTTGACTGCTCTGTCACTGCAGCCACATCAGCAGTACAGTGCTGCACACTCACTACAATACCTTTTTTCAGGCAAGTGCCATAATCCTGTTCTGCTTTCTGTGCAGTGTGATTTGCCATACCTGTGTGCGTGCTGTAAAGCCACGCACGCTGTGCTGTCACCCCCGTGGTGATGTGTTGCAGCAGTGCCCAGGAGCTGCACATGCAGAGCTAAAGCCCAACTGCTGTGTGCTGAGGTGGGAGACAGTTCACGTCCTGCCTGAAGACTGGCTGCCAGGCCAGGCCTCCCAAGGAAGGCGAGAGACGGCTTGCTGAGCTGGGGTGCTGGGCCCGGTTTCTGCATTGTGTTAAGCAGCTCAGTGCAGAACCTGGCTCTGGCTGTACGATTGTCAGGGTGCTTACACTGCGTCGCACAGTGACTGTCTGTCTGTCTGCTTCCTGGTTTTGAATTTCAACCAAGCCCGTCTGTGTTGTCAAATTCTGATGAGCTCTTCGTGCGTGAGGACCAGCAGTGAAGGACCAGCTTGAGCTCAGCGATGTCCACACCCTTCTCTTCCAGAACCACCGGGCTCCTGTTGAGAACTCTCCCACCCTAAAGCCGATTCCTTCTCTCTTGCTAGCCCTTCAGCAGCCACTAGAGGACAGTGTGATGACATAAGTGTGTCTGTCTCTTAATCGTTTCTGATCAGTGCCGTACCCGTAGTGCACAGGACAGGCTGTGCTTAGAAAGGCTGTGGGAATTCCTGCTCTCTCGGTGTCACAGCTGCTTGCTGTACACAGAGTAAGTGCAAAATGCCCAAAAGGCCTGAGTTGGAACTGCTCAGTACTGTAACCACGGGAGGTGTCTTGAACAGCAGGCATTGCCCGGGGAGCATCTGTAGAGTACTACATCATACCTGTATTCTGAAGTAAGTACATACCCAGGCACACACGCCTGCCTTTATTTTATTTAGTTATATATTTAATGGGGCTGAGTGAGTAGAGACATGCAGGCAGCACCACCATTCTGGGGTGAATTTACAGGATTCTGTGCCACTTATTTTTCCTACATAAAACTTCATGATTTTTTGTAGTTACTAAGTTGCTATTGTGTTTGTGTAACATAATGTTTGTCTCTTCTTTTTTTCTTTCTTTTCTTTTCTAGATATTTCAAGGGAACACTGAATTGTACCAAGAAGTTCGCAATAATTTCATTCCACCTATTATTGCACGCTTTTTTAGGATTAACCCCTTAAAATGGCACCAGAAAATTGCAATGAAAGTAGAATTGCTAGGATGTCAGTTTAGTATAGGTAAGGCAACTGAAAACTTTTCAACTGCCCAAGACAAACGGTGAAATAATTTGGCAAAGATTACATTGTGGGTATATTGCCACTGACTGGCCTGGTTTCTGCTGAGGTGGAGTTAATTTTCCATTCTAGTAGGGGGTACAGTGCTGTGTTTGCATTTAGGATGGGAACAGTGTTGATAACACACTCATGCTTTTAGATGTCACAAGGACTTTTGCAGCTTCTCACATGCTGCCAGGTGTTGTTTGTTATGAGCATTTAGTACATCAGTTCAGTGGTTGCTGGTCCACTGGTCCCAACATTGTGTTATTCCTCTCAGAGTCAGGTCACAGAGCCCCTTACTTGCTGTGCAGATGGGCTGTCAGTGTTTGTGTGCGGTTTGGCACCTCGGGGTGTTGGATTAGGGTCATGGCTCTGCGCTTCAGTCTGCTACTGGGTTATGGTTTGATTAAGTCAGGCCAGTTTAGTATTTATTCTTGGTGGCTGAATCGGGTTTCGGAGGCAGTGGAGCAACAGTGATGACTTCATCTCCATACTTCAGGAGCCATCTAACAGAAGCCATTAATTAATTACACTTTTTCCTTTTTCTCCTCGGAGAGCCAGTATGTGCAGGAGGCACCTTGCTTCTCCTTTCCAGGCTGGTTACTACAGCTCTGGAGAATGCTGAATGCCGTTAGGATGCCCAGGCCAGCCGGCTTCCATTGATAGGTCTCCTGAATGTGGTGTGGGTCTTGTTTAGGGATCAACCCCGGCAGGAGGCACTGTGGCTACTCTGACCCCATGACAGGTACTGTGGCTACTGAACCCCCTGCAGCAGTCACTTTGGCCACACAAACACCAGTGACAAGCACTGTGGTAATTTCAGCCCCGATGACGAGCACTGCGGCTGTCAGGCCCCGGCGATGGTGACTGTGGCTGCTCAAACCCCACTGACAGCACTGCAGCTGAAGCAGAGAACAAACCTGTGCTGGTATCAGTCACCCCTACACACAAGAAGAAATACACAAATCAGTTGCCTTAGTAAGGGACAACAGTGAACCAGGACTGTCCCAAGAACAGGAGGAAGGGGCAGAACCAGAGGTCATCACCCGATCCCTGTCCCTGAGTGAGCTGTGAGATATGTGAAGAGATTTCAGCCACCATCCAGGCAAGCATATTGCCACCTGGCTGCTCCAGTGCAGGGATAAACGGGGATAGTAGCCTGGAATTAGAGGGTAGGGAAGCCAAGCAGCTGGGATCCCTGTCCAGGGAAGGAGGCATTGACAAGGTGATTGGAAAAGGGACCAATCAGCCTCCAGAGGTGACTTCTGTCAGGCTTGAGGGAGCGGTGGTGTATGTCACCCAGGCAAGTGAACTACCATGGAGCAAGGCACCCAGTACTAGAGGGAATTAGCCATGCAGGAGATGTTTGCTGTGACCCAGGCAATACACAGTTATCCACAGATCCAGATGAGGTCCGGTGTACCTTGGGGATAGCGAGTATCTGAGGCCCACTACCCTTCAGCCAAAAAAGAGAGATTGGCAGCCTATGAAGGGATTTGATCCCCTTCAGAAGTGATTGGTGCTGAAGCCCAGCTCCTCCTGGCACCTACTGCTGGTGCTGGGCTGGGTGATCAAAGGGAGGGTCCCCTCTACACAGCATCCAGCTGATGCTGCATGGAGTAAATGTGTTCCACTGGTCTCACAGTGGGCTCAAATAAGAAACCCCAATCGCCCAGGAATTCTGGAAGTGATCACGGACCAGCCAGAAGGCAAAGATTTGGGAATGTCACCAGAGGAGGAGGTGTCACATGCTGAAGGCACCCCAGTGTGTAAGAAACTGTTTTTCATTTTCTGGCGATATGCCCTGTTCACTGATGGGTCCTGTCCCATTGTGGGAAAGCACCAGAGGTGGGAGGCTGCTGTGTGGAGGCCTATATAACAAGTCACAGAAGCTGCTGAAGGAGAAAAGGAATCCAGCCACTTTGCAGAGGTGGGACCCACCCAGCTGGCTTTAGACATTGCTGATCAAGAAAAATGGGCCATGCTCTACCTCCATCCTGGCCCGTGGATGGTGGCCAGTGGCCTGTTGCAGTGGTTACTGCAATGGAAGTACAGCAGCTGGCAGGACAGAGGTAAACTCATCTGCAGTAAGATACTGCTGCATGGCTGGAGAAGCTGGTTGTGAAAGTCCATCATGCCCACATACCCAAGAGCCTGGCCTCCAAGGAACATACCAGGCTGCTGACATTGCAGGAGCTCCCAGACTGTGTGTAGACTGGCAGCCTAAGGCTCCGTGGGCCCATGGTGTCTCAGGCCATCAAGGAAGGGATGCAACTAGACACGGGCTCGTGACTGAGGTCTGGACTGAACCATGAATGGGATCAGACAGGCCATCCATGAATGTGAAACGTGCTGCAATCAAACAAGCCAGGTGGTAAAAGCCTCTCTGGTACTGAGGACGATGGCTGAAATGCCAGTGTGGGGAGGCTTGGCAGGTTGATTATATCCCACTCCCCCAGACTCACCAAGGCAGGTGCTGTGTGCTTACAGTGCTGGAACCAACCACCAGATGGCTGGAAACACATCCTGTGTCCCATGCCACTGCCTGGAACAGTGTCCTGGGCCTTGAGAAGCAAGTCCCCCAGTGACACGGCACCCTAGAAAGAACTGAGTCAGACAAGGGGACTCTGAAACACCCTGACAGACACCTGGGCCAAAGAGGCACCCGGACATGGAGTGGGTGTATCAGCCCTGGCTGTGCACCAGCCTCTGGGCAAGTTGAATGGTACAACAGGCTGCTAAAGACTACGCTGAGAGGGATAGGTGGTGGGACCCTCAAACTTTGGGGTACATGCTTAGAAAAGGCCACCTGGTTAGTTAACACCAGGGGTCTTGCCATTGAGCTGGCCCTGCCCAAACACGGCAAATGCATCTGCAGATTTGCTTTTGCTTAGGGACCTGGGCATACTTCATGGGTGATGTGGAAAGATGGGGAATTCTGATGTGTACCTCAACGGGATTTGATTTTGGGTGAGAATCACCCAGACTAATGGAGAAAGAACTTTGATGAAAAGGAGCAAGGTTGCAGAGGTGAGGAAACCAGAACTGGCTTCAGCAATGAGTGCCCAGAAACTTTCTCAAAATTGGTATCTTCAACCCAGAAACCACAACCATGGTTTGCACCGGATACACCTTCCACAAGCTCCAGATGCAACAACTGAACAGCACACCCCATCTCTGGCCCTGAGAGATGACAGATGGAACCCAAAGTCATGGATTAAATGAACTTAATAGACATTTTTGAGGGTTCTCCCATAGAATAATATCTGAGTGTATATACAAATGTATATACATTGGACTAGATGATCTTTTGAGATCCCTTTCAACTCCTAACGTTCTGTGAGTCTGTGGTATCTGCATATTCATATCAAAATACAGGAAAATTGGAATGTGTTGGGAAGTACAGGACCTGAGCATGTCATAGATGGAATAGACTAAGGGGTGGCAACTGTCCAGGTTTTAGCTGGTACAGGGATAGAGGTACTTTTCCATTCTAGCAGCTGGTACAGGGCTGTGATGCTTTCAGTTGCTGCCAGGTAGCTGTAGCACCTACACTTAGTCAAGGAATTCTCAGGCTCTCGGGTCCTGCCAGGTGCAGGAGACGCTGGGAGAGCACAGCCAGGACAGGCCCAGGCTGGCCAGAGGGGCCATTCCCTGCCATGGGGCCTCGTGCTCTGTGTAGAGCTGGGGAAGTGAGCTGGGAGGGGGAGTCGCTGCTTGGAAACACACTGGGCATCACGTTGGTTTATTCTCCTTTTGCATGTGGTGAAAAAATCTATTTGTGCATCACCTATTATTATTAATAGTAATTTTATTATCACTTCCTTTGTTGTGCTATTAAACTGTCTCTATCTCAGTCCCTGAGTTTGCTTTTCCACTTTACTCCCCATCCCTGCAGGGGGGAGAGGAGTGAGCAAGCAGCTGCATGGTGCTTAACCGCCAGCGGGGGCTACACCACAACCCTGAGGAGAAAGCACTTCTAGCTGCATGACCCTTCTGGATTTCTTCCAGAGCTACTACACTCTACCTGGAAGATGCCTAGTTTAGGGGTAAACAAGGTAATTTTAAAAACCTTTTTTTAATAAATTCTTTTCCCCTAAAGGCCGTGCTCCTAGAATCACCATGCCACCACCACCTCAGAACAAGAATGATGACAAGAACGATGACTTCAGTGATGACGTCATTCACTCAGTGAAGACTTCACTGCAGACAGATAAAACAACTTTCACACCCGAAATAAAAAACACAACAGTGACGCCAAGCGTAACCAAAGGTATGCAGAGTTAAGCAGGAGAAGTGTTTGGGAACTCCTTACAGTACTTTGCTATACATTAAGTGTAAATTTTCTCAATTTTATAACAAATCATAAATCTTCTTAATATTTACCAGATATTAAATAAACATATGGTAACAAACATACAGTTGCATACTGCATGTAGAAACAAAACCAGTCTTCCAAGGCAGATATATATATATATATATAAATATATCAAATAAATACAAAGTTTTGTCTTTCAAAACTTGTTTGAGTTCAGCTTTTAATTACTGAACAAAGTTTGTCAGAAGTAGAAGTTGCAACTTGGCCTTTCCTTTAGAATTAACCAGGTGAAACTGCTTTGTTAGTGAATTCGGTAATTGCTTAGGACAAACCACTTCAGACATAGCTGAGTCTTTATGGAGCAGTCGTGTTGGCATCAAATTTGAAAAAGCATCACCTGGTGTCATCATTTGGTTCATCAAAGAAAGTTGTCAGAAAAGGGAGCAAGGTCACTGCAGATGCAGGTGTTGGTGGGGTGGCCTTTGGATAGCAGGGGCAGGATGTCCTCCTGTCACAGACAGACCCAGCGTAGGCTGATTGTGATTAACTGTTAAGGTACTGTGGTATTTACTTCTTGTGGGAGGTTCAGACAGCAAGCTTGCATATTCCTGGGCTCTTCTGATTTTCCCTGCTAAGAATAAAATAGATCATTCCAAGAGAGAACTCATATGAAAACAAATCTGCAGCTCTAGATGAAAAGCCTTGCAGAAGTACCCGCTGCGGTTACGTGCCAGGAGCTCGCTGCTAACGGCTGTGTACTGCCCGGGAGTGTCCAGAAGAGGAGCTTAGCTGGGGAGCAGGTGTGATAGGTGCTGTACATGAAAACTGTGTGCTTTACCCAAGTCATGTTCAAACTAAAAACTGATTGAGAAGCTCTTCTGTCTGACACCACTTAATTTAATGGCTTTCAGATGTGGCATTGACAGCAGTTCTGGTTCCAGTGCTGGTGATGGTCTTCACGACTCTGATTCTTATCTTAGTTTGTGCGTGGCATTGGAGAAACCGGTAAATGACGAGATTCATGACAGTACTTTAAGTGAATGCTGGCCTGGTGTGTGGGAAGGGAATGCTGCATGTGTCGATATGGGAACTACACTGTCCACACTTGGGAATTTTCAGACCTGTATTCCTGTGAGAGTGCTGCTTGGATAGCAAGCACAGCCAGAATAGATCTTTGTAGCTGTTTCCATTAGAATTGCTTTTACTGAAAACTGGTTTCTCCAGTAGCAGCAGACTGGTGCTGGCAAGCCAGGTTACTGGGGCTTTTAAGTTTGAGGACCAGTTTCAGCTGAGTTGGTAGTTGTTGAGCATTAATGAATGCACCTTCCAACCAGCAGACTAGCTAAAATACCCTTTTTTCTTTTTTCCTTCCACAGCAAGAAAAAAACGGAGGGCACATATGATCTCCCTTACTGGGATCGTGCAGGTAACAAAGGGGCTTTATGACATGCTTTCCTTGGCTCATGTGGCTTGATGTGCGTTCCAGGTGCCGTAACACAGGCAGGTTCTGCTAGCAGAAGCTTCTCTTATGCAGACTGATGGAGGCATAGTGAACACTGCATTTGTTTTCTGGGCAGATTTCGTTCTCTGAATGTTTTTCAGAAATAGAAAATGCCTTGTCCCCTGTTAGTGCTTGCAGCTCCTATTAGTGCTTGCAGCTCCAGATTTTGTTAGTATAGAATCTCTTAATTATGCAAAATGAGGGCAAAAAAATACTTTCCTAGGAATGACATTATACATTTGGTAATCCTCGATGTGAGTGGGTACTTCTCTTGGTCCTGGAAAAATTCTTTCATCTTAGTGTATAAAGTTTGTCAAGTTTGTCCGTCTCACTGTCCCAGTAAGCAGGTGGGATTGTGTGCTGCCCTGTTTAGGCATATTTCCCATCCTACTGTCTTGTGCCCCATTAACTTGAGATCAGCCAGTCCCACCGAGCAGCGTGTAGCAGGTGTCCTGGGAACACTGCTGCTGCAGCGTAAAGGGCGGGTGCAGCAGCTGGGTTCATGCCATTGGTACGACGGTGCTTCACCGCTCTGCCCTCATGTTGCACATCTCCACATCCCTGTATTTGCTCACTGGCAGTTTTAAGTATGTCTCATGCTTCAGACAGGAAACCTTTTAGTGGCTGTATTTTTACTTACTGCGTAAGTCTGCCCCTCACCCAGGCTACCTCGGATGCTGTTAAACTCTGATCTGGCACTTTGAATCTCTTCCAGGATGGGCTCTTACAGAGGGATGAAATAATGTTATGGGCCACAAAACTAGAGTGGCTCTGGTTACTGAGGGGGAACCTGACAAACCCACCCCGCCCTACCAGAGTCACGCCTTGTCACTCCCACTGACACTGAAGTCCTCTTTGTCTTATTACAAAAATACATTCATCAGCCTTTTTCAGCAGCGGGAGTTAGAAACATGACAGTAACAGCCAGAAACCACAGTCATTAAATGTACTTGTAGGGTATGAGGTTGTCTGAAATCTTGTGTAAATACAAATGGGACTCCTGTCTGACTTCAGTAGTGTCTGTGTTGTGTTTTCTGAGTTGAGTGATAGGCAGCCCCAGCGCTGCTGCTAATGGACAGGCTGGCATAGAGCTGCCAGACCCCAGCAGTTCAGCCGATGTTCGAAGGGGAGAAGTTAGGCAAGTTGATTGTGTGAGGTTTATGTTGTCACCTCTGAATCTTCAGTCTCCCAGAAAAATACTCAAATACCCCGCAACCTTAGGGTTAGGTAAACACTGACAGTTGAGTTGTAGCAAAACATAAGCTATGGTGTAAATGTATTTTTTTAGTAGCTTAAAACACAGTATGTATGCAGCCTTAAGGTGGTGGGCTTGGGTTGTTTTTTTTTAATATTTCATTTTAAATCCACGTGAAGGCTGGTGGAAGGGAATGAAGCAGTTTCTCCCAACCAAGTCAGCAGAACATGAAGAAACGCCTGTACGCTACAGTAGCAGTGAAATTGGTCACCTGAGGCCAAGAGAAGTCCCAACAATGCTGCAAACAGAGTCTGCAGGTACGTTTTACCCATGTGGAGGGCTTTGTAGTAGCATATATAAACAAAAAAAATGTCAGGAATGTGGCTACATTTAATTATTTTCTATTTATTTTTGGGAAGAGAGGAGAAATGAATAGTTCTTAAGGGGCTTTTTTTGCAATTCTAGCTACTTCAGATCTGTCCTTGGCACATCATAAATGTATGACTTGATAGGCTGTGGACAGACTCTTTCCCAAGTTGATGCAGCAACTGAAAGTTTCTTTATTTGCTCCTCTTGTTGAACCCTGTAGCGGGTTGAAGGATTTATTTGTTGTGACCTGTTCATGCACTAGAAACAGTTTCACCCCATCACTTGTATGTAAAAATCTGAAACTGTGCTGAGTGTGCAGGTCGTCTCATTCCTTTGAGCTAGAAAAGGAGGCGTTGCCGATAGCGGCGTTCGGCCTTTCCTTGGCGAGCCAGTCGCGGGGGCAGATGACATTCTGTGCTGATGGCAGCAATGGGCAGGAATCACATCTTCACAGCAGCAGAACTGCTTTCCTCTTCGCTGGCTGTTTTACCCAGCTAGCCGGGTCTCTCGCCTCCAGCTTTTGTAGGTCAGATTATCTGTTGAACTAAACCATCTCAGCTGACCACATGCAGGCTTCCCCCTTTGGTTGACAGACCCTCCACCCCAAGGACCACTTTATCCAAAGCCAGGCCAGGCTAATTTCATTTTACTCTAATTTTCCAGGGAAGCACAGTTCAAACAGATCCTCCTCAAAACAAAGTTACAGCATGGGAAATCACAGGTCACAAGGGAAGAAATATGAGCCTGAGAATTCAGGATGAGGTAGCTTCCATCCCAGTAGCTTTAACTATTGTTATGATGGAAAGGCCTTTTTTTCCCAAAGCAGCAGCAGAGACAGCTAGGCTAGGGTAATAATTTCCATGATACTAGTGACAGGTGGTATTTAATGGGATGTCACTGTAAAAAAAATTTCCATTAAGTGTGTTTTTATTTTGTTTTGCTGGGACCCGTACCACAGAGTATGCTCAGCCACTGGTAGGGGGCATGGTCAGCACGCTTCATCAGAGATCAACCTTTAAACCAGAGGAAGGGAAGGAAGCAAGTTACGCCGATTTGGATCCTTACAATTCACCCATACAAGAAGTTTACCATGCTTATGCTGAACCACTACCTATAACTGGACCAGAATATGCAACTCCAATAATCATGGACATGTCCAGCCACCCCAGCACCCCTCTTGGCGTTCCTTCCATCTCCACCTTCAAAGCTGCAGGGAATCAAGCTCCTCCACTGGTGGGAACTTACAATAAACTCTTACCTAGGACAGACAGCGCATCTTCGGCACAGGCGCTGTACGATACACCAAAGGGGCAGCCAGGTCCAGGTGCCGCTGATGAATTGGTGTACCAGGTACCGCAGAGTGTGGCCCATTCTACTGGGAGTAAGGATGAACCGAGTTAGCTCACAAGCGAGGTAGAATGATGGCTTGTTTTTAAAAGCCAGTTCCATAAAGCTGAGAGTTTCATTTTTAATCCTGTTGTTTTGATATCGTTAGTCTTAAATAATACAGAGTCGAACCAAAAGACGTGGTATTGGAGGTCTGGGAACCAGTAATTCTGCCTTTCCTGAGCGGTATATATAATTACAGCTTGTTTCCTGCAAAACTGTGGACATTTCTATTACTACTGTACAATTGTCTGTCAGACATGAGAGAAGAACTCCTCAAGATTAGCTTCAGTAATTCATAGATGTGAATGCTAAGTTGGGAGAAACGGTTTAAAGTACAAGCATCGGTAATTTCTTGCTAATGGTACTATTTCTGGGGAAAACCTCCCCAAACCCAAAGCTCCTAACCTTCTAAGATCTATATGTAAGCACTCCAGCTTCTAAAATTAATTGTACCCTATATAATGCCTGCAGAACTTTGGGCTTTAAAAACTATGTTCAGCATTGATGGCAAAAATCCCATTAACTTCATGTCATAAAATAGTTTCGATTCTAAGTCATGTTGTTTCAACAACTTTTGTTCACAGGCTTAGTTAGGATCATCCTCAGAAGTTTCCCACTGTTTTTATTAGCCTTCCAAAACTAGAATCCACTGTCTGTACAATCTGTTTTCTGCCTCATGTCCCTAAGCCTCTCAGTCTTGTTCCTTCCTAGGGAGCCAGGAGGCACACAGTCATAAGAGCCAACTCCCCACTAACTGAAGGCTGCTCTGAATAGCACCTGCCTTGAAGTCAGAGTTCCCTGATGGTCACATGCAAGAAGCACCCAGGTGTTGGAGGTGACTGAAGGCAGAAAGGTTCTCCCTGCCCCCTGCCCCAATCCCCTAGGAGTGTTGATTGTGGTGTGTTAAGATGTGAGCGTAGCCACAGCAAGCTCTGTATGTACCTTTGTGAGTGCTGAAGGAAGCACACACCTATTCTGACGGTGCACAGTTGGTGTTACACGCATGTTTAGCACATATGGTACGTTTTAGCACAACTGAAAAACTTCAGCCTTAGGGCTTCTGTTACGATTGTTTGTAGTAGAAGTATGAAAGATTCCAAGACCTTTGCAAGAGAACCAGTATTGTTCCAAAGAGCATCCATTTCAGTAGCATTTAATGGAGGTTGTAGCCTCTGAATGTTCCAGTGTTCTCTACTATGAAAACACTGCAGTCAGTCTTCTGTTTGAGGTAACATAGGCTAGTTTTAGCTATAGGTAATCATAAAATGAAAACAATGTGGATGTCATAGTTGCCATTTTTTTATCTTGCTAGAAACAAAGCACAGCTTTTAAACCTAAGTAGGAGAAAAAAAACCCACAAGAAAAATGCTTTATTTTTATGGTAACAGCGCTGTTGGGAGGATGCTGAATTCATTTATACGTGTGATAGCCCTGCCTGCACATTAGCCCAGTTTGATAACTTCAGTGGTTACTGCTTGTTTGTGTGCTGTACCTCAAGTCAGCCTTGTTTATTGCCCAGGGCCCTTAATCTAGGTGGAGAACATCTCAAATCAAAACTAAAATACTGTTTGAGGGCTGCCACCGTGTCTTTATACCCCTATGCTATCCTAATTTATCACTTAAAAATTTGTTCATAACAATCAGTAATCCAGAATTATGTGTGGCCTGTTCAGCATCTAGAATAGGTTCTTGCATACTCCGTTACCTGAAAGCCCAAGTCTAGAATTCGTTGATCATTCGTTCTCATTCACTGACACTGGTAATGATTTTCCTTTGGATTGGGTGTCTAAGCCTAAGTGTGAATTAAGTAAGGGCCATATGAAAGACCCATTAATGAAAAAGAAATTCCTGGCTGTACTTTTATTTTTTTGTTATTGCAGCTTTTTTCCTGCTTGCTGAAGTCTGCAAGCTTTGTAGTTTTGCTTCATCAGGTAAGTGTTCTTGCCCATCAGCAGCAACTCTGACTTTAAAATTATCTGAGCTGGTTTTATTTGAAAGGGGTGGGATGTTATTTCCACCAAGATGTGGCATAATTTTTCCTGCTAAGTTAAGACCCCTCTGCATTTGTTTCAGTACCAGTTTAGGCTTAGAAGAATTAATTACCATAAAATAAAATTATTTGTCCAAGTCAGTAAAATTAACTTCCTTGGATTTAATTTTTTTTTGCTGCAGGCCAGGTAGGGTAGCACCGTTACTGCAGGCTAAGGTGGTGAAAGAATTAAACAGTGGGTTTTTTTTAAGCAACCATAATGCAGCTTCATTATCTGAGCAGCATGAGCTGTTGACTGGAATGGTTGCTTTTCAGAATTTAAGTCCTTTTTGTCAAAGGAACAGTCCCAAGCTTGTTCCCTGCTTTCAACTCTGAACATGTCACCTGCTCGGGCTGAGAAGAGAAGATCAAACATGTAGCGGTTGGGTTTAAAATGTATGCTGTGACCTGGTAAACACTGATTGCCAATTGTACTTACGATGGGTATCTCCTGCACACAAGACAAGCAGAGGTACATTTAATGGGTCTCTCTTACACGTGAAGACATAGAGGTATAAAATGTATTTCCATCTTGTTTGGCCCGAGTGTTCTCCCAGAATGTATGTTCTTACCTCAGCATGTATTGTAGTTGCTCAGTATCTGTATATGTTGCTAGAACTTAGACTGTATAAATAGTGAGGGATTTTTATATGTATGTTAAAAAGTCTTTTAAATAAATTGTACATACGTATTAGTCTGTGTTCTGCATTTAACACCACCTACCTTACGTAATTCGTTTGTACTGGAAACACAAGGGTTATTTATGAGTTGACCACTGTTGTGGAATGGCATGTCCCGCCTCCAAGGGTGACATCGCACTGGTTCCTGGCAGTAGGTGTATGTAGCAACCACCCAGAGAGGAGGAGTTGGTCCCTGCCCCATCTCACCAAGCTTTAGAAGTGGTAAACTGATGTCACAGAGCTGGAGTTTGCTGCAGGGGGGAGGAGCATTTACAGGAGGGAGCTTCCGTGGAGTCACCTGATGCTGGCAGAAGGCAGCTCCAGAGCCCTGTGGGATGACAGGCCAAAGAAGGCACAGCACAGGGCATCTGCTCGGTCAGCGTCAGGAGAAAGTCAGTCTCCAGCCCACTATCGCTGTGGTTCGTCAACCCAGGCTGGATGTCAGGTGCCCCCCAAAATTGCTCTGTCACTTTCCTCCTCAGCTGGATGGAGAAATTAGTTTAATTTATTGCTAGGTCAATCAGAGAATGAGAAACAAAAAATAAGTCTTAAAAACACCATCCCCCTACCCCACCCCTCCCTTTTCCCAGGCTTAATATATACGAAGTTTTCTTTACCTCCTCCACTGGAGCAGTGTGGGAGGAGAGAGATGAGGGGTTGCAGTCAGTTCATCAGATGTTGCCTCTGCCGCTCCTTCCTCCTCGGGGGGAGGATGCCTCACACTCTTCCCCTGCTCCAGCCTGGGGTCCCTCCCATGGGAAACAGTCCAGCACGAACATCTTCAGTGTGAGTCCTTGCCATGGGCTGCAGGTCATGAACAGCATGGGTCCCCTTCATGGAGTGCAGACCTTCAGGACAAAGCTGCTCCAGTGTGGGTCCTCCATGGGGTTACAGACGTCCTGCCAGCAAACCTGCTCTTCTTTCCATTCAGCCACAGGTCCTGCCTGGAGCTTGCTCCAGCATGGGCTTCCCATGGTGGGGGGGTCATAGCCTGCTTCAGGCATCTACCTGCTCCAGCGTGGGCTCTTTCCACAGGCCACAGGTGGCATCTCTGGTTCACTGTCATCCTCTGTGGGGTGCGGGGGACAGCCTGTCTCACCACGGTCCTCTCCACAGGCTGCAGGGGAATCTCGCTCTGGTCACCTCCCCCCACTTTCTTCACTGACCTTGGGGGTCTGCAGAGTTGTTTCACATATTCTCACTCCTCTCTCCAATGCATGTAAATGCAGAAATGCCAGAAAACTTCGACAGCAGCTCTCCCCCTTAACGTTATGTTATCACGAAGGTGGTACTGATTTTGCTGATGGGCTCAGCCTTGGACAGAAGTGGATCTGTCTTGGAGCTGGCTGGCATTGGCTCTGTCTGGCACAGGGAAAGCTTCTAGCAGCTTCTGCTCACAGATGACACTCTTGTATCCACCCCCACTACCAAAACCTTGCCAGGCAAAAACCAGTAAAATAGCCCCCTGCTTAGACAGATACACAGACAATCCTCCCACCAGTCAGCGTACCACCTCTAGTTTGGTAGAGAGGCTCTAGTTTATTCTTCAGCTAGCTCATGGATGGCTATTTCCGTATTACTGAGGAGGAAAAGCTGCTTTTGAGCTCAAAGCTTTTCACTTCTTTATCTTAATTCTAGCACTGCAGTTCCTAACACAAGGAAATCATAATTAGTTACCGGTTAAAATTGGATCCCAAATGGCTTAGTCCAGTGTGTGTCACAGAATCACAGAATAATAAGGTTGGAAAAGACCTTTAAGATCATTAAGTCCAACCATTCACATCCTAAACTAAACCATAGCCCTAAGTACTTCATCTACCCTTTTTCTGAACACATCCAGGGAAGGTGACTCGACCCCCTCCCTGGGCAGCCTGTTCCAGGCCCTGACAACTCTTTCAGTAAAAAATTTTTTCCTAACATCCAATCTAAACCTGCCCTGGCGCAGAGACATCCCTGTAACACCACAAGCAGCACTGTCTTCAGAAAATGCCTGCAAGCGTCCCTGCTTTAGCTGACCGGCGCTCCAGAGGGACCGTTCTCAAGCGAGACGGCCATTGGCACAGGGCAGAACACTTGCCACGGCTTCGTCTGCCTCTGCCTCTTGCTAAAGATACATTGTGCATGCGTGACAGGCACCTTACCTGCAGGACCACTACTGCAGCTTGGGCTGGCTCAGCATCATCTTGAAGGTGTTAAACATCTTGGGTGATGGAGGGGAGGGGAAAAAAAACCCCTAACAACCTTGAAGCAAAAAAAAAAAAGGTTTCTTGATTTCTGAAAACTGAGGTGCTACTTCTTAAAAAAAATTCACTTTCCCACAAATGCTGCAGAGCAATTGTGACAGACAGTGAGAAGTTAAAAGGTCAAGTATTCTGTTCACTACACAAATAGCACAGTAGTTCTAGGATGAAAAGTTCCTGAAAAAGTAAAGCTGTTAATGTAAGTGAATTAAATTTGTCCTTCATTCGTAAGAATGTGTGTTCAACATTTGTACTCTCTTATACTGATGAAATCAGACCACAGTGTATGCTTGCAGTAACCTCGCTTCTCCTGTACTGGGAGTTCACAGGTGTCTCTGCAAGCTGGCAGAAACTCCTGTCACTTTCCCAGATACGTCTTCATATTTCTCCTCACATTAACACTTCACTGAAATGCACATACTTCAGATGGGCAATGCTGGCCTGAGGGGAGACAAGCACGAAGGAGCTGTTAGTGTACACGCTCTTCTCCAGTGAAAGGCAGCTTTGGGTGCTGCCTGTTTAAACTTCTCTTTAGGTAACTCTCGAAACAATTCCATACAGTCAAATACCCCATGGTTCACCTTTAAGAGATGCACAGCTGTTACTTTTATGAAACCACAGGATCGATAACCAAATGCTGATCTAGAAAAGGCATAAATCTTCAAACTGGTGTCTCGGTTTTCAGGAGGCCCAGAAGTTCACACAAACAGCTGCCTCTGCTGCCTTGCAAAAGGAAAAGAAACACTTTTCTTTTTGCACATGTAATGACAGCACTACACATGACATTGGAACAAATGAGGAAGTTGCACTGTCTATCACCCCCCTTTGTGTATTCTCTTCTAAGGGCTGCTGCTGTTATTTTTCCTTCACCGTCCTCATAAACTGCCCTTATCCTAACCCATGAGTTTTACCTTTTCTTTCAATTCTCCTCCCAATCCCACTGCAGGGGAGGAGTGAGTGAGCAGCCATGTGGTGCTCAGCTGCCAGCTGAGGACAAACCACAAGACACACACACAAAACTAAAACCCCATTTGTGTACATAAACCAGCTATGATATAGAATATATTTAGGATTCATTCAGGATTGCATTTCCAGAAAAAAAAAAATTAGAATACTCTCTGGACACTGAGACAAAACACCACAAACGAGCCTCTGCCTTTTTCTTCGGGTTTTACAATGACAATTTGGGAACAAAAAACGAAGAAAAAAAAAATCAAATCCTGAAAGGAATCCCTAAGCCATCTATATTGAAAGGTAACTTACTCCAATGCCCCCTTCTGCCCAAGAAGCCTGATTCATTGGGTATAAAAGCTTGCATTTTTTCAGTAAAGCTCAAATAAATGTTTTATAACTTTAAGAGATTTCCCAGGTGCAGGCTCGTAAAGAGGAAAAACAGAAAAACAGCAAACATTCACACACTGCACTAGTCCAAAAACTCATTCGTGACCAAAGGTAGCCAGAACAGGGGTCACAGTTCCCAGACCATGTAAGAGCATTTTAGCTCTACTCCTGGAAAGCCACCTTCCTGCAGACAACTGGGCAAAAAGACCTCACGTTACTGCCCTCAAAGAATTACTCAGCATCCTGTCTGAAGTTGTATTGTCTGGCACAACAAACACCATATAAATGAGCAGGTACCACACACTTAAAATATGCAGTGTAGATATTGCTAGATTAGTCTATCTTAAACTATTCAAGACAAAATTATTTCAGAGACTCAAACACTAATCATGGCATGTGAATTGCTAGTGACGAGCAGCTTCCCAAATACCAACAACCCTTTATGTATAACACATGGAAAAAGCCAGCCCCCCCTCCATGTCTCTTGCATCCATAACATTTCTAAGGCTTCAAATAAATGACACTTCTGGTGATGACATTCTCTCTCCCAGCAGCAGCTAGATCCCTAATGTAACGTCAGATCCCAATTTTGCAACGAGGTCAATGCAGGACACCTTCCATACTGGCTTTGGTGGGGCCAGGTCCAGCACACCACTGGAATAATCAGGTCTCAGGATCTGCCCAGGAAATGTACAGTAGAGAGGCGCCAAAGAAGCTCTGTGGTGCTTCCAAAAGGGAAGTTCCTCTGTGTGTATGCTTGCTAAATCCTGTTGGTTTTTTGCTCTTTACACCATCTTGGCTTTTATATCCCCACCCCTCCTTTTATACCTACGTAACATCGATCTTTCCGTGGCTAGCCCAGATGGCCCACAGCCCAGCTTATTATTTTACATTCCTGAAGCCTTATGGGCATCTATTGCACAGCTGCAACAAACCATGGGGCACTGGGTTAACACCAAGCACTCAAACCACTCCAACAGGAGCGTGGACTCGCGGAATTTTCAGAGTTGTCTTCCAGCCCAGCTGTTTGGTAATCACAGCAAACCACAACACAGTGATATTTTTACAATTATTTTAATTTCCCCAAATTAAATGGTAACAAAATCCAGTACCTTGATATAAAGGAGAAAAACCCAACATCTTAACAAAATTCCAGTTCCTAGCAGCAGATTATAACCAACAATGTTTCAACTATGTTTTCACAGCAAACTAATTTATGCTTCTATGCATATTTTATAGATTTTTTTCTACACAGTGGAGGAAGATGAAACCATATACACAAAGCACTGGTCTCCTACATAAAGCAAAAAGAGAAAAAAAAAAGCTGATGATTAAACCAAACTTGTCTCATAAAACTAGACCTCTGCTGCCAGTATTCCCACTCCAAACAGTGGCAGATACTAAATTTGTCAGTATCAAGAGACTGAAACCATTATTCATTTTTCCAGAAGTTCTAACGTTTTCTACATCTGTATCAGATTTTGAACTCATAATAATGAAACAGACAGCAACACGATATCCAGGACTAATAAAGCTGCCTGCAAAAACGGGTTCCCACTAAGACCACTCAAAACACAACTGTATTACTACTTGTGAGTATTTCCAAACTTGGCTTTTTGTAAGGCATGCATATGACAGAATTTGGACACCAAAAGACTCTAACGCCTACTGATAGAGCGAATCTTTTGTTGGTGTAGCTCATCCTTTTCCTTAACATACATCTGTGCATTTGGGACAATTTTCAGTTGGTCTCCACCACCAAGGCCTTCTCTGATTTATCAGTCTGCAGGATAGGTGTCTGAGCTGGTTCAGCCCCCAGACAGCATCTGAGCACCACACACCACTTGCTCACTCCCAGAGGACAAACAGACAGAACCTCCGTGGGTTGGGATAAGGACAGCTTGCTGACAAAATCACTGTGAAAGGGGAACAGTAACAGCCAAATACACTCACACCCAGTGATAACACAGGGTACCTTACTGACGTGATGATTACAGAGTGCTGCCTGACAGCAAGGACAGACCAACTGACCAACCTGGCAGCACTCAGACTGTCCTGGAAGCAACAAGCCCGTGCCCTTCCCCCACCAGCAGCTTTTATGGGGGAGTGGTGTCAGGTAGTGTGGAAAACAGCCCAGGCTGACTCAGCTCACCTGGGCTGGCTGCCTGGGGAGGTTAGCTCTGGCCTGGCCAGAACCAGGACAGTGCCTAACAGTTCAAATGACTAGGTCAAACCATGTATCACTTGAATCTTCCTTCAGAAATGACAGGTTAAAAACTCTCCCTAGTGATGAATTCCTTTGTTGGTATCGAGTAGGGTACAAGGAAGCTGTTTTCCTGTGGGAACACCACTGCTATGCTTTAAGGATTTTTTTTAAAAGGTAAAATTAACTAATAATGAAATGTCAGACTTCTGCAGGATCTTGGATGCCGGACTTAGACCCAGAAGACTGACACACAGAGTTCTGAGAAGCTGTATATACAATTTTACACCATTTCAATGAGGTAATTTCACCCTTTCATGTTGCACTGTAAGACATACGCGATTAATTAGCTATTTTCAAATTCTGTGGTTCAAAACAAAGTATTTTCAGAAGATCTTAATTTCTGTAGTTAAAAATGCTTACCTGGCATTCCTGTTTGTGTGCCTTCAGGCTTCGCTTGAGTATCATCTGGGATGGTCTGCAATGTCTTCTAGGCATGAAGCTTCATGTAGAATCACACAGAAATTTAATATTAAAAATAGCAAGCAGTAAACTTTAGCTGATCATTTATCTAAAAACACATGCAGAGAGAATGTTTTAACAGTACTTGTTTCTGTAGCTATATATAGTTCTATTTCAAGATAGCGTTACAAAGTTTTGCGAAATAAAAGCAAGCCCTTACTCATTTGAGGAAAACCAGCACATAAACACACTTTTTTTTTCTGTACAAACCAATTATATAAAAATATCACTGTCTTAATCAGGTTTTTTACAGTACACTTGCATGCCAGTTTTGCAATGAACCAAAGTTTGTTTATTCACAGCATTGACAATACCATGGAAACAAAATAAGCAGATTCTGCTAGCAGCTACTTTGAGATTGATTGGCAGAGAAAGACCTTGATTCTATACTCTAAATATCCAGTGGTAAATACTTATAACCCCCCCTACTGTGTCATATTTAGCTGAATTCTTAACCTGGGTTATTTCAGCTCTAAATAAGAAAAATAAATTTTTGGCTTTCCTATCATGTAAGTGAGGTATTACTCAGCTAAGAACGTATTTCTCTTTAAAAAAGCACTTTACACTTACATTAAGTATTATTACTGCACATCTTTTTATCAGCATAATTACTTTCAGATTAAAGCTGTATTCAAAAGGCCTTAAAAATAAGTGAACCTTTCTGTTTTTTTCCCACTAGAGAAGTAAAGCACAGCTGTGTTGCAAATTCCAGGATCAATTCAGCGTTCTCCTTTCTGGCACTTTATTGATCGGTCAGGATCACAGGTGGCATATGCATGAACTGAGGTGGAGGGAAGCATACTTACTTTTAGGCTTACAAAAGGAAACAATTTCCCTGATTCTGCGCTAGTAAGGAATAAATTGTGCCCAAATGTTCCCTTCATATAAAGGCATCTGGAACAGCTGGAATGGATGTAGATATGCTGGGTTTTTTTGAACAGTTGGACTTGATCTTAAAGGTCTTTTCCAACCTTGTGATTCTGTGATTTAATGATGGAAATCTTGACCTAGCCTATACCAGATTAGGCATGGTGCATTGGTTGGGATGCAGATGTCACATTGTATCATCTCGTATTTGCCTTGACTTGTATTTACTCTTTGACTTGTTTTTTCCTAGCTCAGGGCTGCCACTGGAAGCTGGATGGACCCAGTCAAGGTTGTACTTACCTTACCAAGCCTTCCCAGTGCTACTTGTGATTTGTGAGGGCCTGGGCTTGCTTTTACAGTAGCTGCTCATAGACAGAGGGTCCGAAAAACAGCTGTTCTCTGGTCATACTGTGAAACACATGAAGACGTCCAAGGAACTATTCATGTACATGCACAGAGTGCTAAACAGGTTTGATCCAACGCTAGGATCTTCCTCTGAGTATCGTAGATGCCCACAGATGAAACTCCAGAGCCCCAGTACGCACGCACTAAGCGGTTAGTACATAACAAGCACTCCCCCTCAGTCCAGGTGAGGCCCAGGCACACGCTCGCTCACGCCTGCCCGGCGTGCTGGCAGTGGCAGCGCAGACAAAGCGCCGGCTCACAGCGCGCTTTCTGGGCCCGGTGCGACGAGGCAGCGCTCTCACGACGGTACGTCCCCGGCACAGCCCAGGAGCTCCGAGGACACAGCCCGCCTCAGCCCTGCCGCGACCCGGTAGGGGCGGACGGCGGGCAGTATCCGGGCCCGGCCAAAGGCGAGAGGATACTGGCCGCCACCCGCCGCCGCCGGGTGCCGAGCCGTTGCTGCGAGACCCGCCCCCCGCCTCAGCTTCTCGGGGCCCCGTTGGCTGCAAAGAGCAACTCTGTTCCCGCCCGCTGCTCACGGATTGGCTCAGGCCCCCGTCGATCAGCGCCGCACCTGAGGGCCCGCGCAGCTGGGCGGGCGGGAAATGGTGTATTATCCCAAAAGGAAGCTCGGCGGGCCAAGCTGGCGGGCAGCGGGGGGATGGCGAAAGGTCCCGCTGCCAGAAACACGCACGGGTCGTGCCAGGTAAAACGCGAAGCAGATAGTCTGCATGTCTCGCCTGAAAGGGTGGTACCTACTGGACGCCCTGTTAGGGTCAGCCCTACCTCAGGGGTACCAGTGCCGCTTGCCAACAGCTCATAAATTTCTCCAGCCTTCCCCCGATAAAGCTTACCTTGCACGGAAGGGCCAAGATCCTCCCTCTTGTTTTTCTCCACTGTCATGTATGCCAGGCCCATTAAGTTTTGGACAAGGATGTCAACCACTCACCTTTTCCTCACGCAATAACAAGCTTTTTTTCTTCTTGGCACAGTCAAGTCTAAAGAACAAATATCCTAAAATACAAAAGGTTTGGCTTTTCCATCAGCTTCGAAGGAAATCACACTCTGCCTACATTTATTCCCTCCCCCCCACTTTGACTAACATTCAGAAAGCTTGCCAACATGTCGATGGTATTAGAGTTATTACGAGTTTTATGAAATCAGAAGTCAACAAGAGAGAGTACTGACAATGTTACAAATACACGGCTCAGGTTACCTCGATATAAGCGTCCTTGCTTAGGCCTACTGCTCCAACTCCTACAACAGAAGTAAAAGCCCAGGATCCCAAACCAGGGCTACTCAATTCACTTTGTTATGCCCCTGAAACTTTAAAATTTATACCCACCCTGTAGGAAGGGAGCATTTTTTTTTTCCCCCCTGAATTTAGCATTACTGAAGTCATTACAGAAACTAATCTTCCAACAGCTGAGAACACTTAAAATTTCACCTGGCACATTCATACTCTGTTTCTATGACATGATCACTATCACCTGTTAGGTGGATGTAAGAACTTCTGTCAAAACAGGTAAGTTTTGAGGGCAAAACCCAAATAAAAAACCTTAGTCTATTTGTGCTGTGTGAGACACTCCATTTCAATCAAAACCCTGAAAAAGCCAAAAATTACAAAAATGCCCAGCGGGCTTGTGCTCTGTCTTCTAATTTTCTTATCTCCCACTGAAAAGCAACTCTTGACCTTTTCAGTTAAGACTTGGCTTTCCACTGGCTGCCTGAGGTGAAGTGATGAACTCAGAAATCCAAATGATGAATTCCTCAAGTTACAGCCTAAAACCCATTGGCACAGTTACAGTTCATACATCATTTAAGCAATTCTTGGATTTAATTCATTTTATTAGGAGGAAAAATTTGCAGAGATACGATCTCATCCAGAGCTTTACTTTTTAGCTCATCACCTTTCTTTAGGATCAATGCCTTTTTTTTTTTAATGATTAAATGCAAAGCCAGAAACAACAGTACATGAAGAAAGGTTTTTTTGAAGACTTTCTGTGATCATTTCTGGATCTCACAGGAGACTCAGCAACAGAGCTTAAAACATAGAAATTAAAACTGGATTTTTTTGCTTTGCCAAACCTGAAAAATAGGAATATGTGCTTTGTTTTGCTCAGCCAAAACAGGAATGTCTGGCACCAAAATTACACGTGAACACCAGTGATGACTGTCAGTCCCCTATTCTGGTGGCCAGTCTCCAGTCATCAGAAGGATACTACTGTGAAAGTCCTTAGATGCAGAAACCTATCTGCTTTACAGGCCTTCTAAGTCTTGTAAGCTGTAGCTGACGACTCACTGATTCTTCTTTTATTAGTTTCACTTTTATTGACTTTAAAGTAACGTAACACTGCTGAGTCAAAGCAACACACAGAGCACAGACCCGGGGTAAAAATTGGAGGAAGGCCCCTCTTTCACAACACAGATTGTACTCGAAAACTCTCTAAACTGTCTGTAAATTAAATTCCCAGGGTCTGTACTGTGACCAGCAAAAGCACCCATCTGTCACCTCACTTCATCTGTCCTTTGGCTGCTTTGTGTACGACCGTTACCTCATTTTATCAGTCTCCAAAACAGACAAACATTTCTTCTACATTTCTGTACTTTAACTCCACAGGCAACTCAGACCACTACAGAGGCCAGAAGCACAGCAAGCCATAAGGACTCCCTGGCAGCCCACACTGCTTTCAGCACTACCTGGAGTGGCCTCGGACTCCCTCTGGATGTCCCACATTTGGATGGCACACTGTAGACCAGCCTACACGGGGACTGTGGCCTAGTTAAACGACTTGCAGACACACCCTGCCACCCACCAGGATGAAGCCACACTGGTGCCTTCTCTTGGTGTCCAGCATTCAATCACTGCTTCTGCCCAGCATTTGGGGACATGGTCCTCTTGTCCTCGGCCACCATGACAGATTTCTTGGCACACCCACAACGGGGAGGAGTGTTATTAACTGCAGATGTTATTACTGTCCTAAGCTGTTGTGGAGCCTCTCTCTCTGTGCTGTCAAATAACTGCCATATTTTACCTCAGAGGCAGTGACAGTGGCTCAGTACACAACCCCCAAATGTTAACTTGTTATGACAGCTGGGGCCATGGGATGCTACTTCCTCCATTTTTTCTTTTCTATGGGATGCTACTTCCTTCATTTTTCTTTGCTATGGGATGCTACTTCCTTCATTTTTTCTTTTAGCAATTTGGTTTAGGGTTTTTTGGACACATTATTTTTTTCAGTGTTTCCAGGTTCATCGTCACCAATAATACTGTCCATAGAAAGCCCACATAACTTATCTGAGAAACCTCAAGAACTTTTAGCCCAATCTTAAACCCTGGACCCCCAGTATTGTAAGTGCACAGTACACACTCAGAAGATACACAGACATTTTGATTGGAGCAGGCTGAAGTATAAGATTTTGATGGTATGAGCGATTTTGATTTCTTTGCATGTGGCAGTTACTATTTGCTGTCATTTAAATATTGCCTCTACTTGCACCGGACCAGAATCAGCCCTACTGTCCTTTTCCTCTCCTTGTTGGCTACATGGGGAAAGGAGAGAACTTTTTCCATGGGCTCAGGGGTAAGGAAAAGCCAAACAGTCCCCACTGTTCCTCTGCCTGGCTTCCCATAGCCTGGGGAGAAAGCAGGACACAGAGCAAACAAAGGCTGCTCAAGCAGTCCCTCTCTTGCAAAGAAGAGGCCACCAAAGCAAAGGCAGATACCCAAGGCACTCCCAGCCTGTAACAAAATTGTTCTAGGAATTGTAGGGAATGATGCAATTAGAGAGAACTGAGTCGAAACACCTTAGCTCAAAAACTATGCACCCCACTTCAGTTCTTTCCATTGAGAGGTGAGAAATATTTTCACTTAACTTGGCTGCTCCCCAAAATCACGTGGGCCTTGCAGATCATACATCAGGATACGTTGTCATCTTAAGCAGCTCAGCCAAATTTTCCTTGCCCTCATGTTCAAGAGCAGAAAAAGTATGTTGCCCCTTCCACTCTTCTCCCTCCTTGTGCAATTACAGCTGCTTCCTGAACTGAGCTGAGTCTCGTACCACACTGCTCCCAATCAGGGAAGACAGCAAGCTGCTTCTGTGACAAGCAACTGCTTTCTCCTATTTTAGATCAAAATTTCAATTCAAATTGGTATGCACTCTCTCTGCATTACTAAAACTTTCCAACCCTCCCCTGTCCCTGAACTGCTATCTGGGACTTTACTCTGGCACTAGTTTGATTTCTCAGAGGAAGAGGAGAAAGCTTTTACACTGTAATGTATCATTAAAAGACACGGCACCCCATCCAAACACTACTAGTAGTAATCTCCAAGCAACGCAGCTCTTTATATAAAGTAGATGCAGCATGTAACTAATTTTTCCAGATTCTATAGGTCTGTGATCATGTTAATCTGTTTCACATGAAGGAGTCATCCCTTTATTTTTCGAGGAGATGACTTAAGCCAATGTCTATGTTTAGAGCACAGAAGAAGCACCCAAGGCAGGCAGATACCAGATGTATATGCGTGAAACTCTAAAGCCTCAAGAAGACTTGGAAAAATTCTGTAACTGAAGAGCTACTGAAATATCCTGTAGCTCCTGCTTCACTTTCATGTCTCTATGTACAGACACAGAAACATAGCCCATTAACGAAACTCAATCCTAAAAGGAGCTGGCAACCAGAAGTAGTGCAGCAGTTTTTGACATTAAAACACAGCTCTGTCATACCTCCCTGTAATTTAGAAATGAGATTTAAATTGCACGTAAGTTTTTCATCATGATGGGATCTTTTCACCTCCAGATATTTCTGCCACTGTTAAAACTGAAGCACGTGACTGCAAGACAAAGTGCTGCCATGTATAACCTCCATCCTCAAAAGTTACAAATGAAAACATATATTAAAAACAACAAAGCCCAGAAATGTATATCCCATTTAGCTCTCCTGTTTTACTCCACATTTATCATATAAATTTAGATCATACCTACTAACAGGAATCTTGTCCCATTTTCTATTTATTACCTAGTCACACCCCAAATGAAAGATATTTGCAATAAATAACGTCCTCCTTCCTTTATCTGTTCTAGAAAAAAGATGGGGAAAAGAAAGGGAAAAACCCTGCACTTTCTAGTACTTCAGCATCTACAATATCATTAATATTGGTCCACCAAACTTAAACCCCATTTCTGACAAGCACTGTTCTTTTTTTGAGAGTGAGGTAAATAGGCAAATTTCCATCAGCTCAATGGGACTGAATATATGGCAATCATGCAAGATAAGGCTTTAAGTAGCACTAACAAAGGAAGAAGCATTTTCCTCTCAAAGAAAAAACCAAATTTTTTTACTATTATGCTATTTTCTGAAGTGCTGTCATCTGTAGGAAAGGGATGCAAACAATTTAATACTTTGGATATGCCAAAATATTCCAGATAATGGCAAGAAGTCTTTCATGGCTTAGTGATGTAGCACTCACAGTGGAGCTGGTGGCTTACACTTTTCAGGTCCAGCTCTTAATTTCTTTCTGCAGTCTTAAACCTGGCTATTTTTGTCTCAAATTGACAAATCTACATACATTAATCTCTTATGGAAAAAGGCACACTTCCTATTGGTGGAAGTATGCTTGGGAGATAAGAGAATCCAAATTCCCTTTTGAAAACTTCTACCAAGGCTGGCTGGTTAAATGCATAAAATCAGATGTGCAGGGCAACAGCAGCCCTGTGCCAAAGGCACATGGTCATGACACACCAGGTGTTTTAAAAGCACCTTGTACCTCAGTAAAAGGGACACATCTGTTGTTCCTTCATACCTCTGCTCTCCAAGTATCAGTATGCTTTCTGCAATCAGATTGACTTGGCGATCTCTTAAAAGCCAGAATAAATGAATTCATAATCACACTGGATTTTTGCTTCCTGCTGGTATTGGCAGCTGACAAACGGGGACACACAAGGAGGAGCAGTTAACGGTGGCTTTTACTATCTTTCCATTATAGAATCATAGAATGTATAAGGTTGGAAGGGACCTTTAGAGGTCATCTGGTCCAACCTCCCTGCAGTAGCAGGGACATCTTCACTAGATTAGGTCACTCAGAGCCCCATCAAGCCTGACCTTGAATGTATCCAGGGATGGGCCTGCCCACTACATCTCTGGGCAACCTGTTCCAGTGTCTCACCACCCTCACATTGAAGAACTTTTTCCTAATATCCAACCTAAATCTCCCATTTTTGAGTTTAAATAAATTACCCCTTGTCCTACTGCTACATGCCCTCATGAACAGTTCATCCCCAGCTTTCTTACAGGCACCTTTCAGGCACTGGAAGGCCGCTATAAGGTCCCTCCGGAGCCTTTTCTTCTCCAGGCTGAACAAGCCCAACTCTCAGCCTGTCTTCATAGAAGAGGCGCTCCAGCCCTTTGATCATTTCTGTAGCCCTCCTCTGGACATGCTCCAATAGGGCCATGTCCTTCTTGTGATGAGGGCTCCAAAGCTGGACACAGCACTCCAGGTGAGGTCTCACCAGAGCAGAGTACAGAGGCCGAATCTACTCTCGATCTTCTGGCCATGCTTCTTTAGGTACAGCCCGGGATGCAGTTGGCCTTCTGCGCTGCAGATGCACATCGGTGGCTCATGTCCGGCTTCTCATCCAGGAGTACTCCCAAGTGCTTTTCCTCAAGACTGCTTTCAAGCACATCATCTCCTAACCTGCATAGATAATGGGGATTGTCCCAATCCAGGTCCAGGACCCTGCACTTGGCTTTGTTGAACCTCATGAGGTCCACCTGAGTCCCCTTCTCCTCATGTTAGTGCAGTCCTTCAGCCAGGGCTCTCACTTGTGTTTCACCAGAAAAGGCACAAAAGGCAGCGTAAGGAGGCTGCTAAAACTTCTTTTCTACCCCTCTGAGCAAGGCAGCTTCCATTTGGTGGGAGCAGTTCATCAAAACTGCCATTCCCAATGCTCTGGTCTGGGAAGCAGAATCTCAAATGACACTGCAGAGCTGCTCAGAGTAGCAACAATAGGTGCCAGAGCTCAAGCAGCACCTCCCAAGGACACTGTTCAGAGGGTACAAGAAAGATTTAGAACTGTTGAAAGCTGTGGTAAGATGCAAAGGAGATTTTGGGTTTATACATGAAGACTTGGAAAACTTCCAGAACAGAAAGAGGAAGATCTATTTGAAGACAGGTTTTTCCAGTGGAGTGGTTTGAAAACAGCATCCATTTCCAGACAAAAAGGTCTTGCACAAACCTCTGTGACATAACACTAGACCTCATTATTCGCTCTCCCTTTACTAACATTTTCACCAGATATTTCATGAAGAAATAAAATCAGTGACAACCACACCATGAGTTAACCACACAGATGACATATCATGCCTTGAAAGTCAGCTTCTTGGAGGGCTTCAAAAGAAAGAAAGGAAAAGAGGGAGAGGCTCTCGTGGTCCAGCTGCAGCCAGGAATCCCAAGTTCAGCTTTGGCAGCAACTCCCATCAGGGCTTTCCAGCAGCCTGCACAGGATTACATTCTCAAAAGGACTTATAAGGTTTAGGAGCACATCTCATTGTTAAAAGTGATTTAGACTAATGAGTTGGCATTGCTAAATGTACTGCTTAGTGCCTCTGAGGGGTAGGGCCCTCCCACAGCTCCTGATGGATTTAGATGCAAGGGTTCGAACTACAGCAACCCCTTTTGTTTCTACAGCTTTCTGATGGAGGTGACCAGCCTCTACCAGGAAAAGCAGGTGGGGACACATGCCTTAGCCCAGCAGGTCAGCAAAACCCATCGTTGGAGCAAGCTTGCCCTAGCAGCTTGCCAGGCTGTGAACTTGAGCAGCACCCCTTCTGCTGCTCATGGCACAATTATAAAGTAGAGATAAAGGGAAAGAGTACCTTCTGTGGCTGCAGATGTATCACCAGAGGCCATCTGTCAAGGGTCACAAGCTCCTAAGTGCCTGAGACACTTTTAAAAGCAAAAGCAGGTGCCCTTGGCAGGGGCACACAGCCTTCCAGTGCCACATTTGCTTATCTTTGCTCTAGTCCATGTTCTAACCCCTTTTCTTGTTTTAACCTCCACTTGTTGGGAGGCTTTTTTAGGGGAAGTACAGCACACAGAATACTTATCAAAGGAATTTAAGTGTTTTATTCGGTTTTCACTTTTGCAATGGAAAAGTTGTTTTAAAAAATGTGGATAGACCGTGGTATATTTGACCTAAATACTTCAGTGCTGTTCCTGAATTTTGTGAGAGACTGGAAATAACTCCTAAATGTGTAAAATTCTGAACATGAAGCGTGAACATTGATACACCTATTCAGAAGCTGCAGTGTTTTCTCTCTGAAAATTGACAGATTTTCTTCTGCTTTGTTTTCTGTTGACAGTAAGTCACCACACCACAGAAATGGGGGCTTGAAAGGGGAAGAGATGTTTCATGGCACGTAAGCGTCTGTGAACTTCTACGTGGAAGGGGATAGGTGGGTGTGCAGTTGTGGCCTAATATTATATTAGGTAGGTGCTTCTGCTAAAACATTTAGCATTAATGGAGTCTTTAGTGTAAGTTTTCTCTTAAATCATCATTTAAAAAATGTAAATCGCTGTATTGATGCCCTCTAGCTTTGCACATCAGTCTCAGTACCAACATAAACCCAATAAACTGTGCTTCAGTAAACTCCAGACTTCTAAAAAATGGTCTGTATTCAAATATAAATCAAGTATCAAACTGGGCAGATTTTAGCACTGAGTTCTATCTGTTCACAGTTTTTGCTGGCTCAAGACCTCATTTTTTACCCATCCAAAGCTCTGTTTAAGTCAAGATAAATACTATCTGAATTAAGGGCCGAGTAAGAAATTAATACGGACCCTTACTTCTGGCCAGACATTGGTATCATCTCTTTCCCTTTGCAATTCTAACCCACCATGTTATTTGTCATTTGAAGCTCATCTCACTACAAGTTTCCTAGGAAACAAATTTAGTAGGGAGTACACATACACCAGTAAGAGATCACAGCCTCAGGTAAGTTTGGTTTTGGATGATGGAGTAGCACTGCCCTTCCATTTGCTTACGTTCACCAAACCTGTTAATGGAACAGTTCCAGAGCTCAGGAGGAAGAATGAAAGGTCTGTGCTGCATGTCCCTCGTTCACAGCACGCCTCTGCCTTTGCTCAGAAAGCCAGGGAACCTTATTACTTCTGAAAGTATGTTTTCTTTTTTCTGAGCTTTAGGTGGATGGCAGTTATGACAAAACCCATCAGGATGGCTGCTGCTCCAGAAACCACGTAGGCAATTCCCAGGAACGGGTTTCTTCCTCCGCTCCATACCACAGTTGAAAGAATCACCTGCTTCCTCCCCTTGAATTTGGTAACAGGAAAATCTGACAGAAGGATGTTAAGGTTTCTCTAACAAGTATTTTACATTATTCCCACGAAGAGAAAAAGCAGTGGTAAATTCTCAAAAATCTTTCCAAGGCATGAAGAGTCTGGAGTGCTGCATTTGCTGCAAAAATTCCTCTAACTCATCTGTGATGTTTCTGCTAGTCTGGGTCCAAAAGCCCAGCAGCAGCTGGTGGTAACAACTCCAGTTATTTCAGATACAGACTCAGTGTGAACATGGACATGCTTTTTTGGCATTATGAATTTCAGATTCATAACTGCTACTGCATTGATTTGCTAGGAAAACACAGTTGAAAAGTCTTTTGGGCAGCTTATCGTAACGATGCTCCACATACTCCCCGAGGGGAAGTGTTTGCTTCTACATCATGTGCTGTCTATCCAGAAGGTTCTGTGATTTTACCTTTTATTTCTCCATGTGGAAGCTTTCAGAGAAGAACTGTGCTACAGTGTTTAAAATCGTAGCTCTATTGGCCGAAAGAGAAGAGAAGTCTGTAGTCGATACAACTCCTGCTGACAAAACATCGGCTTTAGTCAGCGTACTGAATCTGCCCGAGGGGGAGTCAGTGTCCCCGCAGCAGCCCTCACAGCGCTGTGCTGCACACAGGCAGCCAGCAAGGTTCCCAGCTGGGAACACACTGGTGTTTTGGCCGCTGCTGAGCAGCGCTGGCACAGCACCAAGGCTGGCTGTCTCTCCTGCATCCCCCTCACCAGCAGGCTGGGGTGGGCAAGGTCTTGGGAGGGGGCACAGCCAGGACAGCTGGCCCCAGCTGACCGAGGGGAGGTTCTGTACTGTATGGTCCATATCCCAGGGAGGCTGCTCAGGAAGAAAAGCTGAGAGAAAGGGGGAGAAAGGAGGGGCATTTCTTATTTATGTTTCGTCTTCGAGAGCAACCGCTGTGTGTACAAAGCCCCGCTTCCCAGGAAGTGGCTGGACATCACCTGCTGATGGGAAGTAGAGAATAATTCTTTTGTTTGTTTTTTTTTCCCCCTTTGCTTCCATATGCAACCTTTGGCTTTATTAAACTGCCTTTATCTTGACCCATGAGGTTTTGTCCTGCTGAGGAGGGGAGTGATAGAGCATCTTGGTGGGCATCTGGTGTCCAGCCAAGGTCAACCCACTGCAGTCAGCAATCTCACACTGTTCAGCATGAGAGCACATTTTCACCAGCACAGAAGTTCCTGTCAGCACATGGCCCAAATATGCCAGAGGGCTCTGCTGACACAGGTGTCCTGCACAGCTCTCAATAGCAGGCATTCCTCGGCACTTCTTGCACCCCAGTAAGGTTGTTGACACATCTGATTAGGCAGCTACCAAGTATTTTAGCTACAACAACATCTTCAACCATCTCTTCAGGTTCTCACTTTTCAGTTTTAGCCTTTGTATAAAGATCCCATGTGCCACCTCCAGCCAAAAGTAGCCCCCTCAGAAGTCAAATTCAATGTCATGTGCTGCCATTCAAGTAAAATGACTTACCTCTCCCTGCATTGGCTAAAGAAAAACCACTTGTAGTACCTCATCACCCTCAAAACCAGGTCTCTTCAAGGTGACTGACTTTGGGGTGTTTTGCTTGGTTTCCTTGCTGTTTTACTATACAAATCCCATAAACTTTGACCTTGTTGTAAGCATGGAAGAGTGAAGGATAATAAGAAAGGATACTATAGGAGATACGAAAGGTGTAGTTCCCTGCTGGGAGGCCATCTGCAAACTGCCTGGCCCGTCGGACACGGCGGTACAGATTCCTGAACGTGGCGAAGGCCGACACTCGCATCCAGACAATGAAGTCGTCGTTTACATAACCATTGTTCCTTTCATTGTCCTCGTCTAACAAATACGCTGGTTTCTGCCAGTACGGAGGTCTCGCTGTCCCTGGTGAAAGAGAAAGGGATGAGGAATGACATGCTGTCAGTAAAACAGTAGCTGGTCACTAACTTCTGGGCCTACTCACCACCAGCACAGGCTACCAGACGCGAAGGAGGCACAATACTCTGTCCAGTACTGAAAAACTCTACATGCCAGGTAATGCTGCACCCCGGCATCTCCACTCACCACAGACATAGAATCATAGAATCACAGAATGGCATGGGTTGGAAGGGACCCCAAGGATCATAGAGCTCCAACCCCCCTGCCACAGGCAGGGCCACCAACCTCAGGCCTGGATCTACACAAGGTTGCCCAGGGCCCCATCCAAACTGGCCTTGAACACTTCCAGGGACGGGGCATCCACCACCTCTCTGGGCAGCCTGTTCCAGCACCTCACCACTCTTTCTGTAAAAGACTTCCCCCTAATATCTAATCTAAACCTTCCCTCCTTTAGTTTTAATCCATTCCCCCTTGTCCTGTCATTGTCTATCCTTTTAAAAAGTTGAATCCCCTCCTGCTTATAAGCTCCCTTCACGTACTGGAAGGCTGCAATGAGGCCCCCCCACAGCCTTCTCTTCTCCAAAGACATGAATGATGGGACTTCAGCAGACCCCAGGGGTTACTACACACTGGCAACCTCAAACACAGGAAAAACAAAGTGACCTGCACAGATGAAAATACTGTTTGTTCTGGATTCTTCCCTCTTCAGCAAGCAATGTACTCTCTATAATGAGGAGCTCATCTTCATTTTTATACACTGATTTATTCTTGTACAATCACAAAGGCACCCTTTTCACCCAATGGCACAGCCTATGGTATTTAGAATCTGCCATATGAAAACCACTTAGATAATTAACTCTTGCATCTTCCACCCAGCACAGCAGTGCCCTGACCCAGGGCAGGGAGCTTTTAGTCTCACCTCAATAGAGGTTAGCCATAGTGAGGAAGGAGCCCTAGGAAACAGCTGTTTGAAAGAACTAGGAGCAACGACAGCCTCAGAACTGGCTAAGAATCTGCAAAGACAGGAAGAAGGGAAGATGTGACATACAGTTTTCCTTCACAGATGTTGTCAGTAGGAAAAAAATAAGGTGATTGCATCCTTGCTTTCCCTGGACAGATTAAGCATTACAAGGAAGTACATGGAGGGGTGTTGACGTGGACGTTCAGTCTTCCAAACCCACTTTCTCCCAACTTCAATGGTCAGTAATTAAAAAACAAAAAAGCAGCAGTTTGGGCAAATCTGTCTTCTGCTCTCAGTCACCCTCTAAAGCTTCTTCTCCAACCTGCTTTGGGAAGTATTTCTCCCAAAGGCAAGTCCTCTCAGAATGAGAGGACTCCACACACACACAGGGAGGGAGGGAGGGAAGTCACTGAAAAACAAGGAGTACCAGTGGAACCATTCTTACCTGCAAATGCAGAAGAGAGATTGTAGGATTTTGGATTGCGAAATTTCACATTTTTATCTGTCCACCAGCTGTTCCCAGTCTTCAGCAGTGGGACTTGAATAATGGAAGAGTTACGATTGTAAAACAGATCAATAGTATCTACAGGGAACACAAGAAGTGATACTCATGAGAAAAGGCAGTGATTCTGCTGGCCAGCATGGCTAACAAAAACTGATGCATCGAAGCACCTTTCAACTGAAGACAGAACAAAAAAAAAATCCTGGGAAAAGTTTGATCAGGGCTGTGTAGATCACTGTATGTACCACAAGAATTAAGCTTACAGAGCCTTAGAACTTCTGAAGTTTTTAAGACTAAACATAATCCTACCAATAATTTTATGGCAACCCTAGGTAGAAACATGTGCAAGTATCTTGTGTCCATCAACTCCTCTGTGACTGACTTCTTTGCAAATCACTTTGGAGCTGTAGCTAGTTACAGAAGCACCTCTCCTGGTTAGCTTCCCCATGGCATTTCTTTGACAGTTGACCCAAACTGATTGCTTCTTATATATAACCTGGTTTTGGGGAACAGGGAGAGGTGAAAGTACAATCAAGAGAGTCCATGATCCTTTGGAGAACGTTTTGCTTTGGTTTTATGCTAATTAGCCGTGCCTACCAACTTGGTCATGATCATCAACATCCTTTGATCAAGAAGCCTTTAGTTAAAATTGTGCTTAACTGTGCCATCCTGTTCCACTGGGCAAACCCCACTTGCTTCTTTCCATTATATTTTTCTACTCAGATTAGTGGAACAGTAAGGCAAAAGCTTTTTAGGTCTCGTTAACATCTGCATGAACACCTAGGCAGCCAACGAGATGAGTGGCAGGGGTAGTTAGACACTATGGACAGGGCAGAGCTGCTTTTTTAGGAAGTGTGAGAAAAGCCAACTTGGCTACATAAGCATCAGTGCAAACATACTTTTTTAAACCCTGCTCCAAAAGCTGTTTTCACACAGCTCCTTAAAACTCAGTCAGAGGAAATGATCACTCTGAGCCCTCCTACATACCCAGTTGTTTGTCACCGGCTTATTAACAAGAGTTGCAACTCTTTTCTACCTGGACTTTGGTAAAGCCTTTGACACAGTTTCTCACAGCATTCTGACTGAGAAACTGGCTGCCACTGGCCTGGACAGGTGGACCCTCAGCTGGGTTAAAAACTGGCTGGATGGCCAAGCCCAAAGGGTGGTGGTGAATGGAACAAAATGCAGCTGGAGGCCAGACACGAGTGGCGTCCCCCAGGGCTCAGTCCTGGGTCCAGTCTTGTTCAACATCTTTATCAGTGATCTCGACGAAGGGATTGAATGCTCCCTCACTAAGTTTGCAGATGACACTAAACTAGGAGGAAGTGTTGATCTGCCTGAGGGTAGGGAGGCTCTTCAGAGGGATCTGAACAGACTGGACCGATGGGCTGAGTCCAATGGGATGAAGTTTAACAAGGCCAAGTGTAGAGTGCTGCACATGGGACATAATAACCCCATGCAGCGCTACAGGCTTGGGGGAGACTGGCTGGAGAGCTGTCAGGCAGAGAAGGACCTGGGGGTGTTGGTTGACTGCAGACTGAATATGAGTCAGCAGTGTGCTCAGGCGGCCAAGAAGGCCAATGGCATCTTGGCTTGTATCAAAAACAGTGTGGCCAGTAGGTCTAGGGAGGTGATTGTGCCCCTGTACTCGGCATTGGTGAGGCCACACCTCGAGTGCTGTGTCCAGTTCTGGGCTCCTCACCACAAGAAGGACATGGAGGTCCTGGAGCAAGTCCAGAGAAGGGCAACAAGGCTGGTGAAGGGGCTGGAGGGCAAATCCTATGAGGAGCAGCTGAGGGAGCTGGGGCTGTTTAGCCTAGAGAAGAGGAGGCTGAGGGGAGACCGTCTCCCCACCTACAACTATCTGAAGGGAGGTTATAGAGAGATAGGTGATGGTCTCTTCAGTCAGGTGACAGGTGATAGGACAAGGGGGAATGGCATGAAGCTGTGCCAGGGCAGGTTTAGATTGGATGTTAGGAAAAAAATTTTCACTGAAAGAGTTGTCAGGGCCTGGAACAGGCTGCCCAGGGAGGGGGTTGAGTCACCTTCCCTGGATGTGTTCAAACAAAGGGTAGATGAGGTACTTAGGGATATGGTTTAGTTTAGTATGTGAATGGTTGGACTTGATGATCTTAAAGGTCTTTTCCAACCTTGTTATTCTGTGATCTGTGAACTCTCTGAGCTCTGACCACTTAACTGCTTGCCTGACTGCTCCCTTGCCTGTTAGCTTGGGTTAAGAACCTTTCCCAGAGCAGTAACTTGGCCACCTTCCTCATTTTACAAAATGAGATTAGAGAGTAACTAGACAACTGGCTGAACTGTCAAAAGTGAACAGGAGCACCCTCTTTCACAGCAGAGAAGCAGAAACAACCAACCAGAGGGGGAAAGCAGACACCCCCTTCACCCCCATCATCATCAGCAGGAACATTTCATCATGCTGTGCAGTAAGTACAGATGCAAAGGCAGTCACTGGGAGTTCTAACCTCACTATTTGAAAATCTTATTATCCCTAGTTCTCTTCAGGAGCGTTCTGCCCTGCAGCAAGGGCTCCAGAACAGCATGGGCTGCACAGAGGTAACTCTCTTGGCCAATTCTGAGCCCAGTCCAATAAATTAGATTTCTAGTGGAACAGGTGGGTGCAAAAAGGATGAGGTAAGGCCAAAAGGTCCATAGAACTTTTCTGTATCCCTTCCTCCCAGAGAAATCCATTCTGAAATCTGCCAGTGTTCATGTCTAGGAGCCCTCCTCTGGGCTTCAGCCTAGATATATTCATAGGGAGGTAATTCCCACTGGGTTACTCTAAGTAAGATCAAACACAGGATCAAATTGAGTAAGACTATGTGTGCTTCCAACATTCAAAGGATGAAATGCATCGACATAGATCCAGAGATCCAAACCTATGTGGAACACATCACTTCCTTCTAAGCATGCCACTGTCGGAAGACAGAATCTGGGCTCTCCCATCACTGTGTAAGAAGGTAGGAAATACACTAAGTTTGTGGTGTGTATCATCACTCCCTTATTTCACCAGGGTCTCAACTGCTCACTCCTGTTGTATATTCATATTGAAGAGAGCCTTAGTAAATCAAAAATCTTCCTCAGTTTCAAAATGAGGGGCAAGTTACTAAGCAGCAGGAAGCAGAGGAAGTAGCACTGCCAAACCCAATCTTCTGTGGGAGAGACAGAGATTGTGCAATATGAGGAGCCAGCTGGACTGGGTAACAGAAGAGCTTCAAGTGGAAATTAGTTAAGGCAGATGTGGTAGGGACCTACTTACCATTGAACATGCTGTTGGCAATAGCACCACAGGGAGCCATGGGTGTCCCATTTTGGTAGGTGGTGAAGGGTGCACAGTAACTCTTCTGAATCTGCATTCAAGGTCACAGAACAATCAGGCACAGAACCTGTGGGTTTTGTGTAGCTTTATTGGTGGTTAATGTTTTCCTCCCATTCCTTCTTCTGAAAAGCCATTGAATAATTAAGTCTCCTGTACCTTTTGGTTACATTAGAGATACATCCAAATGAATGGGTTTGTACTTGGGGAACGCCTTTTGTATCAGAGTAAGGGAACTTAAGGTCTTCACCAAATTCTGCTGGGGACTTCCAAACTCCAGACTACAAAACCTCATTTGAGGCTCTATTGTTGTATCTACAATCTAAAACGTTAAAACGTTCCAGTAAAGCCCTGAGTTACCCTAGAGCACCTTATTTTTCCCTCTTTTTAATTTTGACCTGCACTGCTTCAGTGGTGGAGAACAGCAGATGCAGTTGGCCACATTACTGCCATTCTGTGTGGGGAGATCTTGATGTACGAAGATACAGCATGAAAAACCAAAGCCCACCTCAAATTTAGCACGTCCCTCGTATCTTCATGAGAAACAATAAACCTTCAAGTTTAAATACAGAAACGATTTCAAATAACTCTAATTAGCTATGTATCTGATCAGCACAAAAGCCTGGATACAAAGTGAGAAGCAGATGTATGGGGAACATGTCTTGCGAGCAACAAGAAGCATTCTGGAGAAACAACAGATTATTATGGCACAATTATTATATGTACTGAAAGGACAGTGTGTGGACTATGTGTATATTAATCAATCTATATTAAGAAATGCTAAGCAAAGAAAACATGTTTTAAGATTTATAAGTAAAAAAACCCTGTGAAGGCAATGGTTGTGTTCTCTAATTTCCTTATGCAGGCCTGCTGTTGAGCCTCCTCTCTAGGCCCCTAAGCTGCATACTTCAGAATGCTACAGGATCGCCTGTTTCACCATTAACTTTTTCCTACTCCTTGTCTGCTTTCAAAGCCAGATGGCAAAATGAAAGGTTTAGAATAACTTAATTCCCTAGCCCCATAATAAAAGCAAAGCTTAAAACATTGCTGGCTAAGAAGACTAAAAACACAAGACGGAAAAGCTTTCTGTGAATTTAGTTGAAAAATACAACGCATTTTAAATCAGCATCCCTACGAGGTGTAGAGTTGTGAACTGCAACACTGGAAGGACATCTTTTATTTATCCCCTCAATCCTTCTCACTGATTAACTTAATAGACATAATGGCCCTAACAAGCATAAAAACAGAGAGCAACCACTGGAAATCTGTACCTTCCCATTACTCCCTAACGGCACCTTAACACGCTCACAGCTACGCCTGGTGAGCTCTCCGTACGGTCAGCGATGCACCCAACGGGAATACCGATGTACATCATGTAAAGAAGAAAACTTACATTCACATTTCGACCCAACAGCTGCGCATCACTTCTTGATATCACGTATCGACGGTGGTTCTGATAGAAGTTGTGCAGGCCATAGTACATAAACACATCACCCTAGAATTCAAGGATAAATCCCTTCAGTAAGAGGCATTGACGTAGATAACGAGAAGTCTTATTACTTGCTTAAAAAAAAAGAGAGGGGAAGAAAGTACTCAATCCATACTTAAGTGTTGGTAACTACACTCTAAGCAATTACTTCAGTGGGTGCTGGCTACAATCTAGTCTTTACCCCAGCTGAAAGGTTTTGCATTTAGGCACAAAATTAAACCTACTTTAAATCACCCAATGAGACCTAGAATAAAACAGCCTGATTGTTATTTTACTTAAGATCATAATGGCTGGCCGTGAACCTGCAACAACCATCAGGGATATGATTTAGTTTAAGATTTGAATGGTTGGACTTGATGATCTTAAAGGTCTTTTCCAACCTTGTGATTCTGTGATTCTGTGATTTGCTGGAAACATCATTTCTCATAAAAGGAAGGTGCCCAAACAACTTCAAAAAGTAGCCATCAGCTCTTAATGCCTCCAGAGGTTTTGAAAAACACGGCTGCCTCTCATCAATTATTTGAACCCTTTGGCAAGTTTGGTTCTGTAATTAAAAGAAGAATGCTTGGCAGGGAAATAAAAGCCAGAAAAAGGATTATTAAACTATTAAAAAAAACATTATTCAGTTAAGTAAACTTCCACCCCAAACATTACTGTATCTGAAGAACTACAAAGTATTTTAACAGCTTTCTAAATTCTGAGGAATCTTAAAGTGACTTTATAATTTAAACTGCACTGTAATTTTAAGGGACCATTTATGCAGTACTAAGTGTAAGAACACAAAGCGTTTTACCAGTTTTAGCAACATAATCCATCAGTTTAGGACAGGAAATGAGGGATACTTTTCCCTAATGGAACTGCAGAATGACATTGCTAGCCTAGAATTATTTCAAGGACTTTGGGGATTAACAGCATAACCCTTGTACAAAAGACCATAGGGGTTTGCTTATGACAAGTGGTCAAACTTCAGATTTCTTTCTCATTTGAGAGCTTAGCAGTACAGTAACAATTAACCCCAGGCCAAGGGCAAGGGCTTGCTACTGACTCGAAGAGAGAGATACAAACAGAAGTCACCTCCACAATCAACCACCATTTCCCCCATCTCCCCCTTCTCCTTGGACATCTCCCAACCAAGCAGAGGAAGCCTGCTTATTTTGAACATGCACCAAAATGCACAAGTCTAAAAAAATTAGTATTTCATGGTTTTAGAAAGAAAAGAAAATTTAAGTTGGGGGCTCCACAGAGCAGAATTAGGGCATTTTATCACATAGGGATGTAAGTAATAGGAGGCACTAAGCAACTTGACTTGGTTCCTCACACCCACTTACCGATATATCTTCCTCTAGCGTGAAATTAACAGCACAGTGGCATTCCTTATTCCAATTAGAGGAATTTTCACGGAGTTTTGAACAGTCTGAGCATTTATCTGAATAATCAATCTGTGAGACAAGTGAACAAGCAGAGATGTTGCAATAAAGGACATACACAGAGAAAAAGGTTAGCGTTTTAGCTCCAAGACTTCTCAGAACAGATCCCTTAAGTGACTCTGGACTGCCAAACACTCGGCTAAAATTCGACAGAGGTAGAAAATCAGGACTTGGCCTCAATGAACATTCACAGATTTTATCTCTAGTTAAAGCTGGTTTAGATGACTGTTGCAGAACCTCCACATCTGCTCCTTGGCAAAGGAGTGCTGAGTGAAGAACGCTTCAGCACCTTGGGCTGACTGACCAAGTAATGCCTGACAAATCCCCACATGCATTATGGCTTGCTTCTCTTGAGCTGGATGTAGTGCTGAGCACTGGCTCCAACCAGGAGTCTGCTAACACCACCACAGGTTTAGCCAATCTTACCCCCAGGAGGCAGTTAAACATCAGGGCTCCCTGCATTTTCAGATTTTGCCCTGGCAAGCCGGCATCTTCTAGTACCAAACACGATCAAAGGGATTAATTTCCCTTCAAAACTCCAGGAAAACAGGACAGCATTTCAGATATTGCCAGCCAGTGGCAGTAATTAACACCTATCTTTCAGATATGGCCAACCCAGTTAACCACCCGGTGCTTGGCTTTTGAGTGACCTCTGAGGATCTTCACAGGAATACTGGCTGCTGGACTCATGTCCAGGCCATGAAGCCATTGCTGCCATCTTTACCCAGAAGTACAAATACAAGGCCTTTTCCCTCCAAACGCAGCCCGGTTTCTTCTTCATAGAACACCTAAGAACACCACTGCCAAACCAACCTGGATTTCCCTGACGCTGTTTGCAGACAGAATGAGGCAGACTCCCACAGAAAGGCAGAAGGCACCTATGAGAAAGAAGCTGGAGAGCACAGTCGCGATGGTAAGCTGGGGCTTCCAAGCTGGTAGCTTCTGCTGTTTGAATGCACTGTTATCCGGACATCTGGAAGGCTGTGCTTCTCCTCCTTCTTGTGGAATAAAACTCACCTTGTTTTTCATTTCCTTTCTAGGTGAGAGGAAGGAATAAGATGCTTGTGCTGGAGAGTGTTTAAGCTGAGATACCGTCCTTACCGTTGGGAGACTGTATTACTTGTTCAAACCTGCATTATGGCCAGGAATTACTTATTAACTAGACCTCTCTCTTCCTTGTTTTCTACAATAGATCCCCATGATCAGCTTGTACCAATCAAATAATTGTGTACTTTGGTCAGGGTGTCTAGCACATACCTCCCGGAAGAGCTTTTATGCACGCTTTCTCCTGCTCCACAATTCAGTAGGATTTGTTATGTCTTAGTTCATTTTCAGGGATACTGCCAGCTGTACTAGAATTTCTGTGTGATCTCAGGTGCATTATTTCTCCTCCCTTCGCTTCCATAGGCCCAGCTTGCAGGCATGGCATACAATGAAAGGAATTCTCATTGCACTGGATGCCACTGAGGAGGACTGCAGGTGCTCAGGCAGCACTGGACAGAAAACAATGCTTTGGGGCATTTTCGTAGCCTACCACATTCACTGGTGCAGATGATTCAGATGCAATTTAAAGCTGCAAAATGGTTACATCTTTGTATCACAAAAAAGCACATCATCCTCCAAACACCAACAATGCCAGAAGAATCAGCCAGGTACCATATCCTTTTAATTTAAATGGACAAACAGAAGAATATTTTTGCACAGTTTAAGCATAGTTGTACAAAGCCTCTCACACCTGAGTTTGCTCATCTGCAAGTCTAAGCATGGTGCACACAGTAGTAAAGCCTGCAGATTAATGCAATGTAATTAATTTCAGTATCACATTGTTCCTGCAATAAAAATCATACTAAAATTACAAACCAAACCTCTATTTTATTATTAAAAGGAAACTCAGAAAAAGTTGTAATGTACATTCTTTCTGCATGGATAGATGTCTGAAAGTCAGTTAGAATTCTGGATGCCACCACCCATTAATCACTTGCCAACAGCAGACACAACAATAGCAGAATGTAGCTGTAAATCACTTCCTTGGTAAAAACCACTAAAAGAGTCCCAGCTTCACAGACCCCTCTCTGCACAGCTTTATAATACTCGTCTCCAGCAGGTCAATTGTTTCTTTCTTTATCTGAAAAAAACCAAAACCAAACCATCAAAAGTTACTGATAAAGCTTTGGCTAAACACCATTATTTATTTACTCAGGTACCTTACTACTGAACTAGAAATTAAAGAAGAGGTTCCCATACAAGTTCCCGAACTCTAGAATGTTCCCACTTTGTAAAAGATCTATTATTTGCTCTGCAATCCTGAAGGACAACCAAGGCTCGTGAAGCCCCACCTAACACGGCTACAGAAAAACTGTTGTTGGTTAGCATCTCACAGCAAGAGGTCCACCCTGGGATGCAAAATCCCTATGGGACTTTCCAAAATTTCAGCTGGTATCGAGCAGCCCCAGGGCAGTACTGCACTGCACTGCAGCCACCACAGCACTGTCTGTGTCCGAGACGCCTGAATGAAAGCGAGCTTGAAGGTCAGGTCTACATCTGCTGCAGGCACTTGGGTTTATAACACTGATATGGTTGGAGCTTACTGCTTATCTAAAGATAAAAGACAAATGTGATTGAGAGTAAACATTGACTACACATTTCAGCGGGAACAGAAGACTGTCCATCATCACAGTTAGTCCAGAGTCTCCTTAGGGCTCCCTCTTTCCACTTACAAAAACTCATTTGCATATTTTCTTTCAGGATTCTGTGCCTCCACTTTGCACAGGCACAAATAATGTGAGAAAGCCTGACCAATATCTGTCCCACACTAGATGTGCTATGTGAGGATGAGAATAGTAGTCTGTCTTTCACAAGTCCACTTCTTATAACCCTTTTTATTTTCATGAAGCCTGAAATGTAACCTTTCCCTTTTTTCAAGCTTACTCGAGGCTCAGTTTTTGAACTGTTTGCAGACAACACAATATTGCCTTTTGTTAAAAAACCTCTGCTTGTATCTTAAGAACAAGTAATTTGAGGAGTTGAGACAGCTCTGTATTGCCATCACCCTCAACACACAAAGCTTTCAAAGCAGGAAGCTCGTCCTTTGGTCAGACCAGAAAGCGAACAATCAATTTTTATTTAAACCTTTGTGCTTTAGTATAGCTCCAGTGTGCCAAGGCAGAGTGTAATAAAGTCATTCACCCCTCCTCTTGTTTCTTTCTGAGCTTTCTTTTTATTTCCTTCTCTCTGTTGTTTGGGACGAATGAAGCAGGAGGCACAGAAACAGAGGGAAAAAATAACCAAATAGCCAACAGGATTAACTAATGAAATGTTGAGGTAACCAGAAGAGCACTGGATCAGGGCACCATCCATTATGTGGATATGATAAGAAACAGGACTGTCACGTGAAAAGATTAATGTGTTTTTAAATTCATGTATTTAACAGAATACACTGCTGTGTACATAATCATCTGCTGAAAGTCAGGTGAGTACAAAACCAGCAAGCAGAATGGACACATGCTTCCAGCTGTTCTTGCTTTCTGGTGTAATTACAATGAAATTTAGCAATGCAGCACCTTAAAATGTGCAGAGAAATTATTGACAATTGAGGTTGGCACTGAATATAGGTCAGTCTGCCTCATTCCTCATTTTAAGGGTGAAGTTTTGCCTCCCCAACTAACACAGGATGAAAGAAATTAGTACATCAAACCAGCAATTCTCTAAATCACATTTTTGGTACTGTAACTCTTTTCTTTGAGAAAACCTCTGATATGTATTTCACAACTTTTATACAAGAGTTAAAAGCCCTGCTCACTGAGACTGGATTCCATATTTCAAGTCCACAAGTTGCCCAAACATCCCATTGGTTTCTACTGCTTTATCTCCAAAACATTTGGGTATCCTTTATTGCTGACATTCCTTATAAATAACCTTCAGGAATCTGCCTGATGTCTGCAACAGGGCAAACAGCTGCAAGATGCTCCACTTACATAGCCCAAGACATCAAAAACCTTTCTGTGTGTTGTGTTGCCTGGCCCAAGTGCAGGCTTGAAGACTCCTGTAACCACACATGCACTATCCTGTAATCACACATATAGATCTATGCCTTATGCTAACACCATATATGAAAGTGTAACATTCTTTCTTACTTGGTTTTAACTTGAAATGAGACTTAACATTTTGACGTTAAGACAGCCTTAACATTTTGCCTTAAAATAATAGATATATATTTACATTCACACATATAAAGTGCCCATCACTGTGCCAACAAACATTCTTTGGAACCAGTCTGACAGCAGAGGTAAGAACAGGAGTCAGCCTGTCAGCACCTCAGCGCTGCTGCTTCCAACAGATTTAAACACAAAACCAAAAAAAAGGCCACAAGATGTATTATTGGTGTACACAATTTGTGGTGTATGTTCCTAGACTGACACGCAGAAATGCTGTGATGCTACCTGCAGTGAGCTGGAAGGGGGCAGTTCAGGTTTGCAGTGGCCCAAAAATCAAATACTGGCAACATAATCCTTAGGTTTTTGAGCTAGATCACCTGCAGCCCACTGGATGTATATTTACTTTAGTCGACTTTAAAAATATCCATCCCACTGCAACCGGCACCTTTTGCACTGCTACATCGGCCCATTTGTGGTCTGTGTGCTCGAAAAACAAGTGCCCCCACCGCACAGGAGGAGCCGCGCGTGCTGAACACAAGAGGGAGCCCCTCGCCTCTAAAAGCAAAGCTCCCTGTTTGCTCCTACTTCCATTCCCGACGTGTATTCCTGGGGTTTTGCGGGGTGCTGTATCCGAGACCATCAGGAACATACACCTTTGCACATGTGAGACTGTAAAATACAGCAGGTGGCAATACACAGGCAAGAACAGCGAAGGATTTACGACTGGTAACTCGTTTCACTTGTGAAACACCTTAATGCCTGCATGCAAAAAAGTGTCCCTTTTCCCCAGGGATTCTGCATATTGGCCTGCTCTAAACAGGCAAAAAAATAATGGAAACACTGTAGAGGAAATCGGGGGACTGATAGAGGAACCTGCCTCTTTCACTTTCTGCTGGCTAGATCGCAGAATCACAGACTTGGAGGGGTTGGAAGGGACCTCAAGAGATCATCGAGTCCAACCCCCAATAGACAGATACTAGACAGACACAAGCTGATGCCCCACGGCATATGGAAAACGTGCCTCATCACAACAATAAATGTGAAAGCTGGATCAAAGAACTGAAACGAACATGGGATTATTTTAAAAGGAGACTACAAATGATGGAGGCTCCAAATAGCTTGTACCACATCTCTTACAAAAAAATTAAAAAAGTAAAAAAAAAAGGTAAAGTGAAAAAGTCAGAAGAGGAAGAGAGGGGGGATGGGGGGAAGAAAAAAGGAAAAGGAAAAAGAAAAAGAGGATAATAAGAAAAAGAAAAAGAGTTACTCACTAGAAGTTATCTTACTCTCAGGCGGAGACCAAGAAATGCTTCTCCAAACTTTTATTTGGTTTTTGAGGAAGCTTTTGCAGAAAGCTCTCTTACTGAGAGAACTTTCTGGGAACAGGTAGAACAACCATTCAGCACAAACAGGAGAAATCCACAACACAGCCATGGAAGTCACAGTGGTTGGTGACTTGCAACAGAAAAGGAAAAAAGTCTTCCTCGGGAGGTAATTTTGAGGCCTGAGACTCAGCAGTAAAATGTTGACTTCTTTGTGTTTCTAGGCCACTGAAGTCAGTTTTACAGAAAGAAAACCTTACTGACCAGTATCTGGGCACTGAAATGAAAAGTAATGAATGCACAAAATATAATATATACAGGTGCTCATAAAATACCTCAGGGATATCCATCATTCTCCTTAGTTTCTGATCTCTCCAGTTCCAATCCAGAATCATATATTTTGTGGAGTTCAAGCATAGGCCATCTAAAAAGGCAACATAAATTTTATTACCAAAGCAATATGACATGTGCTTATCAAAATGATTTTTGGCTTTTATATCTTTTGCTGTCTGTTTCCAAGGAAACTAATCTTTGAACACTTAAGTACTACGTTTGCTGGTTGGAAAACTAATGCACTGACACTGCAAACTCCCTTAACCACATAATCCCATGCCTTTTTGGAAGATAAACATGAAAGCAGAACAACTACTGTTGCCAGGCTTGTCAAGAGCTAACATTCTGCCAGAAAATAATTCCTCAAGCTTCCTCTTGATGAAACCGCAGGAGTTGAATTTCCACAGCTGATGAGGAGCTGGTAAGTTACAAGGGCTGTAGCCTGAAAACTCCTGTTAATGGGGACTGACAGTGTTTAGCAATTTACAGGATTGGGTGCTTTGTGAATGTGAGGCAGGTCAGCAGTGGTGGTGAAGAATTCCTTTATCCTCCAAATAAATGGTGGTGAAAGGAAAAAAAAGGTCCTTTCTAAACTGCCTTCCAGCTGTCCCCTGTTTTTCCCTGGTGTTGTACACAACACCTACAATTTTTCACATCAGTTTTGACGACTCTCTTTTCTCTAGTGACCTGGCACTGCAACACTAAGGGGTCAAAAAATGACTAGACCTTAGGCTAAGATCCTAAGATGAAACACCTTGTGTGCCTGCCGTAAGCTGCCTCCACCTAACATGGCAATGTGCTGATGCGCTGAACAGTGAGGATTTCATATTTGTGGAGGGCACAGGAAGCAACAAAATGGTGCTAGTCCCATACCCTTTTGGAAGGAGGGGCAGAATCCCAATCCATAGCCAGCCCCTGACCAAGAAACCACAGTCAGAGAGTAAGGCAGTGTTTTAGAAAGAGGAATGGAAAAAATCACCTTATCATCTTGTAATTCTGTTGTTTTTCTTTGTGTTCATAATGTCTATTGAGTAAGTAAAAGTATTTGAAATTTGGGAAAAGGAGATTTATATAAAATAACAAATTTAATTACAGGCAAATCAAAAATAAAATCAAATCAGCAAGCAGATCTTTTGTATATCCCTCAGAAAAGTTTACACTGAGCTCAGGGTGACATACGATACAATGACTTCTGCCATTATTTCCTTTTGATTTACTTGCAGTGTTTGGTTTCCTGGAGCTTTAAATCCTACACCATGGTTTTGCAATCACCTTCAAGTCAGCATAAATCAGTGTTCCTGCCAAAAGAGGAAGTCCCCCACCTCTGCTTGCTCATTACCTGATTTGTGCACACTGGTTTTGTTTTAATTGTGACGAGTTCTAATCGGGAGCAGTTCCCTGAGCTGCCAAACAGACTCTCGGGCTAGCAGGAGAAGGAGGAAGGGGGCCTAAGTGGGCACTGAATGGGTGGGGGAAGTATTACTCTACCCTGCTCTGGTTATACTGATTTATGCGGCTTAAAGTGATCACCGAATCAACTACTGGAATCTTGACCTCATTTTGACTGACACAGGAGAAGTGGAGAAACAGAACTGTACAGTCAAGTACCCAAATCTACAGATTCATGTCAACGTAAGCACTGAAGTCTCTTTTCTCATAGATTAAGACAGCTATGGAGAAAACCCGCCTTGTTCTCCTACCTTGCTCCACTAAGGCTTTTACTCTCCCAGGAGTTCCAACCCCGATGTGGAACACGCCTTTCTCCAACATATTCATCTGTTCTTTTATCTAATTTGAAGAGAGAAAGACAATCCACAGTGATTGGTTTAAAATTCCTTCTCAAAGAGCTGGAAATAAATGCAGGATCTCATAGTATCTCTTCCTAGAATGTCATCAAGTAATAAATGCTATTCATCTTTCGAACTGATGTATCTGGGATAAAGTTTAAGAAATCTAACAGCCAGCTGGGCATCACACTTCTCTAGACATTCTCTAATTTTTTAGCTTAGAAAATGTGCTATTGCATGAACTATTTTTGGAAGTGAGAAGAGTACACTTCCTTCAGCACTTAGACAAATTCTCTGGAAATATCTGGAAAACTGAGAAAGCTGAATTATTTCTAAACTCCTTCAAATGAAGACATTGAAAAAGGCTGAAATACAGCAAGTGATATTTGCATGTGTGACAGCATTTATATCAAAGGCCAAATGCCCACTCGTTACTTCCAACACCCCTTTAACTTGTGCTGTCCAACAGGTTTGGATATTGAGTATCCAGGCATCCAACGGGCAGGACACAAATGGTGGTGGTGGTACAGTTTGCTTTCACAAACCTGTATGTGTGAGCCTTCTGTTCAATCAGGCAAAAGCCATTTGAATGAGCACCTCATGGGAACGTGGAACATCTTTAAAACATAACACATGCTTGAGCACCTACATTCATTCTGCAAAGGACTGCAGCAGAGCTATCTGAGATCTGTGTGGCCAGATTCCTCAAACTTCAAGGACACGTTCCCAAAGGAAGCATTCCCTAAAGAGGAATGTTATACAAACGCTACAGACACAGCACCATTGCTAAATGCTTTAAAAAGAAAATGGTACCACACTAGTTAGTTGTTTAGTAAGTTCTATCGGTATTCCCTTGCAGCTCTCTCACCTTTATGTGCTTTGCAAACAACTTGAGAACTCTGCAGTCTCCTTTAAATGCTGTCATTGACCTAGCAACAAACAACAAAAAACCAAGAATGAAAAAGGAGAGGCAAGCAGCAGGGCTGGGATTAAGACCACCCAGGTGGAAAGCAAATTTAACTGGCATTTCTCAATATGCTTGAGACACAGTCCCCTGGTGACCCCTGCTTGTACTGCGAACGCTATGTTCGCTCTTTGCTATTTGATCAACAACTGGACACAGCCAACAAAAGACAGCAGTAGGGGCAGTACTGTTTATATAGCTTCTCAGATAACATTCAGTGCTCATGGCCTGTGCTTTCACAGCTAACTCAGTTTAAAACCAACTAATCACCAAATTTGAATTCAAAGATGCCTCTGCCACTGAGATACAGGTATGAATGAATGAGTATGTGTGTACAAAAGGGAAGATCTGTGTATAGGCAATTTTACAGAGTGTTCCTGCAGCCTGGCTGCCACTGTCTTTACTGCAGAGATTGCCCAAATTCCAGTTAACCAAAACTCGGAAAGCCTGACTTGTTTTACTGAGGCTGCATTTTGGCACATGGTAACAACTCCATGCTCTGCGTTACCAAGCAGGAGACAACGTATTCAGTATTTACTGGGTGCCATTTAACACTGCTTTCCTGCATGTTTGTTGCAGGCTGCCAGAGTCTGAATTTTCTCTTGTGCAAAGCTCGAGGTTTTCGTACAAGTGTACATATAACACCCCCTACGTCTCAGATTAATACCTGCATTCAGGGCCTAAGCATGACAGGCACACCTGCCATCCTATGCTTCTCCCTGGGGGGTGGAGGCAAAGTTCCCAACTCTCTAGCTCATGTTGTAGTGACTGATAGGCATGGGAAACAGGGTCAAGACACAACAGACAGCTTTGAAATTTGTGACGTATACATGAATTGATCGAAGTCATCGTGACTTCTGGAGTGAGAAGGGAAAAAAGAGGACAGGGAACACTGAAAATCATAATCTCTGCACAGCAGCTTTGCCAGCCTGACCCAGCAGAGGACACGGGCACAGACCTGGAGGCACTCAGGCCAGACGTATGTGTGGCACCTGAGTCCCTAGAACGTCACGTCCTCATTGCCTTTGGTGCAAACTCACAATTTCTAATGATGGATCATGATGCTTTATGGGTTTACTCTGTTCACAAGTATAACATGTTGCATGTTTCCTCCAAATTGGTTACAGTTTATTTTTGGTTTTTAACAAAAAAACCATCTCCATACAGCTGAAGTACCCTTACTTCAGTCTAGAACCAGACATCATGCTCCCACAGTTTCAAGAAGCATGGGATATTGCATCAGTTTAAGTCAGTAAAGTTGTTGGCTTGCAGAAGACTGTGTCCCAATTTTGCCTTTATATCTGTGGTTCCAAGACAAAACCTCTGACTGCCTGCCAATCTCAACACAACATTTGCTATCGACATACTTGATGAGTTCCAAGGAACGAAGGGCAGAACTGCAGATAACCAGGATCATCACTGACTTCTTCTCCTTGTGGCTTTTACGGAGTTTTGCCCACTTAGGACAGACTGCAATGAAAAAGCCCGTGTACAGACACAGAGAAACTACTACATGCCACAATTTTAAATTACAAGACTACATGATGAATGGTAGCCAGCAGCAAGAACACACACGCTGACTCCTATGAGGTCTGGATCTCTGGCAACACTTTTACATTTTACATTTAGTCATGGATGAGAAATTGGAACATAAAACGCCCCAAATAAATACAGAAATATCACATAACTGAACAACTCAGATAAACATTAAAGATCAACAGTTTGTAAGGTGACAGGTCCATCGTCTTCATTTGCCACACATGGCAATTTATAACAGAGAAAACTGATTGAAAAGAAACATTTAGCAGACCAGAAGTTCTACATAAATATATATGAGAATACAAATTTTCTCAGTTCATGTCAGCGGACAGCTGCTGTATTTTTACTCTAAGATAGTGTGTACACCTACTTATGAAGCCACAATAAATGACTAATAAATAATCCCTAGGAATGAAAAGAAACCCTACAACATTTTCATACAAAAATGTGCTAGAGTACAAAAAGCCAGAAAAATAAGACCTGTGAAGAAAGAAAAACCCAACAAAAAACCCTTGAAGCTATTAATATTTTGTAATTAAGAATATTTGGAGGTGCAGATAAAAACTGCAATAATGTCGCATTAAAAATGGTTTTCGTACAACTTTCATCTCATTCAACACTTCAACTCACTTTCCTTCAGGTATGAAGAAAAACTGTGGGTGAGGTCATTGGCTGGCAAAAAGCAGGAATCTGAAAGCATAAGAGAAAAAATACTTTCATTGATGTGTATTTTTAACAGCAAAAGGAACATGTATGTTTGCAGCATAACCACTAGTTCTATGGATGAAATCACAACCCTGTTAGAACCCATCATCGATAAACTATCATTCACGAAACAAAGATTAACATACACCTCACACACAAGAAGCTTTATAGTGGATAAATCAATGAAGGTAACATCTCTCAGCTCACTCGCGATTCCTTTCTTTTCTCCCACCCTGAAACCCTGAATACAGGGAAGCACAAGGTGTGATCACATTTCAAGAAGTTTTCCTATGTCTTTGCCACAACCAATGAGAAGTCTGAGCCAAAAGCCTTACAGTCAATGTGCTACACTTCCTCCAATCTACTTACGATGGAACACATTTGTAGACTGCCCATGCAATTCACATGTGGAGGAACCCACCGATAATCTACCTGTCAGGATGTTTGTTCCCCTTTCTGGCCTTCCATCTTGCAGCAACTTGCCTAACTTTACTGACCTTAATGGTAACACCTACACTGCATTTCTTGGGCCTTCTGCTTCCTTCATCTACCAGTGACTGCCTGTCTTTTGCCTGGTCACTATACTAACTAGTAAGTCTGACCAGCCCTCCGTGGCACACATGCCATTCAACTTTAAGCTTCCTATAGAGGCAATAAAGGAAATCAAAGTCCTAACATGGTCTTTAGAAAGACCTTTCTCCAGCTCTCTATACAGACAGTTTACATTCTTAAGAAGGTGATTTAAATGAGATGGCTTGAAAACTTGCCCTCCTTCAGGGACCTTTGCCTGACAGAACAATGTGCTCCTGCAGAGCATTAACCACTTTGTCTTCAGGGGCATGCATGTTGGTTGTCACTCTGCACAAGCACAGCACCTCGGGGTGCCTGTCCATGGATGTTTGCAGATATATTTTAACTAAATTACGAAGGTTTCTTCACAGACATTATTCATGTTCACATGGATGGCACATTGTGCTAACACTGGCAGTGTCAATCCGTGATTTCCACTGGAATACACAGCATGACAAATTTGGTTGGTAGCTGATGCCTGGCTGAAGTCCTGCCTGTGTAGCTTCTTGAGCACAGCCCCTCTCCATCACTGTATCTCCATTTAATGGGGGTTGTCCTGCTAAAATATTCTGTTTTGCACTGATACTTCTTATTAAATCCAGAGATTGGCACTTACTGGGACTTGAGCTCGAAAGGGAATGAATGCCTACCTCCAACTGACAGAAGCTAACCACGCTCTGTCCTGCTTTGCCTTTTCTATCACAGGAAACCAAGAGGGTCCTTGTCATGGTTAAAACTTGGTCACTTTACGCTTGGACCAAAACTACCATTTCATTTTATGCCACTCCCTGAAAAGCCATTGTGTTTAACAACTCATAAGTACTTCAGAATGATGCCTCGTTATTTCTTTGTCTACTCCTGTCAGCCCTCCTATTATGCATCTGGATCAACTCAGCCCATCCTAGCAACAAATATTTTCACTTTCTCAGCATCTTGGAAGTTATTATTAGGAATCATGTAATTTCTATTAGAAAAGTGAGCTCCTGAAATACTTTACAATAAGGGTACATTTAAACAGTGCTTCTTTTCATTTCTGGAACTCCAAGGAACCTCACATTTATTCCAAAGAAACTAACTTCTCTACTTGAACAGCAAATTAAATAAAATATTTCCATAAGAAAGTACAACTCAAGACCTGTCCTTGAAATCTTCTTTCTTCTGCAGAAAAAGAGCTCAACAGTACCATGAAAAAACCTAAAAAACAGTACCACCATTATTTACCTTTTAAATATAAGTTACCTGACAGCTTCAGTTCCTCTATTTCAATCACTGAACGGTTTTCACCGAAATACTGACTAAGAAGGTTTTGTAGGTCTTCAGGGACACCAGGTTTTGGAGTGGATTTTGCCAGAATATCAGAAATTTTCTTCTAAAAAAACCCCAAAAAAACCCAAACAAAATGGGTAAGTACAGCACTTCTATAATTTCTGCTCTTTGGCTAGGTAACAACACTGCAAACAAACAAACGAACAAACAAGCAAAGAAATAAATACATGCCCCCCCCCCCCCCCCCCCATCTACAGTTATATTGGCTTAATTACAGCTTAAATAGAAAAACACCTTCCAATGGGACAAGATTCCCTTTGTCTTTAGTGGGGATGCAGACTTCAGACACAAGTTACTTAGATGAGATGGTCAGTGAGCCTGAAGACAAAAAACCCTCTTGTGCACTCACGTGAAACACTACTGTAATGAAAACATACCTGAAAGCTGGTTTTGTAGGTTTTGCTATTGTTGCACTTGACTATCAGTTTGAAAAGTCACAATTTGTTTTAATTTATTATGCCTAGAGCATAACATCAGGAATCAGGTGGCTATATAAGCCTTGGCTACTGTTTGATTAAACCAGGGTAATTACCTATCTATGTTTGAAAGGAAAGATGGTTAGCTATATTCACAGAATACCACGTGAGTTAAAAGCTCCCAAAACCACAAGGTAAGCAGAAAGAGTTCAACAGCTGCTTTGTTCTTCCCAAATGTATATTTTTTTTAACCATATTAATAATTCTTAGGGCCATGACATGATTTCAGAATGATTGTGGCTTATACCTTAGGAATGTTAGCAGGTAACAGTCCGAATTTCCACTGAAGTGAAAGTGGTGCTGTATTATTCCCCATAATTAAACAAAAGCTCAAGGTTCCTGTTATCTGAAGGATCTGCGAGCATTTAGGAAAACAATAGATTTTCAAGGATAGAGGTGGGAATGTGAAGCCTCTCTTGTCCTCATTGAGAAGTGATTCATTTGTGACAGGCTAGCCTAAGGTTTCTCAGCTGCATAAACTGAGATGCATGCAACCTGATGTGCATGATAGCACGTGCCATCATGAGGACACCTGGCAGCGTAAGCCTAGAAATGACAAGGAGCAGGAGCGCGTGGCTAGGATGGAGTAATAGGGTATGTATCTATGAGGTGAAGTGAGATTTCACAGAGAGATGAGGTGGGCCTGGAAGCATGTTTGGCAGCTCTGGAGGGGTGGTGGGTACTTTCAAGTGCAAGTTCGGCAGGCTAAGGTCTGGGATGGCAAAGATCAACGGCAATGGTGAAGAGAGCTATAGCAGGAGTTAGAGTGTAGGGAACAGACCTTCCACCCACTCCACCCCAGCACCCACTCCTTCCTCCTCTTCTACTCTCCACCTCTCCTTCTCTCCCTCTTGCCCAATACACCCCAAATACTCCCACAAGGGCAGCATAAGGCACAGAATGTTGAACAAGGCAGAGCCATTTGCAGGCTGCCGAAGCTACTCTACCCTACAGCAGTGGCAAAGTAGGCAGCTGCCTCTCCCAGCTGTCTGCCACTGCCTGTTCTACCTCTGCTAAGTCAGCTCCTTGAGACTCCAGCCGAATCTTTAGCAGTGGGACACACCATGATGCAGTGCTTATGCCTTCCCCACATGGTGCAAAGTCCTCTGCAGTCCCCAAAGACTTTCCAATGGATGCCTGGCTGTTTGGCCGGATTTTGCAGCACCCAATCCTGCAGCTTCCCAAGTTTCACACTCACTTGGTGCTGTGGCATTTTTCTGCCATGCCACAACTGTCTTCCAAAAGAATGACCAGAGGCCACCTCAGCCTTTGTGAGAGGCCACAACTGAACTCCTTGTTCTTCCCATCAACCACAAATGCTTTTCTCTAGCTCCACAGCTTGCCTCTTAACTGACCCACATTTTGGGAACCTCTGACGTAGCAGACAGCAAGACAGACCTATCAGCCTCTCTTTACTTAGCCATTCAGTGCAAGGCGCCATTTCACAGGACCATTACATCATTCATTGGGCCACTTGGTTCCTTCAGGAAAATTATGGCACTCTGGAGGGGAGAAGCCTGATACTAATGAGAAATTCCGTAAGAGCAAGAGCAAGGACACCTGAGCAAACTCTCTTCCTTCAAGGAGAGCTGTGGGGAAATGTTCCTCCTGCAGGAAGTTTTATTATTATTCTTCCAATTCATTCCAGATGCTTAAAAGCAAAAGGCTTTTTTGGGGTTTTTTTCCCCTTTTCCTTATTTTTGGAGAGAGTACTTTGTTTGGAACCCATAGATCAACCTGATAAATATTTCCTGATGGATTTTTTGACAGGCTGTGTATGTCAACTTAGTGGCCTAGTCCCACCGAAACCAAAGGTGTAACTAAGCGCCTATTGTTTGCCTGAGAACAGGGTCTTTTTGTTAGGTCTGGTTCACCCATCAGTCACAGGATGCTTTTGCTCTGGCAGCAGTGGAACAAGTACTGTGGTCACTTCTGCCAGAGCTGCATTTAAAGCTAAATCCCATTCTTCCCTCTTCCCATTCCCTGGATGATTAAGAGACCTGACATAATATAAAAAGACCGCCTCAGCTTTGGGAGGGAGACAACTATTTACAGTCTGTCCTGAAAGGCAACTGACTTGCCTGGTGCCATGTAATTTCCATCCACTCTGCAGAGTGTGTTTGTTGTTGAGGGTGAGGATGGAGCATGGCCAGAGGGACAAGACGGAGTATTTATTTATACACTTGTGCTATGAGGAGGAGAGTGAACAAGGACAGCTCTTGGCTCAAAAGATGTATCAGCAGCTGGAGCCTGTCCACACCGCTGAAATGGGGCAGATTCTGCAGGGACTGGAATTCCACCTGTCTTTGATGCAGTTACATTTTCTCGGTTTGCAACACTTGCAAGAGGGGTGTAGCCACATACAGCCCTTGAGCAGAGTACAATGCCACAGTTCAGGCTGGTAATAGGTATACTGAATGAAGACAAAGCCCTAGGAATTTCTATTCTTCTTTAAAGCAGGTTGCAACATTGTGACCATATTACTTCTCATAATCCACAGGGTTGTCCCAGTTCTGAAACTTGCAATAGTACATACACCCACTGGCCAGTCCCCAAACACACTCAATGGCATTCATACCTTCTTTCTCTTCTTTGGCTTTACAGTGCTCTCTTGTTTTTCTTCAGGTTGGCTTAGAAAACACTCTGTAGGCTGCAAAGAACATATTGGGGGAAAAAAAAAAAAGGTAAGAGGAAAAGATTCAACATCATGTATATGAACACCCTGGGGGGAAGAGTCACCAATGGGAGGTAAGAGGGAATGAGGGGATATACATAATGTTGGGCTAGGGGAGAAAACCAAAACCAAGCTTCCCCACCTGTAGAAGGGATCAAATTCTTACAGTTACATATATATGGAATCATTTTGGAATTGAGATCTATGTTGTTGTAACCAAGACGGGAATAAAAGAACAGAAAACTGAAACATACAGGTTATAGTCACAATTCCATAAAATGGTGAAAAGCAGGTTTTGATACATTAAAAAAAAAAACAAGGGGAAAGAGTAAAGAGAGCCTTTCACAAGCTTTGTATTTTTTATGTCTATTATTGTGTGCGATTGTTTTCCTAAACTTTGCAAAGAGTGCTCTAAAATAACTGGGTCTAAGGTGAGCATCCAGACGGTGAAAGATACCATGGATCTGGGCAAAAATAATTGGAAACAATCATGCTCTCAATTTCCTTTTACATTTGTAATGCAGAATTTAGGAAAACATGCTTCAAATTTGTTCTGCCCCATTCGTGCTTTGTCTCCTCATAACAGGGAGGGTCAAACACACACAAGAAAAATACATGCTGCATTTCAGAATAATCTTCATCCAACAAATGTTGCTATTATTAACCCTCTTTTGTGCCTGAGTGAGCAGGCTGAATCGGTCCATTTGTACCAGAGTCCCTGTTCACATAAGCCAGGGTTAGGATTTGTCCATAGCCACCTGAAATTGTCCAAAACAGAGGAAGTGAGCACAGGCTTGCCTTGTTTTGAGCATTCCGAATCTCTTTTGACTTCTTAGGGTCTTCTGCGTCATGGAAATGAACATTAATCTATACAAATGAGCTTCAGAGCTTAATAAGTGACTGGATGAAGAGTAATGGGAAAACAGGCTGAGCTGCAGGAAAATGCTCCTTGATACTAGGATGCATTTGGCTGGAAAAATTTGCTCCTGTGAGAAAGGGCACAGAAGTCTCATCACATGGAGCATTAAAGCTCAGGAACAGCAAATCCAGCACTGCTCCCTGGGGAAAGCCTGGAAGAGAAGTATCAGCAGAAAAGAGAGACCAACCAAAAGCCAAAGAAGCCGCTCCTTTGTTCCCCCTTTGTTCCATGAGGGCAGCTTCAACAGGGCCAAGGGGGCTGAAGGAAAACTAACAGGAGCTCAGCATACCTGAGTCTTTCTGAGCCTTCCTTGCACTGCCCATACCCCGTAATGGGAGGACAGCTCATGACAACTGGTACTAGATGATCCTGCCCAAGACATCTGTACCTTTCCAAGCTCACACTTATACCCTTAACCAGAAGCATTCTGTGAAGTGTAATTGTTCATATTATGCTTACATTTCCCTTTTTCTCCCCACTCCCCTGGCTAATTTAGCTCTAACAGCCAGGACATCACCACGCTCAACACAAACAAATGACCTTCTGCTTTCTGTGCTGTGATGCAATCATGGCCATTGCACTTGCAAAGGCAGGAGTACTACAGAAGCAGCCCTGCAACTGGCTGAGGTTTGAAATGATACTTAGGAAGTACCAGGGAAGATTTGGCTGGGGACTGGCTACAGCCAGCAGCTCCAGAATTAGGGCTGGAATGTAACACAACCTGGATCAACCCTCGCCCATGAGAAGTTGTGACAAGGACTGTATCTTGCCTCAACAACAGAGATCTGTCCCCGTGACTTTCTCAGGTATTAAGAGATGCTATCTTCACTAGAATCAAGGGAATGACTGCAAATAGAAACTCATGTCAGCTAACAAAACTGTTGCAGGGTTAACATAAGTTTTAGTTTCTCTTTTTGCTTTCTTTCTTTAAAAAAACCCCTCTATCCTTACTCCAATTCAAGTGCTTTTAAAACACCACCATACATTTCTTCATTCCTATCCCTACCATTAGCATTCCCAGACACTGAGACTGAAACAGAGCTACCCTCTGCCTTCAGGTCCTGCTCTTCTCTTACACATCCCAGCTGTCCATAGATACTCAAAGACCACTTGCCAGGTGTTTTAATCATAAATTCCATGTTCAACATCATATTTTATGCAGAGAACAAACCTTTGCATTGATTTGTGCCCAGCAATCAAAAAGCCAGAAAGGGTCCAAGTTCAATGTCTTTCCTCCAGTAGAATACCATGCCTCTCCACCCTAGAGTGAGCTACCAGTCTTTCAGCATATTGAAAAATGCCACTTAATCACTTTGGGCTCATTTCTCCCTTCATATACATTGTGCACTGTTCTACATAAATCTGCAAAACACTCCAGCTGGTATCTGCATGAGAAAGGAATAAAACTGCCACACAGCTGAAAAATTTTCTCTAGGAAAGAATGAATTTTCTCACTGATAACCATTTATTCAGATATTTAGAAGTATCATTAAACGTCATGGCTTCTTTTTTGATGGCAGTGTATTTAACCCTTCATTTCAACAGCAACAGAAGTACACAGCAGGCTTGCAGTCAGCACCTTGTTTCCTCAGAGAAGCATGTTTATGCTCAAAATTATCTTTTATAACAGTGCATATATATGTATAGACATAGTACACTATTAACCCAGCAATACTAAAGTCCACTTTATTAAGATATTAAAAATAATGCCATAATGCAAAGGGAAAATTCATGGTGGTGAATGGCTGTAAACTTACACCTCTTTGATGATCTGCAGTCTAAAATACTTAGGCATCTGATCCAGAGTGAACTTCTGACCCTTATCCAAATGTTAGTTGCCTACCTAGGCATGCAATAGCTCTCTGCAGGCCACCCTTACGAAAAGGTCATTTGCATGTTTTTCTTGTGCTAAACACAGAGCAGACAACCTACTGGGCTTTGACAGGGCTCCCCTGTGCTCTGTGTTTTTATGCTATTTTTACATGGCAGTTCTTAAAATGCAGAAAACAGGAAATCTGTGCTGAGACCGCTGATTTATGAACTAAAATGTCATAAATTCCTTGTTTGTTAATCCTAGACAGAACACAAAATATTTCCTGTATTATATTTCTAACATTTTTTTTTCACTTTTCCTGTTGCCAAGTGACTGGAAACTGAAATGCTGAGTGAAAACATTCTCGCGTGCGCGTGTGAAAGTTTACATCCCAGGTCAGCCACGTCCTCTGACTTCTGCAGTCTGGGACATGCATTTATACAGCAATGTGACATTTGGATTGGACACAAATCATTCATTTCACTGTAAGCTTGAGGACAGCCCTCAGACTAGCAACGTAAATGTTCATAATTCTGTTTGTCTGTCTCCTGACTGGTTTTAAGGTGCCAAGTCCACTGCAGGATAGCTTCCAGCCTGTGAATAGGGCTGGGATGAGTAAAATGGGTTATGTTATATGCACCAGAACTACAAAACTGCTACTAGCTTTCTGTAAATACATCTAATTTTACAAGTGTTTTGCTCTAAGAGACATGCAATAACCCATCCATGAACTTGAGCTCCAGTAAAGCTTTGCCTCCTGGAGTTCCATGGCTAAACATCAACTGACCCTATTCCGAAACGCAGACTGATAGTCTTCAAATGACAGGAGGAGCTGTAGCAGGTGTTCTGCTACATCTGAGCAGTCTCAGTCCACCTCAGCAGGATAACCTCTGCTGGTTATCCTGAAAAAGCAAAGCAAGTCCTCTCAAAAAAATCTTAACTTAGTTATAAATGCTTAAGTGAAGGTAACAGTGGTTAAAAATTGGCTCCATCAGCATCCTTACTGAGTTGAAGTCCTCAGCATCTGACCCCTCAGTAGAACACATACAGAGGCAATACAGCCCCGTCCTGTATTGCTTGGTTCTCACTTTCTTAATCAAAATGGGGAACCAGTTCAGATACTTGGCTCACTTACTGTGGGTGTCCTTGGAAAGACACTCAGCAGCACAGTAATTGCTACCATGTTGTTTCTACTTCTCTGTTAAAAAAAACCAAGCAACCCGTCCCTGCAAACGGTTTTCACTTGGGCAAATGCCTAGGCATCACACAGTTAATTTGTTATTGACCTAGGGATCAAAGCTAATATCCATAACCTCAAGGAGAGATCACTTCCAATGTCATTTTAGCTCTTTGACAGCCATTCAGTTAATTCTCCTGTATAGTGTATCAGGAAGAGAGAACACATTTACATTCAAAATTCTTAAAATCAGATGACTCTTTTTTGCTTAGGTTGGGGTGACACTGTCTGTCAAAGACCTTGCTGCCTTCTCCTTGGCATACTCCATGTAATGTTGAACAACCCAGTTCCTACTGGTTTTAAAGGGAGCTTTCAGTAGTGCAAGGCTATGAAAACATCAATCCATGTAGACCTAAAAAGCGTTCCTCACTTAGACCTTGCACTGGGGACATGACTGGGTAGAGATCCTGTATAATGTTTAAATACAGTTTTCAAGACCTTCTGTGTGCAGGGAAAGGGAAAAGATCAGAGGGGAGGACATGTAGCACCATCTGGGCTTTTATCACTAGACAGTCATTTTGTAGGGGACAGACCAATTTCAAGTCACAAGAAACAAGAGCAAAGTTATTACTGAAATGCACCAGAATGTGATCACTTCCAAAAAAGAAAAAATAATTTAATAAAACTATCTTATTATATGCCCAGATCATGCAAAAAAATAAAGCAAGCTGCCCCTTTACTGAACAAAGGAGGACTGCACTTCCCTACACATTATCATCTCTCTATACAATTCCTAAATTTACAAACAAACCTGCTTTCTTTTCTTTGCCAAAGGAGGTTTGGACTCTGAATCATGATGCGTTGCTGTCTTGTTATCACTTGATTTCTCAACAGCTTCATCATCAGAAGGATCTAATGAAAAAAAAAAGGGGGGGGGAGAGGAGAAGAGTTTGTTACTGTTTGTCAAATTCATCTCCTATCTTTGCATTCCAAAATAGGGATAACATTTTCAGCTGAAAGCTTCTCAAAAATAACACAATCTCAAGACTGGTAAGAACTGCTGTAATAGGATCTTTTAACATTTTAGAACAGTGCTATTTGAAAGTTATTCTAAGGAAAGTACCAGGTTCCCTCTCCTATCCACACTATTGCATCCAGCAGGCAATCTATTTCTCTCTCTGCAGGCTATTGCCAGATGCAACACCACAGGTACAAATACCTAATCTTTCCAAAACCTCCCTTGAATTAAGCCAAGCAGTGAACAATGAAGGAGGTTTTTGGTAAACTACATCTCAAGTTGCATGACATCTCTCTGCATTATTTCAGAACAAGTAAAACATCATCTTGGATCCACAGCACTGCAGTCACCACACATAATTACAGACCTATCTCTTTAGACCCCAAAACAAGCAATAGCACTGCTCTGAAGACCAAAGGCATTATGGTCCATAGGATCTCTGTAAAAATACATATTTCTTGCTGAGTTTGTTGACACTTCTTTCAGAATAAGTCATCTCTTCCTACTAAAGCAAGACTTGCAGGAAGAAAAAACCTAATCAAACCAAACACACACACAAATGCACACAAACCCACCCCAGTCTCCATTTACCTACAAGAAGAAAAATTACAAGACTGGTATAACATTCTGTTGTTTAAAAATAATTGCAAACATTTCCTGCATGCAATAATTAGGTAAAGGCACCATTCCCCAAATTTAAGCAGAATGTCTGCAAGACTAAAATGGCTTATGTTTTCAAAGAAAACTGTTTAAATTAACCTGTTTCTACTCATTCTTTTCCACACCTCTTTTCTACAGAGAAATTTTTGGGAAAAAAATATTCACAGCAACAGTTCCCTCTAATAGTGCCATAGTAGTGCTTAAGATGTTTTATTCAAATGCAGAAATTTCTGTTTGGGACACTGAATTACTCACCTTTTCATTGCCAGAAGTATTATCATTCATTGATCTGAATAATTAGAGCCAAATAATACAATTTCTGTATTGGGAATATTTCTGCCCCACAGCTACTTAGCCATTTATTGTAATCTCCCGTATCCTGAAGTTGTACACTGACAGCTTCAAGATTAAGTTATTTATTTTGAACAAAGAGGAATGCTACAATTTCTTAAGCATCACCCCAAGTATAGACAATATAACAGCATCTACACAATCACTAGCTCTAAGCAGAGTAATTTGAAGGCCCAAGAACATGAGAGAGAGAAAATCAACTATGACTGGTATTTGCTAATTCCATGTTGAAATAGGTACCTATTGAAGTGAATATAGTACAGTAAGTGAAATAGTACATGAAAAATATGTCAAAGAATTCTGTGAAAGGTAAGTAAATGGATACAAAGGGGAAAAGAGGAATCTTTATTTATCCACACATTATTACATTATGTATTGTATGTCAGTAAGGCAGTGGCTTTGAAAATCCTAATGCCACAGAACGGGTAACAAAGTGGGTACATGGTTCTGCTTGGAAAGATACCATCTTGTCTCTTCCACTGCTCTTCCCACTTTGGAAAGCTTGTGTAACAGTCAGCATCCTAAAGTTGGGTTGTGGTAGCTGTTAAAGAGTTCAAAAAAAGTTCGGGAAGTTGAAAGCCAGCAAGTGAAGAAAATCACTGAATGTTTTAGCAGGTTGGGTATCATGAAATCTTACTTGATATAGATTAGATTCTTGGCAAACAGAACCTTTAGAAACAGAGAATTCGTTTTCTGTACAGTACAGCTAGGAGACTCCTAAGTAAAGTGGCTAGATAAAAATACTAAGGAACTGAATTCAGAGCAAAATGAATGCCATGGAAGAAACAGCAGCATCTTGTCACAGGATAAAGACATATTCTGAAATTTTAAACGGTCACCCACCAAGAAAAGCAAGAGCAAATGCACCAATGCACATACCATGTGGATGCTGCAGCTCAGCTGGCCCGTTTGCTTCCTTCTCTTTGCAGGCACAGCCATCAAGTCTGGGGCTGAACAGACCGTGGCCACACAAGTGCCAGATCCCATGTGGGGCGAGAGGCTGGTGGCAGGAAAAGAGAAGGGATGTCCCTCCTGGCAGCCCTTCACCACAGGTTAGCTGCAATATTAAGCTGCCCCTTAAAAGTTGGTGCTAAGCCAGCCTCAGAGGAAACTCTGAGCCATTGCTATTCTGGTATCTCTTCTCAAAGGACATTAGCAGGGTAGGTGACAAGTCTAATTCTCAGGCTTACTTGTGCACTGATCTCCAGGACCTGCCCTCATGAGCCATTTTCCCTCACTTCTGAGGGACAAGCAACAGTCAGATGGACTTTTCTTCTGAGTTGCTATTTGGATCATGAACAAGAATGAGCAGCCATTCCCAGTACAGCTCCCACTTTTGCTAGAACATCACTGTTACTGTCCCAAGAGTGTTCAGACATTGTCTGAAGGTATAAAAAGGTTTTCTGGGAAAGCTTCTTGGTCAACAGAAGTAAGAATATGGATAGAGTATTCAAAACTGCACTTTTTTTTTAAACATCATCAATGGTGATGTGGGTTTAAGGTTATTATAAATTTATTATTAATGCACAAATAACCTCACATCATCTAGGCCTGTACAGTCTCCCTGCAGCAGGGGACCAGGGGGAAAGAGAAAGCCAAATGTTTGGGAAACTAACAAAATTCTTCCTCACATTAGAGTCAACAATTAGTGTGCCTTTCTGCTCTCCCAAGGATGTCCAAGTGCTCCTGCACCATACACCAGCCTCTGCACACCAGCAGCTCCTTCTCCACTCTACTCCACTCTGAAGTCTCTGACTACCTAAGTCCTCCAGCCACTTTGAAATCTCAGATACATAGTTCATTAGAGGAAGCTAAAAAATGACATCATCTAGCATATTCCTCAAAGTTTAAAAGGTGTCTTGGTAACTCAGTGTTGCCATTGTGCATTACCATGGGCTTGTTTCCCTTTGTACCACCCGTCTTCTAAGAAATTTCTTGTGCTGCACTTTGACAGGGCAGCTTCTGAGTCTAAGAACCCATCACTGACTTTTGTCTCTTCTGCCCTGACTCCAGAGACACTGGAGTAGTGACAACCTTTTACACACACCAGCTCCACAGACCCGGGATCCTGGGTCCACTACATCCATGCAGGCCGTGGGTGATGACATGTGTCAAAGTAATCAGAACTAATCACCTCTTTGTCCCTCTTGCTCACCACGCTGAGCCTCAAACACCATTCTGGAGTGTCTCTGCATGCTGCACTGAATTGAATTGCTAAGCCAGCTCTTTTTCAGCACATTTTGCTTCACATCAGAAAGAAATGGGAATTGCATAAAATAGATTCAGGGGAAGCTGCCTGTGATCTTTAAGCATTCCTTCTTAAATCCTATTTGGTGTGCTCTGAAAGGCAAAGAGGAGTCATCTAAGCTTTAAATAGCCTCCTCTCTTTCTCATAACTAAAAGACACCCTGCTGCTAGTAGCAATCTAAAACTGGGCAAATGGTTTCCATGATCTGAAATAGCCTGACAATGTATCACCTGTTCACTGCCCATCTGAGTTTTGGACTGTGCTTCAGGATGCAATGTCCTTCTCCGCTTTCAGCAAGAGAAGAAGAAACCAAGGTTCAGTCCCAGGCTCAACAAGCGTCTGTGAAAACAGTTCAAATTTGAGCATCTTTCTGCAATATGCAGGTATCTCTATTCCATATGACAGTGAGACTTCTTCTCTGTTCCAGAAACAGCCATTCATGTCCCAGTCGAGACAGCAGCTAGTTCTGAGCTGTGATTGTCTGTGACACCACGTCAGCTCCTGTGATGACAGGACTGTTTTGTTGTTGGCACCAAACTACCACAGGCCAGACTCTGCCAACCATGCTCACATTAAACACTGTACCTTCCTCTGCAAATAGTTACCTTGATGTCAGCGAGGTTATTCACAAAGTCATAACCCAATGTGAATAAAGCCAGAAGCACCCAGCTCACAGGTCCCAAACATGTTTATATCATACCACTGCTGCTTGCCCTGCTTTGGGGTGTCAAGCTGCCCAGGAGACACCTCTCTGCCAGAACAGGAGAGAACACAAATAGTATGTTGGTGCAAATGCAGAACCTAATTGATTAATACGTTGACTTTCATCTATCTCCTTCACAGTGCAAATGACAAATTCCCTTTAATCATCACCTTTATTAACTAATATATTCACAAAGAATGCACATTGGCTTAGTTATTCATACTGGCATTTTCAAAGGCAGACAAGACCCCAAAGACATAGGGGGTCATTGTTCAGTTCTGGGCTCCCTGGTATAAAAAAGACAGGGATCTCCTGGAGAGAGTCCAGAGAAGGGCTACAAAGATGATTAAGGGCCTGGAGCATCTCCCCTGTGAAGAAAGGCTGAGTGAGCTGGGGCTGTTCAGCCTGGAGAAAAGAAGACTAAGGGGGGACCTTATTAATATTTATAAATATCTTAAGTATGGGATGCAGGGGGAATTGGCCAGCCCCTTTTCAGTGGTCTGTGGGGACAGGACAAGGGGCAATGGCTGTAAACTGGAGCACAGGAAGTTCCGCACCAACATGGGGAAGAACTTTTTCACAGTGAGGGTGACAGAGCCCTGGGACAGGCTGCCCTGGGGGGTGTGGAATCTCCTTTTCTGGAGATGTTCAAGACCCATCTGGATACCTCCCTCCCTGTGTGACCTGTCCCAGGGAACCTGCTTTGGCAGGGGGGTTGGACTCTATAATCTCTGGAGGTCCCTTCCAACACCTACAATTCTGTGATTCTGTAATGACACATGTTTTGATGTGAATACGATTTTGTTTGCACAAATCAGCTAGCACATACATGTTTCTGACTGCTAGGCTTCTTCAACATTACTGAGACTTCCGACCTTCATGTGCCACTTTTCCACTCTGACGAAGTGCTTGACAAAGGAATTGCAGTGGCCACAACATAAATAATTCTTTTAAGGACTAAAGTTGACTGAGATGTGAAACTTTTCTAGGCAGCGTACCTTCAAATGCCCAAAAATAAAGAAAAAGTTATAACTGAAAAGGAACAGAAAATAATGATCTTTGGAAAATTCAACTTGTTCAAGCCAGCCTATGACTGAAACAAACATAAATGAAGCTCAGAAATGATGCCAGCCATGGGAAGTTCCTCACACAAAGAGAGGATAAAGAGAATGGAAGGGTTTTTTTCAGAGAGAAGGGAGGCATAGTGCTAACATCTCTTCATAGTATAGAAACAATGAACATGTCATTAAAAAGAAAGATTGGAATAAAAAAATAGTAATATTTTGCATACAAACTCAAAGATAACTGAGGGAGTAATTTCCACTAGGATTTTTGTTTGTTTGGGGTTTGGTAGATTTTTTGGGTAGGTTTTTTGGGTTTTAATATCTGGAAGCTAGTGAGATCAGACATCTTATTCGGTATCCAGAAGTTCCCCAGTGACAGAGGCTAGTACAGGACAAGTTCATTTCTTACCATTAAATTAATCTCTGCGATAGGATTTGCAGGGAGCCTGCCTTACGTGTCCATGAGGGAGACTCCCTCAACTTTCGCTTGACATATCTGGCACTGCCCACAATCAGATACACATTCTGGGACAGAAGAGTCTCTGGCTCTGAACAGAAATCCCTGCTTTCTTCCTTATGCTCCCATCAGGGCTACATATCAGTCCTAAGCTAGAATTACTTACCTGAAAGCAAAGTTCATATGCCATTTATTATTCCCCTCCTGCATTGCTTCTTCCCCCTGACTTCCATCTTCCTCTAAACATTCTAAAATTGCCTCGCATCTGAAACCAGACTTTAAATAAAGCCTGTGTTTTCTGATTTTTAACAAAAAAGCTCTGTACACTGTGGAATTTTTTTGCTACTCTCTCTCTCTAGTTTCAGATATGGTATAGGAAAATATGTGCTTGTCATGACTCTGCAGGTGGGCACAGTTCATTCAATTTGGGCATGCTATGATGGATTAATTTCAGGCTGCTTTGCAGGCTGTTTTTATTTATTGGTTGATTAAACAGTACTGATCTGTGTTCATTAATCCGGGCAAAAAAACCTTCCCAGGGCTCCCAGCTTTAAAATCAGCAGATTGAAAAATATTTGATGCTGAGTAAAATGCCAAGGGTGGTGAGCACATCCCGAGTTTTTTCTTAATTGCCATTTTAGATTCTTTTTCCTTGGGAGGAAGGGAGGAAAGGGGCAGAGAAAAGGTCAGGGAAAAGAATAAAACTGATGCCTCAGACTTCCTCATTATTGTTATAGTTTTGCCATTAAGAACTGGCCTAAAACTTCAGTGAATCAGATGAAGTAATCTTAATGTCAATGCACTGCTCTGAGCTTTTCTCCCTGCATCTCTCCTGCACGTCCCGTCAGGTACACACAGCACAAGGTCAATTAATCTGCTGTAAAATGTAACAGCTCTCAGCAAAATTGGTTCCCAGGTCCTTGTTCATCCTTGCCTAATTGAGAAGCCTCCCCTTGCCACTGAGGTTGTGCTGTAACTGGCCTAAAAGTGATGACGACAGTAGTTTAACATACCACTACAAAGTAACTCCACAAGGCAGCAGGAAAGGTGAAGCCTGGGTGGGTCCTGCCACGTGGCCCACCAGTATCCAAAGGAACAGACGAGGCATTTTCAATGAAAGAGCCGTGACTGAGTGGGCTGGTTAACTAAGAAAAATAAATTGTAATTTTTATATACTTTTAAATATTTTAATGCATTTTAAGCTGAACTACTTCCCTGACAAAAGGGAAAGCTGCCACGGTGGCAGTAGGAGAAGCAGGCATGGAAGCCAGTACTGCGGAGTGGCAATGGACAAGCAGCAGTTCAAAGCCCCTCCTGGAGAGATCCCAAATACTCAGCTCTGTGTTCACTGGCACCGCTAATTTCAAAAGGAGAATCTCTTTCATGTCTGTGGGGACAATCCTCTCTAAGTCCTGTTGAGAAGGAGCTAATAATAGATCCGATACCCCAGAGCCCAAGGCGTAAAGCCACCTGGCCAAACAGCAGCTATGAAGCTCTTTCGGGGACCACATGGAACAGCTAAGAATGTGAATCTTACTAATATGGTTCTTCAGACCAGTTGCTGGCTACTTACCATGAAATTGCTAGTAAAAGAGATTTAGAATCTAGAAATTGCTAGTAAATGAGTTAAAATGTCAGTTACAAAGGTTATCTGGCCTTGAGGAAGATCATCTAACTAAGATAATCTAAACTGGTGCATCAAAAATAGCTACAACAGTGTCAGTACCCTGTCCATTTCTCAAAGTGCTCTGACCAAATTAGAAAGACACCTTCAGAAAGACAAATAATTCTCCCCATCACAGGCACGCATCATTTGCAGGAGTGTAACTGAGAAATCCAGATGTCAGATTACAAGGGAATAAAATAAAAAAAACCATCCCCTTACCTCCTTGAATAAGGATTAGCCCAATCATTTTAAACAGCATAGTAAAACAACATTTAGTCTTAGAAATCAGCAATAGAACATATATACTGTCAGGAAATGAAAAATGAATATTTAATTGCATCAGAAGACATAATGTTACAGCTCAGTAAAACTCTTTGATGAAAGGAAGAATGACAACATGGCTCAGCACAAGTGCTGCTTCAAAATTTAATGATTTTTAAAAAAAATTTTTTTTTTGCAACTCCAGTTTTCCAGTTTTGAAACACTGATGAACTTTTCATACTTTTCTGATCAGTATCATGAACCAAATGAAGTGCCTTCACTCGTAAGGCCTGAAAATACTCAGCTATTTTGACCATTTGGAACTAGAGAGAAAAAACTGTGAGTGAACTGGGATCTGTCACTGTTACTAGGAGGTTAAGAAGTCACAGGTGAAGCTCTGTTGCAGGTGACCACCAGTTAGTTCCCATCCTTTTGTCGGCTTTCCCTGTCAGCCTGTCGCAAGAGAACGGAGCTGCCTCCCTGCCTGGGTAGATAATCTCTATGGTAATAACACGTGGTACCAGTGCTCCATCATCCCAAACCAGAAACGGTCCTCCAGGGTCTGGGCACTGTTTTCTCTTCCCATCTCAATGAATTAATGACTGAGCAGAAACAGACACAGTCCTACCAAAGAATCCAAAGCTCCTCAATTTTGTCCCATCAGGTAACATTCAGATGGCATAAACCCCTGCCCACTCCATCCAGACTGAGCCTGAGCCAAGCCAGAGGTTCTTGCAAACAGTCTATAGGAATCCCCTGGGATAGTTTCTTGAGTACTGGCAATAGCTTGTACTACAAAGACAACACTTGGAGAAAAACATGAACTCCTTCCCTGAGCAGTTCAGAAGACACGTCTGCCACAAGCAACATTTTTTTCCTGATTTATCTGGTGACAGGATATTGAGATTAGGTTCCTTTCTTACACTGAATGGCATTTAAATTACAATCACTACCTATTCAAGCAAAAAAAGAACAGGTCTTAATGCAATAATATCAAGTTAATTTTTCTATACTCGGATACGATGGAAAATTTTTTGCCCACAGGTGCAACTATCTGCCTTGCTCTCACAACTACCTCTCCTTTCTCCCTTATTTTTAACACTTTCTCTTTAGTATTCAAAACGGGTGCTTCCAAACTAATTTTTGACACATCTTGACCTGCTGACTGGGAGGTCCAAACACAAAATAAAGGACTTATCAGAGGGTAAGACCAGAGGAAATCCTCTGTTGTACACATGTAAGCACAGAAGAATGAACTTTACACGATTAAGGTTAGGCCCAGCTTGAATACAGCTCAGGCCTATTGATAATTTGACTTTTTCAATTTTATATATTGCCTAATAAGACAGAAACATGTTAGAAAAAAATATCACAGAAAGGAACTGATCAGGTGTAAAAGTATTAGGCCACCCTCCTCCTAATGAAAACCCCTTTCTTTTCTGCAAGGCAAGGGTTGGATTTTACATCCTAGCACTGCCTCGAACAAGGATTAACAGCATCACTGAGGGAAGAGGGGAGAACTCAATATTCATTTAGTCACTGTAGTTTTAAAACCCACAGCAAGCAAAGGGCAAACAGAAAGACATGTTAGGAATATGACAGGCCCTTTTATTGTATGTCATCCAACTTAATTTCTTCATGACGGGTCTGCCAAACAAGAGCAACCAGAGCCTGAAGATACAGTGATACATCAGCAGAATGCAAATCACTTCTGTTGTCTGCTCTACTACCCTTCGTCAATGACACCATGTGTTTGTCAGATGACATTCACAAGTCCCTGCAGTCTCCTCATTACTTTTTCTTCTGCTCCCTCACAAGCTATCCTTCATAGTGAAACCTCCAATGATCTCCTTAAATCTCCAAATTCAGTTTAAAAGTGTATTCCTAGAGAGACATGGAAGTGGGAGACTGCTTTGTTTGTTTGGAAGTGGCATTTGGTTTTGGCTGTTTACAAATCTACTAGATGAACATTTACAAAATCTAATACTTTGTAAAAAGAGTTTCTCCTCTTTGGACAGATGCTGTGCATTAAAGACCCCACAGTCACTTTAGAAACCACTCAAAAGGATGCCAATAATACTGTGCAACTGTTTATAATAGTAAAAGGACACTCCATTCAACTCTGAAAAGCAGGGGAATGAGGCAAGCCAGAATGCAGATGACCATGTTGAAAATTGGATGGGACATGATGGTTCAGATCTCTCACCTTCTAAAATGCTCCTTAAACAACTACAAGTGCCTAGGAATTTGGGTTGAATCAAAAGAAAAAAATCAGTTCGCAAATACTGGTAACAGAATGTACAACTGTATGAGGGGGAAGCCCACAAGGCTGGCTTAAAATAGCTCTCAATCCCAATAGAGGCACCTGAGAGAGGAAACCACTGGGGCCCTGGAAATCCAAATCATTCCAGAGGAAACGCTACCATGGTAGGCTGTGTAGTCAAAGAGAAAAACTGTTAAAAAAGAAGCAGAAAGACCATCCAGCATTGCAGGGCAAACACAAGTTTGGAGCCCAGGAAAGGCTAGGACCTGACTCCCTACTACATTTCCCATTTGGCGATGTAGAAACTCATGCAAAAGCTAACCTAAAGAAAACTTGAGTGTGTACAGCTGTCAAACAAAATACTGTTCATCCATCTTGAAGAACTAACACAATCACTCTTAAAGCCATTTCCTCTCCTTTCAGAAAGTTTGCATTACTGGGGTTGGTCAAGCAACATTTACAGCCATTTAAACACAAAGAGCACTGCTCTATAAAAGTCTCCCCCAAAATTAACATTCCTGCCCCAAAGCCACCCAGGACATTATTTGTATTAGCAAGAAGTGATCCCTTCTCCAAAACCTTCATAGAGAAGAAGTGCATCTCGCAGCTCTTGGCAAAGCCTGACTATTCCTGTGCTTCAGGACCCACGAGCACTGTGATTCTCTCTTTTCCAAAGTACTACCAATCCGTCATGTACAGAAACAGCTCCAGCTGTTTGTTGCGGAAAGCGAAGAGCACCAATTCGTGCTGTACATATTTTCCCCCTCCCCTTACCCTTCAACTCATTCATGCTCTGGATGAGAGGATCTGTGGGGACTGCACTATCCCAGCACTGGCAAGAAGGGCAGAAGCAGCAGTGGTGCTGTGGAGCTGGAACTGGTTGGCTTGGTCTGGATTTCATCAGGGAACCCCCCTGGAGCTAAAATAACACGATGCTATCGGTGTTTAATGATGTTGGTATCGTGTACATTTAGAATTTCACTACTTAAACAGTGCCAGTATGTCACTCAACATCCGTCTATCTGGAGGCATTTGTTTACCTTATTCCTTTCTCAGGTCCTCTCTCCAAACACCAGCATCCTTCGTTTGTTTAAATATTCACTCCTAATAAAACTTTATTCTGGATAATTTGAAAAAATAGGTAAACTGGGAGGAAAGGGGAACTTGGATAAATCCATAAAACTACTTAATGGGTGGGCTCTAGCCTAGGTCTGACCATGAGCAAGTTTTGCCCAGGAATGTAGTACAGTCCCAGATGTGATGTCTCCGTTGACACTGCGAGCGGTTCAGATTTTCTCCTGTTCTCTCACTATCTTGGGAAGCAGCTGTGGCTCACAGCTGTAGCGCTTATTGCGAAGGTACCACACAGAGTCTGGCTGACCCCGTGGACTTCAAGCTGATAAATCACGATAAAATTACACAGTAGAACTTGCAAAAAAAGCAGGAGGCTCCAATTAAAAAAAAAAAAATAGCATGCTTTGCAAAAACATAATAGCCCAAATTACTGTACACAGACACACATTGCTGCTTTACTAACCACTGACATCATTCATGTCTTTTTGGCTCACTCATATTTTGCAGACGTACACATCTAGAGTGTAAGGCTCTCACAGCCCTGACGTTTTCTCTGAATACTGAAAATTACATGCACGTACATAACGTAGCATACACTTTGATATATGTCACCACCAACAAATATATCCCACTGAAGAGCAATACTGCAAACAAGCCTTTATCCCAACATGTATGTCTTAGCACAGAACGTGAGAAGATATTTTGAGCTGATCAGATTTCTGCAGCTTTTTTTATTCCGAAGCCTTCATACGGCATGGCAGTATCAGGTCCCTATCTGACAGAGTATCAGGTTGGCTCATACCAAGTTAAACTCCTTCAAGTTAAGAACAAAATACCCTGACATGTCACCACAGAGAGTTAGAGCGGCAAATTCCCCTGATTATAAAACACCTGTTGAAAAGCAGTTCCCTACCTACAGCCCAAGGGTTATGTATGTTTCTACACCTCTTATTCTCTCGCTTCTTCCTCCACATATACTACACATTCCTCTGCAGTTTGGTCTCTGATATTGCAGGTTATGGTGTCCTTTCAAGCTACCCTAGCATCTCAAATTGATATGGTACCAGAATATACATTTATGCATCTAACTCATTTTCCCAGAAAGTCTTACTGTGAGAGCAAGCAAAAGGAAGGGTAATTTCTTATAGACAGAAGCTTTTAAGGAAATACTACGCACTCTGCCGCGCTAGGGGTTTTGAGAGGAGGAGAGGCGACAGGCTTTTCATCTCTGCCAGTGCTCTCTATTTAAGAATAGCAATTACAGTGCAATCTCTCATCTGTACAGGTCTTTTGTGAACTGGCATGCGGCTCATGTGTCTAACCGATCAAATAAAGCACATTCGGACTCGATCAGTTGCAGCGGCCGTAAAAATAGAGCTCATACCTACGTTCAGTTGCTGCAAGCAGATGGTTGATTGCTTTTTTGTCCTTTTACACTGCAGCCCTGTTCTCTTAGATCCTCTCTTTGTAGAGAGTGACATGCTGGGAGGTCAGTTTTCTGACAAGGTCATCTGCCTTCAGAGTATGAAGAGAACTGCACGGAAAGTGGGTTGGGCTATATTTAGAGTTTGGTCCAACTCTGTGCCAAGGTCCCCCCGCTGTCTCTCTCTTGCAGCACCGTCTCAGGTCTATTCTTGCAGATTCTCAGCCCACAGAACACAGGAGGAGAGGAAAGTCGCTCTTGAGCTACTACTGGATCGAGGTTTCTGCGATTCGCTAAAAACAGGGGGATCAGGAGCTCAGATGAGGACTCCTTAAATCCCTCACTCTTCTAGTATTTGTCTTTATTCAAGTGGATTTTCCCTTTTTAAGCAAGTAAGGAGAGGAAACTGCCTGGGATACAGCAAAGAATAGCCTCTCGAGCTAAGGTAAGCTTGCCTTTTTCTGTCTTGTCTGTCATCTTAATTAGAGAGCAATTGATAATGAATCACTTGGATCAGATAAGCTTTCTTCTGCTAGACCAGTTCTGCATGTCAGCATTAAGGGATTTTTTGGATAATGAAATTCTCAATTTCAAAGCATCATTTTTCATTATCACTTTCTCAAGGAAATGGGAAAATAAAAGGCTATCAGCATGCTCAATAGATTTTACCTGCTTAAATTTATGTAAAAAGCACAAAGCTATGCCAATAGGCTGTACCATTCTGAAAGCAAGAGAAAAACAGATGTATAACTATATGTAACCATTATACATATACAGACGTGCATTTAGATGTGCTGAGTGATGTTTTACCCATGTTACTTTGTACAATACGAGAATGTATGGCTTCAGGGTTGTAATATAAGGCTTGCTGCAAATAGCACAGATATTTAAAAAAATAAAGAAATAGATGAACACATGCTCAAATCCCTTTACAGTGCTGAAGAAGTTGCTCGTCTTCAGCTGGAGTGCAGGCAGGATTAAATTCAGTAGGCTGAATTTGGTCTCCTTTCCACTGAATGCTTTACATTGGTCCCACATTGCTTCTCCTTTTAAACCCACATACAGCTGAATAGTTTTCCTCAGCACCATTTTAAACTGTTGTGGTTCTTAAGGGGGGGGAAAAAAGCCTGGACAGAGTACAGCATCGCATGCCTGTCTGTAAGGAGATCCTAAAACACTCTGGGTCACGTGGACATGATGATACTGTGGGGTGGACTCCAACATGAGGAGATTGTTATCATGTAAAGACACTCTGGAGCCACAGATTTAGCACTGGCACACACACAGAGCTTCCTGCAAGGTAAACGTCTGGGAATGGTAACCTGAAGAAATGGGGTAGAAAGGTCTGCTTGACCCAAAGGTCCAAACACCAAAGCGACAGCACAATAGTAATTTCTTCATAACAGAAACACTGCATAAAAGTGTCAGCATAAACATCTGAAGAAAGGCAGATGGGTTCTACATTACCAGTGAGCAAAGGGCAAAAGAGGTCACTAAGTCACTGGAAGTTCACCTAAACCATGACCACTGAGTCAATTCCTGCACTTGGTTCAGGTCATCTTCTCTTAACATACCTAGTGGTTAACCAATGCATCAGGCTGAAAAAGTAAACGATTATAAGGGGGCAAAAATCTTATCTACTGAAGACACGTCTCATTTTGGTTACTCTCAACTCTGTGTAAATTAATCTCATCTTCCTTTCCTTCTGATTTTAGATTGGTAATTTATGCCCACAGTCTTCAGTGTTAAGCTGATTTGGAAGATGTAACAAACAACATCCATTCCACAGAAATTACCTTTCTAGCTGTCCTGTGACTCTTTAACAAATAATAATTAAGGCAAGATGCCATGAAGCCAACTTGGGCCATGACAGGTGATAATTCAGATTCACCCAGAAGGTTTCTATTGCAAGAACTCAAATAAGAGACTGTTATGGGAGGGTTACTTAAGCACTGCAAATACATTCATCAAGTTTATCTGCAAATTGCTTCGCAGTACAAAAGCAACAAGTGTAGCCTACGATTGGCAACAAACTTTTACAAACAGTTATTCTACACTGATAGAAAAGAGGAAAAACAAATACATCTTTATAAATTTTTGAGTGGTCAGGTTATGCCTAAAATTATTGCTTAGTTTTTCTGACACTGTGGCACCTATTCTCCACCTGGGGAAATGTTGAAGGCATTGGGGGTGTGGGAGGTGGCTTAAAATAAAGCAGTATGGGTGAGACTGTGGCCTACAAGCACAGCATTCACAAAGCCTCCCCCCTTCCGTGGCAGAGGGGCAGGAATGCTGCTGCATCTCAGTGGCAGATGAGGACCAGCTTGTTTTGAAGGAAGGGTCATCACATTTTCACCACAGGAGCTGAGCCTAAAAGGTCTCTGGCACCCAAAGCAGTGGGAAGTTTGTGGGCATGCAGATGCCAGCACGACAGCAATGGAAAATGGCAGTACTGCTGCAATGGTAAATGTGAGCATGGCACTAGTGGCAGAGGTTATGGAGAAGCACATCTGAATGAACAGGCCTCGCGTCTTACTGCAGAGAAACCTAAATCTGCTTCTAAGCTCTGTCTGGTTGAGGTCAATCCTGCTTGGCAGGATCCTCCTCTGCCTATTCTCTCATTATAAACTTCCAGCACCAGCATATGTTGGCTTCATCCTGCTAAGGTGTGACCTCTCATGGGTGCAATGTGCCCTTTCTAGTGGAGACCACCATACAAGGGAAATAAAGGGAAAAAAAGATGAAAATTAATAGGAGCAAAGGATCTTCATTGTCTCCCCAAGTGGATAAAAGAAAGACCAAAACCCTATGTTCTGTCAGGGAGGCTCAGATGGGCCTGAAATCCACTTACCTCACTGGGGGTGGGAGCGCATGGCTACATGCGTTGCCTGACCTCCTGCCTAAGATTGTGGAAGAGGAGGAAAACAAGGCTTTCCTGATGGTATGTGCTGCCAGCTGGCCAGGCAATGCTTCAATTGGACAACCACAAACTCCTGGCCTTGGCACTGTCACCCTCAGCTGACAGGTGTAAGCAAGGCCAGAGCCAGATGGCTAAATCCAAACAGCGCCAGGGGGATGAGTAAGTCCCACCAGCAGTCAGATCCCTACTATATTTGTGTACCTGCATCAGGGGTGAGTGAGTGTGAGGGGTGGCTTTCTCCAAACAACAAATGGGACTGGGATTCTCCTCCCTCTGTGCTACCCCTCAGGCAAATTAGACTGACAAAAATAAGCTGGGGTTTTGAGGGGAGTCAAGGGGTACCTCAACTCATCCTGAAACAAGTACCTTTGGCTAGAGGCCCTGTCAGAGAGTTGAGTGTCACTGGCAGATGGCTCTGTCATCAGCCAGAGGGACTCAAGACTCACCCCCACCCCAATCATTGCTGTAGCCAATGTCCAGTCAGGGACACGAAAAAGGGGATGGAAGAGCCTGTGAGAAGCGAGGAGACACCTAGAGAGCCAGTACAAGAGTGTTTGGGTACAGTTCTCTGTGGGCATGCCTGCATGAGGTGGTAACGCAATAGGAAAGTATCACAGACATTTCTGCAGAGAAATTCCCTTTCAAAACCTCTCACGACTATTGTCATGAACACACTTTCCAGGAAGGAAGCGCCAGAGGATGATGTGCCAATACATACTGTATAGGAAAGCAGGATACTTATGGGCACAGAAAAATCACAATAGCTATAGTTAAGCAAACAGTTAATTAAATAATTGTAGTCATTCTGCTAAAGAATATCTTCCCTTGAGGCCTACTGGTAACAAGTAAAGGGAAGGAAATCAAAGTTCATCCTTGCAACAAGCCTCATAGCCCCAAGCTTTTTATGACCTGCTTTCACAAATCCACCTCCCAAAACAGGAGGAAAAAACCCCCAACAATAGAACTTTTTGCATAGGATACCCTGCTGCATTTTGCCCTCTGTGCACCAGAAGTATAGTGGCATCTTGTTGCAGAAAACAGTCTGCTCTGAGGTGAGGAACAGCTTCAGCAGTCTGGATTTTCTTTCAGTCTGATACTGAGTTGGGACTAACAGAAAGATCTCAAACACAGGCCTTCACATTTTGCATTAGAAAACACTACTTTTAACTGTGGCAAATTTACTCTTATCTACCCAAAGTGCAATAAAGCTTCGAGCTCACATCTAAGCAGAATAAGGCACGGATTACAAAACAATCCACTTAAAGATGTAGGTACTCTCCAGGCCTGCAGTACCATGTTGCTTCGCAGCTGCAATTGCCAGCTCCAAAGTGGCCAAAACTGCAGGCAGCCCATCATCCGCTGCACTTGGTGCCTTCCTCTTGCCCAGACATCTCTGTGGTCCCACTCAGTACAGCTTTGTGGCTCTCAGCCCTTACCTTCAGTCCTTACTCGGGATCGGTACAGAACCCATTCACGTGAGGCAAGGGCTGCTGTGCCGAGCCTCCACATAGAAACAGGAACCTGGGGGCTTCCAGTACAGGGGAAGGGCAGGCAGAAGGAGCGGCCCCCACCTGAGCTCTGACACTGAGCACTAGCACAACTGGGGACATAGAGGATGCAGCCTGTTTTCCTTGGGTCACATCTGCATCTCCCCCCCTCAGTCACACATACTCCTGCACGGACTTACATACACAGCTGCATACAGACAAATGACAGACTTTGATTTGTCATTTGTCTGTATGTTTTCTGGGGCGGAGACCCACTCTTTCTCCATTAACCACAAAACGTAGGTGCCAAGACGAAGCATCTCCTTCAAAAAGATGCATTTATTTTATATGGACTTGGAGGTGAAATGGAGAGCAACTGTGACGGCGTTGCCTAAAAATAATGATGAGAGTGAAATTAAACAACTGAAAGCTGTTCACCTGAAATGCAGGGGTATGAGGCAGCACATACACACCCAGAGCAGCGGTACTTATCTGTACTTGAAAACATGCTTTCAGAAGTACTTAAAAATTGAGGACACACAGCTAGCCACCTGCAGGGACTGTTTTCTCATCTCACAGACTGCTGTTCCAAACCCCAAGTTCAGTGACAGCTACAGAAGTGAGCCGAGCGCACAGTGCTCCAACGGGCCGCATGTTTCTCGTGGCAGTAGTGGAGGTACAGAACACGCTCAGGGAAAGAGCTCTGTGCTCTCAGGAGAGCTCTACAGGAGCTGGGAGCCTGGGAATGCCCCAGCACGGCAGCAGTATATGCACGGCTTTCTGCTGCTCTGTGACACCCACCCAGGAAAAGGACTGCATGCAAGGCAAGGCCGCATCACTACACTTCTTTGAAGATGAAGATGTTTAAGTTTAAAACGCTTCCTAATGGAAATCCCACCTATACAACATTGCACAGTCATGCAGCGGGAAATAGTTAAAACTGGGATTATACAAAACTAACACAATTTATTTTTTTACCTTCTGTTACCCAAGCCTAAATTCTTTCAGACGCAACAAATTCAGAGTGATCGCTGCTGGGGCTAGAACACCCCAGAAAGTAAGCCAGCAACACTGAATTCTTTTTGTCTGAAGCGTCAGAGAGTGAAAAGTGCAGAGGCACAGCTGCAAAACTGTAAATTACAATTCTACATAAAATGAAACTTGGACTAAACATAGTCCTGTTAAAATAAATCCTCGGAGGTGAACTTTTCTATTTTTCACTCATAACCAGCTTTTTAGCATACCAATGCATTCGTCAGGCATCCACGTGAGCAGAGCAGTGTCCAATATCTAGCAGGCAAACAACAGTAAAAAAATCAGGTTTTATAACATGGTTGTATTTAGCCCAGTACTCATGCATTTTTCTTAACCACTAATAATATTGTAGAGGAATACAAGAGCAAAGGATGGAAAGAATGTCAAATAATCCCCAAATAAATGGCAAACGTTTTAGATAATATCCCTAAAGAGACAATTTAAAAAACACGTGCAGAATATAGTAAAAAATAGGCAGTTTACATCAAGCCTTGTTTGCTGTAAAGCACTCAATTAAAATAAAAATAAGTGGCAGCTGTTCTTCCTCTTACTACGGTTTATTCTGTGAATGTAATCGTTAGAGATGTCATCCAAGATGACTTGATGTGTACCACTGGAGGTCCACTCACACAATACCTGCCTAAAAGAGTGGGAAGGCCTAGAAAACCCACCTGAGAAGCAAGTGGGTCCGTAAATAAAACCAAAGGGTTGAGATGACGCATCAGGCCTCACACGCTTGAGCACGCGCTGCTGCTGTGCGGTTTGCCTCATGCAGCAGAGCCAACAGCCTGTACATTCCCCACCCTACGTTCACCCTCCGACCAGCACCGCCCACTTACACAGCGAGAGAGCTCAGGTTCTTACGGAGCTGCTCGATAGGGATATGTGGACACCAAGAGACTGAAACTGTATGACCCCTCAACTCTTTTGCAACAGGAAACTTGAGACTCTTGGAGGGGGAAAAACAGAGCGTTCGCTCACCCTCCTCACATCAACTTTCATCTGACCTCCAGCTGTCTGAGATGGACAATGTGTAGTCTAATTGTAGGTTTCTAAGTCTTCCTAGAGATTGTTCCCTTACGTGGACAAAGAATCTCACAAGTCAACCTCAGTTTTAGACCCTTCTTCTGCCCTATCATCAATGTGCAAGGCAGGTCCCCATCAAGTTTGTCCCTTGCCAGTGAGAAGGAAGAAATTCCAGGTTTCATCAAGCTATGCAGGGTATGGAGTGACCCCTGGAGAATGCATGGCTAGCTTCTTCGCTACTGTCCCTTCCCATGACACCTGACTTAAGAGCTGTTGATACTGAAGAAGCTACAGTATATACTAAGCAGTTTCATACTTCACAATTGCTGAGGGTGCACAACACGTATGAGTTGATACGCTGTGTTTTCTTTGCACTTTACTTATTTATCCACCTCACGTGGACAGAGGAGGAAATCCTAGGTTTTATTTGGATGGAAGTCAGGTGCATGCATGTGCTTTGTTATATTAAAGAGCTCGGGGGCATTTCTACATCTGATAGCTACTGCTTAGCCTTTAGCAAACCACTACGCACTTCTTTCATCTCTGTTTGTCTTACTGCAAAAAAAAAGACACAGAAGTAACCCTTACTGGGGTGTTTTGGAGCCTAAATAACATACGTAAAGTGCTACGGGATTCTTGAAGAAAGTGCTTTAGTATAATAAAATAATACTTGTTTACTATACACAGACAGTAGTATACTATACTATTTCACTGTGAGGGTGGTGAGGCCCTGGCACAGGCTGCCCAGAGAAGCTGTGGCTGCCCCCTCCCTGGCAGTGCTCAAAGTCAGGTTGGATGGGGCTTTGGGCAGCCTGGGCTAGTGGAGGGTGTCCCTGCCCATGGCAGGGGCTTGGAGCCAGATAGGCTTTGATGTCTCTTCCAACCCAAGCCAGTCTGTGATTCTACGATTCTGTGCTTGAGACAGAAAGGACACGAGGTCCCTTTCTTAACCCTTGCAAAAACAGTGATGTTTTAAAAAATATTTTTGAGAATCCAAGCCAGTTGCATTCCAATCATTAAGACAAAAAACAAACTTGGGGCTCACTCAGTCAGACAGACACAGCTTAGTGGGATCCCTTTTAATTTGGAGTTACAATTCTCCAATGTCACTATTGAGAGCTGCAATCAAAGGCTTATTTGTCATGGCTTTGCTATCCAGCAGCTTCTGGGGGAGTGTTCTGACATGAAACAAGAGAATGATAAGGATTAGCCCTGTCCAAAGGGTCCACTAATGCATCTAGCTCAAGGACAAACTGATGACAGACTATGTAAAGCTGGGGTCAGAATACAGATGGTATGGGAGAGCGAGCAGCAGCGCTTTATCTAGGCCCTGAAGCCTGAAATCCAGAGACAGCCTCGTAAGGCAGAAGTCCACAGGTATCCTGTATGAATTCACATGCTGTTAATTCTTCCTTCGAGATCCTGTTGGGAAATGCAGTCCCTTCCCACTTGATTTAGTGTGGAATTGATGCTAAGGAAACCCGGCTGTGGCAGAGCACTACCCACAGCACAACAGGGACGAGACAGGCAGCACATCTGTGGAGGAGAGATCGGCACCTTAGCCAACATCAGAGAAAACAGCAACTGTAAACCAGTCCAAGCCTTAGAGCATGGAAACCAGCACAGCCCTCAAATCAGAGATACCGTGTCTCTCGCTGTTTGCCTCTGGCAGCAGAAAGAACAGCCACATACAATTAATGCTATCAAACAGAGGTCAACGCAGCAAGGGAAAAAAAATCCTATGTATTGTCATGGTAATTTCATCCTTCTGTTTATTTTTTTAACCTGAACTAATACTTAGCTCAGCAATGGTTGGGACTGGAAGGCTGCAGCGAGACTGTAATGAAGGTAAAACCCTGGGGAGCAATTTTGATTACAGTGGAGGTTTCAGCTGACTACATTTTAATTAATCGGCGTAGTACAGCACTCTGAATTCCCAGGTATCCCATTCCAATCTACAGTCTAACATGACTTGTTTTAGGGCATATTTTAGCATTGTTCTAATAAATTCTTCAATAGCTCTTTTAAATCTCAGAGGTAAACTAATCTCTTTTATTTTTATTATTGGAGGCTTTCAACAGGCATTTGAACTATAAATCACCAAAATGATGTGGCTGTGGATTGCCAAATAGAGACTCAAGAAACTAAACACCTCTTCAGTACTTAGATTAATTCAAACCACAGAAAATTTTCTCATTGCAGAATGAGTTTGTTCAAATTGACAAAGCACTTTATTTTAAAATACTAAAGAGGAGCCACAGTAGTGTTTGGTTAAAGAAAGCTCAAAAGTGAGCCTGCAGAATAATATTAGATATCATCTGTTCTAGCACAAACATAAGTTGTCAATGAGAAGAGAAAAGTAGAATGTTCAGGGTTCAAGACACGGTACAGTCTCCAATTATCTGTATCATCCAGGCTTTAGCGAGCCGTGCCTGAGGACTGACAAAACATGCGTAGTCTGAGAAATATGTACCAAATAAAGAACCAGATCCCAAAATAAGCAAGTTTTGAGCTAATACATCATAAGGCCCAGCAAAGATGGTGTAATTTATATCTTTAAATTCACAGAGCACATAAATTTTCCGTTACATTCTTCTCTGCATCCTAAATTCACCAGTGTTCTCCGACTATATGGAAACAAGAATGTTAAACTGCCCAGCACTCTCCCAGTTTCTACTGAGACATTGCAGTCCCCAACATCAGTTCAATGTGACCTGCAGAGGTGTCTGTACGCTGCCCCTATCCAGCAGCAGTAGCAGATACTGAATCTTCCTCCAAAAGGGATAAAAAAAAACTAGAAAAAGATCCAGACACCGCAAAAGGACCAGGGGAAAAACCTCAAGACAGCTGCCAAGCAGAGAGAGAAGAGAAGAGCAGAGCACACTACTGCAACTAGTGGCAGTGGTGGCAGGGAAAGGGATGAGGACAATGCTCTAGCTCTGTGCCAGCACATTTCTCCATGTCTATCATGCCAAAAATGCTTTGTTTCCTACAAAAAACAACCCTCTCCCCTTCTCGATGGGGTAAGTGGCTGTGCTACCTGCTCAGTGTGCTGCGGGCCATGGAGATGGTCCTTGGTTCCTGTATGGGTCACATTAGAGGGGATGACTTCTGCTCTCATGTCACAGTCATACAGTTGCAGAAACATACTTGCTCCCAGCAGCACCTACCCCTGCTAAGGGGTACTGAGCCCCTCACTGCTACGCCACTTGGCCAAACGCTGCCAGAAGCCCTCTTTCATTACCTAAATCTTTTCAGAAGATAGGCATAGTGATTATGACTTTGCCCCTACATAAGAAAAAGCCAGGGGTAAGGAAGAGAAAGTAACTTCACACAGTCCCTTACCCCAGTGTACCCATAATGCTGCCAAAACCCAACCCAAAATAAAATAAAACCCCAATGAGATTAGTTTTCCAGGATGAAACTCCTTGTGTCGAAGGAATGAGGCAAATGTGATTTAAGAGAATGCTAATTCATTTCCTTGGACAACAGGAAAAGTGCAGACCTAAACTCAGATCTCTGGCAGGGCATCTAGTTCAGCAATCACTAATTCCCTTTAGTTCCTGCTAAGCTAACAGTACTACAGACATTCTATTTTACAGTTGTCGTTACCACAAATAGTATGGGAATAATTTGCTACAGTAAATAATGGCAGAGTGGGTGAAGGCAATTGCATTCTCAGGAGCACATAAAAATACTCCAGGCTGGAAAATGGCTGTTCAAGCCCAGCAGTGATTATGCTTAGAGAGTTTGCCCTGAAAAGCCTCAAAGATAAAAAAAAGCATCAAATTACTGCCACAGAGCAAGGCACAAGACCTGACTTTTTGATTTGGAGAGACAGTTTGGCACTTTCTGCACCGATTTGCAAGTGTAAGGCACACCCCCCCCTCCCCCCATTCATTTAATTTCACACACAGCGACCAACCGAGTCCTTAGTTCTGATGATCCTTTTAACATCCGCTGGGTACGCCCCGCTACAAGGAGAAGGAAAGGAACAGATGCTACTGCTCTCCCTGCCTCAGGTTAAGCACCAGGAAGGGGAAACCCCTGGCAGGAGCGTGTGAAAGCACCCGTGCTCCCACGCTGCAGCTTCCACTGATCTAGAATTCCCCTCCTAATTTCTGTTCTTGTCTTTTAACCGCATCCAAGGATGAGCAAAGGTAAATAACATGGCATGCGCTCCCTGGGGCTGACCCTAAAAGCCACTTCAAAACTGCAAGCTTGAGCAGATCCTAGCCAGAACCTCTGAAGGGAGCCCCAAAAGAGCTTGAGCCTACAAAGCCTCATCACTCTATGGATTTGAACAGTACTCTGACCACTAACTGAGCTCCTCTGCAACATTAAGAGCCATTCATGTCCCAAGATTTTTCTGCACACACATTAAGAAAATGAAGATAAATCAAAGGACAGTGGAAAGCTGAAACATGCCATTCTCTAACCTAAATGATCTTTACAGAAGTCAAGTTTTCTCAGCTCCCTTTAAGCTCAGCTCAGACCCCCAGGAAACATACCCTAGCAGGAGGTCTGCCCTAAAAAGAAAAAAAACATATTGGGAGGTAAACCCATGGCTGTGTCAAAGATCACCCACCTGTAGCTACTAGCCCTGGAACCCCTGAATACAAGAAAGAGGCAGCATTAGTTCTGAAAATAGGGAGGGAGCACACCTTCTACGCAGGGACTTAGTCTGTCTTTACTCTCCCACCAGTACAGTACCACTACCCAGCAGCAGTGCTTTATCAACACATGCAACAGAAACTAAGATGCTCATGACTCCAAATTGTATCTGTCATAAGAACTCCTGTCCCAAAGAGGAAAGTGACAAAGAAAATGCTGTCTCAGTGCAAACATTTGCTTTAATGGGCTTTGCAGTGGGTTTTTTGTGGATTTTTGTGGTGTTTTTGCTGTTGTTGGTAGTGGTGGTTTTTTGTTTGTTTAGGTTTTTTGTAGGGGTTTGCTTGTTTTAAACAGAGAATCTATACATGTCTTTCTCTTTAAATTGCTAATGCACCTGTTGGGGGTGGAGACTATGCATTTGAAACCACTGAATCACAAGCATGCCTATAAAGTAAAACTTGCAGGAACAAGGGGGAAACTACATGCACTAGAGTCTTCAAGCTGCCTACACGTGCAGCAGCTGCCTCCCACAGAGTCACTGGAAAAATCCATTCAGCCATTCTGATCACTTTTAAGAGCAAGGAAAATACAGACAAAAATACAGGGCACTGGTGGTGGTACCTATTTTCATACTACGTAAGACCGGCAGAAATTTTGTAGGGGAGAATAATTTTTGTCCCCATCATTTGAGCAGATGAAGATCACAGCTTCACTGTGCAGGTAATACACAAGGTGCCAAAGAGGTAGGTCAAAAGCATCCAACCTGTGCTCAACATGGAGAGCATCCAAGCGATCAAACAGTTCTCTTTTAAACCTCTGAATTCAAAATGGGAAGCAGAAACCACTGCAGAGAATTTTCATTCAGAACCCAGCTGCTGTTCTGGTTCATCGGTCACGACTTCCATTAGCAACGTATTTCGGGAAGCTCACCGTACCCCTGCACTCTGCTATTCAAGTAGGAAACAGAGTTCCTTCTGCTGTGCTCCTGCATTGAATTACAGTGCCATTTTTCAAAGAGAGTTTTAAAGTGTGCAGAGCTCGGAGCTGGACGTGATCAGAAGTCCATAGGTCTGTCTGTTGCTTTCAACACAGTCGACTACAAGGTGTGAGCAACTTCTCTGCAGAACCAAACAGGAGCCGATCTGAATCTGTCTCAGATGGTTCATCTCATTCCTCTCAGGAGGCCCAAAACAGGCAGCTGCTCCTCCTCATTAGGACTGCTTGCCATGGCACCCCAACAGATTAGGCTCCATTCCCCACGAAGCTATACATTATTAATCTTATCTGAAGCAGACAGTGCTGACGCCCAGCTTCCTCAGTGTCTGGAAGAATACCAGCTGTCTCCAGTTCAGCCCAAGTAAATGGTGAGAACGTGTGTGCTTTAAGAAACATTTCCTATCAGGAGGAAATACTACTTAAAACTTTGCAGGATTCACAATCCTTCCCCTCTTCCCTATCCACTATCACAGCAGCTGCTTGGGACTGATACCTCACTCCATCTCTCTGCATGTCCCGGTGCAACAGACTCCTTCTTGTATCTTCTGCTTACAAGGTAACTGCCACTTCTTCTCAGACAAGGACCTGGCCCCAACAGCCCATCCACTAGTTTTTGGGGAATTTTTTTGGCATGGATTACTGCCAGACTCTTGTTATCAGACCAGCAGAAGGAAATACCCAGGTTAAGTAGACAGTGGGAGATACGGTGGCACACCTCCCAAAGCACAGGAGAGCACTGTAAAGAAAATTACTGCACTGAGTTTCTTAGCCTTTACCTCTTAGAAGTCCCTCACAGGCTTGGTGTTAAGGCTCAACAGTCTCTCTGGTCCTTTTTCTCCATCAAACTTAGAGCATTACAATCAATAGATACCACACAGTGGCTAAGTGCTGTGACTAAAAATAGCTCTTCTCTACTGAAGGGCAGCCAAGTTGAGGAAGAACTTTTTGCCTTGAACTTGAGCACTGGTCCATAAGGGGTACTGAATTAAGACTTGTATTCCCCAGCCTTTCTTAAAAGTGGTCACAATCAATTGGATGGCAAATTACACAAAACCAAGAAAGAAACAGATCTTTGATTTACAGACCTTTCAAAGCCTCTGACAATCTCAAAAATGTTTTAATGGTTGCGTAGATGTGGCATAGATGGGAGCAATACAAATACATGGCTCGACAAATAGATTAAGCCCTTAAAAGTTGAAGGACACTAAGCACTGTAGATTATTTTGCACCAGAAGCTTGTTTCTTGGACCAGTTTTGCATTTCAGGATGCAGTCCTGCAGTGAGTTTGTGAACAGACTCATGAAGACAGACATATATTGCACATCCCATGCTCTCAAGAAAAACAGGGGTCTCTGCTGTGGCAGCATTACATATAAGGAACAGGGCTTGGGGGTTTTTTAATAAATAAAAGCCTTTCACTCCAGTGTAAAATGATTTCCAAACAGTTTTTGATCTACTAAATCAGGGACCAAGACTTTGCTAGCAAGTAGGAAAGTGCTCTATGATTTCAAACATTACAGCCAAGTTGATGAAATATCAGTCGAGCAACCTGAGTGGTTCACATGCAGTCACTTTTACTGTGGGAATCGACACACCGTGTTCAAGTCTAATAAAAACACCTTATTTGTTATTACCGAAAATACATGAATTCTCCTCGCTACTTTCTACAGGCTTACAGCACTAATAAATCCAGATTTGTCTCATTAATCTCTGGAATTAATGACTGAGTACCAGTAAGAGTGCAGTGGGTGCTGATTAAAGCAATAGAAGTGCCCCATAACACACGTATTACTGCCTTTGTGTGGGGAGGCACCGTGTGGTAAGTGAATATTAACCTCAAAGATCTAGCTCGTTTTACACAGTTGGGTTCTCCAATGAAAGCTGAATTTGGAGCACGGTAGTGGAATAACATGCTCCCTTTTTTTTAAAAAAAAAACCTCCACAAACTTGGTAATTATAACAAAACGCTGTGGCTGAACAGTACATCATGAAAACTAGATGGCATCATTACTTTTATTTTCTAACACTTGTTTTTAGAGCAAAGCAAGTCATCTGTTCTCTCAGGTACTGTTTAGGAGGCAAGATTAGCAGATTAAGCCACTTACCTCCTCACCTATTATGCTTTTTACATTGATGTGTTTACCACATTGCTTCAGGCCTGGCAAATAAAAACTCTTAAATCTGTGATTGCCTCAGAGCTGTTTGACAGGGCTCTTTATGCCTCTTGGAGAGGCTGACTGTTCTGTAGCATGAAGTCTTAATACTGAGTATAATACACTTCAGAAAATAAAGATTTCCAAGTAGAAGGCGGGAACAAAGCACCCATCCATACTCAAACTCCGTCAGGCACACTTACTCATCCACAAGGCAAAGCTATTCATATATATTTACCTTGCAAGTATGTACAGCACTGTTTGACCTGATCTGAAGTAATCCTGTTTATCATTGTAGCAAAGGAAAACTAGATAAGGACACATATCTCATTAACTTAGCCATACTCTATAGGTTCCCCGAACTGGGTTTAACCCTTAGAGTCACCTATGTATTTCTATCAAGATACATTGATTAAGCCTTCATTAAGAGGCAATGACAATTAGCTCCCTCCGTTACCTGACTTCCAAATAACCAATGGTCTTAAGAGTCTGATGTTTCACATACTAATGTAGAGAGTTGGAGCAAAGATCTGTCTGTTTATACAGGAAAGAAAGCAATTTAAATATACACTAATAGAGTTTGATTTTAATTACACTAGACACGGTATTTGTCCAAGCAAAAGCACAAGGGGACTACATTAAAACACAAACCAAAATAAACCCCCCAAAATTTGGCTGTTGAAAGAAAGTCACAGGCACATCTCTCATGTTAGAAATGTTGATAAAAGAGTTGAGTGCTGCTGCCAAGGTTATTGTCATCCTGAACATGTATTGGCTGCTCAGACACCGGTCACAAGTCTTAAAGAATAAAACAACATTTAGTTTTGTACAGATCTGTTACTTCATGTAAAATTAAACAAGTTGGTTGCTTTTTTTGTTGTTTTGTTAAAACCAACCACCATTCAGCATGTGTTTAGAAGAATACACATCTTTCAGAAGTCCTTTAATCAATCACAGCAATTTGTAAATCCATTTCAAAAATAAATATTTAGAGGTCATGTAAGCAATGAACTCAAAGAATGGCTGAGATCCAGGCATTGTGTAGACTCAATGATGTGATCCTCCAGACATTCTTCTACCCATGTGGTGTCAAAGAATTGTGTGATTTTTAAATTTTTTTTAAACAACATGAAAAATTAAGGAAAGCAAGAGACATATGAGGAACTGAGAACTGTGAAATGAGACAGGGGCAATGCAAGAGGGACCATGTCCCACCATTCAAACATCAGCCATTAGAAGGGAAGGACTCCGATAAGGAGAAAGGTGAAAGCAGCAACAGTGGCCAGGTATTTACTTGGAAAGAGCTTAAGAACGAAATTAAAGCAAAAAACCACCCTCACGCTTCTTAAACATCAGCTACTCTCCCCAGTCTCTGCTTCTCACTAGTTTGGATAAGCCTTTTACCAGACTGCTTGGACCCCGAGGTGCTTGAGGAAAGCACCCAGGGCTCAGCTGGCACCCCCAGCATAAGCTGTGGCTGGCAAAACACTCCGCTCCATTATGATTATCTTTCCTTGATCAAAGACCTTCCTGGGAAGGGGGTGTGTCAAGGAAAATGGGAAGGAGAAACACCGCCTCACTGTTGAGGGACAATCTCCCATCTCACACCACAGGGCAAATTGTCAGGAAACGCTGCTTCTGCTTCAGTCCAGCGGGACTGGAAGAGGCTGAGGTACCTTTTCCTGATTTTGACAGCCATGCTAAAGACCTTGTTCCCTGGCCTTGCCACCAACCACGCCAGGTCTCTGTACCAATTTGTAGCAATATATTTTGTTGCTCTACTCTCCTAAATGAGTTGCAGATGCTTCTGTAGTAAATCTTTCCTTAGTCGTATGCTTCAGAAAAAAAACGAACTGGAAAAGTTTGCTTCATAGGCTCTGTATCAGCCACAAAAAAACCTCCTTGAAACCATGAAGTCAAGCCCAAAGCCCCCCAGAGAATTCTGGAGCACCACTGTCACATCCTGGTTTTCCAATTTCATCCACTCAGCTGAAAGGACGTTTAAAACCAACATTTCTGGGGACAAAGACAATCTCATTTCATTCTTCTCTTATTATTGAAGTGTGGCTGAAACCTTCTATTCTCAGAACAGTCAAAAATAAATAAATGTTGGTACATGTAGGGAAATTTTAGCCTCAGAAGTGGAATTTCTCACAAGAACTTTTAAGCAGCTGAAGATGTGGGAAGGGACACTGCTACTTGCTCTCAGCTAGAGCAGTTGCTAACATGATTATATGCCCCCCCCCCCCCCCCCCTTAAAGTCCCCTTCCACAAAACGGGGCGAGTCTGCCCGTAAAGATCAGAGTAATGGGTCACTGCTCCTGCAAACCTCTCTTCCTAGAGCTGCCATACACCTGAGTACCCGCCATGAGAGCAGACCCCACGCTCCAGGTGAATGCCACCTAAGGCCCTCCTGTAAACCACAGCTCTGTTTCAGACCCTGATACGTGGTTTCTTAGTGGTGTGACCCAGGCCACTGTGCTGGAAGACACTCCGTTCCTGGGAAATGCCACTGCACTTCCACTGCTCGCTCGGAAGAGAAAGATGATTTTCCTCAAATCACACACCAAGTTAACAGCAAAACCAGACACTCTTTGCAAATCTCACTGATGTGGTAAGATACAAAATAAGCCTAAATGCGGTTTTTGTGCTTATTTATTGTAGATGTCTCTATTTTTCACATGCTGATTATGCAAGACTGAACTGAGCTTTTCCCACACTTGGGAAGCATTACGTGTGATTGCTCATTATTATCACCGAGTGAATTACCACCACAGTGAGAATCATACCTTTCAGTAGCCTTAGTTCAGTTAGAATCCCAAGCCCTTATGCTTGCAGTCACCATACTTCTCTTGCGGTTACTAGAAATATTAGTGTATTTCTCTTACTTCTGGAAACTCCTTGTAGTTAAACAGGACAAATCCCTCTCTCCCCTCGCTACTCGTCAGGTAGCCTCTTCAAGTGTCCACCACGCTGGCTCCACAAGGTGAAGTTCGAGTGACAAGTTAAAAAAGAAATTGAAACCCACTTAGCATCCCATATAGCATCCATCCCCTATAGTGTTCATCCCCTATAGCATTAGTGGCACGCGGTCAGGGAAGCTCAAGTGGGCAGGGAAGGAGAAGCTGCTGTACACCTTTCTGTGCACTATGAGCTAGGGAGCCTGCTTTGGCAGGGGGGTTGGACCCGATTATCTCTCGAGGTCCCTTCCAACCCCTACGATTCTGTGATTCCTACTCCCTGCCTGGCACGTGCAAGATCCCCGTTTGTCACGTCACTATCAGCAGCTCCTTGTCCCACAGAGCCTGCAATGTGGTTCCAGCTGCCCACCCCCTTTGCTCTGCTGCTTAGGGAAATGGGGCTTATACACAACCAGAGTATCTGTGTGTGTGTGTATATGTCTGATCTTAGAGTTTTTGTCCCAGTCTGCAGTCATTACACCAAGGCTTGATAAAGGGCTGGAGAAAGCAAATTCTTGCAAGTTCTTACAAGTTTTGTGAAAACAGGCAGGGAGGGAGGTGCTTCTATAATTATCCTCATGGAAGGCGAGGCTGGCATGTGCAATCCCAGAGAGCGGGGAGAATCCCAGCAAATTCCTCAACCATGGGAATAGCTTTAGCTGAGACTCACAGTCAACCACTGGACCCAAATTTATAGGGAAGTAGGAATGTTCGACCCCAGCACTCAGAAAACTACTTGTCTGGCTAGGCAGGCACTCTAAAACATAGTCATTTGAATGATTTATTAATTACTTCTTCTAAGAAATCTCCCAGCACTGGAACAGGAGCAAACTGGTGGGCAATACACACATTTGCTAGCACAGAAAGGGTCTTTATAAAAGCAGAGTCCATGTTTTCCAAATTAAGAAGTCAAAAAGCCAGTGGCAGGGTACAGCACGGGATCCTGTGTTTCTAAGCCCGTCTTTTCAAACACTTTGCTTGTATGTACTTTCAAATACATGCTGAAACCAGCACCAGGGTGCAGCCAGCATACGTGTTCTGGGATAGAGGAGTTTATTTTCTCAAGGTCTGTATATCAGAGCAGTGATACCTATTATGAATATTTTGATCACACTTCCCCTAACAGCCCTGGCTGCTTAAGGGTGGGGGGAGGGAAAGACCGACCCTCATTATCACCCCTACTCAAGTCCTGCACCTTAGCTGCCCGTGCCCCGTTCAGCCACAGCAAACCAACCTGGCAATGGCCCATTACTCATGCTGTTTACCACTGACCTTGCTCAAGACGATCCAAGGCAGTCACCGAGCAAACACAAGACACTCACCTGGCAGATCTGCAGGCACTTGCGGGAAGCCAGCAGTGACCTTTTCAGAGAGCAAACACTACAGCAGGAAGACAGTGCTTGAACTAACCTCATCATGCAATAGAAAACTTTCCCCACTGGCAGAAGAACGCAAGGGGAGACCATTTCCGACGGGCAGTTTACTGTATGAGGATGTAGCTTCAGTACAAAAGGACACATAAACTTCCAGGCTAAAATGATTATGACAGACCACAGCATGCACGCTCTTCCGTCTCTTGAGGAGTTCAGACTTGGCCAGGCAGATATCACATCGCCCGGCACAGCAGTACTCCTTCAAGAACCAGGTACTTAACAACACAGAGTGCCCTTGGGGTACAGGCAGCAGCCTCACAGGACAGGACACTCAGGCACGTGGCAGCACTGCCCAAAAGGTCTCACTAGTTAGAGAGAACTGAGCTTTGCCACACTGTCTCTTGAACCTTCACCCTCCCAGAAACTGAACAGACAGTATGACAGGAGAGCTGTGCACTCCATATAACCCTGTCCACTTACCTCAACTGCATCAAGTCTTGCTACCTAATACCACCACCCTCCCTCCACCCTACGGAGAGCATCCCCATAATACTATTTCTACAAGTAGAAATCACCAACGTTGATAAAATGCTTACATCAATTCTTTTTAATACCAAAAAAAGCTTTGTCTGCAGTAAACGTATCTCTCTCTACTCCAACCCTCCATGACGCGATCTCCATCAACAGATAATTCAATGGAATTTATTCCATTTATTTCCTAGTTTCCCAGGTGATGACATGACAGACCTTCAACCTGGTCTTGTGCAATCAGCTCAGGAGAGGTCAGTGAGTTGGCAATAACAAAGTATTTGCGAGCCAGCAACAGAGAGAGTGAGTTCAGATACTCAACGATAACGCACTAGCACATACACATGCTTCCCTCCTCAAAGGCTCCAGCATAAGGAAAAGCTTTAGGAGCAGATCCTTCACACCGTCATCTCCTACACTGTTTTGATCTAGTTACTTAAGTACAGTTTAATTTGCTTGCCTTCCTCCACAGCTAACCTGCAAGAGCAACAAAGATTTGGTGTCTGAAATCTAGAGAAAGGACCAAACCACAACAGTTCCTACACCTCCGTGCAAGTTGTAAAGGACCATCAGGCAGGGAGCTCAGTTCAATCTTTTCCCCCTGCTTTTCTCTTGCTTTTGCCCTCCCCAAGTCTATAGACATGTCTCAATTTAGGAGTGAGGGATTAAAATGCATTTCTTGCCATGCCGAGCATTGGGCATGCCTGCCACCACCAAAACGGGCCCTGAGCATGGGCATGCAATGGGCTAAGTGCTCCAGCAAAGTTCTTCTGCCAGGGCTGGGTCATGTGAGTGGCAATAAGCATGGGCTACAGGAACTCCTGACCAAGCCAGATCTGTGACGCCAAGAACCGGGCCCGAAAGACACTTGCACAAGGCAAAAGGATGGGAGAACACTTCTCCCCAGTAATACTGAGAACTTGAAGAGGCCAGAGTTTGGCATAGAGGAACGCATTGACTACAGTGTTTTTTTAATTAATGAAACCCTCTCCTCCATTCATGAACTCCTGCACATCAACTTGAGACTCCTGAGTGGGAAGTTCAACAGAACCACTTAAACTTCTCTTTCCCCAGGAGAGCCTGGTTAGCTCACCAGAACATGGGAATCTACGTGTAAGATAAAAAGAGCAGCAAAATATTTTTAAAACATCAGTTTAAATCCAGACCAGGTCTCCCTCCTCAGTAAGGCCCCGTGTAGCTGCTCCTGTTAGCGAGGCAGTGAAAGGGGTGATATTTCAGGCCTATTCTCCAGCAGTGCCTGGCCAGGAAGCAGGCCTGTCAATCAGCCACCTTGCTCCACTTGCAGGCAAACCCAAGTGGGGTAACCTGAGGAGACATTAGTGACTCAACACTCAAGGCAATTTCACGTTGTGGTCTGACCGAGCGGCACAAGCACTAAACCACAGCCTTTAACAACAGCACGCTGCGCGCACTAATCCCTCCTTGATATTTCATGTCAGCTCCCGCTGTGAATCAGCACAGGCAGCAATGGATTTTGGCTTAACTCAACTGCACTCACACTTTCTGGAGCGTGCAAGATTATCGTTCCTACCTAAATTACACCATGATCCCGACAGCAGCCCACAGGCCTCCTCGGAGTGGTGCTTTACCAGAGCTAACGTGCAGCCGGGGGTGTCGCAGCTGGGCCTGCCTGAAAGGCTCGGCTGTTCCCTTCAGGGGAAAAGGCCGAAGGAGTTGATGTCATTTACACGTTACCTGACTCTGATGAGCAAACGCGCTGGCAGCCAAACACAACACACCAGTGACACTTTAAAAGAAGTGTTCAGGATATGTTTTGCATTCCCACAGTCAATCCAAACACGCAGTCACCGCCTCCAGCTTATCCCACTGTGCAACAGGCATTAACAAGCTAAAGCGATAGCAGCACATGGATGATGAAAACATTCCACCAGCAGACTGAACTATGCTGAACACCGTGTGGGAACATCAAGTTACATATTTTCTGTACCCTGAAGATTTTGGTTTTTTGCAGCACACGAGACTTTCTGATTTGATTATTTTTTTTTAAATTAACAATTGTGCTCAAGCTCTCCAGGGCTTCTTTTTTTGCAACAAGGTATAAAAATCAGTTCAAATAAAGTAAAAAAAAAAGAAAAGAAAAAAGCCAACAACCTTCCAGTATTTTTTCATCCAAAAAGAACACATTTTTTCCTTATGACTTCTGATTCCCTTTGCATCTTTCTTGCTTTAAAAATGTGACAACAGAAATGGATAGCCCAACAAATCAGAACTTCAGTAACATACCACAAAGCACTTACAAAATTAGGCACTGATACTGCAGGTTGATAACACTTAGAAGGACTACTGTTGTCTTGCATGATCAAAATCTAACAGCATCAAATTTCTCAGATCCTCAGTGGGTGCCCACAGGGCACAGGAAAACAATTCCCTTGGACTTCCCCATCCAGAAAGGCTTTGAGAGGTACCCATGGCATTGACCGCTGTCTGTTTGGGAGCTGTAGATGATGTCTGTTCTAGGCAAGGCTCCTATTCACTCATGTAGACCAGGAGCAAGTCTTTTAACCACCCTATTTAAAAACAAAGCTTTTGCAGGGGTGACTGTTCTTGATGGCTATATGCCATCAAACTAACAGCTCTGCCAGCACTGAAGAAGTCAGTTATCCAAAGGCAAGACACTGCAATGTCCCTTCTAAAACAAAGTCAGTTATTTCCTTCCAACTGGTATCTGAAAGTTGCCAATAGCAATATGAAAAGTATTCAAGAGAAAAAAATAAGGGAGCACAAACATGGGGATAAGCTGGAAAAATCAGACAGTATTTTTTTATTACTGTTACTATATTTAATTTCAAGTGGAGTCAGAACACATTCTCCTAGTGGCGATGTAATTCAAGCAGCCTATTATTCAGTATTATGTCGAATCAACATTTTGCAAAATGTTAACCTCCATCCCAGGTTCATCCCCCCATCCTACCCCCAATATACTCGTTCCAAAAAACCACTATATTTAACTCCCAAGTTTATAAAAGCTACAAATGCTATTGCACTCAATTCTAGGGAATTACTAGCACAATACTCTTGAAGTCTCTAAGGAAACTCCTGCCGGGATAATATTTAAGACTTCAGTCCCCAAAGCAACATTTCTCAAATGAGCTCAAGCCTAAAGCTACCTAAATTGCATCAAAGTTGCTCAGACATGTTGTTGCTGGCATCAGCCCAAGTTCTTTTAAAATATGCTTAAGATGTGCAATAAATAGAGAACAATGAAGTCAGCACATGTGAAAGATTTTGCAAAGTTACCTATCAGAAAAGCAACGCAGCTCTTGCATATAAACACGAGTTAATAATTTTATAGGGTGGCCAAGTGCTCTCTTCACTCAGAGCTTGCTCAGCCATTATGCTCTTCAAAGTACTGCATGTCTTACCCTTCAGCTGTGTTAAGATGCTATCGATCAAGGACCAAGACACACTTTAATATGTAACCTGCCAGAAGTGCTTGAAATTCCATCTGATCTTCATCAAAGGGAAAAATTCCTCACCCCTTATTACAGAGTGTAAAAGTTACCCAATGCCCAGAGCGGGATGGCCGCCCCTCTGGAATAAAGCCTCACCCCACTGCGACATCAGCTCCAGGTGAACCATATGGGTTTCTCCATGCTATCTCCACCTTTCAATAGTGGCTTTGAACCAAGAATGTTACTATTGAAGAACAAGAGCGGAAGGGCTGAATCCCAAGATAAGTAACCGGCGGAGCTGACCTCATAAACTGTTCCCTAGGGCACACCATTGGGATCGCATGGGGTTCCTGGAAACCGTATATGAAAAACAGACACTGAGGTTTTACCATTCATAGGCAGGAAGTAAACAACGTTCAGCAGGAATTAAATGCACTTATTCAAAGAAAATTCAGAACACAAAACCCACATACAAATCATTCTGGGGTTAAGGCGGTACTGAGATCCAAGAAGGGACCACAGCAGAACAGGCCATGCTTGTAGTGCACACATATGTGTTCACTTGTGAAGGTATAGGGAGAACTACAGGCACAGCTTTCCAATACTCTTGAAGAAACATGGCCAGTACATTAGGAGCATAAAAATTACAGAAGCACTTAGTTTGGTTCAGATCCACTACCAGAAGAGTCAGTAGAAAAAACAGCAACAAAACCTCCAAAACAAACTCCCCACTTTAGTGGAAAGAAAAATCAAGCTACTGATAAGTGCTTCTGAAAGTCCTCCCCATCCTACTCACAAGCTCTGCTGAGAGCAAGCTGTGTAACTTGTCAAGCATTTCAGCTTTTGTCCATGTTGAGGTCCATTCCATGCAGATGACCCTCACACCTCTGTTCCTCCCTTTACACATGGAAGAAATCAACCAGAGATTTAAAGTACGTGCTTTAAACATTCTCTGATACTGAAGATTATCCTTCTAACATGCAACAGACTTTCAGGGTCTCTTCACAAACTTTCAGATTTTTTCAGGAAATCAACTGGAAAACAAAACATTTGAGAAACATCAATGATACTGGGAAAAAAGCATAAGATAGATATGACGGGCCTAGAATGTGACACTTATCACTGCAGCAAGCCACGATCCTGTATGTGAATTTCTCCACTTTTTTCCTGCTGTGATGACTTCAGCACAGGCACATTGGCTACAGCATTAGGACTCAGAGTTGGAGGTGTCTGGCATTGCTCATTTCACATACTCCATGACAAGCTCAGGTGGACCACACTGACAATTCATAACAGAAATAGTAAGAGTCCCATATTGGTCTTCAAAGATCAAGTAAAACCAGAATGATGATATGGATCTAGGAGAACATCACAGAGAGATTATTTCAGGGTAAATACTTCAGTTGGCTTTTTTAGTTTACTTGCAGTAAACAGATTTAGAGTGACCCTTCCCAACCTTTTATTTTTTTTCCCCAGTAAGTTGAAAGTTGTTCTAAGCAGCTGAGGAAGACTGAGTGCTCACCCAATACTCTGAGCTCAGCATTTTCATGTTTTCTTCCTTTAGGGATAAACTAACTAGTAAGGAAAAAATAATTTTAAAAGTACAATACTCAGTGCTTATATAGGGTGTCTTTTATCAGCAGAACTCAGAGTTACACTTATTTTTTTAATGCATTTAACCACAAATCTAGAAAACTGGACTTGCAACTACTCATTCTTTCAGAAAACATACCAGCTTTTGGTAAAAAACCCACACCTTTTGGTTTTTCAGTACAAAGAAGCCAGAGTTCTTAGGACCATAGGAAGATAACGAGCTTCTGATCAATTCCATTTCACACACCCAAAGTCTCACTCCCAACCAAAAGAAAAAAAAAATCTCTTTACGTAGCCAAGCTGCACTACACCAAGATCTGGGCATTATCCTGATGCCGTGACCACATGAGTCATAAAAATCTGGAATTATATCAAAAAACTAATGGGACACAAAATTTTCAAGTGACAGGTACAGCACCAGGACACTGAAAATCCCTCAGCTCTGAGTCCACATATTACAAAACACAAGCATCTACGTTAAGTTCTGTGAGAGAACAAACACCCCAGGGCATCTCAAGGCAAACTTGCTCCACTGTCCCCCGGTTTTATAATTCTACATGGAATTGAAGTAAATCCAGCTCAAAGCAGCCTTCTGAAAAGTCAATGTACCAAAAAGTTGTTCCATTCATTTGTTCCCGTGTCCTAAGAGGCAGGCATAAAACACGGCAAAAATATTAGCAATTAGGTTTTAGGGACTGTGATCTCATAGATGAGAACAGAACAATTTCAACTGAAGTCAATGGAGTTATACCCACTGACATGAGATCACAACACGGCACTCAATAAATACCTTAAATCTTAAAATCCCCAGATGCAATGTCTGTGGCCAATGACTATATTAGCCACACGTGCATTACCCTGAAAGGAGGTTTCAATTATTTTTATAGTGAGATAATGCTCCCTTGATGATCTTAAAGTCTTAGTAGCCTATAACAATTAAATTTCATTCTTGAGAAGACAATAGCAAACATCTGCAGCTTTGAATCTGTACAAGAACTAGCAATTTTTCCATTTTCTTCACAACAACAGTGACTTTTCCACAGTACCATGACGCTACTGACAAGCTACATAGAGGAATTTGAGGGGAAAGGAGGGGGAAGTCTTCTCTGAGGCCAAGTGCAAACTGGAAGCTTTACACTTTGCCAGTTGTAAGAAAAATGGGAAACAAAACACTTCATTTTGTAATAAAGTATCAGCTAACATACTTAGCAGAAGGAAACCCGTTCCTCACCAGCCAAATCTGACTTTCATTCGGTGAACTAAAAATATATCTGCAGAGGTTTGTTAATATGGTTGACCTCGAAATTTGGAACTTTCTTCCTTCCAGATGCAAAACAGTTCCAAATTATGTGTTTTCAGGGAAGGATCCAACGGCCCCTCTACTGTCTGTTCCCCACAGAAGTAATCACCAAGCATTACTGAACATGGTCAATCCTGAGACTCGGGAAACACTATTATCCCCACTTTTGGATAGAAAAATCAAGCAATTAGTCCGAGTTTTCTACGATACGCTTTACAGCATCGCTATGCAAGGATCAGTGTACTGCATGATGCCACCACTGCCCTTTTCCAGTGCTGTTCTCCTGTGTTTGGTCCTAAACTAATTTAGAGGAAAGAAAACAGCATAGTCACCACGGTGGCTGTGAGCAAATCTAGGTTTTTCTTTTCTCCTTCCCTCCTCACTTTTCTTGATTTTTCTAAAAAAAAAAATTAAAAAAAAGGAGACTACACATACGTAGGAGAAGCACAAAAAAACTGGAAGGTGGCTATACATACCACTACAGGTCAAACCCACTGTTCACCTCAGCCAGTTAATCCAAAATACAACTTAATTACAACTGTGCTAGGAATCAAAGAAGAGATGACTCACTTTTTTATTTTTAATTTCAAATTAAAAAAAAAAGTTTACTCTCTCACTCCATGTGGCAATGGTCACTCAGGCCCAGTTCCTGTCAGGACTGGCAGCACCTTCTGGCCTTCTTCTGCACTATGGCCATGTGATTAAAAGAACTGCATTTGTGTCTCTAAAGTACAATTCCCTAATCTTCCTAGCAGGATCCTGGAGGGCAGTCGGACAGCAAGAGTCGTTGTGATCGTGCCTAAAGAGAACAAACTCCAGTTTCTGGAGAATAATATTCTTTTCTAAATGACCGTTCACTTACATGGTAAATGTTATGAGGGACCTCATCAGTATGCTCTTCCCCTGCCCAGTTCATCCAAAATAGGGTCTCCAACTCTCCACCAGCACAGTGACTGGAGAGCCACACTGCAGTAAGAACCCAATCCCATCTGGGATGCTTTCCAGCAGTGCTTAGCAGAGACATGGATCTCATTATTGGCTTTGCAGACCTTGGGACCAGGAACGTTCATTTAGAGATGCTACTGGAGGTTACCTGCACTCAAGGAAGGAACCAATCACAATCCCCACCAGCAGCTCAACCCCAGCACACTAACAACATACAAACGACAATCGCCCACCCAATGTGACCGCCTCTGAGCTGAGCCAGTGTATACAAGGCCCTTTTTAAGATGGAAATGCAGAGTAATGCATTCTCCTACAGCTTAAACCCCTTGGGGATGAGTGGAGAAAACACCTTCTACCAGCAGTGCAGAAATTCTTCAGTCAAGGATGGAAATACTTGAGAGCGGGGAAGAGAGCAAAAGACACCAGCTTCATTTCCTGACCTGACATGGACCTTGACACACACTTAAAAGGCAATTAATCCAGGAGAAGTGCTGTATCTGGGAAAATGTCCATGTATCAGGGACAGGGCACTCAGAGAGCTGGTCCATAACTACAGTCTGTCTCTTAAAAAATAAATCTTAACAGAAATGTTGGTCCGTCAAAAAGTTAATCCTTTGCAGACCAGTAGAAAGCAGGCTTCCTACTCATTTTTGGTGAGAACTTTCAAGACCAAATAAAAGTGACACAATTATCCCATTTCTCTCAAGGCGTCACTGGGTCATTTAGAAACTTAACTATTACCCATAGTTAAAGATGCAAAGAGCATCTGTGATGCATTTCTGCATGTATATTAGCACAGAAACACATAGTGTAACACAAACACAGAAAAACAATCACCCTTTTAGCTTCAGGGTTGAAGTGAGCTTAAAACAAACTCGTTCCAGATTAGAGAGACATCCTCCTGAAGTTACAGAAATGAATCTAGGACCCTTGGGTGGCAGGGATTTACTTCTGAGACCCATGGAAGACCACTAAGCTTAGCTCTGCAGCCATGCCTTATAAGAGCTCCAGGAACAAGTCTATTCTGTCCCCTGAGAACAATGAATGAGACTGGCCAAGAAGAGGAATTTAAAACAGGCTGCAGGACAGTGGGTTCCCAAGAACAGGATGTCTTTGGGATTGCAAACAGCCCAGCCTATGTGCAGGGCACCAGCACTCTGGCAGGTGGAGTCACAGAAAAAGGGGCAGAGCTGTAAAGGCTCCACCGGCACCAAGGCAAGGCTCCAGCACTGATGCAGCCATCTTCAAAACCTTCCCAATGGTCACAGTGAACACAAGCCCTCCCTGACTTGTGCCAACTGAGCACGAGATGGACCTGAAAAAGACTGAGGTACAAAGGATCAGGAATGCTCAAAAGTTACGCAATTATTTCCGAAAGTTTTCCCTAGTGTGACATTTTAATTGGTTCATCCAGTTAAATAGCTCCAGGATGAACCACTGATGCTGTAAATGAACTGAACTGTCATCCTGTCAGGAAGGATGCTGAAGACATGGGAGGGAGACCTGCCAGAGTAGTACGGGCAGGCCCACCTTCCCACGAGCATAATTGCACCACCCTGCAACGCTGCGTAATCTAATTTAAAGCTGATCAGGTTCTTGTTTTCTCTTGACTCTCTCTCCCTCAATCTGTCAGCTTCTCTCATCCTTTGGCTGATCCCGATCACTGACAGCTCTCACGTCTCAACCCTGTTAGCCTGGCTAGCTCATTGAGGGTCTTCCCCAAGCCTTTGGACTCAGGAGGTTTTTGGCAAGCGAAAAGAAATCCCAACCAAAGTCTTCATGTAAGGCCAATATGTGTGCTTACAGTTAAATACAGTAAACCTGAAAATTCAACCAATACAGCAATGGGATCAACCGCATTTCTGTACAGTGATTATCAGTTTCTTTTGTGATTTAAAACTAAAGACTAACAGTCAACTGAAGTAGGGGAAAACATTTAATGCAATTTTTCCAAAGCACAGCGTTTTCTGAAGCTCTGCCAGTCATGTAGTAGATTGAACACGGCATTATGAAGCGTTCTCATGTGTAACCACAGTGCCTCTCTGATAGAGGTTATTTACGGCCTTGTGAGACGCATTTATAATTCTAGGTGAAGTACATTTCTGAAAGTATTTCGCTGGCAACTGTCCGACGCCGTGTTCCAAAAACCGGAGCGCAAATTTCACAACCTCCAGCCCTGGCAATTCACATCCTATAAAATAATCAGAAGTTTTTATCTTTTGCCCTTGCAAGAAAGTTTTTATATTTGGTTCCCTCAACAATAAAAATATCAGAAGAGCTGCTAGCAGGCTGGAAGGAGGTCAACAAAACTAGTGTCAGGAGATTTTTATTTCCTTTCTTTTAAACTCCTTGGGGAGTCTAGTGATCAAAACTTAGCAAAGTGCATAAGTATGTTGTGTAACAGGATTGTTAGATTTGTTGGCTTCAGCTAAAAAGACTATAAAACAGAATTCCTATTATGGATATTTCTTGATGTTTGGTGGTCTGTCATGCATTCCCACTACAGATAGTCATTTTCATCCTCTTGCTATTAAGATCCCCGATTAAAGAGCATTGCTGCAATACTTTCACAAAATTACTGTAATTTGGGAATTTTACTTTTGGAAAAAATGGAACATAATAATTAACATGTCTATCAAGTCTGTTCTCTTCATTAATGCCAAAAGTGGAAGGGCTCAATTATTAACCGCTTGCTTGCTTTGGCTGTCACACTGACAGAATGTCTGACCCACTTCCAGCATTTCAGAGGTGCCAGAAGCCAGGATCTTCCCTAATTCTGCCCACAAAGACCTGTCTGAGTAGCCACTGCAGACCCACAAGAAACATCTGAGATAAAGATGTGTCCTTCCTAGAAGCTTCTAAACTAATATTTCACTGCTGATCCACACAAAGGGAAAGCAGACAAATTTGAAGCACATTTGTATTTACTGTTAAGCAATCTTTGAGTGAAGCTTAATAAGATGGCTTTGATCTATGAAGTTCTCTATCTCTGCCCTAACTACCTAAGGAATGCCTTGCCTTTCTCCTGCTGATGGGATGGCCTGAGACTTGCCATCAGTAGAGCCAATCTTTCCAAAGCTTTCCTTATCAAATGCTAAATCTCTCTACAGAGCTTTTACGTACAGCAACCCACCACTGTGGCTTGCAGCCAGTGGCCAGCAAGCGGTTTTGAAACTTCACTAGTGTGACTGGGAAAAGAATCCAGCCCAAGTGCCGTGAACACCATGAGCCAAATCTTAGTTACATGGAATTAACTGGCAAATTTCCTGTTGATCTTGTAGCATCCAAAATTTAGTTTCTAGCTACAGAAACTTAGCCATTAAAAAACACGAAAGGAATCTGACATTGGACTTCCTTGATGTATATAATAAAGCATTTTGCTACATTTTCACAAACACCTAATGTTGAAAATATAATTCCAAAATTAAAACATCACATCCTTTAGTATTTCTTACAAAGTATTTCACCTTCCCACTCTCCTGGAACCTCACAAGGAGCTTTTATCATCATAAAACAATACATCACATATAAAATTTGTCAGATTTAGCAGACTTCTCTCAAAGCAGCTGAAATCCCAAATTCTGTGGGTGGTTTAGTAGTTTTTCCTCTAAACAGCTACATCAGTCCCCACTCCCCAGCCCCCAATGTAAAGCCACACTTCAGATTTACATATTTCTTAAATCCTCAGAAAAAATACTGATACCTAAACAAGCTTCTTAAAATTCCAGACCAAAATCCCCAAAATAAGGATTGCATTTGCTTTTGCATGGAAAAAGGAGGAAAAAAATTCTCAAAAAAAGTTACAGCTGAAGGAAAAAACACTTAAGTGGTTACACATCTGCTGGAATTATGAGCATCTTACTCAACGAACTATACAGTCTCCAGTTTATCTGACATGGCTCCATGAACGTGCCTCTCTGCCCCCAGTAGGAACAGTTGGAGATGTTTTAAAAGTCTCTGAGGACAGATTAAAATGAATCAAAAATGTAGAACCATGAAACAAATAAAAAAAAAGAAGTGCCTCAAATAGAGTATCTGATACACATGGAAAGATCTGAGTTTAATTTCACAAAAGACTTGAGTCTTAAGCACAGACAGAAATTTATTAACTATGAAAATGTTTGACTGGCCTAGACATTTCCCAAAGACCTCTTAATTCCTAAATACCATATTCTATCAAAATTTCTGGTTTTCTTTAAAAAACCCCACCAACAACTAAAAAAATCCCCACAAATACACTTTGTGCTTTACACCAAGGAGAAAGCAGCAGAAAAGCACCCTTTCTCAAGACTGATCACAGAACAGTAGGGGTTCTAGTCCAATCCCCTGATAGAGCAGGGTCACCTACAGCAGGTTGCACAGGATGGCATCCAGGCAGGGTTTGACTACCCCTAGAGAAAGAAACCCCACAGCCTCTCTTGGCACCAATCTTGAGCCAGGAGGAAGCAGTACTTGAATATCAACCAGTTTTCTTGGTCCCCCTTACTTTCTAGAGCCCTAACCCATAGGATTCTCCCAAGTAGGTCTTTGAAGAGGCCGAAGTTAGCTCTCCTGAAGTCCAGGGTTGTAATTCTTGTAAACACAGAACTTTAAAAATCCCACCAAAAAGTCCCTCTGACATGAGCTGCTTCCTGCTCACTGTGTGAGCTTCACAGGTCTTTTGTTGGTGGTTTTTTTTTTGTTTTTGTTTTTGGTTTTTTTTTTGAGTCAAGCACTATATAGAGTGGGACTGAATAAAGAGGCATGTGTTGTGAGTTCTTTTTTAATATACAGGAAAACAGTGGATTCATGAGAGATGCAAAAGGAACATGCTGGGTGGGCCTATGATGCAGTCTGAAGATGTGCTGGTTTTGGCTGGGATAGAGTCTTTCAGCAAGTGAGCTGAGGTTGTACAAGAAGTTGGGAGGGGACACAGCCAGGACAGCTGACCTCAATTTACCAAAGGGATATTCTATACCATATGACATCAGGCTCAGCATATAAAGCTGGGGGAAGGAGGAGGAAGGGGGAGCGTTCAGAGTGATGGTGTTCCCAAGTAGCCGTTACATGTGATGGAGCCCTGCTTTCGGGGAGATGGCTGAACCCCTCTCCATGGGAAGTAGCGAATGAATTCCTTATCTCGCTTTGATTGCATGTGAGGCTTTTGCTTTACATATTAAACTGCCTTGATCTCAACCCAGGGGTCTTCTCACTTTCACTCTTCCAATTTGCTTCCCCTCCCACTGGGGGAAGTATGAGCGAATGGCTGCGTGGGGTTCAGCTGCCGGCTTGGGCAAAACCATGACAAGCATGTAGACTGGAGACCAGCTTCTTTCTGTAGCTCCCATTCCACAAGCACTGAAGCTGCCCACAGCAGCTCCGAGCTAAGGGCCACCCACCAGTCCTTGATCCAGTCTATATCTACCCACGGTGCAGACATGCCCAGCTGGTAAACCTTCCTGTCCTTATCAAGTTACTGGTCTCCGCACACTCCAGAAAGAAGAGATCAGGAAAGCAGGTGGTATTTGTATCCTCCTCAAAAGACTCCATTTGACTTATATGTAACTTAAACCATGAGAATCACAGAATCACAGAATCGTAGGGGTTGGAAGAGACCTCAAGAGATCATCAGGTCCAACCCCCCTGCCAAAGCAGCTCCCTAGCTCATATTGCACAGATAGGCGTCCAGATGAGTCTTGAATATCTCCAGAGAAGGAGACTCCACCACCCCCCTGGGCAGCCTGTCCCAGGGCTCTGTCACCCTCACTGTGTAAAAGTTCTTCCCCATGTTGGTGCGGAACCTCCTGTGCTCCAGTTTACAGCCATTGCCCCTTGTCCTGTCCCCACAGACCACTGAAAAGGGGCTGGCCAATTCCCCCTGCATCCCATACTTAAGATATTTATAAACATGAATTAGGTCCCCCCTCAGTCTTCTTTTCTCCAGGCTGAACAGCCCCAGCTCACTCAGCCTTTCCTCATAGGGGAGATGTTCCAGGCCCTTAATCATCTTCGAAGCCCTTCTCTGGACTCTCTCCAGGAGATCCCTGTCTTTTTTATACCAGGGAGCCCAGAACTGGACACAATACTCCAGGTGGGGCCTGACCAGGGCAGAGTAGAGGGGGAGGATCACCTCCTTAGACCTGCTGTCCTGATGCATCCCAGGATCCCATTGGCCCTCTTAGCCACCAGGGCACACTGCTGGCTCATAGCCAACTTGTCATCAACCAGGACCCCCAGGTCCTTCTCCACAGAGCTCCTCTCCAGCAGGTCATCCCCCAGCCTGTACTGATACAGACGGTTATTCCTCCCCAGGTGCAAAACTTTACACTTGCTTTTGTTGAATTTCATCTGGTTTCTCCCTGCCCAGCTTTCCAGCCTGTCCAGGTCTCGCTGGATGGCAGCGCAGTGTTCCTGCATGTCAGCCACCCCTCCCAGCTTTGTATCATCAGGTACTTGCTGAGGGTGGATGCTATTCCCTCATCAAGGTCGTCGATGAAGATATTAAACAGGACTGGACCCAACACCGAGCCCTGGGGAACACCGCTAGTCACAGCATATTTTCTTCTTCAGCCTAGACCCCAAAAAATCAGCAATAGAAATCTCTGCTGAAATCCTCATCCCAGTAAAACTACATGCAGTGCCTCCAGGCTGCAATTGCTGGACACACGTCTTACATCAAAGCACTCTCCATCCTACTTACTGATCTAAACATGACATGCAATGCTCGTCTCTCCAGGCTGGTTACTGCAAACATGGCTCACAGTATGCTAGGAGATGTTCATGTGCTTTCTGTGAAATCCAGCTGCCTCTGCTGTTTTTTAATTTGTCGAAGGTGAACAGGGACAGTGAAAGGTGTAAGACACAGAAAGGAGTAAACCAGACCCTCTCCAATTACCACTAAGAAAAACAGCTGCCAGGAGAGGGTGTTGGCCTTTTACAATCTAGTGAAAATGCCAGGTCAGGCAGGAGGTGTGTGTTTGTCACGTTTCTGTGACTACCTGTAAAACCTGCTCAGTTTCTACATGAGGTACAAACTCAAAGGAATCGAAGGCAGACAAATCTGATGACTGTTTTTCCCCATCACTTCCACAGTCCTATAGTCTTCAAACGAGCACAGAAACATGAGATGTCCCAGCCATCCAAATCTGATCCTTGCTGACTGACACCTCTCATATTGGACTGATCAGCTCAGCAAACTCTTTTCACCCAAATGCTGAGAGGTTGGTGGGAATAAAAAGGAAGTGGTAAACAAATTGAGGTAATTAATAAAATGTAGCAATACCAAGTAAAATGCTGCTACTCTCGCGCTTCCTTTGAGGACTACAACCAGACTTTATTTTATTATTACTTCTTTTGAGGGCTAAGTACTCCTCTTTAGAGGAAACTGGACCCTTCCAAGCCAAACCCTTCTAGGATTCTATGAAATCTAACCTCACTACTTTCCATGCAGCCCTTTCAAAATCAAAACAGGTGGTTTGTGCTCCTGATTTTGACTAAGTCAAAGTGCTTTGATAACAAACCCCGTGAACTGTAAATTCTGTTTGCAACCACCAGCCTGTGGCCATCTTGTGCCGGTAACTTTATTGCATTGAGACTCAGAGGTCAAACACGAAGCTAAATAAATTCCCAAACTCCTGCACAGGGCTGTAATTGCCTCAAAGGGCCTCACAAGCAGCCACAAAGTATAAACAATATTTAAATAATTCTGTAACTATAGTTATAGAATTTACGAATATGATTTATTACAGATTTTCAACAGTTACTTCCAAAAGAGGCAAATATTTAATTTAATGTTTCTTCCTATGGCTTTTACAGCAAAAAAAAAAAAAAAAAAAAAAGAATACTTGACTATTGGCCCTGAAAACTGGGTTTTATTTCTGTGTTGATCTGCCTCTCTCTTGTCTCCAGCTAACGTCACATGTACATTGAAAACAAATGAACCACTGGTGGGTTTATCACTTCCCAGGTTTCAGCACACTGATGGCACAAGAGTTCAGGTAGAATACGGAGCAAACAAAAGTTCAGGACTTGCCCCTACCAGATGTACTGCGTGGTTTGATTTTGATACTTGTCAGTGTTCACAAAAGGCCAGAACTGTCTCAACTCAACTCCTAATGATGCAGGCCAACTGGGAAAAGACAACCTGAAGAGACTAAAACATAGATCGAGCCACCCAATCAGCCTCAAGCACCCACATGCCACATTATGTTCTTTCAAAAGACCCCCACGGTGACTAGATTTCTGCAAGAAGCAGATGCAGGTTTAGTGAGCAGTGGGCACCATAATTACATCAGCCCTTACTCCACACTCATACTTTTATTTGATGCACCAGAGGATGTCCTGGCCTTGCTAATCCCAAACCCAGATAGCCATCAGAGTTAAATGAGAGCTGACTAACATAACAAGGAGTTAACCCCTTAAATAAGGTATTGTAGGGCTCCCTCCCGAGGGATTTCTCAATTGCAACGAAAACAGCATTCCAACTCCAGCTTCCGTTGCTAGAATGAGAACAAATGCTAGAAAGGGTATGACGAGATGGAGGTCTTCACACAGCTGCTGAGTCGAACGATGGGGTCTCACGTGCTGTTTCAGTTACCAGATTGAAGTTTTACTGTGCCTGTAAAGACAGGCATCAAAAGGCACAATTCCAAAGGTCATGGCTCACAGATTCTAGGCAATCCATCATCAAAACCCTTCAAAAGTAGCAGCCAAATGTAACATAAGCACCGGATGGGATACTATTAATCAGACCTACACTAAAGCATTCTCACATAGGAACTTACACAAACCCCCCAAAACACGTGTTACCATAAAGCGTAGTCACCTCATGTGACCTCAGCAAGCAGGCATTATGAATTCATCCTGTATGGCAATAAAATCAATTCAGTGCTTTACAAACCCTTCTTTCTCCTAAAGTAATGATAAAAACTCTCTTTCCTCCATATTTCCTTCTCCATATCATTCTTCAGGGTGTCGTCTTCTGCTAAAAACATAAAACTTAATTCTTCAATGCTTATGCTCACTAAAAGATAGGAACTCACCTGTCTTCTACCATTGGTAGCTTGTCCAAATTCCAACTTACATTATTTTTGCCTCTCCAGATTTCCCCTTATGTGACACCTGAATAAGTAGCTCTATTTTCTCCCCACAACTCTGTTTCTGCTGTCTATTTTTTTTTCCTAATTGAACTGCCATGAAGTTTTTCAAATGGAGGAAAAGCCAAGCTAGAAACTTGTTTTGAAAACTTCTTTTAGGGAGGGTGAGGTAGGAGGAAGAAAGGAGGAGAGGGACAAGCGAGCTGCTTTTGGCTTTAACCTTTAAAACCACATGGTATATCGGTCATCTAAACTAGACTTTAAAATTCAAAGAAAAGTAACCATGATTAGCAGAGGCATTTAGAAGAGCAGCAGTGAGTAAAAACTAGCCATTAGGCAAATTCTAACAAGCCAAATTGACTAATGAACATGGAAAGAGGTGGTTGTATCCAGCTGCAAAATAAGTAGTATTTTTTAAAAGAATTTATTTTAACAATGTTTGAAATTCATAGCAGATTTTATTTGCATTTTCTGCATTAAATTGTTCTAATCATGTCCACCAAGAGATGGAAGCTGTCTTCTAATATTACTAACCCTCCTATCAAAGTATTTCAGACGCTGATCACAGCATCACATGGAAAAGCCAAATAAGAGTCACATTTTGAGAGTTAGAAGAATTAGGAGAACAGGCCCAATCTGACAGCCCAAAGAAAGCAAGGCTGCCACAGCTCCATGCTCCCAGGTGCAACCAGTAGCAAGGCTAAAAATGAATCTTGGTAGGTACACACACTCGGAGCACACATGCACACTCTGTATATACAGATACATAGAGCCGGCCAGACAGGTAACACACAGCCCCTCTCTGGCTCAGCAAGAAGAAGCCCGCTGGTGAGAACACGTGTATTTTATATATACACACATGTACATATTATGTGTGCCTGTGTACGTCACAATATGGGTTGGGCTCACACAGTCTGTTTGCCCAGTGGCCACCCCTGGATCCCAGTCCTCCCCAGTTACTGGCCCCCGGACATGCAAGGCCCCAAGGAAGAAAGGGATTTAATAAGACAGGACAGACTGCCCTGATCAATATACAGGGTGTGGCCAGACAAGTGTCCTGTCCAGCAAAGTATTTAGCTGTGACTGGGTCATTTTATGCCCCTAGACCTCTACTTTCCCACACGTGTTCCTCCCCAAATCATCTAAACACCTCCCTTTGCCTGCCTTTTATTTCTCACCTAAGCATCCAATGAGCAGCCCTGTGCAAACCCTGTAACCTGTCTTTTGCCAAACATGAATCTGGGAGCTCAGCTGAGCTGACGGTAGTATTTCTTTAAAGCTAAAGAGCCAAAACATCTTTCAGTCCGATGCTCTGGCTTCCACCACTGTCTATAGATTCTACTAAAAAATGTACACAGCAGGCCTGAATGCCATTCATACAATTAGGATCAAGCAAGGTGTGTTTTTAAAGTACAGTTCAGAAGGCAGGATTTGGGAATATGGGGACACAGCCTCGTATGTAAGCAAACAAGCAGGGGCAGCGTAATACTGTGTGAGTCCCACAGGTCCCAGGTACTACGTGATACCTGGTTAACTCATATGACGGTGGGCTGTCCTGCTGACCTGCAACTCCTGGAACTAGGTAGCCCCAAGTTTCTTCAGGCAATTCACAACATTTCTACCTTATTTCCCAAATTGGAAACTTAACCTCTTAACTGACAGCACATAATTGCACTGTTTTATTCGCAAAGTCTATTCGCATTATATCCCTTGAAGTTAAATGAGTTTTTGGTTTTCTATACCATTTAATATAATTACATATAATTTTAAAACCACACCATAAAGGCATGCAAGCCAAGAAAAGAAAACAGAGGCAATTAAGAAGAATCCAGCTCAACGAAGACAACACACTGATTACTTGAAAGCCCGTTTCATAATTTGTCAGGAAATGGCAGTGATGCTTCTCAATTTCAAAAAAATAAGCACTAAATAAATGCAAAAAGACCAATGGGAGAAAGGCTGTTATGAAAGAGTTTTACAGCAGCCATAAACCCCAAATCCTGAAAGACTTAAGATGGTCCCAGACCACATGTTCTTACCAAATACAAGAACTGATTTATAAACTGCATGTAAATTAACAGCAAAACAATGACAATAGTCTTCAGACTACATGTGTGATGGGGAATAGCTCATCCAAGAAAAGGATGTCAACCTGTCTGCCTCTGCTGCGACTGAGTTTTGGTTGATTCTTACTCTCAACCAAGTTTCTATACTAAGCTGAATGATAGGTTGATCAGATTGATGCTCAGAAAACCAAGTCTCAAGTTTAGAAAATTAACTGCTATTTACATACCTAGGGAAAAAACCCAGTCTCTTCTGTTCATCTCATGATACCTTAAAAGAAGACAACCCATGAGGGCATACCAATGGGAACAGGCATGACAGAAAACACTAGCCCCCTCTTCCTTAAATAGCTTTGGTTGGCCAAGTGTAAAGAGGTTACTGCAGACTTCTCTGCCCGTGACTACTGAGGGATGACTACAAGGTTAGCAAGGTTAAGGAAACGACTAAATGCAGCAGTTCTGCTTTTAACTATTTTTAATTCAAAGGCCCCTAAACACTGTCCAGCAAGGAACAAATTTAAGCTAAAGAGAGGGGTGGTGGTTTTGTGTCATCCACTCCCTGCTAAGTTTTAAGATACCCTGTGAAAAGGATGGTCAATTGATGCCACCTCCAGTCCAACCTCTGGGTCTGTCATGGCTGTAACTGAAGGGGCAGTTGAGTTATTACTCTCGTAACCAGCATTCTGTGGCAGCAGATAAGGCTTCTGAATTTTTCATACATCCACTGCTAATAAACTTGATCAATCAGTCCACAACCCTCTCCTTACTCAGCACCAGCCAATTCTGTTTTGGTAACAATGGGCTTCTTCCCTTTATCCTGTTTTCCTCCAAAGCTGATCCGTAATTCCAGTGTTCCCAGTGACTTTGATGACAGCCAGCACCAACTCTTAGGGATGCTACTTTACAAACAATCCCCTACTCCCCAAAAGCAACACAGAGATGCAAACGCAAAACAGGTCTGGCTAAGCATAAACCAGCAACATGAAAATCCCACATGAAAAAATGGCTGTAAAATTCTTGCTTCCTTCAATACTACATTTCACGTGAATCCTGCATGTAGGGGTAAACAGTCTCAAGACACTTCCAGATACCTCCCTATAATTTCTTCTGTGGTAAGCAGACTAACTAACATCAGCCAAAAAAACTGTTTAATTCTCAATGAACCAACTATAGGTGTCATTAATGGGAACCCATAGCAAGGGAAAGCTCGGGCTCAACACTGCTGTCAGTGTGTTTTGGGCTTCTCTGTCCTTGACTCATTTCTAGATATTCCAACATGCTTCAAATTGTCAGATTTACTTGGGAAACATTTCAGGCTTCCTAAAGTTAAAAAGCTGAAGTACCAAGACATTTGATTTCAACGAGCATGAAGAAAATCTCATGATAGGGAGAGAAGAGAGAAAAAAAGAAAAAGAAAAAGAGAAATGGTTGATTTTGGCTATCGTTGTATCGTTGCTGCTGCTGTTGTTTTGCTGCACTTAATATTTTAAGCAAAGCTACATTTTTTAACAGTGACAGAGCTTAGTAACAACTTATTAGCTGCAACTAGCATAGTTAATCTTTGTTTAGATTCTCCATCACCTGAAGCCTTTAAATCAACACTGGGTACCTCCTCAGAAGATAAGCTGTAGCTGGGCCAAGTTTATTGAGTTGCATAAGCCCCTGGTAGACTAAGCTCTATGGTTTATGTTTATTTAAGATTGTGACCATGACATAATGTCTCTAACCTTAAGTATCCACTAAGCTATAAAATACCCAAAATACAAAGGCCCCTGGAGCTACTAACTCTAACAGACACAAATTTGGGCATGTGCAGTAGACCACCACAGGACAAGTAAGAAATAATCAAGTGCAGTAACTCCAACAGGGGCAACGCTGGTGAGGTACGGAAAAATACCGCAAGCGCTATTACGTGCAACTACAGAGCTGAAAATAAAAACTCACATATTGTAAGACGACAGACACAACTACAGAACATATCTGTCTTACCAGTGCCATGGCAACTGCAAGAGAAAACACACACACAGACCTGAAATAGTAGCAACTTCATCCATTTAAGAACATTGCTTATAAGGGAACAAGCAAGAGCCGGCTGACCACACATCCAGAAAAGCTGGGAATGTTTTCTGTTTACAGACAGTGTTTCAATGACTACTATTTTTAGTTTAAAAAGAGAGAAACAAAAAAAAAGGAAGCAGATTTGTGCCTGATTTTACAGTCCCTGAGTGCATGAAGTTAACAGGCTAAGTTAAGAGATGCACACTCCAGGGACCTCTTCTAATTTAAACTGCTGTTTCCACCCGCCGTGGAACCTGCTGATAAATACAAACTCCTTTAATCAGACCCTGATCCCACAGGCTGATCTAACCATTACACAAGCATCCCACTCCTTTCCCTCAAAGAGATAAGGACCTGCTCACACAAGTCAGCTAACAAATTCAAAGCAAAACAGCTGAATCTGCCCAGTCAGGGCTTAATGGGCATTTCAGCCCTGTCTGTCCATGAACAGCCTTCACATTAGTAAGATTCACCACTGTAATGCCATTAACTGCAGTGAATTTTGTAGTAAATGGTATGCAACTGAACAGACCTGTAAGAATGGTTTAATAAGGCTGATTTGAGACTCCTCTCTAATGAAAGTCTTGCATGATGACTTGTACAACTATCAAGCAGTCTCTTATCGCTGCTGGCCAACCTCAGAAGCAAGAAAGAAGACAGTAAGCTCCTAAAAATCCGTTGAGATATCCATGCAAAGGAAGGAGATTAAAAATTAGAGTGTGTGTGGGAAGAACCCCACAAAAACAACCAACCAACCAACAAAAACCCCCAAACAGGTGAACTCTGCCATTAAAAGTCTTATTTGGTGGTATACCACCAACCTTGCTTCTGACTGGACATAGCAGACACTGGCTATTGCATAGCAGAGGTTTCAATGGTGAGTTTCCAGCGTGAAGCTGAGGTTACTGCAGAGCTGGAGGTACCCAAACAAATGAGGATGCATGTCTAGTCATTAGTACATCTTCAGGCCACAAGCGGCTTGGATTTGCTTGTTTAACCATAACATATTTCTCTCGTAGCAAATGACAGTGTATCTGTGTTCACAAATCCCCCACATCTGGACAAAAACCCAAACCAGAAAAACCTGCTTAGAATGAAATACTATTTACCATCTCCCATGATAAATCCAACTGTATCTGAAGTAAGTTTACTCACATAATGGCACTGGACATTTAAATACTATCTAGCAAGCAAAAGTAAGAGCTGATTAGATTTTTGAAACTTTGAAGAATTTACACATGCAGATACCCCTCATATCTTTACTGTGGTTAAGAGAGACAACCGTCTGTTTACGAGTCTGATTCAGGATTTTGTGAAAACAAGGTTAAAGTGGAAACTCCTCTGCAGCTCAGTGACCCTCTGGAACGAATTCAACCCAACCACTGTGCACATATTCCTTTCCAGTAACGCAAGCCTGTAAGCCTCCAAATCAGAAGGAAAAAAAGGCAACAGAACAGGGTGGGCTTTTCCCTCCCGCCCCCCCCTTTAACAAACAGTAATAGCTGGGCCTTGTATTGTCACTGACCTCTAAAAAGCTGTTATTTTGAAGTCTAGAATATGTTATTTCTCATTTGATCCGGTTCTTCATTCTGAAAGTCATAACGACTGCTGCCATTTGAAGCATCCAGAATGTTACTTGCACATACTCTATAAAAATGACATTTGCTAGTAGAAGCAAAGCTTTTAAATTTTGGGGGAAACAGCCTTGGGGTTTTCCCCTTCTGAGAGCTTAAAGTTTTATGAGTGAACCTAAAGGACTGCCAGACTTCTAAAGTGACAACACATTACGAAAAAATTTCCTATGTGTTTTGCAAATTTGAAGTCGGCCACATTTCACAACTGACATCAGGGTTTTTAATATCAGCTCTAATGAAATATAATTCTCCAATGACATAGCTGTGAAGTACAACATTCTCATTTCACTAGCTGGCAGAGAGGCTTTGGCCTTGTTATTATTATTTCTTATGTAGAGTCAAAAATGTTCTAGGCCTTGCACCGACATGTCTGAATACAAGGCCTTTTCCTTGTATTTGCTGTAAACACCAAGACCGCAGGGTATTCAGCCTAACAGGACAGGTCATACGTATTTTCACGACTGCTACGGCCAAGTCGTATGTTAGGACACAAGAAAATAAATACAGTGTAAGGAATACTTGCCTTCATCTTCTCTACAGTTTCAATTTCATTAAATCTCCTTGGGTGGGATTGGATAGTTTCTGGCTTGCGAGACTTTCACTGTGTTTTAAAAAGACCACAGAACCCTGCAGTCAATGAAGAAATTCCAGCCATCATCAAAACCCTAAGGGGAGCAGGGGAAGGTGAGGATTAAAAATGCTAGTGTTGTTTGTAAATCTTGTTCTTGTTGAAGTCATGTTTCCTTTGCTGCATGGGTGGGATATTTATTTTAAAAGCACAGGTAGCATACAGCTCATGACAGTGTAACCACATATCAATAAAAACCAGAATGCTCCCATTTGTAAAGGACTAAAATGAGTAACTGAGAAGAACTCTTTCTTCCCTAAACCCCAACAATCTAAGGAGGAGGGATGAGAAAAAAGCCAAACTTCTCCCTTCCTGAGGCCTACACTCCTATGACTGAGATGAAATCACAAGATGGCAGCCTACAGTTGGAAAGGGAGCCCTTGCCTACTCAGAAGCCCCTGAGTAGTTGGTAGGAGCACCTGAAACTACTGCTTTTTCTGAATTTGTTTTGGGGATGAGCAACAACAATAGCAATGTTGTACTCACTGCCACACCTATGCACCCTGCTCAATATACGTGTTTCTTCAGGACTCCAATGGTGTTACTTTGGGAAAGAAATGTGCCTCAACTTGGCTGTTCTCAAGACATTTAAAAGCTCTGGAGATTGCACATTGTGCTCAGAGATCCAGACATCCAGGAGACTCCTCCACACACAGATGCAGTTCCAGTTTAAGAGGAAATTTGAAAGGGGTGTCTCGTGACAGAGTACACAGTTACAAATCTAGGTCTGACCTGACAAAACATACAAAGAAGAGGGTAAGACATCATGACAAGTACAAAGGGGAAGCCACTGTTGCAACTCTAAACATCTCCAAGTGGTGAGGATGAGTGGAAAGCAGCAGGGCACAGCACCTCTGCCACAGGGCTAATGCACACACACTCATCTTGGGTGGGAGAAAGAATAAGAACAAGCATTTGGCATATTTAATTGAGAGGTGAAGAGGAAAGACTCCCAAAACACAAGGGACAGATGGCGAGAGTCAACATCAAGGTTCATTTGTGGGGTGTTGCCCTGCTGTGTAAATCTTGTTGTAACACCTTGTTGGATTCATGAAATGTAAAAGCAGTAAACCAGCAGCAACCTGCCCTCCTCTGATCAAGGTAACCCAGGACCCATGCCCTCTTTTTGCATCTTTCTGAAATACTCAAGGATTTTTAAATTTATTTTTTTAAATGGGGATTTGCAGTACCTGAACTTCAGCCTAAAGCCAGTTTGAATTCTTTGTCAATGACAGATGCACATCTGCTCCCTTTGTGGCGAGAGCAGAAGCTGAGAAGAAACCACGTTTAATTTTTCTGGTTTGAGGGGGCGGGTTGGGTGAGGAGTGGAAGAGTCTGCATAATACATTATGGCACAGTGTGCGGTGGTGGTGGTGGTTGAGTCTTTTGGTGCCACAGTTTGTTGCCAAAAAGATAGCTGTGCAGGATGAAGTAAGTGTTGTCCTTCAGTTTCTCTAGACTGCTGACAAACATCAGACTGGTCTCCAATGCTGATGGAATACAGGAGAGAAAATCCAGTGCATTACCTCCCAAAACGGGCAGAAACTTTGGTTCTCTCTGGAGCATGCTCTGGGAAGATGTACAGCATAAATGAGGTCTGGCAGTCTTTTCCAGCTCCATGCAACCAAGCGTATGTTAGCAACAACACAGATCTCCCGACCTCTGAGGGGCTTTTTGAAGTTTGCAGAAGACTGCCATGCATGTCTGCTCTCCACACACCCGAGATCATGGTCAGGACTCACTAACACACTTGCTGAAGCCTTTACCTCAGAAAAGAGAATCAAAACCATGTAAGGATGGTGGAGGTTGGCCCATCATAAATGCTGGCATCAATAAGAGAAAACAGAGGATTCTCTGGATGCCTGTTACAGACACTCACAGTTTGCTTTTCACAATGTCATGTAATGATGCTCTGTACTGAGACTTCATACCACTGTTTCTTCATTTAAATAACTGCATTTTCTACCAGTGAGAAACATTCTGCATTAGCCATGCCCAGTAAGCTATCATCCCACCAATCGCATTTCTATAGTCATTTACCAACACGTGCTTTAAGGCACTGCCCTTTCTTAGGAGCTCTCTGTCCTCTCTTAGAGGACAATGTAAGTCTGAAACCAACAAAATACTCTTTTCCAACGACAACATCCCTTTCATCAGGCATTGAAGCAATAAATGATTTAGGGAGGGGGAAAGCTAGTTAACTTGATGCTAAAACTATCTAGAGCCCCTGCCTGTGAACTCAGAAAATGCTATTTCTTATACAGCTTTAGAGTCTTAATACACAAAGTTATACTAAAATGGTATTAAAACTTTCATATCTTCCACCCACAGAAATGGAGCAGACCCCTCCTACCTCTCCACAGCTTCCAGCTTCAAATATCCTGGCATAAAATGATCAGACAAAATAGGTGACTTATGTTTTTATTGGTTCCTCCAGACTATGACGACATTTCCTAAAACACTGAGCCAGGAAACTATTAATGTCTCTGAAAAAGTGGAAAGGGTCGGGCTCTTTCAAAGGGCATGTATTTGGTAAGGAGCCTTTGTTGTAGATGTATAGTCCACTTCAATTAATAACAAAAATATTTAGGGTTCACACAAATATTTCTAGAACTTGTTTCTAACACCCCTGTGGTAGGAAAGTATTACCTCTCTTCACCTTTTTGAGCATTAAAATAAGACAGTTAACCAGCTTGCCTAGGGATTTGTAGAGTAGTACACCCCTTCGAAGATAAGAACTCCCCACAGATCTGTGTGTGCTCCCAATCTCAGACTGAGGGAGAAACAGAAATGGTCTCAATTTACCAGCATCAAAAAAACCCAAAGGAAGACCGGGAAGATTTTCTAGATTTATCTCAGCTGCACTGGCCTGCTCTTGGCAGCACGAGTCAGGTCAGGCATTGGCAGGTGGAGTCAGAGGTTCCTTTGGAAGGTCTGTGTCGTTTCTGTACAAGCATTAATCTAAAGCAGTTGGTGCTCTAACAAGAGCAGAGCACAAGTTCATGCAGGACAGATAATTTTCTAGTGCGTGGCATACATATACACCTCTTTGTTTTGGCTCCTTTGTCAGTAGGTCTAGGAACTATCAAGGGGAATAGAGGACTGACTTGCCCAAAAGCCTTGCAAGTAAGGGTGCTCCAAAGGTATCACCACTTCATTCAGAGCCAGATTAATTTCACCCACAAATCTGGTTCTGATCCTGACTGCACTGGAGTATGCTCAAAGGTCAGCTCCCAGCACAGGGGTGCGCAGTAGATCTAAGCCCAACCTGCCCACAGCTCATACAGCATGACGAGTTTTAGTCAGAAGAGAGCGCTGAGGCATCCTAAAAGAAGTACGAGTCCCTCTGCTCTTAACTGACTCAAGAACCTCACTCATCTGACATGTCTCAAACGATTACAATCCCATCACAACACAAACACTGTAGGTAAAGTTCCACTATTGCACAGTGCCATCTCCTGGGCAAGCAAGACTGGAATAAACCCCCTGTGTCTCCCTTCTCCCTCACAGCTTCCACGGTTTTAGCATCCTCTCCCGTGGGCTGGCAGGTGAGGTGTTACCTCTGTTCTCTGAAGGCAGGCCATGAATTCACAGAAAGAAGAGCAGCCTGTTTACAGCTCCCACCATGAATCCTGAGACTCAGCAGCCTGCTCTTGAGAGAGGCAGTATCTGCCTAGGCAAGCGCCACGCAAACCCACGGGATTAAGTTCACTCTGGGTTGCTGGCTAATCACAAATAAGCAATCAGGGCTTCCTTTCAACATCCAAACAGGAAATGGGAGTGGAGGAAGTGAAAACTTAATAATTTCTTGCGTGTTAACAAGTTACATGAGCCACTCCAATAAAAAAAAGCTTCGCAAAGTGAACTTAAGCCCAGCACATTGTCTGCCCCAATGGCAAGTGTTTATCTTTAAAACCAAGCTGCACACCTTGGAAAGAAAGTACTGACAAAAGTATTCCATACGGTACAGCTTCATTTCCAGGATAAGAGGACATCAAGTTATGGAATAAATTTCATGATCCTACCTTCATGTAATCACAAAACTTGAGATTACAATCCTCAAACCAAACCAGAGGTGGTAAACCTGGCATCTCTCTTAAAACATTCAGGGGAAAAAAACCCAACTGGAACTAGCAGGGTAACTTTTTAGTTACAACAAACTGTTAAATCCATAACAGTGTCTGACAAAGGAGCAAGAAAATTAGACATAACATGTTAGCTCCATTTCTTTTCACTATCTTTTAGGGCCACTGTCCACCTTGGCTCCGTATATCCCACAATATCTGCCTGGCCACACAGGAGAGGGACAGAAAAGCTGCGGAAGAAAGTCCCTGTGGGAAAATGAGAACCCTAAAAGTCCTGAAGGGGTAAAGGGCTCACAGGCCTCCATGCCAAATGCACTAAGTCCCTATCTTCAGGCCACCTCATAGCCACTGGCAAAAGTGAAAAGCCTGGCCCATTACATACCCAACTCGGTGATACTATCTTCACTGCAGGAGGAAGTAAAAAACCTTTGTGCAACTGTTGAGTAACTCTTGAGAGTCAAGACAGATAAAAGGCCAGCCTCTTGGTTGCCTGGAGATACTTTAACAGATTAGGGACAAAAGTAAGATGACTTAGATGGGTGGATGCAGACCTATGTTTTGGGGGAACAAAACTGACCCGAGTCTACAAGGCAGAACTTGTTTATTACAGATGAGCCCAGCAAAAAAAAAAGAATCTCTTGAAGAATTTCTAAAACTCAGCAGCACAGGAAGATGATTTCAGTGGGCTGCATGGGCAACAGAGCAAAGGCAAAGGAATGTGGAAAAATCCCACCCTGCTGTCAATATAGCCACTGCACAATCTCATTATCTCCCAGTGATGCAAACAAGAACATATATATATACACATATATATAATAGAACTTACACAGATAATTACCATGGCCCACAATAAACTGCCTGGAGTAAATAAGGAGCTAAAACTCCATGGGTGCATGCTCTGCATTCTGGAGTGCGAAGGTGGTTTTTCCCCTCTTTTCAGCAGTAGAGACACATTCCAATTCCAATACAGCACTTACCATGTAGTGTCGCCTCCAATAAGCCACCTCAATATGCATTATGCACATGGCTGGAAACATGGACCTTACTGTGGACTCTCCTATTATTACTCTGAGCAACAACAAAAGGAGAGAAAGTCTGTTTTACATGTGAATTTTCATCCTGGATCCTTCAGGGTCAGATCATTTTCACAGTAGGCATTCCCTGTTTCCAAGGTGATGTAAGGCAGATCAGATCAGCCTGGGTTTTGGACCACCCACTAGCAAAAACTCTCTAGAGGGTGAGTTTTTAAAGCTGAAAAACAATGACTGTGTAAGTCTCCCGGGTTTGATTTGTGTTGTTTGTTTGTTGTTTAAGACTTAATCATAGGTAGGTATTACCTCTTTCACTGGAAATACTGATACTCTTTCCAAAGGACTCGTATTGCTGCCGTGCACTCTAATAAGACTCATGGTATCAACAGTGTCCAAGCATTTACTTCTGTGGAGTCACCAACTACCTCGTTCACTTCTCTTTTAGGATGTTTGTATCCAGGGCAGCAGTGCCACTTCCTACTACATGAGAAAGACCATGACGACTTTGCAGGACTGCTACCCGCTCCGTTCCCAAAATGATGGCATCTGCCAGAACGTTCAGGTTTCCAGCCTGTGATGCTCCAGCAGGTTAGCTGATCTTCACTTAACTTCTATAGTACCAAATGCTTTTCCTTAAGCCAGTGATTTCCAGTTTTCCTTCCCTTTCGTCCCAATGAGCAAGGTGAGAGTTTCCAGATAAGGTTACTCTGGTAAGGACTGCTGAAGACTTCATACCTATTGAGCAGCTGTGACAATCCACTGATAAAAAATGGAGGAGGAACATGCTTGACAACTCTTAGTGAGAGACAAAATTACGATCCATATCCTCCTTGCCCTACATTCATACAACCAGCTCACATGTTCCATTCACTTAAGTGTCTAAAGGAAGACGTAGTTGTGACCAGTTTCTCTGCACCAGACACCAGGTAGCTGTTAAATAATATTAAGAATGATTTCACCATGAGATGCTTGTACTGGATCTTGCCCAAAAGCTTTTTATATATTGCATATATTACTGTTTTTCTGCAACTGCTGTCTCAAAGCAAAGCAAGAACTCTGACAAATACATGCATGAGATCATCCAGACGAGGAAACTGTACGTTTGCCGAGGTGTGGTAACACTTGACAAAATAGATTATCTTTTTCAATCTGTCTTCCAAAATAAAGACTTTTTTTGGATTATGAACTCTGGGTTCCCAGAGGTTTTTCCATGGAGGATAACTTAATGGGTGGGACATCAAGCCAGGGCCTCTGCAACAAAAAACAATTTGCATGACAGTGCAGAACAGCCACAATTTGAAAATCCCTTTGTAGGTCATACTCAGCAGCTTTCCAGGTCAGCCCCTGGGAACCCCTGACTCAGATGTTGAATTCTTGAGAAGAATATAATTGATCTTTATTGGGTTTTTTTCCTCCTCAAAGACACATTTCTGAAGGTTTCCTTGTTTTGATGACTACTGGGCTCTGCGTTGCACAAGCAGAGGACTGACAAGGCAAGAGCAGACACGTAAACCTTTCAATTTATAATGTACTTGTAAATTCTTGTAAGCTCAAAACAAGCGACAGACTTTATTCAGAAGGCCTCCAACTCTAGAAGCAGCTCATGTCATACTTGGGTGGTGGTGGAGGAGATGGAGCTCTTACTGCTTAAATTTTCCATAGACATTTAAAGTTTATTTCCATAGTCTGAAGGCTTAGGAAGGTGTTGATAAGTTGTGGTATCCTCTGGCATACCACTGTTATTGTGGTCTTGTTATTTGCATGAAGTGGTTTCTCTGTGCCACAAACATACATAAAGAGGAAATATTTCTGCCTTGCATTATCTCTGCAAGCAAGAGATAGCCTACAGAGGGAAGAGTAGCAGCTGTGGAGATAACATTGCCCTAAAGGCGATCAGCCTCTATACACATTTATTCAAGAGGAGGTGACAACTGCAAACTACACCAAAGATTTGAGCAATAAAGAAGATTTTAGGCTTACAGGCACTCTCCTGCACTTATACTTTCTGTGCTTATTTCCAACAGCCCCTCAATCCAAGTTGCACGCAGACTTACAAAAGAAGAGATGTTAGCAACTTGTTTTTCAGTTTGCAGGCTAAGCACGGAGACCTGGCGTCACCCCACAATCCCCCAAGATGCAGGGGACTCCATCAGGGTGCAAGCTCTTCCTGAGCAAAAAATTTCTTTAGTTGATCTGGCAGCCCAACCAACAGGAAAGCACATGTTGGGTCACGCACTCCTGCCACACGTAGATCATAAGGTAGTGCTGGTGGCTGGAGGGCTGCAAGACAATAACAGTGCCCTGTTATGGCTGGAACACCCTTGTTGAAAGGTCTCCTGTCAGTAGCAGGCATGCCTGGCTGGCAGAGAGCTGGCTCAAGTGGAGCAACCTCCTCCACAAGACAGGTGGGGCTGGTTGAGAAGTCGAGGCTCATGCTGCCCCAAGCACCTGCCCTGCCTCCCTAGGGAAGGGAAGCAAGGCAGCTGCCCTGTTACAAAATGGCACAATCCAGGTTAAGCTGTGGGGGAAGGTGAGGCCAAAGTCACATGTGATGGTCTCATGTTCACTGAACACACTCTGCACTGAGTCAGACAGCTCTCCGAAAGGTGCCTGGCCCATGTGGAACAGGAAGGCCCAAGAAACGTCACTTGCTCTTAGCTCAACATCAGACAGCGAGGACATACAGCAAAGTCACAGAGCTGCAACAAAGGGTAGGCCATGCAGCAGGCCTTCTACACTGCCACCAGCCAAGAAGGTTGCATCTGACCCGCGGTCTGCTTAAGAAATACAGCCTCACTGTTTTCCATGCTTTATCTCATTCTGATCGCAAATTAAACAAGCCAGTCAGACTATTGTTCTTACCACATGGTAAGTAACTAGCTACATGTAAACAAAACAATTAAGCTCCATAAGGAACTGCTTGCCATTCAGAGCTGCACTAAACACTGCGCCTTGCTTTGGGAATCCAAATACGGTAAATTACTGACAGTTAACTATGGCTACGGGAGTATTTGCTGCGCAGAAAGGGTAAGTGGAACAGGCAGCACCAACTGGAAAATCATCTTCCCTCCTCTTTACCTCATCATTAACCATCTTGAGATCCTTCTGGTCTTAGTGCTAGCTGCCTCTTCCAGGGTATCACCTTAAAAATAACTAATTCATGATAATGAGCTCAACAGAGATCAACTTCATATGCTGGCGCAGCTGCCTCTAAAGCTCTTGCTCTTCAGTTGCAAAACCACCAGGCTCCATCACTACCCTTCCAGGATATTACCTCCAAGTTGTTAACCTCTTAACATATTTGACAGTCAGATGATTAATTAGGGAACAGCACTGCACACAAATACACATTAACTCATTATTTTTCTATTAGCTGTATTCATGTTGCATCTAAAAGCCCTAATCAAAATCAGACTATTAACTTGACAGAGTACACATGGAGGAAGAAAAAATCCCCTCCCAATGACTGCAAGACCAGAAGCCTGGATACCGTAAATCCAACATACACGTCCAACTCAAAAAAACCAACTCTGCCACTGCAAATTTGTGTAAAGCTATAAGCTTTGCAGGCTGAATATTCCTATTTTAAATATTCATAGAATGTAGGAGTCTCAAATAGACAAGCTAGGGAAAAAACCCTAACCCAACACCCAATACCAGAAAGAAAACATTGTTAATTCCATTGGCAGGGGGCTTACAAAGGCAAAAGTAAAAAGCCATTCTGTTACAGCACATGCTGGAACATCCACTTTTAGATATATATGTATTATCTATAACTGTGGGGCAGAAGCAACTGAGCTGAAGTAGGTACAAAGTTGAGGGAGAAAAAAGAGAATAAAGCTGAGACAGGACATAGCAGAATGGGCGATGAGTCCTGAGGCTGAGAAGTCCCAGCAGACCAAAGGGAAGGACAGAACTTGGAAAGTGATGGCAGCTCCCAGGGTAAGTTCACAAGTTTCACACTGAAAATCTGGGAGTTAAAACCACAGTCATGGTGGATCTTCCCATTCTCACGTCACACTCTCCCAACCAACTCTGCTATGTGGTATCTATACCTCTGCTGCCTAGAAACAGCCCAGCCTCCAGATGAAGTTACTACCTAAACTGTAAGTTTTGATATACAGCTAGACAAAGGTTAAGAAAACAAGCTATGGTCTATTTACTGTAGTACTGCAGCACAGATCTCCAGTGAAGGGTGAAAGACACCATCTTGTGTCTTTCAGACACAAAGGACTGGCAAGGACAGCCACGGGGAACCCGAAATGGCCAGTTATGGTGGTATTATCCAAATGACATATTGCCATGTGAGAGTGGGACTGACATTCTGGGTTGTGTGGTCGTTCCATTACATTAAGAGAAAAAGCACAACTTGCACAAAAAAAACCAACCCCAGACGCCAAAACACCATTTGCCTAATTTTCTAAATCCTGGGTGCTAAAATGGGAGAGGAGGGGTGGACTAAGATAAATTAGATAGAAATAGCCTTAAATTTCTTCCTGAGCTTCATTCACCACTGTAAATACTACTGACCATCAGATTAGTACCACCTAGGTTCTTTATTCTCTGCAAATATCATGGGTACACCTTCAAAGATGCCCATGTGCAATGGAGGATTGCTGAACATCCTATATAGGAGGCAAAGGAGCCAGGAACACACAGAAAAACAGTCAACTACTTTTGAATCAGAAACACACATCAAGTGCTGCTTCCCTGTCCTTCAGGTTTTAACTCTTTGCCCACTCAATTGAATCCTTCATCCAGCAGAGAAAAATGTCTAGAGCCCCTTCTCAGGGCATATCTCAGGGTGGGATATAGAATCATAGAACATACTGAGTTGGAAGGGACCATCGAGTCCAAATGTATGGTAGGAAGGGATGCAAGTCTGAACTAGGGCTTGTTTTGAGGCACCTAGGGACCTAGAGAATTTGGGACTCATCCTATGGCAAGATCAAGTTAACCCAGAAGAGTCAGAAAGCTGTGAAGGGCTGGACTCCAAAGCCAGGGGCGAGGGGGTTAGACCTGGGACACACCATAAGACAGTAGCTGGCTTCTAAACTCAGTGAGACTGGTGTCTCACATCCCTCTTGCAGCCAACACAGGAAAAACAGGTGTGGTCCACAGCTTTCTTATAACAGTGTGATCACATATTAGGAATTCTGATTGCAAAACATTTGAGACTGGGACGAAAAGAGAGCTGCTTCCAGAGCCACGCAGAGAGTAGAGATACCAGAGGCCAAAGCTGCCATCAAATGAGCACAACTACTTTCAGTAGGTTCTTCTCGTGCTTTGGAAAATTTAACATCCCATCTTCCCAACTCAACGTATCAGAGAAAGTTACTGTAGGAGTGCAGGTGCATGGCAGTCAGAATGCACTCTCCAAAACCTGCAAAGGTAGTACAAGCATTAGGTTTACCTTTATTCCTTACTCAAACATAACGTTACTCTCCCTCCTCCAATCTCTGTATCTTCTTTCAGTATCTTAATCTTAGCTCCATGAACCATACGCTCTGCTCTTTCCTGTTTTGCCTTTGTTCTCTCTAGTTTTCCTCCTCTTGACTACAACAGCCCTCCCTTCTTGCATGTTGTTTCCCAACTAGCCCAACAAAAATCATAACACTAACCTGATTTCATAGGTGGAGAACAGCTGATTTTACTTTTGCATTACCCATGCTTTTCCCTGCATTGACACCGTCCCTCTGGGACGGGGCCTCTTCAAATTTGAAGTGTGCTTCTAAAACATCTCATCTGGCTCCTCGGCTTGCCCCAGACAAAGGCACTTAACAAAACTAGTAGGTTAACTTGCTTCTTATACAGCCACAACCCCATTCCACTGTAGGATTTGAAGTTTTAGGTCAACGCATTAATACTGTGTCATCCCCTGGTACAATTGTTGTCTAGGTCGCTTTGCCAGTAACTAAAAAAACGGTGGTGGAGGAATTGCATGTCAGACCCCAGGCAAGAGGCAAAATCACTCTACCAGTGAAAACTCTTCTGAGGTTCAGAGCAAAAGGCCTCTCAGTTTCATCCTTAAAAAGCAGAGGCTGAATGTCCACGGAGCCCCTGCCTCCGCAGCTCAGAGGGCTTCGCAAGCACTTGCATACCACACTGCAGAGCATGGCAGTAAAACCTAGACAGAGTGTTTAAACAAGCTAGGACCTGGGCATCCTGTTTCTCACGGCACCATCCTCATAACATACAAGTGCTGCCAAACATTACAGTATAAATTTCCCACTGAACCTAAGATGCAGTTGACAAATATCCAAAGAAAGAATAAAAATATTTATATCTTAAAACATGTTGACTGGGTAAACAAGACTGTGGCTGGGTCTCTGTTATGTCCTGCTTACCAATGTTCAGGCTGGAGCAGACATAAATGTTTATAGCAGCCACTGCTGTGCATACATCTATGCCCTGTGGGCTGTCCTTCCTACCACGTAGCCTGGCAGGAGCAGAGCAAGTCCTGAACAGGACGATGGGTGCCTGCTTATGCTTTGAAGAAGGTGATGACCCAAGCACACTCAGCAGCTTCTGAGCTTCTTGGCCAGCTGAGGCACATCATTCCCACACTGTATGCAAACACCATGCACATTCACAGGTACAACTTTCAGCTTTTCTTCATGTCCTGAAATCCAAATGGACCGTGATCATGACAGAGTACAATGCCTTGCACTGCCCTTTGTAACTGAATTTACAAAACCAAGTTACTCTCTAAGATAATTATCTAAAACTTAAAACACTCATGACCAAAAATGGTCAGTTAGTGGTTAGACTTGTTGCTTTCTAAATAATCAGCCTCAAGGCCACTCCTCTCCAGCCCTCACTGCAAGCATTTAAAAGTCCCTCTGTCCATCTTACCCTTTCTGATGGCTGCATGCTAGAATTCACTGTGCCATTAACGTGAAAAACTAATTGCCCAGTACACTAGTACTCGGTGTCACATTTGGCCAACACTGGCATTCAGATTTTCATATGTAAAGGCATGTGCATTTAGTAACTCAATGTCTTAGGAATATATTATGGTTTTTTTAATGTACTTTTTCAATTGAAGATAGATGACTGAAGGTCTCTAAGCCTATGTGTACCCCCTCCTGCCTGAATTGGGAATGATATTCTTGAAAACTCTTCAAACTGACAAGTGAAAATCCATAACCTGTCGAAAGCTCACAGTATTTCAATCTCACGCAGAAAGTAACTTCTAAGCTTTAACTTTGGAAAGCCAACACAGGAAAGAACCATCCAAATAAAGATACCCACTAAGGGACTTTTTTTTCAATTACCACCTTCAAGAACAAAATTTTCTAACTTTAGGGGAATGCAAAAATAACTTTATGACAGAAGTTGAGCACAACCGCCCTGTTTCAGGTAAGTGCCTGAGTCCACCAACTTATCCTAGACCGAAGGTATGGCACATCAAGGCAGCAGGTCTGATTTCCAGTGCTTTCTTTGTATTTCCAGCCCGACTATATACTGATACATTAACTAGAGTAAAGGAGAAGACCTGTTTCAAAGCTCTTTGTGAAATGAGCAATTGCCATCCTAGTAGAAGCACCTCAGGTGCATTTACTCTGCAAATTCCTTCTTATAGAACAGCACCATTAATAGGAGACAACTTGCAATCTATCAAACTGTTAGAGACCCAACTAGTAAGTTTAATTAAGTGCTACTGTTGACCCAGCTGTTCTAGTTAATTCTTCTGATTTTGTCATTACCATGTTTTCCTTTTTCTTTTAATTGGGTTTCTCCCCTTCCCTTACTGCCCAAGAGACAGACACACACACACAGAGGATTTGCCTTATCTGGCCATGCAAACGCAACAGTGGCAGGGGCTAAGCTTGAAGAATGCCTAAACCCCAGCTGAAAGAGGAGAAAAATGGATTCTTTCTTCCTCAAGTAGTGGCAGCCATTACTTGTAACAGGGATATGCAAAAACCATTAAGGCAGATGTATGAAGTTCAAGCTGACAATATGCCGTAGTCCATTACATCTGAGGAAGTGCTGTTACAGGGAACGCTAGGGAGAGCATTTTGATATGGGCCACAGGACCGGCCAACGCCAGTTTCACTGCTCGATGTGGCATGTTTTTCTTATTATGTAATGCTTAGTGTAGGTATTATAATGATACATAGCTGAAAGCCATCAGTAAAGGCTTTCCAGTCTCCAGTAAAGGAGACCACGCAAAGAAAGCTGATACAATGATAAAGAGACAGCACTTGATTGTTTTTCCTTATACTCTTTTTGTACCTTTTGGTGGCTGTGAAATCTGTATGTTCTGATCGGATCTCCTAACCTCACCTGCCACCGTTATGGCACTATTTGTCAGCCCAAATGTAGAAACCAGTTCCTGGGAGGAGGGCCGCAGTCTCATCACTTGGGGAAGGTCACTAAATAAGGGGGTGAGGGTGGTGGTGCGTCCCTGCCAGGTCACTCCACATTATTACAACACTGTACAAGCACCATTTTTTGCAGGAAGATCTTTTTCAGCACATGCAGATTCCAAAATGGTTAGAAAAGAGGCTAGCTAGAAAGGGTAATTATGGGAAAACCTCTCAAAATATGAAACCATATTAGGTGGCCTTTTATTGGCCATGCCCAATTTAAAGTTTATATGTCATCGGGGCAGAGTTGCAGAAATCCTCATGAATGCCATGTAATCAAGTTCTTATTAAAACTAGTCAGACGTTTTCACCACCAAAGCCAAGATTTCATTAGGAGCCTTTCTCTGGTTACTCTGTTTAACTTTCTCCATTTACAGAACTCTGTCAAAATTACCTCTTAAAGATTTGAGACTGAATTAACTGATACCTTCCAGGGGGCTATTTGTCACCAAGAAAAAGTGCACTAATTTGGATAGTTTAGGTTATTCAGATCTTATTTCTTTTCTTTTGAGAAACTTCAACTGTGCTGACGATGAGAAACAGATGAAAAAGAACTGCTTCCAATCCCAACCTCAGATATTATAATTGCATTAAATGATTGTTTAATTATTAAAAGCAGTAGAGTACATCGCAAATGAAAAGTTCAGAAAGTAAACAGTTTAATGTCTCAAAATCGCTTCTGTCCCCAAAGGAACACAGAGGTCTAAGAATCCACACCAAGTGGAATTTTAATATACTAAACAGGTTTGATTTATTATTAAAAATTGATGTGGAATTAAATGAATGAATACTACTTCAAAGCAACTGGCTACCTAATTACTCCAGCAGTTTATTCATAAACCTCTTTCCTGGCCAAATACTCTAAATTCAATACAGTATCATTATGACCTGCTGAATTGCACATAGAAGCCTGCCTATCACTTCTTTAAAATACCACAATGAAGAGATGCTTATTCTAACCTCACTGGGCAAAACAGAATATTTGAACCCTATAATTCCATGATGAAGTCACCACAATTGCTCTAAAATGTAGTATTTTAAAATTTAATACCTCATTTTGGGGAATAAAATATCTGCATCTTGTGAAGGGAGAGAAACGTAACCCAAGTTTGTTTGTCCTTGAAAATGAATTTGTCTGATAATAGGGGGAAAAAAATCCACCAGCTGCTCATACAAAAGAAAACATTTAACTACAAGCCCCAGTCCATTTTGGTGTCTGGTCATTTCTGACAGTGTAGAAGCACACACCAGGTGCAAGGTATAGGCTGAAGACATAAGAAACTGCATGTTGTCCCATACACTGAAAAGGATTAAGACCTAGAAGCAAAATTATTTGGCCATAGCAGGCCTGTGTACTCATTGGTTCCAGGTGATTCCTCTCCGTGGTTTGCCTCTTCAGCACGTTCTGGGCCACTAGAGAGGCAAGTTCCTACAGGCAGAGATCTCGGTAAGGTCATTCCAAACATCAAAGGCAGGAACCAAGATGACAGACAAACAAATACGAGAGAAAGACATAAAGGAAGACGAGTCTGGAGCAGCTGTCAGAAAAAGAGGAAGCAAGAGTGGGGCTAGGCAGACCGTAAGAGATCAGAGAAAGAAATGCTGCAGATCAGCGTCAAGCTGAGCAGTGAAAGCAAGAAAGGAAAATTTGCTATTGCTCTCCCCTGGAACAGAAAAGCAGTCAAGCTAAGAGGAAGAACTTTGTGAAAGAAAGTAACTGGCATTAGAGTATTAGCCTTGCCAAACTTCAAAACTCTCTTAAAGCAGGCAGAAACGGTGTCTAAGGCAAGAAGTGAACAGAAAACACACTATTTATCTGGCAGCGAGTACTGTGAGAGCACGCAGGATAAAATGACACAACTCTGTCCTTGTATGAATGTAATCAGAGAAGCTGGAAACAAGGAAAAAACTGAAGATGTTGCAAGCACAAGGGAGGAGAATGCAATGCTCCCACTGCATGTAGGCAACTATCACGGGTCCAAAGGCAAGTCTAAACTGGAGACACTGCAATAGATCTGTGAAGGTCGGGTATGGGAGCAGACCAGCTGTGACTACAAGAACACAGTGCAGCTTATTAGGTAATAACCTATCAACCTTGTTAGTAATCCTCACCTGGCAACAGTGACTTTCTCACAGTAGCAAAAAAAACCCCAACCTGTGTTAAAGTTTGTGGAAGCTAATATGCTGGGAGAGGATGACAGAACACCCCTCCAGCCCTATGAGAATTCTTCTGAAAGCAAAAACAGCTCTACAGTAGAAACAGAACGAGAAAACAACAGCTCTGATTCAGTCCATGAAGTCTGACAATAAACATCAACGATAAGCTTTATACAAGGGGTTACATAGCCGAATTCTGCATCTGCAAGTACCAAAAAAAATAGTTCTGGCTGCAAAGGATTCTGGAGTTGCTGAAAATGAGGGATACAGTAATGCCGAGCTACAAAATCATGCACTGGTTTTCTCATCTGTCAGTCAGGAACAACTTAGACCTGAGGCTTGCAACCTAAAATCCTTGTCATAGTTTCTGTAACCTCTGGACTTTTTCCTAGGGTAAAAATGACATCCACCCAGGCATCAAAACAGGATTGAGTTTTAAAGTACCAAAACAAATGCTCCATCAGTGTAGTTCAGCCCCAAAGTCACTTCTTTCTGTTCACTCTGTCTCCCTTCAAACAGCTACACGATGCCTAACACAGTGGGTTTGGTGGCATGGGAAGCCACGCAGTGGGAGCTCATCTCAAAGCAACCAGCTTCTGCTCAAGTACAAGACCAAACCTTTACACAACAGCAACTACTTTGACAAATTCAGGACAGCAGTCAACTCCAACAAAGGCATGAGATACCCACATTTACATGAGATCTCTGATTAATGTCTTAGCATGTTCAAGTGCTTTAATAAAAAGAGGAACTGAGCATATGGAACTTGGCATCTGGGTAAATGATGCCTGTGTATAAAATGCAGTTTTCACCCCATCTGTGTTATGAACTAAAGCAATGTGGTCAGCCAGTACTGATTTTTGCTGTGCTTGAAAGTTTAGGTAGTCCAAATTCTATTTTACCAACTTCATAACTAGCAAAGGTATCAAATCCAGTTGAAGAGGGTTTGGGGTTTTTTTTTTGTTTGTTTTCTTTTTTGTTTTTTAAGAAAAGAGTATTAGATGTAAACAGGAGAGCTAAAGACCCCCACACGACAGAGATGTGATTTGCACAGTTTGTGCCATGGAAGCCCAGAAAGAATTGATTGCTCAGGCTGCCTGTGGCATTGCACAGGCTTTTGTGCATGAATGGTATTTTAACAAATACTGTGCCCATGCCCTAAGCGTGGACACCCTCAGAGCTACTGGAACACAAAACTGATGGAAGGATGAATCATGAGCCCAGGTGGGCAGTGTCACAGAGCTGGCAGAAGGCTGGACCACAGCCTCAATTTCACTCCCAGCTGGACAGTGCAACACAGCTCCTGTCCAATCTATGCATCTTAACAAGAAGAGCAAAAACCTATACCAGACTTCACCAGATACTGTATTAAACCAGACCAGGGTCTGACAAACGTGTGTTCTGTGAGGGTAAAGGAATGAAATAACCAACTTGAAGGTACACACCAGTATTTCCTCAGTGACTTTGTACATGAAGTCTCATACCTTTTCATTGTCTCAACACTCTAGGTAGTTTCCATCATAGAAAAAGGGAAAAATAAAAATCAGCAGTCCACAAAGAGAATGATTATGTATCTATTTGTGTTTTAACATATAGTTAAAATGTTGAACTGAAGTGAATTAAAACCCAGCTAATTGATACTGTGGATGATGTGGTGCATGGTCAAATATGAAGTATATCAGTGAGTCTTATTTTCCAGTGTAAAAGCTTGGTATGCACAGGAATCCAGACTCGGAGCCTAACTATTGTAGAGAGCTCTTCAGTTACACAAGACAGATAGCCTACGCTTTTCTGTTACGGGGGCTGGAAAAGCAGCAGTGAACTTGCATGCTGGTTCTGCCTTGGGAGGGCTACATGTTGGAGTCATCTTAGCAGTGTGACAACTGAACTTAGGAGCAGTCCTTGATTCACGGATGCCTCGCAGCTTCGCTCCATCATGAGTTAGACTGAGGAATACACGCTTTCAATTCCTACATGGGCATTCATCCTAGTTTTAAAAGGGATGAAATTGTCCTGATGGCTCAGTCCTGGGCTGCTACAATGCAACTCAAGCACAAAGTCATTAAAGCTTGTTGTCAAAAAGTGGACTTTTTGTAATTTTAATTGTTTCTTAGAGAAGAGACTACAGTGCATGGGTGGTTTATAGTATTACGTAACTCAGCCTTCATTTTAACAGTTGTCTAAACGCACATTTAAACCATCAGCCAATACATTGCCTCAAACATTGGACATTATCATGTCCAATTAAAAAAAAATCTTTTAAAAACACTCAAATGCAGTTATAGTAGGAAAGCCAGAAAAGCCTATTTAAGTGACGCAAGAAGTCTAATCTGAACCAGGTGGATGGAACATCAGTTCTACAACGTTCTGATTCTGTGTGTTTATCCTAAAAGCTGGTAGAGGGTTTAGAACAGAGATGAGACCACATCTTCAAAGTTCAACAAAATAATGTTTTTAGAGAAACACAAGGGCAGAATTCATGGTGGTGCAAAAGATGATGAGGGCAGGCCAACTGCCTGCATCACTCCAAATTCAGTTTTTGGGATCCGTGTCCACCAAAGACACTGCTCTCATTTACCTCCTCCCCACACCCCAACACTGATGATGCAGGGGCAGGACAAGGAGAGATAAGAAACTTCCTAGAGAAGGCAGTTTCCAACCATAGGTTATTCTGTTTTCTGTTTCTGCATAGTAGACTTTACTTTTTAAAACTTTATCTAATGTACCTCATATTACTGATATAAATGTATTGTTTGTATTATTAGTATGCATTGTATAATCATAGAAATTTCCTCTGCTTGCCTCAAAATCTCACAGTCAATATACGTTCCCCTTATGCTTTCTGGGCCCAATTCCACTGAGCTGTGTAATGCAAGCTAGAAATGTTCTCTCTGATGCTCAAGAACTCTTGTATTTCTCCTCTGTGTTCATACACCTTCTCCTATTTTTCCTTGAAAAATAGAAAATAGGATAGATTTTCCAAGAGGTACTTTTCAGCTATTACGTGCCAGAACAAATGACACAGAATTAAAGGACTAAGGTATACTGCTTCTGGTGTAAATGACAGCTCCACTATCGTAACCTTTGTTTATTCTCTAGAAGGAAGCTGTAGAGGCCTCAGTTCATCTTTTGTTGTTTGTTTTTGAGGCGTAGAGAGAGAAAAATCTAGCTCACCAGCAGTGTCAGGGAAGTCAGCTCACTCAAGAGGGTGAGAAGAACCGCAGAATAAACAATAGCTACCAGTGACAACCCATCACCAAGCAGTGAAGTTACAAATAAGAGTAAAGACTGGCAAAGTTTGGAATTTGGAGAAGTGACAAAAGCAAAGAAAGAAAGAAAGAAAAAATAATTTGGGAGAGAGGACCACAATTGAGGGGGAAAGAGAGACACATGGCAATATTGAGTTGTATAGCCCACAGGAGATCAACTCTGGGATTAAATCCCACAAAAGCTTCCAGAACACATTCAGGTTTGTTCTGAAAACTTGACAGGTATATGGGATTTATGAATATGAATAAATATGTTATTGAAGGAGCTGCTTATTTAAGTAAAAGACCAGGAGAGATAGGAGTCAAATGCCTGCCAACAAAAATGGCAGGCTTCTCCGGTGGGAAGAATATCGCAACCTTAAAAAAAAATGGGGCTGAATTGACTGATTTTGTTCTAAATATCTGAAGGGGGCAAAACCAGATAGGAGGACAGGGCTGTTGCCCAAGCAGTTGAGGTCAGAAAGCAAAGCAGAGCTGTGACCGTTCCATTCTAGTTTTAGATGTGCAGTATGCAGAATTGATTGAAAATAGCTAGGCAATGATGCCTGGTGCATTCTGCAGATTAGGATCAGGCAAAGGCTTTATGCTGGCTGCCAGCACTTAAATAGTTTTGAGACATTTCAAAAGATTATGTGATTCCAGCAAACCTTTTTTTGTAAAAAAAGAAAAAAAAAAAGTGGGTGCTTTTAATAGATGTTGAGTACAGTCAGGCTTTGTTTAAGAACGTACTGCTTATTCTGAAACAAGTGGGATCCAGACAAAATGCTGTACCAGTTCACTGCTTCCCAACAAGACCTTTACTTGGGAGCTCTGGGCTCTCATTTACTCATTGTTTTGAGTAAATGCAACTCAAAAGAGAAACCAGAAGAACCTAAATGGGAGAAAAAGTTGTTAGCTAAATAGTCAGGGCATGGTTGATGTTAAATGGACAAAGCATTGTTTCAAAAATTTGTATACCTGACCTGTGAATATCATTTGCCCTGGGTCTGACGGGAACCTTGAGCCAACATGATGAGAGAGCTGCTGTTTGCTCTCACTCACCTCAGCAAGACCCTGGTCATGTACAAGAGGACAGTCACAAGCACTGAGGGAGGTGCACTCATGGTTTTGGCCAAGTAAAAGTAAGATGAACAAGAGATGACAATCTGTGTGATCAAAGAAACTGCACAAGTCCTGCGTTCCCTCCATGAGCATTGGATGGCTTCAGGATTCCAAACTAAGTCAGGCAAAAGCATCTGGAAAACTGATATGAGACCACAATGCTTACACTTCACTGAAGGCACACACAGTAGACACCAGATACAGACACCAGATACAGACACCAGATACACAGACTGTCCCTTTTCCCCTCTCTTTTTCCTTTTTTAAAGTTTTTTGGTCAGAAATTGGAAAGAGTGATTCACCAGCTCTGTATCCTACAAATCCTACCCCCTGCAAGGAGGTTTAATCATTCACAGCCACTCCCATCACATTGCAGTCAGTTGAAAAGGCTTCAGCTTTTAAAGGAAACTTGTGATTTTCATAACATTTTCTTCTCATACTAAAGTAAGCCATTTAAATCTCTCTATTTTATTACATACTCCAGTACACCACGCAGTCTGAACCAGGGAAATGGATTAGATAAATAGAAATATTTTTGTTATGACCTAATTTAAGGATCTTAAAAATAATACGACTACTTCAAAAACTGCAAGGCATCAAAAGGCTTAAAAATATTGTGGAGACATGAGAGTGCAAGATATCTGGCAAGTATTGATAGAGTTACATTTAACTCCAATGAGAAACAGGAGGCATTCAGAGACACATGGTTACCATTCACGTAAATTTATGACCAGGGCATTTCTGTTCCTGTAATACTCTTTGTACCAGCAGCCCCATGCAATGCCTCGCTCTTTTATGTGCAATGTCCATTTATGTCATACTGGGGAAAATGAAAGAAAGGTTTCAATCTGGAATTCACTGCCTGCCAGTACAACGTAAGAGGATAAGGTAGTACAGCTTCTGCTCTTTGTAGAAGAAATCAACAGCCCTAGGAAAAGAAATTGTGCAGTTTTTACAAACTTTGCAGTAAGTGATGGAGGAGATGGCTAAGAGACTAAAGCATCCCTACCCCATCCCACACGCAGTCCACATCAGCCTTCTACAGTTCAAACTACACTTTTACAAGCTGCCTGAAGTTTCTAACTAGCAAATGCACTGCTCCCTTGATTACCTGAGAAGTTCATTTCTGCCTTTGCACTAGCACTGACGCTTCATTGGCATTACACCTTTAGCAAGCCACTTCCTACCCCACAGTTGATGGTTTTCTGGTTCCTGAACAGAAATTTAAAATGCACGGTTCAAAATACAGCCTGCAAAGCAGACACAGAATGCCATCTGCATTGCAATTCCCTCGTTAGTTTTAGAGTTTATATTATCTTCCGTATTCCATTCCTTCTTACAGGAGCACTTAGACATCACAGCAGCCTGAGTAATAAAACTCGAAATTATAAATAGTAACCACGTCTCCTTATCAGGCAGTAAGTGCCCAGGAACCCAAATACGGTGAAGCAATTTGTAAACTGGAGAAATAAGGAATTGTAGGAAAAAATACTCCAACTCTGACCACAAACTTTTTCCAGAGGGTATCTGCTCCTACCTGTACACCAAATTCACATCCTTAAGATGTCACGAGAAGAACTCCTGAGCCACATGCTGTTCAGCTCAGTCCTTTGATTCTTGGGTACGATGCCTGACCTCCTCACATCAGTCTTTCCTCCCTGGTGGGCCAGGTTTGTCACTCCTAGAGGCCTTTACTTCAAGGGAAGAAGAATCCTACGCCTAAATCCACAGGGAACTCCACTGCTGCAGCCCTAACCCAAGCTGCTTTTACCTTTTGCTGCTCCTTTGAATTTCACTGCATGTGTCTGCACCTTTCTGTCATCTCTTGCAGTCTCTTGCTTTCTTGCTGAGGGTGTTTTCACAGCCCAATACAGCACTGAGAGTCCCCAAACCAGGCATCAGTTTGTAGCACATCTACACAAATGCAGCACGCAGGCTGCATTTAGTACCCTGCTTAGCTTCCAGTGCCTGGGTAAACTCACTTAAAGCTAGGTGAGGGATTTCTGCACATCTTTGCACTGCCCTGTGGAATCAGGCTCTCTGAAGATGAAATAATCTTTCTGCTGTCTGCACAAAGCACCCTGTTTAACATCAAGTCTCCTAAGCAAAGCCCCTTGGCCCTGCACAAATAAAAATAATAAACAGCAGCAACAGAGCCGTCCTGCATATTCCTAAGAAACACAAACAGTCTTAGTTGGCTGCTGAGAGAAATGTTTTCCCTTTTCCTATGATAAAACAGCACATCAGTGTGGTTCTCGACAACAAAACGTGGACAGAAGAGTCACAACACAGCCCTGCAGGAGGCCACACATGGGCGACAGAGCCCAGCCCAACACCTACAAGAACTCCAACCTGAAACAGAGACAAGAAAACACCGTATTTTAATAACAGCTCCTTCCCATTTCTTTACCACAGTGCAGCCAAATCCACAAGCAGCAAGACCACAGCTGAGGTTAAACCCAGACAAAATTTTTCTTGTAGATAAATGACCTTCAAAGGGAGATGGTTTAAGTCAGAAATATTTTATCCTGTGAGTTGGTGAAACCCTAAAATCGTAAAAGCACCCTTGCTCCAAAGGAAAGCAAAGCATTTTTGTGCAATGCACTTCTTCCTTCAGCTTCCCTGACCATTGTTTTATCAAGAATGTCCCTTTTCCTACATCTTTCTACTAGAAATGCTACTTGGAGTATAACAGTGCATTTTCCAGATGGAACATCTTGCTTTGCTTCATTCTTTGTTTGAAAAAAGGAAAAAAAAAAGAAAAGGAAAAAATAGAGGAAAAAAACCCCAACCAAAACAAAACAAGAAAAAAACAAACCCACCAAAATGGGAAGAAAAAAAGAAATCCACTTGGAAGAAGCATTCTTGGCAGGGAAAAAAAATAAAAATTAAGTACCTCACGCACACAAGAGAAAGACTGTTGGTTGCTTCACTCTGCTGGAATGCTTTACAAAATCACTTACATCCCCATATGGAATAAAATGTCACAGCAGTTCCCGACACTTCACCTATATTTTACAAATACCTCAGTTAAGAGGTCATGTAAATTTTGCTCTCAGTTCTTCTGGTGTACTTTGATCTTTCTATAGTATTTTCAAGGCAATTTTCAGGTTATAGCAAAAATGGGTTCCATTTAAAGGACATGGATTACCATACTGGAGAGTAGAGAAGAAAGCAGAAAAACAAGGTTAGGTATGATGGTTTTCATAATTTCCTACACGAGTTACGCATTTAATCCCACAGAATTTCAACGGGACTGAGAAGCCTGATACAACCTAGTTACTATCCCCATTCTAATTAGGTAAGTGCCCAACACCCCCCCCCCCCCCAATACATTAGCTACAGACTTCCAGCCAGGGCTGGACCTTATTGAAGGAAAACATTGGCCCCAGACGATCCCTCCCACAGGGTGCGTAGTGCGTAAGGGCGCACAGCACCGTGCCTCACTGGGTGTTCAGGCATCACAAAACGCACACCATGGTTTGCCCTATCTGTTGGCTTGGGGGTTTCCATGACTGTGATTCAATTCCCGCTCGAAGCCACAAAAAACAGGAAACAAACATTTTTGGAAGTCATTTGGAGACTCTTAAGGGCCTGTTTTTTCAATTGCCACAATCATCTGAGATTAATAAGTGCAATATTAAAAAGAAATTTTCTGTCCAGTTTTCAACATTTGTGGAGATGTCTGCTCTTCTCCCATCAGCGCCTGAGCAGCTGATAAACGAGACCTTCAAGAAGCTTGTAAGGCTGTCGTGTAAGACATCATCACCCCAAACCTTTAACAGTAGCCTAAGCACACTGGAAACTGCAGCACACGAAAACCCGGCAAGAGGGTAGGCATGCATCACTTGCATAGGACAACGTACCTGTTTTACATCACCTGTAAGCAACTTCTTGTTGCTTGTGTTGTGGAAGTTGATGGCAGAATGGCAACGAATGCCAGTCCCACCTGAACAAGAAGAATAAAAAAGTCCAAACCCCAAAGCTTCACCGCTTTTTCTAAATCTGGCTGCCCCTTTGCTCTGCTATAATACAGACACTCCTATTGGAATGGATGACTGATGGAGGGTTTACAAATTAGCGATTCCCAAAAGCTGCTTTCAAGCTATGTTTCATAGATTTTTCTAATTCGAGTTCCATGTTAGAAGAGGGGATTAGTGTCACTGTTCAAGAGATTACTGCACGTTAGTGTAAAGACTTAACAGAAGTTTGTGTCGGCACCACTGAAGCAGAGCACTGCACTGTATGGGAAACTCTGTTGCTGCACTTCCAATAGCTCATACTGTGTTCAGAAATGCAACAAATCAGAAAAAAAATTCTCAGATTTAATTCATTATATTCATATATTTAAAATAACACACACAGTGCTTTACAATTATTTGCTTTTCCATAAACATGGCAGCATTTTGACATTTAAGCAAAAAGTCTGCTCTGATTTATTTGCAGATTAAGCTGTATTTTTGTGCTAAATGCTCAGCTAATCTGCCCCACAGACCAAACCATGACATTTGCTCATATATGGTTATTCTCAGATGCATGGAAAGAAAAAAAAAAAAACCAACCAACAAAAACCAAACAACAAACCAAGAAGTTACTCAGTTAAAAGTTCTCTCCATCTGCCTGGAGTTTATTAATAACTTGTCACCATGGTATCACAGCATCTTAAGGAAAATAAACCAGGCAGATAGTTGCTAGGCTCTGCAACCTCTAAGGATAAAAGGGAATGCTTCTCAAGGAAGTGCGGGACAAATTGTTTGGGTCTTGTTTCTTTATCACCCTTGAGGGCAGGGCTAAGCCAAGAGATGGGCCTCATACTGTGTTCTGAAAGCTGTATTGCAGCCATCACTCAAAACTGCTATCCACGACCCAATTCTCTGCACTAGCACCTACATAAAACCTCAGAAATCCAAGCTGTGAAGGGACAAGACTTTAGCAAAAGGGAAGCAGATGAAGGAATGCAACGCTTTCTTCAGCTCTCCCATTTAACCCTCAACAGGATTCTTCAACCACATCACTGTTGCCCCCTTCATATTAACCCAAAGCCAGCTGCCTGCTGACGTGCACTGAACTCTCCCATGCCGAAGGGGCTCCCAGATCAGCACGTGGCAGACTTGCCCTCACCGAACCCCAGGGTGTCATGCTGTAAGTGCATCTGACATCAGTGGTGGGAACCAAGGAACAGTTCAGTGACAGGTCCTTTTCCCAGAAGTGTCTCAGCTGTTTCTCAGAAGTATTTTCAAAATTCCTGAGTTTGATAAGTACGACCCTTTACCTCTAGCACTCCCCCCAACAGTACTGAGAGAAGATGTCCCCATACCTCTGCCAGGTTTGTTTAGGCTCTAGAAGGAACAGGCAGCTTGCACACACAATATCTCCTTCAGTAAGTGAAGTGAGCTCAATGTATGCTACAACATCTTCAGAAGCATCAAGGTGGCAACACACATAAGGCAGGCAGAGTTTGCAGTCCGAATCCCCTTTCAAAAAGCACGTACTGCAAGGTCATTCATGTCCAACTGCTGCCACATTTTTGTTCCAGGAAAGAACGGGACAGCAAAGGAAAATCCACAAAGAACAATGTATAGGCTGGAGGGTATATGAACGTGCCTCCTACTTAGAAATAATTACAATACAGACTAAATTCATTCTAAGGCCAAAGAGCAATGCAGTTAGAACTCACACCTTCAGTTGGTAAACTATTCTGAAGCGTTTCATGAGCAGAAAAGCTTTACAGAACCACCATGTCTAATGTCAGGGAAAGACATCCATCCAGACATGCAAGGTCTCCAGCCTACCATCTGTGAGAGATATAGTGAGTGGTTACCATTTCCTTCCCTTCCCCCTGTTCAAACAAGAAAGCAAACAGGGTTACAAAAAAATCCCCAAAAAACAAACTAACCCCAAAACATGGGATGTGGCATCTCCAGTGACATCCTGCTAAAGTCCCAGCACTGATTACTTTTTTCACATGTAAGGTTACCACAGCAAAAAGACTGAGCAGCTCAAAGGGGAGAGAGGAGAAGGACCAGAGAAGTGTTTCCTCCATCAAAGGGCTGGCACAACACAAAATGATACTAGCAGTAGGCCTGTCCCTCTCCCCCAGAGATGCTGCCATAACTCAAACTTCCCTCTCAGAAGAACCTTCACTCCTGCACGCTGTTTATTCAGTATTTTAGAAGTAAGCTGCCCTTTATCACATCTTTTTCACACTCACGTTACTGCATACTAAAGAAGTAGTTTGTCACCTTCACCACATACAAAATGCTGTGTTTTGGTCTCTCTGGTGGCCTGGTGTTAAATTCCTCACAGTTACAATAGAAGTTAAGCACAGGAGTAGACCGTTCCCCTTGTCTTTCAGTTGTTTGTCTAATTAGCTCAAGCCACAGTAAGCCAGAAAATCTGTTTCTTTTTGCTAGATAGATGTAGCCCTGCGAAGGCAACGATTCCTGCAACATGAAGCTGTGTGCTACTTAGGCCCTTCTTTAAGGGTGATAAAGCAGCAGAGGTCAAGGTAAAAATCTCTGGAAACAAACAAACAAGCAAGCAATCACCCTGATTTACTCCATCCTGTCAGACCCGGTGCATTTTGTCTCTCTCTCTGTACCCAGAACATATACAACTAATTCTATTTTCTAGAACTACAATTGTTGATTGATGAGTCATCTTTCCTGTAAATTTATTTTTTTTAAAGTGATTTTGGCATTGTTCCTTGAAATTCCTCTCTGGCTATGTAATGGAAATTTTGACCTCACACTCTGGTTTCTTTAACATCACAGATACCAAGATTATGAGTTTAGGAACACCAAACAGTTGAAAAAAAGGATGCAATGAAGAAATCTGTAACTTAAAAAGCAAGCAAGCTGCACTAAATAAACTCTCAAGTAAATATTTAGCTGCATGGCCATTAGGTTATGTTCCTAATAATCATAAAGTCATTCATCATAATTAAGAATTCATGGGGGGGAGGCGGTTGCCTCCCTCTTTCCCCTCCCAAAGTTGGTCACGTGGCCAAAGCTGTTGGCAAGTGAAACCTGGCATATATCACGGTTCAGGTTTTTCCTTTTAATTCGCGACTCCCCATATTACTGTTTGGAAAACACACTGCAATTAGTAACAGAACTATTGCATAGGGGAGCATAACACTTTTCAGACTGCAATCAGCAAGATGAAGGACTTTTCAGCTCTCTACCCTTCCTCCATTTGGGGGCAAAGAGGAAAGTATATGGTAGCGCAAATCTCTCAGGTATGCCGAGAAGAAAACGGATGACAAAGAGCTTGGAATTTTGCACCACCTTAGTCCCACAAGAAAAATGAGATGGATCTTTACAGCAAGAATCAAACTGAACACATTTGTGAAGTACTCTGAAATGTTGTTTAATAGATGGAAGAGAAATTCCTCGATCCACCCAGTCTGCATACAGCTGTCAGGGAAACCCCACAGCGCTCAGATGTGCCAGATGCCCCTAGCATCTGCCTGAGCCTTGAAACAGTAATTGCAATCAGCTAATTAGATTTAGCTTCCCATGATGATTCTAAGTGGCAGCACACTCATGACCTACAAAGGCAAAGCCTATTTGAAATGAATTGTCATTCATGCCTATCTTCCAGACGTTAAGGGGGATAGCCATGGGACCTGACAACACGAGCTTGAAATGATGCATTCTTGGAGGAACTCTAAACAGAGATTTCTCAAATGTGAACACCAGTGTGGTCTCTGGTAATTCTTCATGGTCATGCTGGAGGGCATCCCACTCTATTCCTCTTAAGCTTCCACCATCAACTAGCTTGTGTTCAGGCTGAGCAAAGGAGATGGAATATTTGGCAGCTCCACTGCTGCCCAAGCCACAGTGCAGCCCACAGCACTCTCTTCGCAGACTTCATTAGACACTGACCAACCTAAAAGGCCAATTTAAGCCACAAAGAATGTGGCAAGTTTGAAACTTTGGAAAGAGCCACTGCCCTTCTCCAGCAAGGTAGCACTCTGAATAGAAACTGTGCACCCAACAGTACAGTAACTCTGACCACATTGTCTGGGACGTGCGACCGTGCTGCTGGCCTTGCAGCTCCTCTGGAACGCAAGAGGAATGTCTGTTCTCCGTCTGCTGCCATAGTCAAATGAGTTAATGTGACTTCTACAGGTTTGATGGCTGACTGATAAGATTTCCAAAAATACTTGTGATAAGGTGTGACTGGAGGAAAAAAAAAAATTAAAAAAATAAATCAAGGTGTAATCACCTTCCCAGCATTTTTCTGTAGCCTCAATGAAGTTGAGTTCTCCCCACACAAAGACAGCATTTTGGTTGGGGAAGGAAGAGACATCGGTTAATTTGGTTTTTACCTTTCCAGTCTCAGCAATCAAATGAACAGCTGGAAAAACCCACATGCAAAGAAAAAAAATCTTCAAAGTTTCAGGTAGCGCAGGTCTGAAAATAAATCCAGCTAACTCTATGAGAAGAGATAAAAACCAAGCTGAATCTGTTTCCACATACATGAATGGCTCAGAGCTGGCTGTAGACCTCTAAAAAATGTCTGTGACCTAGGGCAAAATAAGGGAGATTTTAATACAAGTAGTACAGACTGCCTTACATACAGCCATAGGCAGACATGAGAGAGAACTGACCAAAAGCTTTCTCACTGCACTGACTGATGCATTTTTAAGTAAAGAATTTCCAAATTCTTCCAAATTATTCTCTTCAGCTTCATAGGCAAACTTTCACTGATTCAGATCTATGCCATATACTGGGGGAGGGGGTGTCCATTCCAATGATGAACATGCAAACATCATCAGCAAAGTTGGGCAGAACAGGGGGAAAGAAACATTTAGCATCTGTGTAGTTACTTGAGCTGCTAGGGAAACTTCCACCAGATGTTCCTAGATGTTACCTCAGCTGCCTCCCAAACCACTATCACGTCTGGTCTCTTCCTTACCGAATACCAGTTTTTAACTGGAACCATACACAGTTTACTCCTGGGAGAAACCTTAATATATCATTTGTAAGCCTGCCAAGTGCCATATCTCTTATTAGAAACTGAAAGGCTCCATAAATGTAACATGCTAAACTCTGTAACAGGTTGTCGTGGTTTTGCCCCAGCTGAGGGCCGCACCCCACACAGTCGCTTGTACTTTTAAAAGGAAGGGGGAGGGAAAGTTGGGGGAGGGGGAAAAGGGAAGGAAGAAGGAGGAAAAGAAACCACAACCTATAAACCAGAACCACGCAGGTTGGGATAAGGATAGTTTACTAAACAATAACAGAAAACTAGATATAACAATAACAGAAGTTTAAAGCACAAAATAGATGAAACTGGTGATACACAATGCAGTTTCTCACCAAACCACAGAACCCAGGCCGCACAGCTTAGAGCCGTCCCCGAACCCGGAAACTGCCCGTCCTGGTGTTGTCTCCTCCTCTTCCCCCCAGTCCCCCTTTATACTGAGCATGACGTAACTGGCATGGAATATCCTCTTTGGCCAGTTCGGGTCACCTGTCCTGGCTACGTCCCCTCCTTTCTCACTAGTAAGGAAGTATGCAGAGCTGAGAAAGGTCCTTGATTGCCCGGCAACAACTAGAAACATCAGGGTGCTATCAGCACTGTTCTCATCCTAACACCCAAACATGGCATTCCATCCACTGCTAAAAATAATTAACTCCATCATAGCTGAAACCAGGACACAGGTTATGCAAATGGAACAGGAAATAAATTTTCTCCTCAATCTCCTCTCAGTTGGGGAAAATTCAGCAAATATCGGAACAGCCTCATTTTTACACACTGGCAGTATTTTCCAATTGATTGTGGTGAGGCAACATTTTAAATACTTCCATCCACCTCATAAATAATGTTGCATGTCTAGGGGAATATCCTACTATCAACACAATCACTAAAATATCTGAGGTCTGCAATTACACAGAAAAGGAGAAAAGTAGCTGGGCCAGAGGATCCTGACACTGAAAATTAGAAGGCTTTGGTCACAGGGAAGAGGAGAGAGATAAACACGTTCCTCTTCCCAGTTGATACCACTACGTTATGCATAAGTAAGTGTACCTGGTTCAAGTTGGGTAGCAATTGAGGAAAACATGGGAACTGGAACTATCAGATGCCAACAGCAGAGACATGGTAGAAAGCACCCTGGTTTCTGTAAAATGAATTTATGTTGACTTAATTTTCATCCTCATTGGCCCTTCTTCACAGCACAGCTACTGGCAATAGAGGTTCACAGACTGGTGGGAGAGGAAGGGTATTTCTCTCCCTGAGAGGAAAGGGGAACACTCAGCCCAGGATCTGGTTGGGACCCAACCAGAACGAAAGAAGAGTTGTTGGGCCAGAAAATGACCAGACATAGACAAGGAGAAGGGTTTGGCCAATACACAGCGGAGCAGCATGTTGCTGCTAAGATACTGCTGGCATTAACTGTATCTTAACTTCAAATGCAAACAGCTTCCAATGTGCACAGAGCACTAAGGAGAGGCGTAGCTGTACGCTCACTGCTCTGTGAAGCGCACTCATTGTTCCCATTCCAAATGCAAATTTTAAGTGGTTTGAGAAATCAACCTCAAATGCCTATAGTTTTAAAAATGCCCAGACCCTGAATTTCTCAACAACTGCAGTCTGAAAACTGGCCTTGCCTCTCATGCAAGAAATTGCTTCTGAACCAATGTTTCATTCGACTCATCTTTGCAAAACAGTCTCAACACCCCAAAGGACAACTATTTAAGGAGATACACTATCCATAAAAAGTAATGTGAAAATACTACCTAAATGATTGAATAACCTGACATTCCTAAGTTATTTAATATACAGGGAACGAAATAATCTCTCCAAAAGTATTATTGAAAGCAAAGATATTTTTCAAACCATGGGGACTGAAACAGCCTCAGAAATAATGGTCCACATACATTGCCAGAATTAAAGAGGGAAAAGGGAAGAAAAAAACATCACTACTAAGTGCACCTTTTTATTAGGGAGACTGAAATCCTCCCACAAAAATCCTTATACACCTAGGACTGAAATGATCTGTCATTCAGTTTCTGAAAATCCCCCTGCCGCCTGTTACCACTGCTGCATGCAGAATGTGATTACGCTGAGCAGCAGCGACAGCACCGTGCTTGTGCCCATCAGAAAAAAACCCAAAGACCACACAAATCAAAACTTTTTAGCCTAACATTTTCTATTCTGGAACTTTAGATATTATCCTAAGCTTAAGTTTACACATAAGCAATATAGAGTGTCTGTGCACCACCCAAAACAGTCCAAAAAGGAAGTATCTTTATAAGACTGCTGCTAGTATAGTCCAGTTCATACATTGTTCTCAATGACCATTACTTTCAAATGTATAGAGAATAACTGAATATCCCAAACTCTCTCAAGTTATTCTCCAGACTTTTTACTTCCAGCCCCCAAATTTTTTCTAGTTATTGTCTAAGCGTATTGCAAGCAATGCAGAGCAAACTACAATCAAGACATGAAAAAAGCAAGTAACATACAGATCCATGTTACCACTATGCTCCAGCTGATACGCTGTGTGACCCTGAGCAAATCAGTTAGCCACATTCCCACCAAAAATGGAGAAGGCTCCAGACTCTGAAAAATGACTGTCAGACCAAAAAATGTTTACAGAGCAGCTTGCAATCAAACAGAGGGCTCTGCAAATGGAAAGTATTACAGCATATGCTATGTTCTAGCCATGAAGCTTTAAAAAAAAGGGAAAAAAAGGAAAAAGAACAGGAAAAAAAAAAGAACCTTTGCAGTCATGACTAGGCACACATGTTCCAAACTGAAAGGAAACTCCTGTTTCTTGAGTATTCCTCTGATTTTTCATTATTTATACTTGATAAGGACTAGGTCTAGAAAAAGACATCAGAAGCTCGTACCTACAGAATCATATGAAAGCTGCTGAAATACTTCAAAAACTGCAGGTACAACAAGGTTCTTGGAAAGAGACAGTATCTATTACTGGATTTAATTTCTATAGCTAAAAGTCAAATTTCCAAAGTCTTTCTTCAGGTTACAGCCACCTTTGTAAAAGGATAGAAGGGGAAAAAAAATCACTTTTCATAAAAGGGCAAGATGCAGAAGGGAAAAACCCGACCTATGTTGAAGCACACAAGCAGTCCTTGGTTGGACAGATAGAACAAGAAGCCCTTGCCTTTGATTTGCACGTGAGAAATCAAGATACGCTGGTGTTTAATTGCAGGAAGAGAGGGTGTCACCATCTGACAGGAAACCAGCAAATACTTTTTTCTCCTCCTGCTCAGGCTGGTTGGCCAGATTTGGATGACGGCACAGAGAAACCAAATGCCTTTCTGTTTCCTAGCAGAGCACTTGTTCCATCCAAATGGCGGCTCCCCACGGAGAAGGCAGCGGCAGAGTTTGCGTTGGCTTCCTCTGCAACGCATCAGTGCAGATGGAGGCTCGAGCTGTAAAGCGTATGACAATTTATTGATAAAAGCAAATCCTGTTTTATAGTCTACACTGGCCAGTGTCACTGCCAGCAATTAATTACAGCTATGAACTGTGTTAGCTAGGACAAGCATTTGATGGAGAAAAATGACAATACGATTAGTCACTGTGTGGGAAACGAGGCAAAGAGTCACAATTTTGCCTTTACCATCTACATAAAATAGGCTTACTCAGGTTTTTCAGAGTCTAAACTACCTGAGATAATTTATATTTTCACAAGGTCACTTTTCCTATTGATTCTTATGCTTGAAGCCAGGCAAACAAACCAATAAAAACTAAGAAAATGGGATTATGAGGTATAAAAGAAGGGTAGAAACACTTCATTATCCTTGTTTACTGCCCTCTTCTCACCTGCTTCAGCATGAGAGAGTCACCCAACACAAAGGAAGAAACACATCCATTGAGTACAAGGCCGCTGTATAAAACCAACTCATAGCATAAGCAAAGCAAAAGCTTACTATATTTCTCATAATTATCCTTTTTCTTTTTCCCATAGTTATCTTTGTTTTTTTAAAAAACATAATTTAAAAAATTATCCATAACCTTCACTCAATGTGTAAATCTAAACAGACAGCGGAAATAATAATTTTCCCTCCACATGTCAAATTCATGATTAGCCTAAACAATTAAAAGCATCAGAGCCCCTAACACCCCTTGGTTTCTCCACGCATCCATCCATACTGCACGTCTGGCAGTGGTTTCAAAGAAAATCTGGATTAAATAACATGATTCAGATGTGAAAAGACTGACGATAAACAGCATTTTAGTATCGCTCAGTCATAAAACTGCAAGCTTTAGTACTGCATGTCCACATTAGGAAAAATGAAACTATTTCTTCCAAGAACAACATGCGGGGTGTTTGACCCAGGTGCCCCACAATGAAAAGCAGGGGAATTTTTTTTTTCCTAATTTCCCTTGTTCCATCAATATTTAAAAGCAGGCACACATAATAAAGTAAATCCATCTAAAAAACCCCAGAACTTTTCCTTTAAAATCTTATAAAATCAGGTTTTAAGTTATTCGCCCACTTTTGTCATTTTTAATAAAGCCATTTGATGATAGTCTTTTTCTTAAAGAACAACACTCACAGAAGAACTACGAAGCTGTAAAAGGCTCTTCTCAAAGATCACAACATAGATAGGGTGGCCTGTGATCAACGCAAAAGTCAATCACCGCATGTCGTGACACTGACATAAATGCTAGGCCTACTCATGGCAAGTGGCAGCCACAGAGTTCTGGGAATAAAGTATAAGGCATGGTAACCTTTCACATTTTGTAAGGGTATTCCTCATCTCCCTTCAAATTCCTGCAGGAAAGGGTCTTTTGAGAGTTCCCGTAAGCAGTAATTATTGTGTAAAAGGGATAAAAAGAGAACACGCTGTAATTGGACTCACCACATTTCTGGAGTTTTCTAGGCTATGGTGGACAGATGAACTTATCCTGCTGCAAAAGAAACTTCTCAGATGCAAGAATATATCACAACACACCACTAGCAGATGGTGATTATAAAATGTGTATGAGGGAGGCTTGAGTGTGCTTAGTCATACTGTTAGCCAGAAAAGACAGATTACCATGGATATGTTGCCACAATGATGCATAATTTCAAAAATTCGAAGCTGAAAATAGATTGCAGACTGCAATTTGAACAGAATTGCCGAAAACAGCAAGATGTGGCAAAGCCACCCCCTCCCCCCTGCACCCCAAAATAAAGCACATCAACCCCAAAACCAACACGTGACTGTACACGTGCCTCATTCCTGCAATTATTCCATGGCTAACAGCTACAGCTGGAGATCAGACTCAGAGCTAGATGGACACTAGTCTGACACAATACATTGCTCTTCAGTGCTCAGGCGAAGTCAGCATATGAAGAAGCGACAGCCTTTCTTAGACAGTTTAATCCTGTTACTGATGGTGTGATCTTTTGATTACTTAATTATTTAATAGCAGTTCTTTTATTGTTAATGGATGTGGTTTATGTAAATCTTATCCACTACAGATACAGATTTATATAGGACTCTAAATTACAGCGCTGTAATTGGACAGTGTTGACGTGAAACTTGAGTAGTTAAGGAACTTCCAGAGGCTCAACGCCTGGAGCCAAAACTTAATTTCAGCTCCAAAGCAGATTCCCTCTGCACCTTTAGACTACACATTTCCATTTTTTCCTCTCTAATCCTGCCTCCCAGGATGGTGCTAGAGGCTTAGTCAATGAATGGGAATCATCTTTGCATTGCTTCCTCAATCCCAGATATACCCAATAAGCAGACAAAGTTTCACTCGGGCAAAACGGTGGCTGCATTTGAGGAGAAGCAAACCTTCCACTATGCCACTGAGAAGCAGTCTTGCAAAACACCAAAACCAAAGCTGTGCTCTTTCTAGCTTCTGCCAACAAATGCAGGAGTCTGCCTGCCTTTAAGTGTGCAGCCACTTAACACTGCTTAGGCTTTCATACACCTGTGGCATCACAGCTTCTCTGCTAACCATGCTCATGTTATCAAGCTAAGATACAGCACTCAGATGATAATCTACACTGGTTGTGAGCATGCTTCCTCTGGCAGGAGTCCCCTCTCCTCAGAGGATACGTCTCCCCTTCCCCACCCACCACCATAGGGCAGGTCAACACTCCTCAAACTAGCTGAGCTTCTTCCATGATCACTTTGCAATCACTTCCACCAATGGCAGGTTAGCACAGATGAGCTCCTCCTGTGCTTTTGGCTGAGCCTGCTCATTCTGACCCAAACAGGCCAGAGAACAACTGCAACTGAGGAAGTGGGAATGAGGGGGGTAGAGGAATATCGCAGGAGATGTGTGGTAGGTTCTTGTAGGTGATCACCACACTGTTAATCAATGCCAAGGGACTTGTTCATACTACACAGCTGCCAGATGTGTTCCTCCCTGTGCCTTTGTCATTCACATGACTTCACACATCCGTGGGACTCCCTGCACACCAGATTTGATCACCTCCAGCCCTCTGTTCAAGTACTTTTGTATGCTGTGATCCCAGTTGGTTTTTGGCATCAGTATCAAGAAAATAACTTCAGGCATGTGTCATTGAAGACTGGATTTTTAATGTGACACCAAACAACTTTACATTGTAGAGCAAAAGGAAAAGGAAGCTGCTGAAGCACTGTTAACTGGAAAGTGCCATTACTTTCCACCTGGTGACCTCATGGCAATTCCAGCAGTACCACAGCAGGCATGTTGCTGTCCCACCTCCCTGTTTGGTTTTCATGACAGTCATTATCACCCTTTTATCCTGTCTGGCCATTAAGATCACTTCATCATACACTGCAGGCTAAAGATGCTCACTGCACAATTTCAAACCGAGAACTTCAGAGCTGTGAGGCAGCTTGTGAGTGAACGTCCAGTTATAATGAGAAGATGTAAAGGGATGGGGGAGCAAGCTGTTCCCCTAGGTTCCAAAACCAGTTTCATAAAGTAAATATCAGGAAAAGAGTTGCTTCCCCCCCCCCCCCCCAGGTAAATTAAACCTACATCAGTCATTTACTGCACAGAAAAGAATAAAACTGCTGTAAGACTTAAAGTTCCCCAAGGTCTAACTGTTTCTCTTTCAGTACCAAATATATTGCCAGATTCACTAAAGCAAATGGGGACAAACCCAGTGCATGTGCATGCATGTACCCAGGCACACACACAGTGGATGACAGTCAGTCACTCAGCTCAAATCTCATGGCAAGATCCATTTCAAGTACCTGCTCATTACCATCCCGGAAAAGAGATTCTATGCAGATTTTGTGATTGATATTAAAAATAAATATGTGTTGTTAACAAGATGAAACATGAGCATCTGGCTCATCGTGGAATTATCTAAAATCTACCACTTATTTTCATTCCATCGAAACGAGACAGGTGGTCTGCTCATCAACCAAAAGCTGGCTGTTCTCAGAGACTGCAGCCACTGTGAAAAACTCCTCACAATGTTACAATGAACAAGAGATGGGAACTCATGGAATGTTACACTTTATTAAATTTCTGTTGATACTAGGTTCCAGTCAGGACATCACTGACTGCAAACCGGAGACCTGAACACTCAATTGACTGAGGCTTCCATTTTATTCTAAATGGTTAAATTTATTTTCAGTTAGCAACTTTGCCAGGTCAAAACAAGCAAATCAATATATTTTTTTAAAAAACTGAATTCAGACATCAAATCTTTACACTACACGTAACATTTGTTAGCAAACTCACACATACTTTCCATCCATTTATGTTCACTGGCAGCGAAGCACAGAAGAGAAAATGACCTCCTTTCCCCTCTCTGCCTCCAAGCAGCATTCTCTCCAACCATCATTAGCAAAAATGAAACTAGTTATAGGACAACTACAAGTAGTTACATATCTAAAAGCAGTATGCCAGTCAAAAACTGATGATATTAAAATGTGATACTCATTAGAGAATATCCTTATAAAAAACCCTAAGAAATCCCATGGCTTTTTATTTATCAAGCTGTAACCTAGTTTATATACACAATTTATAGCATCTAAACTGAGTCAGCTGCTATGGAATCAAGGTTCCTCATAAGAAGTTGAGCTTTGCAGTGACTCAACATGCATTGTTCTCAACCTACACAATCCTAAAACACTGCAATCGTTAACCAAGGGCAGCTCACCCAGTCTTCCAGCTGTAATCCACAGGAAGACATTTTCTCCTTCCCCTCCCACTCAGAAGTTCTCCTTATTGCTCTGTCAGAAAATGGAGTCCACCTTTCTCCACCACAGCTACTGCCTCCCAAACACATCTCTCCATCTTTTGACATCTACAGGTAATTAAGTGCCTCCAGTGTAAGTGTGACATCTCCACATCTTTATTCTTGTTCCCTTCCCAGTTTGCTGTCAGACATTGTCCCAGCCTAAAAAGCAATCTTGGCACCTCCACAGAAAGGCTTCTCCTGTGTCTTTCTAACATGCTAGAAGAGGTTGGCAGGAGAGACTGTACTCTGATTTAACTTTCAGTCCTCCCTCCCTCCACACCCTGCTGTGTATTGTCCCTTTGCCCACAAGTCCAGATCAGGGATGCTGGCCGGAAGGGATGCTGCTCACTTCTCTTTGCACTTGGAACAGACCTGGGTTTAACTAAAGGCAAATTTTCCTATTCAAATGGGAAATGAGCAGAAAATGCAACACACATGAGTAAAAACTCACGTGCGTGAGAGTTCCTGTTCCTAGTAAATAATTATTACCTGCAGTAACAGGCAACGCAGATCCTGCCCCTCTCTCTCTGCTTTTTTGCTTCCTCTTCCTTCTTTTCTTTTCCCCTTTTTCCTCTTTCTTCAATCATAGCATCAAAAGGAAACTCAGATCTTTTAGAGACATAAATGAGGCACTCCTGCTCTGGAATGGCACCAGCATCTGGACACCTGGCAAAACATAGCTCGACACCAACTGTACCTACTTCTCAACCCCATCCCAACAGCAAGCATGAATATTCTTGCTTTTCGTCTGTCTTACCAACAACATTTAAGGCCAAGAGTTCATTTCAATGGGTCTTGTTCTGTTACATTACAGCAATTTGCTTTGATCTGGGGGAGGCAGGAGGAGGGGAGCACAGAACATCTTAAGTTCACAAAGCCAAAAGCCAAGATGCACAAAACTGAAACATTCCAAAGTTAAAAATAATCGCCTTTAAACTGCAAGAGCAGAGCTGTAATTTTGAGCAGTACAGCATGACATCATGGTTTATATGGGGCCAGCTCAATAAATCAAACCATGCCTAATTAGAGATCCTACTGCAAGTCTACAGGATTTGGACAAATAATTAAAACAGGACAGTTCGTAACACAAGCCAGATATGTTTACTAAAACATGTTCTTTTCAAACTTTTAGGTTCACTACTGCTTACAAAGCTTTCACATTTAGTAAATTATAGACCCCTAAGCTTTTATTTTAGGCTGACTTCACTTTCAAGGAATTCTTCAATTAACTTTACGTTGCTTTAAGCTCTTCATCCAACGAGAAAACAATCTGTGGTTTCTTACTTCTTCCAGTGCCAATGGCTGCCCTCCACGTTTGACTCGCAGACTTACTGTCTTTTTAGAGCCAGGGTCTGTTTGACTAAAAACCAGCCTAGTTGTCATAGCATTTTGACAAGCCCTCTGTAAAAGGAGAGCAAAACTTTCTGGCGGGTAAACTACTAAGAATAATGAAGGTTAATCCTCACAACCTCAACAGACGAGTGCCAAATTTAAGGAACACTCAGCAGAGCTGGAAGCCCTGACTATCTGAGTTGCCCTTCTTTCCTACCTACCCCAGTTTTTAATTTCCTAGTTTCCACTTTTGTCTTCTCAGGTGTTTTTATAAAATGTGTGCTTTTACTCAGATCTAAAAGCTATGACATAAACTTGTAATGCCCAACACCCCCCCCCCCCAGTGCTATCAAACATTAGTGTCTGTAGACAGTCAGAATGCCTCTGGAATTGCTGTAAATGCTGTGTAGACTTCAGCTATCAGATACTGTGTAGATAATGCTAAGTCAAGAGCCAAAGAGTTTAATAAAAAGCATGAGCTGAACAAAAGGGACAGGATTAATTCCTAAACTGCACTTTTTTCCTACTACAGCTTGAGAGAGTTGCACGTAATTTTTTAATCCCAGATTAAAAAAGGAGAGAGAAGGCAGCTCTCCTTCCTTTTCCCTTCTGACATCTGACTTGCTAGATGGACCAACATACAGAGGATTAGGAGGACTGTGAAGACAATGCCTGAGGAACAAAACGTTTGACACAGTCAACAAAAACGGACTATACAAAAATGAGATCCATTTCAGCACATGAGAACATGAGAGCACAAGAGACTATCAGCACAGTATTATGTTGCCCAAATAATTTTCTTCTACAGAACATTACCCAAGCACAGACACAGAGAAACTATCATTCGCTTAACACACAGATTCTAGATAAAATAATCCAGAGGGTTTAAAAGGAATCAAAGCACGTTAAATATTATATGCACTACATAGCAATGTTTATAGAGGAATGGAAAATGCACCTCCCTCAGCCACAGCCACCATGATCAGCATACCCTTAAAAAGCAATGTACCTTTCAGACCTCCATTTGGCTTCTTTGTTACACTAAAACCGCACCAGACTTGTAAATTAAATTTGTTTAGGGTTTTTTTTTCTAAGACTATCTTTGTGGAGGGAAATATTATAACTGACCTCTGTTAAGTGCAAGCATTTGGAGCCATAGCCACTCCAATTCCCCTTAAATTCTCAGTGTGCAGCAACAGGTTTGTCAGGGATAAAAACCCAACCTGTAACTATTTGGACATACTTCTGAAAGCAATGGTGAAAATTAAGAAAGCAGCCTTCTCAAAGAACTATCTATTTTTGCTATGTGTGCTTCTAAAGCACAATGCTCATGGAATGAAATACTTCAGTTCTCCTGTGTAAACTTGTACAGATTGTTTGCTATTGATCTTTTGAGTCATATTTTGGCAGTAAACTGGTATCCTCATAGAAAGCATAAGTACTACAGACCAAGTGATGTAATCTACATCTATATTTAACTCATTTTTACTTTTTTTTTGTTTTTAAGAGAACTCAGGAAAGGATATGAAAATCAAACACAGGTGAAACAAAAAACCCCACCTCAACACACAGTATTTGTAGTTATATTTATAGTACAAAATAAATAATGTAGACTCCATACTTCCAGTTCTGAGATTATGAGCCTTGTGATAATGAAAACCTTCAGAAGAATTAGATTGCCTGTTTGTAGGAATGTGGTTCTTCAGTCACAAGACAGATGAAAAAGTAATGTTTCTACCTGCACTCAAGATGTAGGGCTATAAGCTACTTAACTAAAAGACAAAGTGACTTTATAAAGCCAGGGCAAAAACTGATCTCAAGGAAGTGGGAAGTGAAATCTACTTTCCTTCCTCCCCACTGGATTCTTCTTTTGTCCCTGCCCCCAAGCTACTGTCTATTCAGGGGAAGAAAAAAAGAAAGGAAAATTGCAATGTAGTGAGGCCATCCATACGGTCCAGGCTTGTGCTGTGTCCAGTACTTGCACACATGTACATGCAGTGCATGCTGATGCAACATTCCATCTCTACTTCTGTTGTGTCCCAAAGCACATGCTGCAGTCCATGCTTCTGGTCCTCTGTGGAGTACATAACACTTCATGTCAGTTTTGACAGAAGCAGGAAGAGCCTATGATGGAGGAGGGTAGCTGACAGAAAACAATTAATGCTATGGTCTTCACTGGCAATTAAAGCTTTGCTCAGCCTCAAACTCTCAAATGCAGTATGTCTTTAATCAATGAAAGAGATTGCTGGGGAAGGACAACAGTGAGAGAAAGAGCACAAGAGCGAGAGTGCATGCTGGAGATGGAACATATGTGCTTACCCCTTTCATCAACTGAAAACCCCTACTCCTTGGCTTGGCTCCCCTAAAACTAAGAACATGTTCAAGGCCAATATGTAGAGAACAATTGGAGGAATCATACCCTTTTAGTCCTGGGTCAATGTCCTCTTACCATTCTGAAGCAGGGACTCAATGATGACAGGTTTTTGGTACGTTTTCCATACTCCTCATGCCCCCACTGTCATTGCTTCTCTACCCTCCCCCTCCTTGTCACACTGCCTTCCTCCTCTTCCTCATTGCCACCTGGGAATCAAGTGTGTGGAAAGCAGTCAAGATGAACACCATGCACCCACTTCTGTCTCTTAGAATAAAGTATCCTGAACTCCAGAGTTTGTTTGAGAACATTGCTAATTGCCTTTCAGATGGAATTGCAAGGAAAAAGCATATTTAAGACTTGAGGAAAATAAAGTCACACAACTTGCACTGAGTTTATTAGAGGCTGAAACCCACATAAAATCTGTCTGAGTAATAACTGAGAGAGTTTTGCATTACATTACACAAAGGATCAGACTGGATGGGTACACAGGGTCCTTCTGACTAAATTGTGACAGTACCAGATACCAGAGAACTTTAAAGAACAAGATTATTTCCCAGTATGAATTAGACTATTTCTTGTTTTAGTTTCTGTCTTCTAAAACCAGACAAAACCCAAAGAAGTATTATGCACACAGCAGCCCAGAGCCTGCCTTTAAATACTGTCCAAATGACATACTACTATGAGAAGATAGCAATACCTCTGTTTCCATTAATTCTCTAGTAAGAATCACAGGATTCAAACAGTTGATTTCCAGCATTACCTCATGCACGGGCCTCTCACTGATTAATTAAAACTGTATACGTAGAGGAAAGAATAAAAAAGCAGAACTGCAGCACTGTGAACCAAGACTGTCCCTTGATAAAAGAAATGGACTGCTGTTCTCAACTCCTTTCCATAGGTTGATTGTGAATTGTAACGAGACAAGATCTCATTTTTCAAGCTTCCAGCAACTGGCAAACATGCCTAATGCAGAGGAAGTCGTATTTATAGTTGCATTACTCTCCACAATGTACCAATTCTTTTGTAATCAGAAGTTGTCTCTAGGCCTGCTAAGCGAAAGATCGTTCTCCTTGGGATTGCAGACTTCTAACAGGAAGCTTCCAAATCTACACTGAGTAATGGCTGTGGAGGAGAAAACATAGCACAGTAGAGCCCCCACATCACTATTAGACAAACCTCAAACAATTCTGGAATCCTGGTACTGCAACTTGTGTTCCTTACTGTGGGGAGCAACCATGTAACTTACAGCACGTGTTTAACTTACCTACTTTTCACTATCTAGTTTTAAATTAATTTTGGGAATAGACAGACAAAATATCAGCTCTTAGGGGAGACAGAAGAAGAGATTAATACTTTACCAAAGGAGAAATTCCTCAAAAGCAAGAGTCACTGCAAAAGTCATTCTTACCTAAAATTAAAAGAAAACAGAGAGGAGAAAGTAAGTAAGATTAAGCATCATCCCTTGGAGCGCTGCACCTTCAAAACAGACAGAATTCCCAAACAATATTCTAGAGGCATCATGACAGCACGGAACAAATCTAAAGAAAACAAGCTACACCAGAACAGGAAATTGCAATTTCTTTGAAACAATAATTAACCTTCAGAAGGAAACCACTACTAATATAAACAAACAAGTAATAAAGGAAACCGCTTTACCACAGGGAAACCTGTCTTAAAGTAGCGGAACAAGGGAATATAGAAAGAGTTTGCCAGAAGTGATGGGTCCCTAAAGAAAATCAAAGCAATTCTGTAGCAAGGATCAGCCACATACAGACTTCAAACAGGTCACCTTCCAGGTTTTATGGAGGAGGCTGGAATGACAGAAATTCACTAACTTTTAAGTAGAGGACTCAAATTTTAAACTGAATGTAATCTCATGCTGCTGGCATTGACATATAATCAGGAGGAGTTTAAAGGGTATCTAGCAGGCTAAATTGTTTTACAATCAATTTCTGCTGCCCAACCCTTTCCATTTATAAGAAAGTATAGTTACAGTAAGGACTGGGGTGATTATTTAACTTAAATTGAGAATTAGAAATGGGGAAAGGTGAAAAATCAGAAACCTCAACTTTTTTTAATCAAAATATAACAATTTCAAGGTTTTTTTCCCCCATGAGAAACGTGCATACACAACTGAAGATAGGTCTTTTAGAATTTTAAATCATTAATTTTTACATAAAAATTATTTCTCAAATCTGAAGTATGAATTTTTTCCTCCTTTTACTGTTTGCAATTTTAAATAGCTGCAAGTGAGCAGTAGTCTTCTTGTATTTACTCATAGTCCAGTGGGAGAAAAGAATTTCAGAGGGGTGCAAGAAAGCTGTAACTAAAATAAATACCAAAAACAGAAACAATTTTTCTTTCAGATGTTAAGTCAACTACATGCAAATCACAGCATTGCAAACTATCCTTATTTGTTCTTGTTTATTACACTGGTGCCCTTTGTGGTTTCTTGTATTTTGGCAACTGGAATGTAGACAGTAAAGCTAGCAACACAACAAAAGTTAGCCAATGCAACCATACTTTGATATAAAAAACCCAACACAAAACAGAGCAAGCAGCTCGACAAACACTGGAACCAATGCGGTTTGGCATCCTGTGAACCCATGGGGATTTCAAAAATCTTCAGTAGGTCCACAAGCTTGTACAAAGACCTGGGAAGCCCGTTTTCAACTGGTCCATCCCCATCACTGGGGATGGCTGGCTGTCAGACAAAGTCTTTCTCCCCTAGAAGCACCAGGCAATGAGAGAAGTACCAGATCCAGCACTTTAACACAGATTCATTCTGTTTTTACAAAGTAGCATTTAACTAAGAAAAAGACTTTCCTGTTCTCTGAACCAGCTCCTTAACACCAGCAGTGTTAAGCTTTGTGACTTTTGGTTATCTTTACACACATTTAGGAGTATTGCAAGAGAAAAACCTTTTTACAGTCCTAAAACTAAACACAGTGAGCAAATTCCAATGCTTACCTACATGGAGAATTTTTTAAATAAAGTCAGAAAGAGAAAGTATTTGTTATGGATATCTGAAACACAAACACACCACCTGTTCCTCACAAAGTGAGTTTTTTCCTCTCTCTCTACTAAAGGGATTTGGGAAATGGAAATTTCCAAAGCTAGACAAATGGCAGAAAATAACATGTACAAATTAAGACTGTCACAGAGTTACACTCAGGAAGCTTAAGAGATTATCTCTGGAAACACCTTCTCAAATGGAAAAGTGGTGGCAGCGGCAATCATGGGAGATGTGGAAAAGACAGGACTGTCTAAAAAACCAAGACAAATTCCTCCAATTCCCAGGAGGAAACTTAGAGCAAGAATGAAAGAAGATTGCTGATGGTTAAATTATGCATTTTTCTCATGCTGTTAAAGCAAAGGGCAACAGTGTGTTCAGAAACCCTCTGCACATCACCCTGTAGCGATCTTCTTACTTGGGCTCATCACTCACTCCCAGGTAGCTAAGCAGCAAGCCCAAAAGCTCAGGCAGCATCAACCCTGCTGGGGCTGTCTGAAGACCACCAATGAATCAGAAACAAAGGCTTTGCTTCTGCAGCAGACCTGACAGAGTTGGAATCTCAAAAGCATTGCAAGAAATCCCAAGGCAGAGATGATGTCTGGGCCCTTCTCAAAAGCCAGATGGAGCCAAAAGAAAGGCTGTGGGCACAGACCTCTGCTCTGCTGTCCCACCGCATCACAGCATACACCATCTCTTTGACACATGATACCTTCACAGCACAGCCTTTAAGCATCATGCCTACCCCTGAGATCATAATTTGCCTTCAATTCCACATCTTCTAGTCATTTGTTGGTGTGTTTGGGTTTTTTTTAACCCTGAGATGCCCCATATTCTTCTGGTATCTTGTAAGAAGAGATTGCTCAGCTGATGATGGTATTCGCTACTTGACAGCAAGAAGAAACACACAAAATCTGAAAGCAGATTTGAACGGGTATTTCTGTGCACTCTTCCTAAAAGATGAAGTGCCAACACCCACATTAAAGAGTTCACTGTAGGCCTCCTATGGTCCTGGTATCACTAATGTACCCATGTAGCTTTTACACCAGGGAAGGTGACAGGAAGAAAGGCATACATAAAAAAAGAAAATACTAAATCTTCACTGTTTTGGAGACTTCACAGAGCTCTTTCTGAATATGTCGGCCTCTAATGCTGGCTTTCACATTCCCCATGCATGTTGGTCTTGAGTAGTTTTTATCTTACAACTGGCCCAAGTACCAAAGAGACTGTACAAAGCATTCAGAGAAAGCTACCTCGCTGCACACAGTAACAGTGACCTGCAGTGCTAGCAGACAAGCCACTTCAAGCTGAAAACAGACCACAAAAATGCCAACCAAAGAATGCTAAAGTCACATGAACCCTTAGGTAAATCTAGATTTAAGTACTCCAATACATATGACTTCTGAACTACAGTTCTGGCCATTTAACCCACGTTGTTATTTTGGCATGGTACACTTATCGGGCCACCTGAGCCGGGACACTGCTGCTAACATCTGTTTCCTGCCTCCTGGGCCCTTCCTCAATCAAAGCTTCCTCTGGACTTGGGAGTCTGACTGAGCCAAGGAGCCCCACAGGGCTCACTCGCTCTCCACAGACTGTTTGCTGCTTTGAGCAGCAAGAGGCAACTGCAACTTGACGTGAACTCAAGGGTCCTCCTTCATAAACCCGCAGAAGAGTGAAGGTACTGGGTGTACAGGGTGTACAGAATTCATTTAAAGCCCGTTTCTTTTTCCACTTCTACTTCATTCAGTGCCTTTCGATTTTGAAAAAGAAACTTTCAAGGTTTGTTTGATTCATTTTCTAGCTGAAAGAAGGAGTTTAAGATGAAAAGAGAAAAAAAAAAAAAAAAAAAAAAATCACTTCTACTGCCAAGGCCCTGGCTATTTAGGCAGAAGAAAACAAAACCCAGAAATACCATTTCACTGCTCAAGCTCAAAGACAGATTCTGGATACACAGCTTACATAAAGGCACGTGTCAAACAATATGCTTGATTTTTGCTTAAACACTGACTCACTGAATAAAATCTATGTTACTCTTTCACGTAAACAGTTCCTTTAAAAGTAGCAAAATTAAATACAGACAACCTTAAGCTGGACACGAACTTCTGCCATCCCCATCCAGGCATCTGTGTAGCTATAATCATTAACTCCATTAGCATACACTGCAGTGTACACAAGATGTGCTGCATATTCCATTAGAGAAATAGTTTTTTAAAGAAGCATTTTTGTCAGGTGTTTACATTAAGGATTTAACTTATCTGGCACACCTTTTGAGACTAGTGGATCACAGGATGAGTTTGTTTTCCTTGGAGATATGTTTGCAAAATGTAATTAGAAAGCTCACATAGAATTTTGTCTGAGGCATCCGTATGGCCTTTGTTAGAAGTGGTCAAGAGGCTTTGTTAGAGTGGTTGAGAGGCTGCCTTTTGGAAAGCAGTTGGGTTGGGTCTTTTTCTGGCTTATTATCCACTTCGACCATTCTTTTCTCTTAAAAGAGTGTTATTTCCAAGAAATGCCACTTGGCTACGTACTAAGGTTGTTTACATTCTATAAAAACGTTATGCTCCCAAGCTTTCATTTTTGAAAATGTCAAAAAAAGTAAGGGGGCTGATGCTGTGCTGGAAAAAACATTCTTTATTAACAGAACGAGTCTCATGGCATTTTAGGTTTCCCACAAGACATTTTTCTGTCTATCATTTTAGTACTTTTTCCCACACATTGTGTTCCTGATACGGACTTTGGCAGGTTGCAAGATAGGAGCTGGCTGGAGAATGATAGCTTGCTTTCAGCACAGCCTTCTACTGTTAAACATTAAGCACTTTTTGCACAAGATAATTCAGACTGAACAGCACACACAGAGAAATGACAACAGTTTAAGTCGAGAAAAGCTGAAGTCCTGAAGGATGTCACAGACTTCTTGAGAGTTTTTACAGATAAACCTAAGGAATCTTGAAAAAATAACCATAATTTCCTACAAATTCAACATTGTCTTCATTCTGGTCTCCTAAGAGAGGCTTGAGAGCATTTGACTTGCTAAAAAGTTTAGTAGAACATCAATACAGACATTCTACTAGGAACCCATAGTTAAAGGGCACACATACACAGCTAGCAGAACAAATACTGATCTCCAGACACAGAAGAGGTCCAGTCAGCCAGTCCACAATAAGGGAGTGACCAAGACTTCAGAGTGTTTCAAAGAACATGCTCAAATGTTTTCTTGCTCAGCCCTGCTAGTCCATTAGGGAAAGAATCAATGGGCAGACTAAGTTTCATGGGAGCATTGGTACCTGCAGCCCAAGGAAGTTTCAAAAGCTGGAAAGAACATCACAAACTTGCCTTTTGTATTCTGTAAGCTTGGATCTGCACAAATACACAAGAAGAAACAGGAGGCTTTACTGACAGACAGCAACTGACTCACGATGCTGTTGCAAAGGTTACTAATGTCATGATGCTATCGTTGCTAAACCCATGAGTGTGAAAGACTTTGGTTGATTAAAATCAGAATTCACCAAAGGACAGAGAAAGTTTCTAAAGCTGCCTGGACCACAGATAGGTAAAGATGCTTTTCACTTGGTCAGCTATGGGCAAGAAGCATATGTAATGTTACATACATAGAGAGCTTAAAACAAAAGTGCTTCTAATCAGATCTGACAGGAAAGGGAGAAATGCATACATAGAATGAGGTAAGTGTGATCTTGCCCTGCTTAAGAACAGGGAATGGCAGGGCTTCAGGCCATGACTCATGCAGACACTAAACAGTAGAGAGCTACAGATAATTCTCAGGTAAACTTTGCATGAGCCACTACGTCACCCTTCTCTACCCTTCCTGCATTAATCATGTCATTAGTAACCTGACGCAGCCCGAGAAGAATGTCTGATTTACAGGGAGCAGAGCAATGCTAACAGAACAAACACTTTGGCAGGTCAAAAAAGGAAAGACCAACCTAAATTTCATTTTAGCTCGAACCACACCCTCAAAGAATGAGAAAACTAGGAAAAAGAAAAACCAAAACAGGTATCTTCACACCGTGAGATTGCGTACTTTGCTACAAGTTCCTGATGAACCAGTTGTGGAGAGTACAAATGCGAAGCAGATGCAAGAGCACACGGATTAAGAACCGGCCCAAACACGTACCTAAACAAAGCAAAGAAGAAAAAAAAAACCCCAACCAAACAACCAAGCTTTCTTTTGAAGTCTTCATCACAGTTATGTAATTTCCACATTAGTCTAGATGTTGTTAAACATCTTTTACAGTGTACGGTTGTGAATCAATTGAACAGTGAGTACAACGTGTACTGTTAGGAAAGATTCATGTCCCAGCCAGGTATCTTGGTTACTCCACTGAATCAAGGACAAAAGAAAATACTGGGGCAAGAGTTTTGAAATTATTACTCATTCTGGACTGATAGTAGTCACTTTGATAAATGTGGCTATGTTTTGAAATACTGTGTATGACCATTCCACCATAAACGTCTCAAAAATTAACAGCCATTCACAGGGCCGGCAGATCACTTCCATTCCCTCTGAAGAAAATAAAATCCCTCAGTGTAGATTATTTTAAAATCAGAATGAAATTATCCTGAAGTTTCTGGAAGCAGACAAAATTATCATCCAAAACATGCAAGGGGCACAGGTAGCAAGAGCAGCTGCATTTAAAGTAAAAAAGCTCCACAAGGGCCATTTCAATTTCATAGCAGCAATTCTCAGAAGAGTATCCACAGTCAATGTGCATTGAAGTCTCTCTAAGCATACAAAACCCCCACAGTTTACAGGGTTACGTTTAGAGTCTCAGGACTCTATCTGCTTGTAAGTCTTCCTCAGCAGGTTGCCTATTTTCTTAATGTCTCCTTCCCACAGAACACTCCCTTCTCCTTCACTTTCCTCTCATTCTATCTTAGCATCAATCCTGTGAACTGACAAATTGATGTCTTAGCTTCATGGCTTTAAAACCACAGGGTTGCAGGTCTACTTTCCATCACAAAGCAAAGGTCTAGAAATTGAGAAGTGAGGTCAGACAAAAACTATTTTATCTCCTCCTTTTCTCCCTTGTCTTTGATTGCAATGGCTGCGCTGAGCTACTGAAACCTGAACGTCTGACTTCAGTCAAAACCAGCTAATCAGTGTCACATGCAGAGAAACACTAGTAATCCCAAGTCTGAAGTAGGAAGCAATCTGCTTACAACTATTCCCTTTCATACCAGTTTTTTTTAAGTTCAGCTAAAGAGTATGTGGGCAACAGTGAAAAATCTCTCAGAGAAGTCCCTATGTAGATCAAGAGGGTTTGTCAGAAAATGGCAGGCTGGGAAGAATGATCTGTTTGTGCTTCATCCAACAAAGGTGTTCAGGACAGTTTCACAACTTTGGTTTATTCTGGGAGGAGTGGGGGTGTCTGGTTCATTCTTTCTTAATTTCAGACCTTCTGAAACTACAGAAAAGACTCAAATATATAATGCCAACAGCTTAATGCATATTCTATAGTGTGTATGAGCACCCCAGCGAAAACCTGCACTCTGATAAACAACAGAGTGATAAACAACTGCCCTGAGGAGTATAAACCAGGCTCACAGTTTACAAGTAATCAAATGATGGCTTTCAAAACAAACACATTTCAGACATATTTAGCAAATACTCCTCTTCCCACTCTGCATCCAAATCTTTCTTTTGAAAATAAGGTCTTCCCTGAGGAAGACTTCAAGGATACTTTCCAAATCTTCCAACAGCTTATATTACATAGTTTACCTAAGAATTTTAAACTGACCTTTGCCCCCTCCAAGAAGGCAGTCGGTCTGTTCCAAATGACCCACACACACTCTGCAGAAAGCCAAAGCTCCTAGAAAGCCTTCGAAAATATGTAATGTATCAGTCCCATGGGGTGAGACTGTGTGCCTCTACATGCAACACAGACAGGTGAAAAGAGCTGTCTACAGTCTTGAATATCTGGTCCTTAGAGACCTTTCCCTCTTCCTTGCTCTGTGGTACTGCTTCCTTCCATGTCCACGTCTAAAAATGGTCTCAAAAATTTACTCACAACTTGGAAGTAACATACATGTGCACACTTTGCCAGCAGACAGCTGTAGAAAGGCAAGGAGGAGGAATGCCCACAGCTTGCTCACACTGCACACCTACCATAGTTAGGCTCCTGGGATGGAGCATGCAGGCATGCATCCCAGGCAGCTGTGCTTTCCCCAAGGGAGCAAGCAGCAGAGCTTGCACTGCTGTCACATGCCACATGCAACGTACAGAGTTTTCTGATGGTGGGAATAGAATTTGATACCTTCTGCCAACTAAAAATTCTAGCCCTACTAAGGAAAAACAAAAATAAAAAAACAAACCAGACAATGGCTACAGAGACTCCAGAGGAATGTAATGACTATAACAAAAGGCAACAGCAGTAGCGTGACAAAGGTTTATTAATGGGTCAAAAAACAGGCTGAAATGACTCAGCCACAGCATCAAATCCTAGCAGGATTGCCTTAAATGTCCCTCAGAGATTGCAGGCCTTCATGCAGTTTGTAAAGTTCTCTTGAGGTCATTAAAAATAAGGCTCTATCTGCTCTTTCCACTCTTGACCAGAAGGGTGGCCTACCAAAGGAGGGTGGTGATGCTATCCTATCCCCTTTCAGCAGAGCAGAAACAGGTTCAGACCCGTCAAGCTGTAGCCTTTGAATGAAGGGCAGCGAGCCAGTGAGGAGCACAAACAACTGCTACCGAACTGCCATGGGTGCAAAGCAAATGGTTTTCTTAAAACAACTGTGAACCTGTGGTAAGAAAATGCTGGGCAACACAAGCTTGTACAGCTATCACTAAAAGAGCACATAGACAGGCTACAAACACGGAGAGGTGACAGGTGACAACAGTGGAGCGACTAAGGTATTTTATCCCATTCATTCAAGGGGAAGCATGTCCAACAGTCTTAAGCTCCTTGGAAACGCTGCCCACCTTTGCCAGTATCAGGAAGCAGGACTTTCACGCATCCTATATACTTCAACATTACAGCTGGTTTATTAATACATAAGTAGATGTCATTCTAAGTATGGAAGAGACAGCATGTTGACATGTTGTCATTCTGAGCACTTCTGCATCCCCATGAAACGACTCAAACCGACACCTTTAACCCATCCACATCAGACCTTCTCTTGATTATCTGCCTTAAACACCTCAGTAGCATGAAGGTTAAAACCCAAATTCAACAAAATCACTTGAATCATCAGTTACAATGATTTTAAAATAATCAATTAAGTTGTCCTACTCTCTTCACTAACAACCCTACCGATTTTCAATCAGAGCTTTCTAAGACATTGCCTTCTTTGATGTTGCATGTGCACCATGGAACAGCCTTTGAAGGGGACAGTCACAACAGTTTGATTTTAGTTTCTTTCAGATTACCAAGTCAGGTGCCAAACCCTCCTATACATTTGATGGGGAGGCAAATGTCTACAAGAGTGCCTCAGCTGGATGCCTAAAGATGAAGGAGAAAGACCAGAATGTGAGATCAAAAAGGGACAGTCAGAGACCTGGCAGGAATTACGAACTGAACGGCAAGCACAGAAACCCACGATGCTTTAGACAGGGGTGAGACATGGAACAGACGTCTCGACAGCTGCCGGAAATGCAACAGAAAGCCAAAAATTAAACTTGCTGCAAACCATTACTCAAAGAGTGACTCAAAATAGTAAAGAACTATTTGGTTCTTAAATAAAATACTATGACAATGTGTCAAGAAGCATTAAATTATCATAGCATGACTTAAGAATTTGTGAAAGCTACGTTAAAAGTTTCCTCCCCACCCCCCACCCCCGTCGCTATGAGGGCTGAATTCTAGCAAGAAATCCCTGAGATCCTGCAATCATTTCCTTGGGGATTTATCATATATGTCACTGGTCTTAACAAGTGCACAAATTCACATCTAGTATTGTCTTAATATCCCCTGCTCTGAAGAGAAAAAAGGACCATAAAGAATCTAATTGTGCTATAGTGAAAAATCAGGAAAAGATCTTTTTTTTTTCCTCCCCTCTTTGAAGCAGAAGCACAGCATTTCCTTGTATCTTGTTATTAGTCAAAACTAAACCAATAGACTTAGAAGAAAAACAAACAAAAACTTAAAACAACACATTTAACTTCATTGCTACAAGAAAACAAGTTAGTTAAATGTTTTGTGATAAGTCACCTTGAAAAGGGAAGGAGACAGACTCATGGATCAACAACCTGTCCCACACCTTATATCACTAGATGGTTTTGCAAGGTGTACATTTACACAGCACTTCACAGAAACTTTCTGAATTAGAGTAAAAGTGGTTTTACCAACAATTCATAAAACAGGAATCTGGTTCTATTTCTCTCCTGTGTCTTTACCTGTAACTGTTCGGTAATTACAGAAGGTTTTTCAAAAGGTTAGCCCTTATATACTTCAGAGCCCAAACACCATGCTTCACCATCAAAAATTCAGGGCTTAAATCAGAAAGGCACTACAGATCCAAAATCTAGCAGTTTTAAAAACTCCAAAATGCTTCTTTTGTTAAGAGGTGTTACAGGATTGGTTATCTTGTAATAACTAATAGAAAAGTGAGCAAATGGCACATTACCTGAAAGAGTATGAGGAAGTCTATCATGGGAGTACTTGAGATTACCTGACATTGACATGGGAGAAGAGAATTCATCACGTACAAAAAGCAGGGGGAAATCAATATAGCCTGGTAGAAGTTTAGAAATTTAAGAGTTCAAGAAAGAGTTATCCAGAACACATGAGCTAACCCAGACTAACTGGTGCCTTCTCCCTCTACTCTGTCATTATCTATCAGTAATAGATGGTTTAATACTAGAAATATATTATGTGGCTTTCACTCTTGGCAGTAACTTCCAGAGACAGCAGGCAAATATAAAATGTAATTCAGTTTGAAACTACTGCATGTGTATATTAAATGAGTTGCTACCAGCAAATAACAAAAAAATGCCCTCCTCTGTCCAAACAATTCCATTTTCCTTCCCTTTCTCTTCTGTTACATCCTTGGACCATCTTCTCCAAAGGCAGATGATATTCCTCAGCAGGCAGCAGGGCTGAGTTCAGTTTTACTCAGGTCTTTGTCCTTTTTGCACCCCACCTGAGCTCCTTGGTCGCACCTCCACAGAAAAGACAATGGATGCTAGTACCCCAGACAGCATCGACACCGCAGCATTTGTTCTCCCCCGTAGCTGCCTGGCTGTGGGCTACACTTTTCAAAGGGTTCTCGGAGATCAGTGACCTAGCTTCATGAACTGGTGAATTCCCAAGGATGAAACCCCCCACGTTAAGCTATAGGAGCTAAAATCTGCTCGCTCCCTACCAATGCAAACAAGTACTTTTGAAAACTATAGGACAACACAGGAAAAAAACTGGAGAGGAAACAAGCCTTTAAATGAAATAAAAATCAGCAATGAAATAGCAGTGCTTTATTTTAATATTCTTACAGGCATCTGCTAGACTTCATGAGAGTTCATCAGAAGAGTGTATTACTCACATGCAACTCTTGGAATGGTAGAATCTCTACTGGATCTAGTCTAACCCTTAATAATTTTGTAAAAATTTATCATTTACTTATGTTTGTTAAATAAAATATCATAATGACTTCTGAATTTTATTGCAGATTCATACTACAAGACAGACACTACTGAACACAACCGAGAGGCAATTTAGGAAAATAGCCCTAAACATCAGAGGAACCGCTCTGAACTGGTAGGAATTATTTTTATTTGCATGCTTTAAAAATGGGTGCTACTGAGAAATAGAAATAAAACATAAGCTCATTTCTTGTGCATCAAGTTTTCATTAAGATGAAAATAATAGGAGCCTCTACATACAGGACACTTAGTACACTGACTAGCAAAAAAAAAAATCTTACTTCTTTTAAAAACCAAACCATTCCCACTTTCTTGGCAAAACTCTGGAAGACTTTCTCACACCTCCTACACACAGTAGGCATTGAGCTATTTATCCAATACTTTTAAATTCTAAGTCACAGACTGCAGTGGCGGGGTAAGGAAAGGGAATTTCCTCTGCTTATTAGAGAATTCTCTTAGTTGATTACATTAGTTAAAAGCTTGTTAGATATCAAATCACTGTTTGAATGTAAACGTGAAAATGTATCGAGGTAGATTTATATCTCTGCTGTACCACATTTTTAAAGTCAAAGCCTCCCCTTAAAAATCATAAGCAGAACTATCAACAAAGTATGTGAATCATCCAGAAATTTAAAAAGTAGGTTCATACGGCCAGCAATGTCATAGTATTAAATACATATAGCGTCTGACTCATCTGCTTTTGCCATTTGTACATCAGAACAACAAGTAATGGGGGGTTTTTTTTGACCAAAACTGTGAACACCTTCTGGAACTTCACCAGTCCATTTAAATTAACATGGACCTTACGGTAAGCGGCCCTGGGAGAAAGCGCGTTTCTGATGTCTCTGCACAGAACGCATACCTTCCCGAAACACTTCCTGTCCTGCACCCGGTTTTGGATATTATCACCGTTGTCTGACAAGAATGAGGTCAGCTAGGATTGCAGGGATACTTTACAGCAGCTGTTGGGCATTTCTTTGAAACTCCATGAGCCTTTAACCCCTTCAGCACCTCCCCAAAGCAGGCATTGTAGTCGTGTGGGAACACTGGAAGAATAGTGACTTTCTAAGGTGCACAGGATGCCTGTCCACTGAGCAGTCTCAAAGTGTCTGAATGAAGGACACGAAAGACTAAGCTTTTCAGGTGAGCAAAGATTAGAAAGAATATGAACAACCACCTGACGTGTAATTGAGAAGTTACCACTTTCGCAGCAGCCAAGCCCAAACAGAACTGAGGAAGCAAGAAGACAGCATTATATGCAGAAGAATGAGAGACACTGTATTTGAAAAAAACCAGCAGAGAAATACAGCCAGGTTTAAAATTGTAAGGTTTATCAGCATTCTCCCACAGAGACACTCTTGGCTGACTCTCAGCATATAAAACTCAGCAGGACCAATAAAGGTGAACTAAACCTGTATGTAGCAGTGGAGAGTACTCTGAATTTGCAGACAACTTAGTTATAATGTGAGATAATAAGCTTCCACCCCCAATACCCTCACAAAACTTCCTGAAGTTTTAAAACTAGCTGTCTCAGGTCGGGCAGATTGTCAAAAACCTTTTTGATTCACTTATGAAGCTGTATTTGCACAATCACAAACATGAGCTCTGGGTATGAATGAATCTTTCAGCAGAAAAAAAAAAAAAAGATCTGTATCAATCATGCCCGTATTTCCATTAGACAAGCCAAAATTTGCACCCATGTTATATCAGCTGTGGGAAGAGAGAGTCATAATGATGCAGACTGATGATATCTGGCATATAAACTTTGCTTGCATAGAAGTTAATGTGTTTGTTGTCTTTGTTGCTTTGGTTTTTTTAAGAGTAGAAAATTACACTCGTAAATTTACTTCCCATCAGTTCACTGAACTGCACAACCACTGTTCCCATTTCAAAAGCTTTAAGATGATACAGACTTACTGCATCACCAAATCAAAGTTTGTGTGGCTTCTTGACACACTGTTAAAGCTGTTGAAGAAGCCAAGAGAATAACCACACCAAGATCTCTCCAACCCAGGGACCAGAAGAAGCCGTGAGAAAACAGCAACGGGGGAGTACAAAGTATGTTTTAAAGAGGCTCAGTTATGACACAGGAGAGACAAAGAGACTGTGACCATGCAGCACAAATGTCATAAAGTGTGATTTCCACAGTTTCTAGTTCTTTTTCACTGTGTGTTCACAGGTGTCACACACATTCTTCGGCTTTTGTATAGTGAACCTAGTTTACACCTTGTTTCGAGGATCCTGTGATGATTTTGTAATTTAAACCATGATTTAGTTACAATATTAAGGTTGGCATAGTTTTAAAAGAGCAGCCTTCCTCCTCAGGCTGCATACCAGCCACACTTTGCAGGATTTTGGCAGCAAGCAACTTAGCTCATCTGTTATCACACTGTAACACTTCAGAGTGCATACCAGATCTAAGAAAGCATTTACAAACTCAACTTGAAGGAAATTAAATATATATATATATATAATCTTTCACAAAAATGATTATGTCTTGCAAAAAAAACCCCTAACTCTGTATGCCTTTGGGTGCTTCTGTCCCCACCTGAGGTAGGGCGTATCCACATGTAGTGCATTCTGCATGTGCCTGCAGGTCTGCAGGGCAGCCCTCTGCTTCCTTCCAAACGGCAGCTTTTCAGGAGCCTGCTGCCACTGCGTGCACCTCGCTGTGCACAGGAACCCAAGCTGAGGGGCTGCAAAGCCAGTCAGCACATGAGAGATTAGCCCGTCTCTGCCTACAGTAAAACCCAAGCAAGACACATGTGCAAAGTATGCCATCTCCTACCGCTTCACCTGGCTCGAGAATCAGGTTCTGGCCCCCGTAACACTGTACCCAGATGTGCTGCAGTAAATACCACGCTGCTCTGAACTACAGAAACTCTGAACACCAACCTGGCACCATCACTGTCAGAAGTCCTCTCCCTGTACCCTTTCTTTTAAACTACCTGTGCCTCAGTGTCAAACTACAGGTTGCCTCCAAGTTCTGCTTGCTCCTGGGAAATGACAGCCTGGCTTTTGGGATGAATTAAAGCTGCATAAATCAATGATACCAAGCAAGTAGCTTCTTCATAAAGTTCTGTGATGCTGTACTTATGGGCAATGAAAGAAAAAGGCCTCAAAGCAGAACTCTGGGTAACTGAGATGGGAAGGAACAAATTGTTGGTTTGGTTTTTTTTTATCCCAAGCCATAAACAAAACCATCAGATGCATGCAACATGTTAGGAAACTATATTTGAAGGCCTAAGAGGCAAAAGGTAATGAGAAAGATGGCTGGGGCAAGCTTCCTTTAACCTGACGTTATTATGTAGCATCACATTAATAGGAGGAGGATTGTTATTTTATTTATTTTTGGCTAGATTTTAAAATCTGTGCAGAGAAGAGACAGGTGGAGTTGAGTAAGGATAAAACTGCTGTTCCCAACAATGAACTTGAAATTAGTTCATCGTTACATACATTTGAAGTCAGTATTTTAATGGATAGAGCAACTCTCTGTCAAAAAAGAAGTTAAGTTTTGTGGGAAGGAAGAACAAAAGTGAGGAGTAACACTGCATTCAGCTGTTTCTGGCATCTGACCACAATCAGTATCTCTGCCACAGGAAGGTACATGAGTCAACAAAGCTCAACTAAAACCTAGGCAAAAATATTCTAGCTAAATGGAAAAATTGTCCATTTTCATAGACTTTTCCATCCCTTCTCTTCTAAGGTCAAGATAATATATTTCTGCAAATGAGATGATCAAGGAGCAAGGTGTATAGGTCAGCTGGCAGAGCACACAGGTAGCAGGGAACGTACACCATAAGACTCCCAGAGCTTAAACCCAGCACTTCTAAGTTGTCAGATGCCGCCTTCTAGCCTGAATTTCTAAACAGGTATTAATAGATCATTTAGGAAGAAATTGTTTGAGAAACCTTGTGCAAGGCTCAAACCTTCCTGCCTTTCCAGCTTCAGAAACCTAACAGAACCAACTTCAGAGAACTATACTTTTAGTAGTAAAATTCCACCTTTGTTGTTTTAGCATAAGGGTGCACCCACAAAGCCTGAACCTTCCAGTTTTAATTAGCTTACACCCCTCACTTTGGAGGGCAAACAAGACTAAGTTTTAGGAATCAAGAAAATATTTCCCAAAGCCTCAAAATAAAATGTGTATACTACTGTTTGCATTTAGTTTTCAGTTGCTCTTAATTTCCTTCTTTTTCCATAGCTACAACAATTCAAGTAAAAATATATTTACTGTTTTTATGTATATACACATAATAATTAATAACAGTAAACAAAGGAAAATAATCAGATTATAATAGACCAGAAACATGTTGAGGTTTGAAACAATTGAAAAATTCATTGTGTTCCTGTGGACTCAAACAACTCAAGTTCGTTTGCGCCTTGTGTTCTGTACACATTAGCACACTTTTACTGAGATAAAAGCAGCATGTTCTTAAGGGACAAATTATCTTTGATGAATTTTCCAACCTTACAAGCAGTTGAAATTATTAATTTTAGCTTTTACTTACTGATGAATCATTGACTTCATCTTAATCTAGCTTTAAGTGCCTATAATTGGCTTTTTCATGTGCCTATTGTAAGGCTTATGCAGAAGTACCTTAGTGTTAAAGGGGAAAGGAGTCAAGGAGAAAACAAGGCAATCCAGTTAGGAAGATCTAAGAGGCACCAAACTGTGTGCAGAAAACCCAGCCTGAGAAAAACAAAAGAAAATACAATCAAAGAAACTCTCACAGCTACAGCTACTTCACCTGGTAACACCCAATTTGATTTAGAACGCTCGCAGCACCCTTCAGCAGAGAGCATCCCAATACCTATCCTAAAACACTCCCAGCGTGAGGCGTGCAAACGTTCCCTGGTTTCACTCAGCTGAACAAAAGCAGACCACAGCCAGAAGGAAGCCAGGATCATCTTGCTACAGCTAACAGGAAGGCAACCCCTGATGGTTTGGGTGCAGGTTCTGCTCTGGAAATCCAAGGACCTGGAAATATAAACCAGGGAAAAGCTTCACAAAGGCTTATGAGGACTGCAAAATAATTTCCAAGGAAACGCAGAGGAAGTCTCATCCCTTGTGATACTTAAAACCAGACGGAACAAAACAGTGGGAAGTAAGCAAAGGAAAAAGCTAGTACTGGCAAGCTGACAGGCTATATGGAATAAATTCTTTCTTGCGTCTCTGACTTCTATTAACATTTTTGTGGCTCTTGAGGCAGCAAGGTAGGAGCTTTGGTTTATACTCCATAAACACAAGCCAAAAGCCTCCCACGGTTCCATTTGGTAATGTCAGCTTAACATGCTCAAATACACACAGACTTCTGACAATGACTCAAGTTCCCACTCAAACATAAATTATGCCAAAAAACGCCCAAGATTATTTCAACTAATAAACACTTGGTTAAAAAACATGTCAAATCAACTTGGTCTTTGCACAAATTTAATTGCTTCTTACCACAACCATTGCCTAAACCATAGCACACTGCAGGAAGCACTGAAAGATAAAGGTGATGGAAAACATTCTCACTGCGCTCCTGTGACTGTCATCACTTCTGTGGTTGCACACAGCTACAGGCTCTTCATTAGGAAAAGATTCTCCAGCAATCTGGCTTATCTTGTGAAAATCATTTTAAGTATGTCAAGGTCCTGACTCCTGAAGAGGAGATGTGAGACAAATACTGCACCAAAATTAGGATCTTAAAGGAAAGGTCAAAGTCCTGTATCCTGTGTTGGTACACATTTCTAAAGCCCTCTCAAAATGTTGTCCTTTGATTCAACCTTGATAACGTCACTCTTCTAAAAGACATCTCTTCACAAGAAATACTTGAAAATATGCACAATGTTACCCCAAGTTTATACAGATGCTGTTCATTAGCATACTCATTCTCTTTATAAAACTGACATTTGGACTTCAGATTTTTTTAAATTCCATTCCAACTCCCCTACTGAGTTTGTATACTGAGCACTTAAACACAATCAAAGCAAAAAAAAAAAAACACCCAATGAAAAAACATTATACACAAGGACACAACGAAAATGTAAAGTGACTTTTGATATATTAGATTCATAGTTCCTGAATTTGTCTTTTCCGTATGACTGTTCTTTTCAGAATTCCATATATAGTTACAGTAATGCAAGAGGCAGAGCTGGTGTGGCTAGCTCTTGCCCAAGAGGCCTTCCTAACATGAGTAGCATCTCTAGCAGACCACTCTGACTGCAATGAGAGAAAAGCAAGGCAAATTTCTACCAGACAGATGAAGAAAATACCAGAGAAAGGCACTGTCAGTTAAAACACTGATTGGAATAGCATTGCAGCAGCAGTTACAGCATGGAAATAAAAGACTGAAATCTCCTACAGACTCTATCTCACTACAAGATGCTTTTCCTTGTTAGGACCAAACCATGTTTGAGAGACTAAGCTGCAATGTACCGTTTCCGTATGAGCAAGCCTTCTTCTCCACAACTACCATGCTGAGGCTAGCAATGGACAAATAAATACTAAATTCACTCAAAACACTTAAAAGACAAAAGTTCTTAAAACAACCCACTTCAACTGAAAACACATGTATCCAAACATAAGGTCCTGTAGCCATATGTATTTTCTTTTACAGAATGGTGACATTAGCTAAAATTTAATTCCCGCTGTGAGATCTCTTGACGACTCATGGAAAGATGAATCATTATTCTCAATGGAAATAATGACTTGTGGCAGCTGTAACTTCTGATATACAGAGTACCACATGGGCAAAACTAGCCTGACTCCCTGCTGTGAATAATTAGCCGATTGCAACAAAACGTAATTCACTACCTATCTTTAAAAGGTACTGGAGAAATAAGAAGTCTGCAGTCTCACCTGTGCTGCAGGGTAAGCACACAAGGAAAGCCAGAGGTTGAACCAGTTCCACAACTTTTCTGACAGCAGCCAAAAGCAGATGCTTGGACAAAGTGAGAAAAGGGAGCATCAGCAGAGGGATCCTTCTCCTAGCATGCCCTCAGCTGCCATTTAAAGATTCAAGCTGCCTCCAGAACATCCTGCTGAACTACCACAACCAGCCAGGTCCTCTCTGAATCTCCTTATTGAACGCACTAACACCTCTGGCCTCGGTGATAAACCTGCGGCACTGACCACCACAGGCTGACTATGTGCTGCGCAAGGAAGTACTTTATTTGTTTCAGTTTTGTGGCAAACTGATTCACTGAGCCTCCCCTGATTATCATGCGATGAGAAAATAATTATTTCCAGTTACTTCACACGTGCTGCTCAGGCTATCTGCATCCCAAATCAGATTCCTCTTCCACTTTTTCCTTCCCAATCTGCACAGCCGTGGTCTAACAGTTTTAGGAGATTGAGCATAGGTAATCTGGTGCTACTTTACATTTTATAAAGATAGGGAATCAGCTGCATCTAAACCCCAGAATATGGTTGCACAAATGCATAATGATGCTTTCTGTTTATCTTATTTACTTACTTTATTAATGCTTTCTGGATTCTGACCAGTGCTAGAGACTAAGGTAAGTCTTCCCAAAACAACCAAGAGGGATACCCTACAAGCCCTCACTTTGCTGAGTAACAGTTGCTAGTAGCTACCTCAGGACTTTTTCTTGGAGACAACATCAGAAGCACCTAATTAAATAGGCTGATAAGCCATCTATTTTAGTAATTTTCCTACTACAACTGACATCAGTTCTTCAAGGCTTCAGCAAAACAAATTCTGGTATGCTCATACAGCTCAACATCTTTGAGAAGCAACACTGATTCCTTTGGTTTTCATACCTCAGCGCTTAGGTAACTTAACCAATGAGTCTCTCTCTGTTACACCTCATGGAGATAACTGCTTCTCCTGAGCAGGAATGCAGCCTTCGGTTTTTGGAAGTGCCCTCCCATGGCCCCACTCTCTTCACTGCCTACAGGCAGCTAGGTTAAGCACCTATGCACAACCAGCATTAAAACCTTCAAGCACACTCCTCCGCACATCTGAAAGCAAACATTTATCTTAAGATACCTGACTTCCTTTGTTACAAGGTGTTACGCTCTCAGCCCTTAATTTTCCCTCATAGTGGGCTAAGTTTGCATATGTATATACTTCTGCATTTTTAAAATGTATGTATTTTATATATGTAAAGACACAGGAGCCATACTTGGGTCCCAAAATAGGACAAAAGTATTGTTGATAGACTTCCAGATGCTCTGTCCAGTTCAACCTGCACACATAGCTTCCATAAAACAAAGACAAAATCCCAACACTGGCGTCCGCTTCCCCAAAATTTTTGCACATGTTTTGTCAAGGGCCTCTTTCCTCCCTCCTGACAGACTGTCCTATCCCTTCGTCCTCCCAGGCAGCCCCCAGGTTAGCAGGTGCAGAGATGCTCTGTGCTCCAGCACACAGCAGCCATGTCGGAGCCAGGCAGGGCTGTCCACAGTACACCTTGGAGCAGCATGGCCAAGCACTGTCCCTCCAGTGGTTAAGACCATGGCCAAAACACTGCCTTTGTTGTACTTGCCAAGCTGGGAAGCAGATGACCAGGGTCCATGCTTAGCAAGACCGCTGCAAATTCGACAAAGCTAGTTCTTACAAGCATTGTACAAGCCCTTTGGGAAGACGGCCTTAAATCTCCACAGAGTTACGTCTTGCACAGGTGGCCTGTATAACTTCACAAGATCCTGTTCTTAATATTTTTTTCAAAGCTTGCTCACTACATTTATTACTGTGGTTCTGACTAAGCCTCCAAACTATTTTTATGGGCCCTGAACAATAGCAATCATTTAGGACCAAGTTCTACTTGCTAAACTGAATTATATCGAGTCCAGATCCTTAAAATCATACATCTCTGACAAATGCTGTTGATCACAGAACATAAAGGATATCAATTGGGATAATGTTGGTTTAAGAGATATGAAGAACACCACAAGAACGAGTACTTGCCATTAGGCTTTTTCATGGTTCTGAACCTGAAAAAAAATGCAGTGCACTGTAACACCCTTTTAGCAGCAACTTTATTTTGAAACGCACAATGCAGATGTGGTAAGGTAAAGACGATCAGGTTTCTGAAGGATCACTCTTGTGATTTCTTTCAGTGGCATTTAAGAACCCTGTCTAGGACCTAACAGGACATTGGGAAGTTGCAAATACTGTTCTTCACATAAAGCAAAAGCAAAACTAGAACATACTAGCTGCAAAAGGTTATTTTCAAAGACTGAAGATTTTACTTCACTGTCTTGATAGGCAGCAAAAAAAAAAAATTATTCTGGCTTATTTGTAGAAAGACAAGGTAAAACTATTCCAATATGATTGTTTCCTAAAACGGATCCTGATGCATAAGCACCACTATCTACCTTTTAAGCATTTGTCCAGAACCATATACATTCTAAAGAAATCACTACCTAGCTTTAAAGACATGGCTAAATTTCAGCTTTAAGACAAGAAACAATCTTGCTATGCAAATGCTTTGAAGATAAACCTACCTGGGCTCATGCAAGGTAGGAAAATAACAATGAATGTGTAAGACAAAATGGTATTGTTGTAGTTATTCATACCAGCGTTGTGAGCCACAATCTACCTCATTGTTACCTCACTGCTACCATTTCTTCCTTATTTTTCTTTCTGTTCTAACCCTAAAAGCCAAACTGGACAGTCAGTTTTACTTCTCAGGTATTGCTAATATACCTTGCCATTACCTATTCCAGTGAATTTTATGTTTCATTTTGTGGGATTTTTCCCCCTCTTTTTCTCCTTGTTCAAAGCTATATGACAAAGACTAAATGCCTATACAAAGTAAGGAGAAAACATATTACTGTCTCTAAATTTGTTCCCTTAATTAATAGATATGCTTCTGTTAACAACAGACCTTTAAAAATGCTACATTTTGAGACTGGGCAGACTTACAGTTTTAAAGGAAAATGCATGTACTCAAGAGTTACACTAGCAAGAAGAGTCACAAAATACAGTCTCCAGCCTCATAATCCAACCTTGCACACGCATCCCCACAGACTTTAACGGGCCTACCTGCACAAGGAAAGCCTGCAGAACCCCACCATATGTGCTCTGATGTTTACTGGGTATTTAGTATTAAACGATGCAGAACAGATTCTCTAGTCTTTCATTTAAAGGCCTTTTCTTTATCTGCAGAAATTTATTTGAGCAGAAAACTTCGCATTTTGGTGTCAGAAGGGTGTTCGGATCTGTGATGGTTCCTCAAATAGAATTGCTTGCCCATACAGGAAAAACTAGCTATTCAGGGCTGTGTATCGTCTTAAGGTAAATTCTCTCTACTGTTAACACTTCTTAAATACTTATTCACTCACTCAAAACAGAATTGGTTCAAACACAGTGCTAAGAAAAACTATCCTCTCAGAGAAAATAAGTAAATATTAGTAGGTGGCAACATCTGACCATTACTCACTCACCTGCTGTGTGTTAAAAGAACTCCTTTACAACCTCTCAGAATTTTTTGGGATTATTGGGTTTTTTAACGCTAAGGAAATGTTCACAAGCAAACTTACATGTCAGAAGTTTGACCAGGAAGGGTCTTTTCCCTATACATCCAGGAGGGATGTCTACACAGAATCAGGAGGATATGTTCACTTGATGAGGTGCGCAGGTACCTTCAGAAGTAGCATTAATCCACTGACCTAATGTGTAACGAACTAGCACTATGTATGTGCAGAAAAGGCACAGTGCTCTCAGGAGCTAAATATTAGCTTCAGATAAAATAATTTCAGTGAAGCCTAACAGAGCAGCAGCTCTAAGGAGGCCCTCTGTGCCTCCAGGATATGAGTCACTGCTTTGCTAGGAAGGATGTGCATGTTAAATGCAAACTTTATATTCACCTATCTACGCCCTCCTTAACACACCTTAAAGTCTGCAGGCATGTCCTCAGCTGCCAAGAAAACACGGGTAGGAACATAAAATTACTGTCACGGAGATCAAAAAAGGCAACTCCAACAGGAATCTCCTGACAGACCAACCCAGATACGATACCTGCTGCACAGGGAGCAGTTCTTTCCCAAGTCTTCCCATGGTAATTGCAGTGATGAACACAGGGAGCAGAAGGGTCCCCTACTGCATCCCTTGGGTCCCACATTGTCTCTGCCTAGTTCCACACCGGCCATCACAGAGGCAGGTGGACAAGCTTTCTGCAAGTCTCTGCAGCACTAACACACATGTAATAGAGCTCCAGCAAAATACTGGACAACTGGTGGCGAGCAGCTAACCTGGGTAACACCAAGATTTTGCTTTAATTTTAATTACCATTCTTTCAAAAGGATAAACAGGTGTTTAACATGGCTTTTCAGAGAGGCCTTCAGAGGGGTGGGGATGGAGAAGGTGGCATCCAGACTTTAGTGTTCCCTTAGAAGCTCCCTGAACATCAGAACCTTGTAAAATATTTGTATAGATGCATCCATTACCTGTGCAAAATCCCTTTCCTCGACTCCCACCAGCCACTGGGCTAGCAACTGGCCACTGCCACATTTTATTTTAATTAGTGGAAAAACAAAGAGAGGAACAAGCAACAGTATGTGCTCTAAGTCACCTCTCCAGTGAGCCTTGCCCTCCCAGCAAGACTCAGCTACAGTATAATCAAAACCAGGGTGAAGTCACAGCTGCAGCCACAAATCAACATTTGCTTTCACATACAAACCTCATGGAACAAAATTGCAGGGTCCTTATGCAGCTGTGAAATGTATATGAGTTTGCTCCATTTGTCCTATTCCAACGCAGACCTGATGGCCTCAAGACCAAGTTTCAAAAAAAAGCAAGGGGGGAAGCAAGCATAGCCAGGGACACAGAGGAGGTATGTCTACCTGGTTCTCTGACATTCATCTCACTTTTTCCTGTCAGGAAGTAATTTAATTTCAGTACTTTTAAGAAACTTCCTATTAGAAAGCTGCACTTTCCAGTGCATTTTTATTGGATTTTCCAAAGTTGCATCATCAGAGCAGGGCATATTCCTACAGGAGCTAAAGGTCCCAAACTGTAAACCATTAAAATAAATAATAACAAATGTCACGGCTAGTAAATTCTGTAATCTGAACACATATAAAAATTAATTTCTCTGTGTACAGTTACTTTTCAAGCTGTTCCTTTCAAATTTTCCTGGCAAACATATACAGCCACAGTCATCAATTAATACAAACAATATAAAAAAATATAAGCCGGCACTCAAAGTTTTAATTTTACTTTGGATTATTTAAGGCAACAATCTTAATTAAAAAAAAAATCTCCATAAATTAAAAGCAAACTACAAAGCTGATTTGAAAATCTACCTGGAAGCTCACATTTCCTTTGTGTTCATCTGTGCAGAGGTGAACATGCACCAGATAATTATAAAAATCCTGCTGCCATGAGATTGGCAGGCAGAACCAAGATAAATAAGAACAAAGAATAATAAAAGACAAAGAAAACAAAAGTCTCCAAAACAACAAAAAGCAGAAATCCACAAAAAGATATTTTGATTCAAAACACCAACACACCGGTGACTTCCACTTCCACCAAAGTCAAGAAATCAAGGTTTTCAAAATTTCTTTGGAGCACCTTGTGTCCCTAGGGCACTTCTGTCAAAATGATGCACAGTGGCAAATGAATTACGGTGGGAGCCCACAAGCAGCATTTGTGGGGTTGGATGAGAGGGAAACAGGGCACTGCCAGTGAGTACTCCTGGCTCAGAGGCGAGGAGGGAACTTGAGCCATTCACCCTGATGGCAGCATCCCTTCCCTTCACTAAAACCCAAAAGCAAAAGCTCTGTTTCAGCAGGACATAAGGTTTAATCTCCTTAGAAATGCTACAGTGAGAGGACTGGAGGTGTCAGAGAAATTCTGTTTCCATTAAACTCCTGGGAAAGAACGATTTATGATATTTAACTAATTTATCCAAATTCTCTTGGATACCACACTGGGAGAACATGTGCATAGGGAATGGGGTGAGGAATCTTCCATTGCTGTCTGCGTGTTGCTGCTTTGTAGTTGTGGTTGAAAGAGGAAAATGCCAGAGCAGATTTCTTGCACAGCTGAAGACTGTCATAGTCAGAAAAAGTACATTAGCCTGCTATGACATACTTAGGTATTCTCATTAATGACAAAGGAAAGCAAGGAGAGTAACAACACAAAATCACACTGGTTTTGTATTACTGAATACAAAGAAAAACTTGGTATTTCCCCAACCACAGGAACGCAAAGTAACAAATCACAGAATATAATGAAGATCTGAACTTTAGGATATCTGAGGATAATCCAGTCCAAGGCTAAAAGAGAACCTTAAAATCCAGGGAAAAAGCCAGTTCATTGGTTTATCTGATCAGAATGATTACTGTCTAGATAGCAGCAGAATAGAGTCATTGATGGGGATGGTATGAAGAAGTTTGGTTCTTCATACAAACAAAAGTTTTATTCTTCATACAAACAAAAGCCCAAACAAACAAAAAAGCCCCATACCAGTAACTCAGAAATGCTATGTTTAGATACAAGCCTGAATTCCTCCTACCTAGCGTTGTTCACAGATGTCTGGTACCAGCATAACAAAACCAGTAAAATCCTTCGAAAGATAAATTCTATTTTCAAAAGCTTCTATGAGTTAAGTACATTCTGCTACCACACAGCATGTAAAGATTTGGTCTGAAGCACAAAAGATGAAGTTGATGAAGGCAAACAGACTATGTTTTATGGAAAGAAAACCCCGATTTTAGGAAGAAGAAAAATGAGTGTATTTTCCTGAAAGCTGTCTAAAGATGGGGATTTCCAGATTAGAGAGAACAGCACAAACTTTCAAAACTTGGCTAATATATATTCTGTGTTGCGTAGATGCAAAAACAGATGAAAAGACACTTTTGGACAAATCAAATCAAAACTAACCAAGTAAACAAACAAAAAACAGATCAGATATACAATTTGTGTGAAGCCTTGAAAGGGTATCTGGACATTTCACATAACTTCAATAGCTACAAAAGCAGATAAAATTGCATATTCAAAAATGTCAATCAACTCACTCTTACATAGAACTCTTGAACATGATCTGCCAAAGACAATTATTTGAAGTAGAGCATCTCACACAATAGAGCAGGGAATCCAACAGAGTCGGTTCTGAGAAGTTATTTTATTAATGGCTGTCTTGGTAAAATTAGGGGGTAGCTGTGGATTCCCCCACCTCCTCCTCCTTCAACCAAGACATCTCCCCTCAGAGTAGGTTGCAAATGATCAAATCAATGGAATAATGATCTTGATTGTCTTAGCCAGCTCTTCATAGACATGAGTTCACAAGACAGGCAGCCATGCAGCTTCCTCAGACATTAGCAAAAACTTTTGATCTTTCTTTGAAGAACCTTCTCTCAGGATATTTAAAAGTCTGTGGTTTATTTTCATGTGTGGGGAAAAGCAACGTTGAGGCGAACACTCCCACACAAAGAAATGTCTCAACAAAGCTCTGCTTGTCAAAAGCACCCTTGAAGAAAATTAATAGATACTCACTTTGAAGGTGTACATTTTTATTCGGTAGTCCTCACTGCGGTCTCTGCTGCCTGTTTCATGACTCACGGATGCATGGCACTCCATGCAAACACCAAGCAGATACATAACAAAACCCTGTGCGAAATGGAGATGGCTGCAAGGGTTAAGTTGTTTGGGTCTTGGATACCCTGACCAATTACTGTGGGGTAACAAATTTAACCTACACTAGATAACATATACTAGATAATCCTTGCTTTCTAACCATACATTTTTCACTGTAAACAAAAGCAAGGTACTTCAACTCTGTGTACTACTGCTCTTTTGCTGAAAGCTTATAGGAGATCAGTTATTTTGTACTTGCCACATGCACCAAGCAGAAGAGAATTACACACACTTAGTACACAAACACATTCTTTAAAATGTGTAGAGACAAACACACACATACTGAAATATAAGAAATAACATTGGCTTCTTGCTTTTCTTTTGCCCATTGGTATTATAGTTAATATCATAGCACTGCATTTCCTCAATTAGATTCTGTTTGGAGAGCTGTGATTATAGGCTGCTTCTCAGAGTGATTTTATGCCACATTACCAGCATGTTCAAGGGCACAAGAAGTGTTTGTCACAAGCAGCTCCTTGCCAGAGTCAATTTACCTTCCATCAGAAAGAAAGGACAGTATTGTAGAAGATATATTGGCCAGCGAAGTTGTGTTTGTATGGGCACATGCATCTGTGTGAGTAAAGTAAATCACCAAATTGTACCAGACTCTGTGAACTTCTTTTGTCTTTTTTTTCTTACAAACTTCATTATATTTGTGTTTTATTTCTAACTTTGAAGAATAGTTCTAAAATGAAGAGATCTGTCATGATAGTAAAAACACTGGACTAAAAATATTGAATTGCCAGTATTTTAACTATGCTTATTTGATTAAAATAGAACATTAAATGTTTCCATTTTGGGGGTGACAGGAAGTTCTGAAAAGTGGGAGGGAACGATATAACAATGGGATTTTTTTTTAAAACCTGATACCACAAGATTCACCTTGAAATATTTATAAGATTACCAGACAATGAGAATATTTTGGCTACATGAGGTCTGCTGAGGACAGCAAAAGGAGCGTGGGTAAAAACCTGTATTGTCAGGAAGTCAGAAATAGCTGCTTTTGCAGGTTCCCCATTTATCCAAAGCATGTTCAACCTAGGGAAGGAAGGGCACACACCTGCCAGCTGGGAGGCAACCAAACACGTGGAGCATTGAGAGCCCTGTGCACTGAGAACTTCCCTTGGATTTTAAACTCTGCCAAAACTGTCATGTACTTGCACTAAATTAACTCCGTTGGTGAGAAAACACATTCAGGTATATTTGTACTGCGTTTGGCACAAGGAGATGCTAATCTTGACCAGGGCCTCTATAAGATTACATTTAATAAGTCTCTAGTAGGAAAGGTCAAAACAAAAGCCAGAAAGGTAGGTGTTGACCTGAGGATCAACAAGAATCAGAGATGAGATTTGAATGTAAAAACTGGATCAGATCAATAAGACGCAGAACATAAAAGCCAGTAAAAAACATAAGTAAAGGAAAAAACAACAAAAAACCTCAACCAAAGTCAAACACTAAAAAAACCCAACCAAGCAAACTCACTTTTCAGTAGACAGAAGGTATGTGACTTAGGGAAAAATTTAGCCTTTCCTGAAACCCAAAACCTCAAGGCTTTTTGTTTGGGTTTTTTCTTTCCATTTTCAAGTGTGCATATTGTTATTTGACAACAGATAAATAGCCCATTCCCAGGTCCTCAAATACCCTACTTCAGATACCACCAGTGGGATTTATAGAAACATGTTACACACCATGCAAAAACCTATTTGTTTCACGAGTCTGAATATCCCATCCTTCAGCTTCACAAATACTCCCACAACAGATGATTCTGGGAAAAAGCCAACCAAAATTTCCAGTGTATTCTTCCCAAAGATAGCCTGAGCTTCTTTAGCTGTGGCAACGAGGCTGTGCGCTTCGTCTAGCCAGCAGACCCATCCTGAACCCCAGCCAGCTGCAAGCAAACCAGAGAGAGGGGACAAGATACTGACATTTCTGCAGATTCCGCTGGTGCCTGCAAAAAGAGTTGAGATAGGCACAGTGAGGAAAAACTGAAATGTGTGATTCAAACTCAGCCACAGTAGCTGCTGCCTTTGCCTTTCTATAGGCACAGATCTACAGAAAACCAGGTTCCATTACTGCTTCTCTCCAAACACGTTCTTTCTTACTGAATCCTTTTTTTTTAAATATATATACCTGGTCGTATATACTACAGTACCTAACCTAAATGGGAGCTGAATTATCCTGCTGTGTAAATGTCTATAGTCCAGTTAAGATATTCAGGAAAAAGCCTTGAGTTTAGATACACAATTTCTAAGATAGGAACGTTTTCTTTACATGTAGAACTATTCCCATTTTTGCTTTGGATAATGCTGTAATTACAGAGTAATTACACATTGGAGCCAAAATTACAGCAGCTGAAGAGTAAGTACTAAAGCACATGCACTGTATTAAATAATGTTAGCTGTTTCTCATGTTCATAAAACCAGAAAATTCTATACTTGGAAAAGAAATTTATATAATTGAAATCGGAGCAGCTCAGCTTTAGTTCAGTGTTACCTTACCAATAAAAATCTGTCATATGGACAACTGCAAGATTCACAATTTTTTCTTTAGAAAAAGAAACAGACAATTTGCCATTGCAGAGTTTACTTTTTCTAACACTTTGATCTACCTGAAAATGATAGCACTTTTTCCCCACACACAACAAAAATTTATAAGGATTAGTGCAAGAGAGATAACCCACTTGTAGTATTTAATTACAAAACCACCATGAAGCATTACTTTAAAAAGACAAAAACACCCTAAACCCAAGGAATCAGATGAAGAAAGTTCCCCACATTAATCTCTCAGAAGCAATTCAGTGTAACTGTGTAAAATTCCCCACAACCCTCAGTTCCCAGAAGTAGAAAGTTGAAGAAAAATTCTAGCTATTTTGATTCCTCCTCAACCTTCTGAACCCATGAAGGCATGGGATGATACTAGCGTCGTCACCCTGTGGCAGCACACTGAAGCTGCAGTGCACATACAGCTTCAGTCATTCTCCCACCAAAACCTTGCACGCGGGGCCTGGTGACATGTACACTACCCCACTGAGAAGACAAAACACCTCAAATGAATCTACTGCATCTAACCTATTTGCTACATAAACTGGATGCATATCATGTAATAAATATACTGTAGTTTTCTAAGGCTATCATCAACTTAGCAAAATGTTGAACCACAAACTAGGAGAGAGATGAATTCCTGTGGAGGAGAGAGAAGGGTTTAGCAGAAGGAAAAAGTGATGTGAGTGCCTCTGAGTGTTAGGTACGGCCTGAAGTTGTTTCAAGGTATGACCAGAGTCAACAGAAAAATCAGTCCCTGTCAGAAAACTCTCAGAGTACTAACTTCTGAGCTGGATGGAACTTCTGCAGAGTCCAGGTCTTCATTTCAGATTTCAGAACAGCTACCCCGTTTTGCCAAAGAAATATTATATGATACAGCAGGGAGCACGACTTCTTGATTTTCTCATGGATCACCACAAAGAGGTCTAGTACTGAGATTGCTCGGTTTTATGGACCATCTGAAGAATCCCACTTAGAACCAGGTTTGACATCTCTGAACAAGAGTATACATTCCTAACCACATTTTCCTAATATGAATATTTCAAGTATGTTCCAGGCCAGCAACTTATGCTTTCATGCAGGACACCTGGACTGGGCATGCTTTAGCCACCACAGTATGAAGTTAAATGTGTGGACAACCACCACCTGAATCTCAGTGGGAGGGGGGCTGAGATTCGCTGGCTACAACAACCTGTCATGTGGTACAGGCTCTTCTCTCTGCTTCCAGGCACAAAATCCCATGGGGGGGGCGTGTGTGTGTGTATATATATATACACACAGTTAGAAACATTACAAGAGCAAAGATATGATCACAAATTCACACACCAATACTGAAATGACAGACAGCTTGGTGAAAACCTCCCACAAAGACACAGCCTTCTAAAGACAACTGTAACCCTATACAGACCTCATATGCAAAATGGATTTGAGAAGATCTTCCCCAACTACAATCAATGTGGACATGCAAAACAGTACAGGATTGGAAGGGGGAGGAGTCAACAGATGGTGGAAATTTCACAGTACCTTTACTATCAGCAGATTAACATGAGAACTCTCTAACAGTCCAAAACATCATCTTACTGTCTCAGAAGAGGCTCCATCTCCAGGGGATGATGAATCTGACTTGTGGTGAGAAGATGATAAACCACAACGAGCACAAAAATGACATCTAATTCTCAAGCATGCACTTCTGCCTGGGAGTGTTACATCCTCTGTTAAATCCAGATTTTCTTCCCATTTGAGTAATTGCTCTTCCTACAGGATCCCCAAGAGCTTCAAAGACCAAAAATTGACAAGATCCCATGAGAGGGGAAACAAACTGCCAATTTATTTTCTTTCTCCTGCTTGACTCCCTGCAACTCCATATGCTAATAGATGGATCAGGCTACACAGGCAAGCACTTCTGCACCAGTTTTCCCAGAGAAACAGCTTCATCTTGCATTTATATGGCAGGATGGAAACACTTTCCAGAGTCCCTGTGTAAAGAACCCATTAAAGGAAAGAAGTTTCTTTGCACTAACTGCCCAACCTATGCACCACAACAGGCCAAGAGTCTACTCTTACTCAGAGTACAGCCCAATTGAGATAGTCACCCACGGTACAACAGAACACCCCTCTAGATAGAAACAGCTTCAAACAATTTTCAGGAAAACACTAGAACAGTCTATCCAAAAGGAAGGGCTGTATCTTTGGATGTGGTGCAAAATCTACCACAAAGCAATATATTCCTGCTCAGGGGAAGGATGAAAATCCTAAACACATTACATCAGAAGGCACCAGTTCCAGAAAAGGCCCAGTGATGCTATGAAATGGCCAGATCCTGGGATTCTAATTAAGAAGACAACTTTTCCATGTTCTATTATGGTTCAGCACGGCTCAACTGCTGGCCCACTGGCCACATCAGGACTGCAGAAGAAGGAAACAAGCCTGCTGCTTTCTCTGGTGGAGGACATGATGTGACCTAGCCAAAAGCCCCTTCCTATGCCTGGCCTCTACCTGGCACACAGTGAGACAAGAAAGCAGAATGGGGACAGGAGCTTCATTTTTCCTTAGGCATGTGTGTGGCACTGAGCTAAACACGATGCTTCAAAGTAGCTTTTGCTACTCAGGAAAGGAAGAAATGTCCTGTAGCGACTAGGGTGAAGCTACCTTTTTTCTTGCCTCAAACCACATTCGTGGTGATCAGCAGAAGGTTGCAGACCTCCTTCCAAAAGGCACCACATGCTCTGCGCTCTCCCATTACATTGGTACGCTGAGCAATCTCATCCCAACTCCTTCTAAAAGGAGTCAGTCTGTTGGTAGGAGTCCTATCAGTTTCAGCAAATCAAAGGCATTGCCATATCCCCTTAAGGGATGTTAAAAACCAAGAGAGATGTAATGCCTTGCTTAGTCACAGATTTTTGGAAGAAACGTCAATTTCTCAGCTATTCAGGATCCTTACCCTGGGAGTAAAGGAAGATTTAGTCCTGTGAGGGATTCTGTTAGCCTGTAAGTCAATCACTAACTAAAGAGAAAATACTAAAGGGAAAAAAAAAAAAAAAGGATGGAAAAGAAATAGATGTCTCTTAAAACTCTAAAGGTGTCTGAGGGTGAAGTCATTTCTAAAGGATATTTCAGTCTTTCCCACAAAAGTGCAGGGAACCACCTGCTTGTTCCCTGCTGCCAGAGACACAAATGCAGTTTCATCTCCTACAGAATATGATTGAGAGGGTGGAGACCAAGTTAACATCATAGAAACATTTGGTCATTTATTCATCTGTCTCTTCAGGAAAGACTATTTTGATCCCTCAGATTACTTGCTCGTCACCAAGGAGAGGAAAATTTCTCCCTTATATGCAGAAGGACAGAGATGAGCAAGCTTTTTAGAAAACAGAACAGAAAACAAACTATATAAAGAACAAGAAGACTGAGAATATATTCAAGCTTTGCTGAGTGTGTTACTTACAATAGTTTGGTTTACCAGAATGCTTCAATGTAGCCTACGCCTACTGCATTTTGAATCTGGAACCAGTCTGCTAACCCATACTGAATCTGAAAAGCCTGGGAACCATCACCTTGTCACTTCAAGCAAGATACCACTGCAAAATCTTCAGTAAAAACAGACACCTAATAATGTGAAGGAAAGCACAACAGTACAGAACACAGGACTTGTGCTCTTCAGTTAGCACACTTAGAGCAAACTGATCCCTATCCTACTGCATAGTGGTCTATGATTTCAGGAGATGTGACTTCATAATCTGGGTGATCGATTCCGTTCAGTTTCCTTTTATTTTTGATGCATGCAGATATTGCCTAGATGCTACATAAAGCATCCTATGAAAATGTTGACATGTATCAAGGGCAATGAGGATGGTGAAGGATCTAGAGGGAAAGTCTTATGTGGAGAGGCTGAAGTCCCTTGGTTTGTACAGCCTGGAGAAAAGGAGGCTGAGGGGAGATCTTTGCGTGGTCTTTGGCTTACTGATGAAGGGGGAGCGAAGGAGCAGGTACCAATCTCCTCTTTGGTGACCAGTGATAGAACCCAAGGGAACAGCGTGAAGCTGTGACAGGAGAGGTTTAGGTTGGTTGTTAGGAAGAGGTTCTTTCCTGAGAGGGTGGTCAGGCACTGGCACAGGCTCCCCAGGGGAGTGGTCACAGGACCCAGCCTGACTGAGTTCAAGAAGCATCTGGATCACCCACTCAGTCACACGCTCTGACTTATATGGCCCTGTGTGAAGCCAGGAGCTGGACTTGATGATCCTTTTGTGTCCCTTCCAACTCAGGAGATTTTATGATTCTATCCTTGTTTCTTCTGTTCATTTAGCTACTGTTGTATAGTAATTGATGCAAAAGAGATCATAGATCACCAGTGCAAGGCACACATACCCAACCAAATCTTCTCACCAGCTTTCTTCTTTCTTAGCAGTTGTTTAGTGATTTCTGAAGGTATCTTATATGGTCAGCCTTGGTGGTACAGAGAAACAAGGCTCAAATTAGCTTCTGTATAGCAGTTTACTACAAGATGTAAAAGTCAGTTCTCCAGGAGAAACCACAGAGACTGTGAACTACAATCTCTGTTACAAGAAGGAACACTTCTTCCTCACCTCTTTTTTCCAAGACAGCTTTCTTGTACACAGACCCCAACATCAATATGTAATTTAAAGTGAAAATTGACCAAGATACAGGTAGGAAAAAATGAGAATTTTTCCCATTCATCAGTCTAATCTCCAGAGCCTGTGCTTAGGGATTAGAGGAGATGCCTTTTCTGATGCCATGAGACAACATATACCGACAAATTTTATCTAGAAAGAAATTTAACTCTATCCTAGCTGAACCCAGGACAACCTATGAGCGTTTTTATCTTGGGGTAGAGGTTGGGAAACTGCTCTTCATTAACCTCCTAGAGAACAGAAAGAGCTGTTCAAAGAAGAAAATAACCCAACATAACAAAACATACAGGTGAGATATTTCAAATGACACTGCTTCTATCTTGAATGTTACACTAGGGCTAATCAACAACTTGGTAACACTGCAGAAGATCAGAATCCTCTGAACTAGAAAGTATCATCTTTCTGCCATGGCATAAGAGCATGAGATGGCAGCTGATACTCTGTCCAAAATGCCCGGTGCACTTTGAGGGCTAGCCCCTTCGATGGTACCTCATCTAGCTCTGACAATTCGAAGGTGGTGAGGAGTTTCAAGGTTGGTGGATGGGATGTTTATTTTTGTCCATTTCTGAGGTCCTACTTTGCTTGATGCAGCAGCAGCTACACTGGCTGTGGTACTTTGAATGGCTCTTCTGTTACTCACACCTACACCCTTTGACAGCCATATCAGCACTTCTGTAAATGCACAGCACTGCAAATAAAACGGGCATCAGTCAATGTACTGGCAATAAGAAGGATTAAATAAATCAACAGAGAAAGAATACATTAATAATCCAGCCTACTAATACCAGAGTGTCAGCTACATTCAAGAACCAAAAAAAAAAAGTGCTTAAAGCTTACATTTACCATGCCATTTCATTTTATAATCATTCACGTTAATTGCTAGATCTGATAAATACTTGTATTAGCAGATTCAATAGTACACAGTGGCATTCAGGAATGCTAGAACAGAACAGAGTGCAGGTAAAGTGTACATAACAACTCTGCTCAACAAGAAAAGAAGAAAAATCCACTCAGGGATGCTGCAAAAGCGACATCTCTGTAGAAGGGTAACCTATTTGGTGGGTCAGCTGGCCTTCTCAGGGACTAAGTACCTTTAGCCAGCACAATAAGGACTCATCTACCTCATTAAGAAGGTGGCATAACAAGCTTAAAAGCCCTCTGCAGTTGTGAAAACTGTGTGTGGTATGTGGCCTTGAAGTCAACAGCATGTGTACAGTGTAAAAGAAAATGTGGGGGAGGGCATATTTCTTGGCAGGATGCCTGAGACTACTGTCCTTTCAAGTTTGGGATCCTGTCTCCAGGTGCAGCATACTCAAAAACCTTGCAAACGTAGGAACCTCTTCCTCATGCACTGGTTACTCCTTCCTTCCTTCCACTATCATCAGCTGAAAGTACAGGATGAGCACCAACTTAAACTAATCATTGTGAACAACCCTTGGTTGTAACAAGTTCCAATCCTAGCCTGACACTGCTGATGCAGATTCACAAAAAAGGTTCTGACGTACACTGCCATGCAAATCTGACACACCTTGGGTTTTGCAGACCTCAAGAAACAAGTTTTCCTTTTGGAATACAAGCTTTTGTAAGTGCTTTAAATTAGACCTAAAAGAGACTTAAGCATTACAGAAAATGTCACTTGTTTCTCTTGTAAGGTTTTTGATGTATTCCCTCAGCCATCACCCATTACAAAACGAAAGCTTCTCCTACACCCTGTGTTCTCGCAGAAAAAACAACAACAAAAGGAAGCATTTGGCAGAAAACTACCAGAGTTGAGGAGTAGTCACAGAGTCCAGGATTTAGAGTAAGAACCTGGTGGAAGGGGGGAGCTCTGAAAGAACTTTATCAGCCAGAGATTTGGGAGGTCAAAAAGCTGCAGCACAATCACCTCCTGCCAGCCATAGACCGTAAGAGTCTTCTGATCTTTCAGCAATTAGTTTTGCACCAATGAGAAAAATTGTGCCTTACTTGTATTTGGAACATGTTTAATTTCACCTTAATCACATGTTCAGGCTTTTGTCTGCTAGATGGTATCCATGACCACAGTTTTCCTGTAGAGGTAGACCACAATCCATTCATACCTTAATCTGAGTGAAGATAAGCATAACAGAGTTCCTGAGGTTAATCAATATTTACACAGCGTTAGCCATTTATCTGTAAAGGCACTAGAGCATGTTTACTTAACAGGGGCACTTCAAAGGGGCCTAGTTAGAACAGGTCTCCTGTTGGCCAGGTACTAACACCTCTAGAGTGATATAGCCTAGCACTGAAGTAGTAGTAAGATTTCATGCTACATGGTTATCAGGGAAGGGGACACAGCCTGATCAGCAAGGTAGTTTTGTTTTGGGGTAGGGGTGGTGGTGTTGTGGAGGGGGTGTTTACAGTGAGGCTCACCCCTTGCAGTCTGGACGTGCCAGCCCCTCCATTTTGCCAAACGGGGAATGCAATTGCGTAACCCGTAGCAGGGAAGGATCGTTTTCGTGCTCTCCCATGGACAAAGAAACCCAAAACACAGCTATACACTAAGGGCTGGGATGTGATGGAACTGGAACAGAAAGATCTTCCTAGTGTAAATGACTTCCTGGAAATAATTTGCATATCCCTGCCTTTTCCTAGAGATTATAATGAATATGTAGAGTTAATCTGTATGAAGATTAATCTGTATGAGAAATTTTGCTTTAAACGGCGCACACATTTGGAGAAGCGATCCCCTGTGTGCCCAGCGCTGCACTAAAGGATACCTGCTTAACAGTCACCAAGGCTAGTGAGTTTTGATTCTGGCTTCTCAAGGCTTCAAAACCTAAATTTGCCTCCTCACAATTAGTATCTACCTGTAAGGTGCGGTAGGCACTGCCTATCAAATGGGAAACACAGTCTGCAACAACGTGCACAGTAGTGCTGCTCAAGTTGCTGCTTCTGCAAACACTGAGAGGGAACTGCTAGACCTGCGTAAGACCAGTTAAGGCTCACTTGGCTACAGACATCCACTAAGGATCACAGCCCAGTCCTGTTGGCTTACATGAGATTGTCAGATTTTGTCAAATGACAAACAGCCCTGTGTGGGAGGGAAAACTACCAGTCTGCAGGGAATAATACCCACCATAAATTATGGTCAGAGTTTTATAGTCTCTGCTAGTTAAAATAATTATTTTTCTTCCCACCTTCCTTCAGCTTCAGGGATGTAAACCATGCGTTCCAGAAGTAACAGCACAGAAAGCCCAACCAGACCAAAGCTGAGCCAACAAAGGCCAAAAGACCACCAGAAAGATGATGTTGATCACAGTGGGAGAGGAAGTGCGCAAAGAAGGCAGGAGAAGGATGACGTAGCGCAAGCCAGTACCATCCTAAGAAGCCCCAAGGCAGAGAAGAAACAAAGAAGTTCTTTCAAGAAGAGAGAGGATCTCTCTCGTGATGACTTGTTATTTCTTCTGAGCGTCCTTGAGGGTGAATTACAGGTGATTTATGGTCTTTTTTTTATATTTCCTATTAAAACACACACACACACAGTTTCCCGCAAACACATGCTGCTTCATGTTAAGGAAACACCCTTTTGATACATGAGGGCAAATAGTATAAACTGCAAAGTACAGAAAACCACAAATAATAGCTATTATAATCCAGAAAAAGTGATCTTTACATCACCCCTAAATGCAGATAAAGTTTATTCCCACTGTACTTGTATCACACTACAAACACCCATAGTCCACTGTGAAGGATCACGTAACTCTCAAAGCCGAAGGTTCACAAAACTTCCTTATTTTGCTGCTGCATTATAAGTACTCTGAATACAAAGTATTTATCACTAAAACCTGCAACACGGAAGAAACTTTCAAGATCTGTTACTTAATCATGTCCTCCCTCCTACAAAGTGATAAGCATTACTCCTTATGAATCAGCCTGTGCCAAATCGCAAAGAAGTAACTAAACAGCAGTCTAACACCTTTTGTTAGAAAAATCAAAATAGCCATTTTATTCCCCATAATACAGAGCATAAGGGTTGCTGGATTTTGAAATGTGACCATTTTTCTCCCTGGAAAAGGAACCAGTAGCCAAGAGGTAAATGGTGCCTAAACCAGGACAAACGTAATTGCAGGAAGAGGGAACCAGATTTCCAATGAGCTGGGAGAATATTTCTGTGGCAGGTGGATTGCACAGAAGCAGTGACAGCCACTTAAGACTGCTCACAGGCAGAGGGAAGAGCAAACTGTGACTAGGCAGTACCTGGGTAGTTCTGTTCTTAACACATATATGTTTACATAAATGCTTAACAGAACATTGTTGAACATTCACATTGCATGTGAATGCAATACGAATATTTGATAGATGCATCAATATCTGAGGGTAGATCCAAGTCAAACTTCAATAGAACATTTCATTATGCAAACCAGAACGATATCTGGTTTTGCAAAACATCTCTCTCCTGCTCACTTCCTTAATTCAGATTAAAATTCTCATGACACACTCCTCCAAAACAGTTCTCTCTTCCTTTCAAAATATGTATATATTACACACATGCTTCATTACACTTGTGGAATGTAAATTTTATATATAAAAATATAAATGCATATATAGACACACTTCAATTCTTAAGATTTAAAATTGTAACATGACAAAATGAGAAACTGGAAAACATGAGCCTTACACAAATATTTTAAATCATGTCTGACATTCCAGAGGAAGCATTATGAATTAAAAAAAAAGTAAGATGACATTGTTTATTCCTAATTTTCACCTCTTGTAATGCCAGGTCCGGTGTTTGTAGGGTATTTTTTAAACAGCAAAGAGAATCTATAGAGCACTTCAAATACTGCAGACACAGTATTTGAACACAGCATGTTTCTCCAGCATGGCACATAGATTTAAGAGAGCAACGCTGTATGCCAGGAAGAAGGTCTGTACACTGCCAGCTTGCACAAGAACACATATTGAAAACACACCTGAGAACATACTACTCTTCGTAACAGGATGCCATCTGATGTTTTATAAGACTAAGGAAACAAATGCAGTGTCATTAAAAAAGCAAAATATAATGAACATTTTTAGGCTATGCTATTTAAAGTACTTGATTTTTATGGAAACCAGGTAATACCACCTTCTCTCAATCTTTTAAAATGCCTTTTTTTTTTTTTTACATAAAGCATGCACTCAAATTGAGAGCACTCTTACAGCAGTTACTCCCAGAAACCTGATGCTGCAACGTAGCTTACTGCCTGAATGCCCATACACAAGTGTGTGCACATCTACCTGTGTATAAATACACAAGGCACTGTCTCACACACGCACGCAACGTGCACACCCAACCCCACTGCCAGCTCTGAAAGCAGTTAGTCTTGTTTTAAAGGACTGACACTATTGCATGGTTTTGGAATGCGTGTTGCAAGGGGTCAGACCCCCTGCACCACACACCTCATGACATCCACCACTCAAACAAGTCAACAGGCCCCAGACAGGTTTGAACTGCAGAATCCACGTTTGTGCCCAGAACATACAGGCAGCTTCTGGGCTTCACCAGCCATCCTAACACCGTTCACTAATGATTTTACACCAGCTTCCAATACCACAAATCCCACTTTAACTTGAAATTGTGTCATGAATGCTACACACTGGTCCAGAAATGGTAATACAATCTAATCACTACAAAAGTGTTTAGGCATTGATGAGGGTTCTGAAGATGCTGGAGTTTATGCAGAACTAATAAAATACAGAGACCAATAGTTCCTTCATGCTTTTTAACTGCCTTCATGCTACTGACTATTCAGAGGCACTTTACCCACGCAGCAATCTTTAAAGGGTTTTTTAGTTTTCTTAACATCAAAAGTAGAAAGCTAACCTGTAAATATATATGTGTACTTTAAGAAAATAAAAGCTTACTTTGTGTTCCTGCAGGCTCAAGATGAAGTTATAGGAGTACTTAAGGCAGAAAAAATTGATTTGGCTTTGCTTGAAGCACAGTACGGCTTTGTTACTCCCAAGAAGGTGTTAGAGGCCCTCCAGCGAGATGCCATTCGAACCAAGGCTGAGCAATGGCAAGAAGATATCTACGAAAAGCCTATGGGAGAGGTATGAACATGTAATTGTTATCTAAGCATAGTTCCCATCAAACTCAGCAGAAAATATCTTACTGACTTCAGGGAAGGAAAGCCAAACAAGCTCTACATGTAGAATCTAACATGAGTGTAAGTGACAGTAGAACAAAGCCCAGGATCCAGTGGGGTCCCTAATGAAAACAGGTAGATAATGACGCTCATTTATGCTGCACACCAGGGTCTTTATAAACACAGACAGACACGATTCTGTCTAACTAAACTCTGTTAGCCAGCCTTCTATTTTTGACTTCTATTTTTTCCTTCCCCACTTTGTGTTACCCAAATTCCCAACCCATGCAACCAAATGCCTCCCCCATTGTCTCACTGAGGCCATCGTAGTGATGGCTGGTGAGGGCCTATTCAGCAGTAATGGCACTGGTGTCTGCCTTTACATATCCCAGCTTTCCCCAACTCTGGGGGAGTCACAGGCATATACCTGCTTGCTCTGAGCTTACTGTAACGAGCTGTCATCAGAAACTTCACCCTGGCACCAATCCAATATTCTCACATTATACCCAAGTTTAATCACAATGCAGCAGCAGCCGCCATACCTTCTGAGCAATGTTATCTGAATTTCATTTCTGCTCTGCAATGCAAATCACTGGTATTAAAATCCCTTCATATAAAAATATCTGTTTTTTCCCCCAAGTGTCTCCTCTTGAATTTAGATAAACATTTTTAATATGCTGCTCAGTATGACAGTCATCCAAAAAGCAGGAATTATGAATAAAATTCTTCTGCCAAGTGTTTTCCAAACTTTCTGAACAAAAAAATATACCTAAGGACACAGAGTTCATTTCAGAGAGTATTATGTCAGGAAAAAGGTGCACACTCATTTCAAAGGCTCAAAGGTTAAAATCTCTGGCTATAATCTGAAACAGACAAAGTTCAACTTTGAGGTTAATTTATTTTAGAACATCATTGCATAATGTCACAGAGACTCTGAGCACAAATGGAAGTGATAAGAAGTCCAAAAAAGTTTGAAAACATAAATTTAGTTTACTTTACACAGGTTTATACACACTTTTTCCTTCTTACATTTAATGGCAGAGGAAGGATTTCTAACACCACTGAATCTGTCAATTCCAAAAGGCAAAGGTAAACATCCTGAGAGCAACTGAAAGGCCAGCAGGACCACTGGCACTTCATGTATATTGGTAAACCAAAAGATGCTGTAATCAGCAGGTATTCCACGATTTCAGTTTAAAAATCCACCCAAAATTACATCAGAAATCAATTCAGGTTTTGATTTTGTAAATGCTTATAAAAAACAAGGGAAAGGTGGGAGAAAGAACCAGACACAAAGTATGGGAACTGACCATTTAAATTCCCCCTTTGCCAGCACAAAGTACCTTTGTATCTGCCTACCACTTCCTCTCGGGCACGTGTGCCTCATCCTTGACAGCTCAGCCTTGTAGCCCTGACCACAGAGTATCTTCCCAAAACTTAGTTGAAACTACAGTAAATTTCAGAAGGCATCTATAAAATTACTGGTCCTTTAATGTCCTCTCACAACCCACTTATCCACCCTAAACTTTATGAAGTTTCTCAGCAAATTTGGTTAACAAAGGAGTGGGAATATCTGGTGACCCTACAGCTTTACTCACTAGGAACACAATTCATAGCTGAAAATAATGTAGCAAATAGAAGTAGTAGTAATAGCAATAGCTGGTTCTCTGCAAAACCTCTGAGTGTGACAGACCAAAACTATGCCATCCTTGGCTATAGAGAATTTTAATTTTTTTTTAAATTTAAAGCAAATTTGCTCTACAGCTATTTGTTTCTACACCCTAATAAGTGGCAGATCACTTACTCTTATTCCTCACACTTGAGGATGCAATATATTGTATTATGTTTAATGCGGCTTAAAAGAAGGAAATACACTTTTATTTTGGTTTTGCTTCTGACACAGAGGCCTGAAAAGGTTGGCCACTTTTGCATAGTTTATAAATTTAGATTGAGTCAGTCAAAAAACTGGCTTCAGATCAGTTGCCACTTCTCTTAAATAGAAAAAGAACAGTATTCAACATTCTAGTAAATACAGAATAACAGCCTATGAACTATTTTCCTAGATTAAAGAAAAAACTTTGTTAAAAAAAATCAAAAAACTGATGTAGCAAAGAAGAGATGAAGAAAAAGGAACTGCAGAATTTATGCTGGTTTTTTCCTCACATTTCAAACCTTCATGGAAGCAGAAAGCCAATTCTGATTTCAAACTTTCCCCAGCTCCTAATAACACATTCAAGGATAAAAAAATCTGGTGCCTCGTTGTTTGAAATGTAATGAGCAATACCTCCTACCATACTGAGAACTCTAAAAGTAGTCTATATTCTACATCCATCAAGGATGATTCAAAATATAATCAACTTTTAAAATCTTAATGCCCATCAACTTGGGAAAGACGCATCCTTAGCAGCCTTTTAACAAAGCATATCTGACTTCATCCTCACAGCACCTTACAAGTGCTGGTCATAACTTCCCAACGACCACAGCTGATGGGCACCAGTAAGTTACAGTCATAGGAAGAGTCTGAGACAATAACGTTGACATGGCGTTCAGGAAAAGCAGGCCAATATATCCGTACAGAAATTTGGCTCACCTAGGGCTGGAAAAAGACAAGGGAGAAACTGTTCCCATAATCTCCAGTAAACCTAAACTCACTTACAATACATTTACAATAATATCCTCAAGGTCATTGTTTAACAGGAATAAAATCTCACTGATTTCAGATAAAGAAAAGTAACTAGCCTGGATTTTATTCTGCAACAATGCCAAACACTAAACAGTCTGAGAAAGACCAAAAGTTCAGTTCTAACGTCGTGGATATGAGACACCATCCTGGTTTTACTTCAGACATTGAGTTGGTGGCAGAAGGTATTTAAGCAATTAAATTCCTGTGAGGGTTTAGCCTGCTGAAGCATTCAGTTACGTAAAACCATGGCTCTTGTTTTCCATTGTATTGTATAGTAAAGTACAGTCTAGTATTAATTATAGCAAAAAGCCCATATGGTTAGCAAGAACAAAGCAACAAATCAATTAATTAAGATTTTATCACCTTAATTTTCAACAGAAGACACTTATACTGCTGCTTATTAGTCCTCTATGGTTTTTAGCCAAAAACTGCGCACATTTTGTATAAATGTATAAATCAGAAGAAGGGCGGCCAGCAGGGACGGGGAGGTGATTGTCCCTCTCTACTCTGCCCTCGTGAGGCCCCATCTGGAGTACTGTGTCCAGATCTGGGGCCCCCAATACAAGAAAGATGTAGAACTGTTGGAGAGGATCCAGAGGAGGCCACAAAGATGATTAGAGGGTCGGAGCACCTGCCCTACGAAGAGAGGCTGAGGGATCTTGGTTTGTTCAGACTAGAGAAGGCTGTGGGGGTACCTCATTGCAGCCTTCCAGTACCTGAAGGGAGCTTATAAACAGGAGAGGAATCAACTTTTTAAAAGGATAGATAATGGCAGGACAAGGGGGAATGGATTGAAGCTAAAGGAGGGAAGGTTTAGATGACATACTAAGGGGAAGTTCTTTACAGAGAGAGTGGTGAGGTGCTGGAATGGGCTGCCCAGAGAGGTGGTGGATGCCCCCACGCCTGGAGGTGTTCAAGGCCAGGTTGGATGGGGCCCTGGGCAACCTTGTGTAGATCCAGGTCTGGAGGTTGGTGGCCCTGCCTGTGGCAGGGGGTTGGAACTCTACGACCCTTGGGGTCCCTTCCAACTCAGACCATTCTATGATTCTATGAGATGGATATTTCTAAATGTGCAGATTTAGCATTTGGCAAAAGTAATCTGGGGAACCAGTGCATGCCGGAGACTGCTCCTGAGAGAGGATCTCACACTAGCAGGGACTCACACAAGTTCTCACTCTTCTCTGCTGGATACATGGGAGTCCGCCACATGATCTCACAGGGAAAATGCAAGAGTCAGCTTTGCTCCCCAGGGAAGTGCCCTTGTCTTCCATGGGGACACACAACAGAGCTTCCAAACAAAACACACGGAAGTGCAGCAACGCAGCTCCAGGCTCTGCTCGGGCCTGTCGGCAGCACAATAAACACATGCAAGTGTCACTAGGCCAAATGCTCATACCCATAATGCAGTTTACACACAGGTCTTGCATGTGCATTGTGAAGTAGGATCTGCTGCCTCTCTAATTCTCTATTTCCCACCTGTACCAGGAGACAAACCTGGCACCTCTCCCTTCTCTCCCAAGTGGAATCGCATGCTCCCACCCTCCACCTTCTCCCCAGCCACATCAGCCACACACCAGCAGCAAACGCTCATGGCAGAACTGACCTGACAGCACTCCTGAAAAGAAAACCTAAAAGCATCTTCTGGTCTGAGCAACAGGAGAAAACCACAGTATCAAAAGCTTTGATGCAGCAGCTTATTTTCTTGTGTCTCAGCCTTTGCTGAAAGCAGGTCTCCCCAGGACACTAGTGTTCTGTTGCTCATTAACAAATTTCTTGTTCCCCCCTACCTCTCTCATTTCAAATCACAGTTTGTAATCCAAACTGCTAATCCCAACACTGACAACAGCACAACTGCAAAGTGGAAGGTCCAGGCACTGAGAACTGCAAAACAAAACCCTGGAGTTACTACCTTTCTTCTTGCATACTTGCTGCTTGGATTACCCTTTGAATTAACCTCTCATAACCATTCAACAAACATTCTAGAGCAAATACTGAGTCCACAAAACACTGCTGGCAGGCCCCTTACCCTTCACATCCAGCAGTGCAGAAGCAGGACTATTTTCTATTTAGTCTGTTGTTCACGTTGATGACTAACCCTCACCTCCATCAGGCATTTCTATGTTTGAAAACAGTAGTTATTTGGTTTAGGACCAGCTCATAGCCAGAAATGTCAGTGTTTGCTTACAATAGCAATTTACACATCCCCTCAGGTTCTTATATATGCTTCTGAAGCAGGGAGGCAATCCATACAAATGCATCACATTTACTTTCCTAACCCCATCCGTGAAGACTTTCCACCCACCAAAAGAAACTGGAACCACACATCACCCCTGCCTTCCTCCCCACCTGTCTTTGCACTGAGGGCTGAGACCAGCAAGCCCTATCATGCAAGGCTGATACCCAGTTCCTATCCATTTAAGCAAGACACGGCCACAGCCGCAAACAGCACTGCATCAGAGCTTCACCAAAAACAGAAGACAGGTTGCTTTCAGAAAGCAGCATATATTCAGCTGGCAGCATGACCTTTAAAAAGGTGAGGATGAGAAACACAGCTGATGGTGCTTCATGCATCTGCGCGATCGCTGTTCCAAAAACCTCTCCTGAAATCTTGGTGAGGGGGGAAGAAGGCTGATAAAACACACTGAAAATTCTCTCATTCTGGTAAGCTAGTAGCTGATTGGAAGATTTTACATTTTGCAGTATCCACTTCTGGGGGAAGAAGGGAGAGTGTGGACAAATTAAAAATGGCCAGTTTTCTTCAACCTGAACTTTTAAGGCAATTCAGTTTTCAACCTCGGTAAAAAACACTGAAAGCACAGCCAGCAGATTACTGTATAAGGCAGCACTTGCTTACCAAGAAAGCTTGCATATGCAAGGAGTTAGGTAAAAATGTTTTCCCAAGAGAGTTCCTACTTCAGGATCCTGATTCTATAAAGCACTGTCCTTGCTGGTGTAGTGCAAATTTTGAGTGAACATGATGAAAAAAGCCTTAACAATCAAGAGTACCATGAAACAGAGAAAGTAGACAGTCAAAGGTTTCTTTACATTTTTCAATCATGTCTGAAATGAGCACAGCTATGTTGCAACAGAAAAGACGCTCTCTAACCTAAAGAATGGGCCATTTTCAAAATGCTCCACATTTCTGTTGGAATATTTTGGAACCAAACTTCAATACCTTGCCTATCTTCAAAGCCTTTTTCCTCATTCATAACAGTTTCACCAAAACAGTTAACAATTATTTAGGAGACACATAAGAGAACATATAAAATGTTTAAAAGAAGCTGAGGTAAGCAGAGGGGACTCAGAATCCCACGTAGAAACTGAGGACATTCTTGGTCAATTCAATAAACTCATGTTTAGGCATTCCAGATCTTCTTGTAATCAATTCTACTAGCCAAACCATGAATAAACACGAGGAAAAGATAATTAATTATACGCCTTGGAATTAAACTGTCCAAAATAAGCTGTAGCCCCAAGAATCTGAAGCCCCAGTGTTTCTTGTAGCAGATGAAATTCCTTGTGGGGAAACATCGAAGAACCAGAACCAGCCCTGCTTCCCACACCACCCATTTGTGAATTCTTTCCTACTAACAGAGTGAAGCACTCCAAAGCAGCTTGACCTACTGGAATAGGCTGTGGTTAAAGGGCGGCACTGACTGGGCTTTGGCCTCAAACGTTCTCTTTTCCAAAAAGGATACGAGGATTCCTGTCTTGACCTGATGAGGGAGGCAGTCTCCACAAGGGAAGGGGAGCAAGGAGGAAAGCAAAGATTCTCACCAATAGACACTTCCCAGGTCTTTAGATGGCCTCCAGTAAGCACTCCGCAAACTTCAGCTAGATGAGTAATGCCCAAGGAGGTAAAGCTCTTCTGGTTTCAAACACACACACTTGTATAACTTGATCACACACAGAGTTCAAAATAAGAGAATCCTCAGAATGATAATATCTTCTCACTTCATGGAAATAACTTTTTTGAAACAGCCTAACTCCATTAAACAGTTAAACCTCCATGGTTTGGAAAAAAAGTAGTTACCAAACCCTAAAATAGATTATTTAATTTAAATATCGCCACATAATAGTATTTAGAAGCCCAGCAGAACTCTCCAGATAAAGAATTTGCTGTTCAAAGTGTGCTATAAAGGTGCCATCTGCAAGGCAAACCCCCTTTACAACATGCAAAATTTGAGGAATGAAAGAGGAAACGCCACCTTTAAATAAAAATACTTCCAACCATTTCAAAATTTAACACTTACTAATTCCAGAAACCCAGAGCCATGCTCAGAGCAAGCACAGGAGACAGGATTGTTTTCCACTCTAGGTTCTATCACACATTTACTGGGAAACCAGAGGGAAGCTGCTTTTTTGGTCTACCTGCCTACCTCATAAAGACAATTCAATGCTCTCATTTCCTATGCAGCTACAAACAGAGCAGCTATTTCTATCCAACAAAAAAATCCATCTACTTCTGTGCGAAGCAAAGGCTACTTCTGCCAAGACATCTGTTTCTTCACCACAATGATCAATGAGAAAAGCACAGCCCTGGGAATAGTAACTGTTAATTAGTAGCTGTTGAGGATCCGTCATGGCAGGAGGAAGAACAGAAGGTGACCGCAGGTTCTGCAAAACAGTACCTTAATTTATTTTTCTAATTTGTCAGAATTAGACTGACAGAATTAAATAACCCTTTCCAAATGGGCTGTATCAAAGGACCTGGTCATTAGGCTATTAAAAGCATTTTATATTATTAAGCCTCTCAAAATCTCCTCATTAATAAAAGTGTGAGCAAGTAAGAGTTTTGAAAGACTTCAGGAGTTTTTGCTTTTTTTTTTTTTTTCTTCTTGTAGCTTGATAAAGTTGTAGAGAAACAGAAAGAAACTCACAGACGAATGCTGGAGCAACTTCTAATGGTAGAAAAATCACAGAGACAGACACTGCATGAACTAGAAGAAGAGAAGAGGAAGCACAGCAAATACATGGAAAAAAGCGAGGAGTTTACAAGCTTACTGGAACAAGAACGTGAAAGGTAAGGTTACCTCTTGCCATAGTACTAAGAAATGCTTACAATTTAACATGATGTCTGGGGATCTGTTCACCTTCTTATTCTGCATCCACCAAAAAGCACAAATATTTGCAGAGTTGTATTTTCAAAGTTCACCTGTGTAAACATGCCTAACTACTCCTAAACAACAGCGGAGTCCACACCTCCATCAGCAGGTGAGGTAGGCCGAACGGTGGGCAGATTCCTCAGCACGGTGGCGGGACGACAGGTACGTTACACCATAGCGAATACTGGGAGATATGTAAATGTGTAAAGTTACAGCCAAGATGTGAATCTTTCAGCATGTTTAAGCTGCTCAGTGTATGCTTCACTACGCGAGTAACACAGCATGAACTCGGGCCTGCAGCCTTTGATGGTGGAAGAAAAAGACCTGAGGAAAAGTAGAAGGTCTTTGGACAGACCACAGGAATACAGAGAGAGGAAGCAAAGGCAGAGGATAATTTACAGAAAGCTTTGAAAACAGGAACACCATAAAGTTCTCCTATCAGGACTGGCATAAAAACCATAAATCCAACTTCAATTTCAAGCATAGCCTAAAAGCAACACAGCTTGTTTAAGCCCAGTGTGAGGGTTTCAATACCAATTCTTGGAAGAAGGATTTAAGAAGAATTTAATGTCATTTACTGCCCTTCAAAAAAAGACACTTGAAAACTGTGGCTTCTCTGAATTTGCAGTAAAACTGAATACATCCCAAGGGCGGGGGGGGGGGGGAGGGTGAAGATATCGAAGAACATTTCCTATTCCCTGGATAGCTACTCCAGAAGATAGGAGAATATTGTCTCTGTTTCCTTTCACTCAGGAACAGCTTCCAGATGGAAATGTTTGGGTGTGAGAATGTCAAGCCTATTCTAAACTCACATTATGCATAGATAATTCTTCCTCTGCTTCGCCTGTATAACATCATGTTCCACGTATTTTGGCAGCGTTCACCCTTCGTGCTACACCTCTCTCCTGCAGGTCTATCAAAAGATAGCTCATATGCTTCCCACTGAGCACACAGCCACAGCCACGGTTTGCAATTAAAGCAGCTGGGGGAAAAAAATCTACCCCTTTGCTTCCCCAAAAAGATCCGTATTGATGCCGGCCAGTGCAGAAACACGCAGAAAAGAGCAAAGTCCCTCTGCAAGGCACACAACCAACTTTTGTCTCCGAGAATGGTTTTTGTGAAACATCACCGTAACAGGAAATTGAGAAGAATGGAAGTCTTCACTGCTGCTGTCTTTTCCTCAAGAACTAGAAGATTCTCATCTCTGAGACAGAGCAAAACAATTGCTAGAAGTGGCAAAAATGTTACATCAGACATGTGCTCACACAGCACAAAAAGCTGCAGAGCCCTTGCACATTTTTCTTGTGAAAACTGGATAGACATGGGATTAAAACTCTCTTCTTTGCTGCTCCCTGCATATTCCGCCCTCCCCTGGGAGACCATAAAACATTTACCCATTATTTGCAATATTTAGTCTATCTGCCTGAAAAAAACCAGAGGGGGTGTGGGAGAAGGGCGGGAAATACAGAGGTGCCCAATGAGACCTGAGAGGATGTAATAATAGATTTCAGATTAAGTCTCAGTTTTTGTATTTTCTTTGGAGGACGTGTTTTCTATGGAAAAACTTAAGGGGGTGTGTGATGTCACATGTTGAGCTTATTCCAAAAACGTTTGCCAAGTAACATTGCCATCAAGATCTCCATACAACTGCCTGACATTAAAAAAGCCAAACAAACAAGCAAAAAAAAAAACACCCCACACAAAAAACACACACTACCAAAATAAAAAATACCCTGCAATCAACCACAAAAAACCAAACCCAACAAAAAACCCACAACCAAAATCGCTCAGCCACTTAAGGCACAGCTCTTTCCACATTACCCTGCCTGACTTGACATTCAGAGCACAAAGTAACCTTTCTTTCCATTTCAAAAACCTTAGTCTAATTTAAATCTTCTCAGGATGTGAATTTTGCATTTTGTTTAAGAGCAAATAAAACTATGAAAAATTTCATACATGACAAATTAATTTCTTCTCCCCTCATCAATTTCAACTAAAAATAAAATAATTTTAAAATTCAGAAGGGCAGTAAGTATTCATCAATGAACTTTCTTCTTTTTTAAGCCACATGCAGTATTCCCTTTTAAGCATGGAAGGGTGTACAGCATTCCTAACAGTATGTCAGTTTCAAAGCAAAATCATGAATGTCCATTCAATCAGTCAAAAAAGTGTCAGCTTTCGTCCAAGAGAGAGGCTACAGAACATGTTACAGATATCCTGGAGGGCATTAGAACACATGTAAGGTAAACCAGGTACATGAATAATATGTGTTTATGTGATCAAAAAACCCCCAAACTTATACATTATGGGATAATGATGCTGAAGCACTGAAAACTACTTTCATTAGTGAGAATAAAGATACTATCAGCTATATCCAACTCTTACATATAACTCTAAATATATTTTCAAATAAGGTGGAGATAAAGCATTTCTTCTTTCTTAAACGTGGGTTCAGGATGAACAGAAGAATTCTTAAAAGAAAATTTCAGTGATTTGAAAACTAACTTGGAAGAGATTTTACCAAAACACGACAAAACGTCCACTTCTAGGGCATTTCTGCTGCCTTACTCCCTCCATACATGACATTTATCATTAAAAGAATTAGAAAAACATGTTTGGATCATACAAAATATCAGCAGTCTTCACTAACTCAGTAAAAGCTCTTCTGTTTAATGATCCTAGAATCCATTTCCACTTCATAGCAAGGCAACAAGACCAAGTTTGGCCTCAACAATTCTACACTGTCAGATACAGGAGTTTAAGCTTATGACAGGTCTAGTGGCAGCTCTCTAGATATGAGAAGTGAATTAGCATTTAATGTTAACCCTTTAAGCATTTTTCTCATTGTCAGCCAAAACTAATTCTCTATAGTCTTGTGGTACTTAAGAGACAAAGATTGGTCTTCCAAACTGAAAAGAGTCTCAATCCTTGGCAACAGATATTTACGAGGAAAAGAATGATAAAAATCACACTACTGTCATTGTATTTAGTCGTCTTCAGTCACACGTAGTTTTAAAGCATGGAGTCACTGGCAAACCCCTATCAGATAAGGGGGAGGAAGAGTTTTGTGGAGAAAAGGAGGCCAGTGGGCAACAACTGGATAGGTCTTTACTGCACTTCAACGTGAATTGTGTTTTGTATATGTACACATGAGACAAGAACAGAAAAGATAAACTACATGTGCGTGACTGTGTACTAGATCAACTCCATCAGAGCCTAAAAGGGCAAGTTTTATTGTATTGCTGGAGCCCTAATGCAATTGCAACACTCAGATTTGGGAAACTTAAAAAAAAAGCCTCTGAAAGCTAGATACAGAGACTGCTAGGTGCACCTGAAGAACCATAGCATAAAAGCCACCGAGCTTGTTTAGAAGCTCAGTGCCCTGGTCAGGCTCTACCTGGAGTATTGTGTCCAGTTCTGGGCTCCCTGGTATAAAAAAAGACAGGGATCTCCTGGAGAGAGTCCAGAGAAGGGCTACAAAGATGATTAAGGGCCTGGAACATCTCCCGTATGAGGAAAGGCTGAGTGAGCTGGGGCTGTTCAGCCTGGAGAAAAGAAGACTGAGGGGGGACCTAATTAATGTTTATAAATATCTTAAGTATGGGATGCAGGGGGAATTGGCCAACCCCTTTTCAGTGGTCTGTGGGGACAGGACAAGGGGCAATGGCTGTAAATTGGAGCACAGGAAGTTCCACACCAACATATGGAAGAACTTTTACACAGTGAGGGTGACAGAGCCCTGGCACAGGCTGCCCAGGGAGGTGGTGGAGTCTCCTTCTCTGGAGATATTCAAGACTCGTCTGGACGCCTATCCGTGCAATATGTGCTAGGGAGCTGCTTTGGCAGGGGGGTTGGACCCGATGATCTCTCGAGGTCCCTTCCAACCCCTACGATTCTGTGATTCTGTGATTCTTGCATTTCATGGGGTTGGGGGACAGAGGACAAGATTAAGGATTAGGAAGAATGCTTGCTTTAGATTCAAATGTAGATTCCGCTCTATCTTCCTGAGGGTGTTCCTATTTGTGCAAATGTATTTTTCCATTTTCTGTATTTTTGCAATACAATTAAATAATAAGAGCTGCAATTTTAGAAAACAAATATGAAACTAGAAAGTTTTCCAGAAATGCATGGTCACAATTTGACAACAAATGCCATATGCATGCAAGTAACTACACTTTTACATATTAGTCTCCACCCACCCCCCCCCAAAAAAAAGAGAAACTAAAGTGCAAAATACTGAAATTATTAGCACTTACACAGCCCTTTTCCTCTGCAAATCTCAAGGAATTTTAAATATTAAATAAACACCATTACCCCACACTTTCTGAATACTGAAAGGAAATGATGGTATGAGTGAAAGAAACCAGTCTCAGGATACCTGAGGGTTAAACTGAAGGAAAGGAAGAAATCTCCCAGTGTGTAGTGTGTCCCTTATATATACCATATAGACTTTTAACAATACAAAGAGTAAAGCTTTCTTATGAAGATACAGGAGTTAAATAAGTTAATGTTGCTCAACAGGACGGGGAAATATAGCAACTTGCTAATAAGCAATGTGTGTAGATTTTTGAATGCAGTTATGATAAATGTTGCTCACAAGAATTCCGGTATTAACACCAAACCTTGCAGGTTGGCATCACAGCAGCTAACATGATCTTTAGCTAAAGATTTTTTTTCCCCCCTAGGGGGAAAAAAAAAACCAAACCATAAAACAAAACATCAGAAGTTTTTGTTTTAGCTCTGAGTTCAGTCACAAAGATCATATAGAGAACCTAGTCCAAAGAAAGAGAAAACACAATTGTTGACATATAAAATAATCCTAGTATTTCCTAAAAGGAAACCTACTCATTCTCTAAGCAAGTGAAAAAATTGTAAGCCAGCCAACCCAAAACTCCATTCCACCTTTACCAGACATTACTACTTAAAACATCAAATAAAAGGCATTTTCAGAGCTAAAGTAAAAGGTCTGAGGAGTCAGCATTCACCAAGTACAAAGCAAATGGAACCTAACCTGCAGAAGTCTCACAACTATAGTCTTTCTCATCTAACAACACACCACAAAACACTGTGCTCATTGCTCCAAATGCTAATCCTCCTCAAGGTCTACCAGTTCATAGGACAGGTTAGAGGAGATCTCGGGAGGTCTCTGGCACAACCTGCTGAGTGCAGAGCTAACGTCACAATCAGATCAGGTTGCTCAGATCCTTGTCCAGCTGACTACTGAAGATTCTGATGTCACAGTGATTCTACTGGCAGCCTGGGCTCCTGATGCAGCCTTTGCGATCCTCACCAGTTTCATTGAAGGCATCACTCTGGTCTGGCTTCTGCCCCACATTCAACTGAAACTGCTCTCATCAAAGTGTCAATCAGTAACTTCCCTTCTCACAAGCCTCTCTGAACCTAATCCATCTTCACTGCCCCCGATCTTTGGCTGCCTTGGACACAAACAAGCTTTCAGCACTTCCATGCCATCTTACCTACAGTTTCTGTAACTCCAGCTGGACTTCTTTCTCTAAGTGCTTCTACAGCGTAATCCAAGTTATTAACTTCTTATTGTCCACCTCTGCTCTGTCCCTAGGACCCCACCGGTCTTATTCTGTAGGTCTTTTCTTCACCTACTCACTCTGTGCTTCTCACAGAAACTCAAAACCAGCCATCACCTCTATACTGATGACTCAAATCTGCCCTAATTACCACAACAACAAATCTCACCATTTAGAGCAACCTGCCATCATCCCCAGCTCCATCAGACCAGAAGGGAACTCAAGTCTTTTACCTCCCTGCCCTTGGCTTCAGCCTCTAATATCCCAGTTTTTAAAACTGGGGTAACAAAGTTATACAGCTTGCCGCTCCACTCAGCCGGTCATACTTAGGCATATTTTCTACCCACGCCTTTCTACATATATATCTCTAAATTTCTTCTTCATAGCACCTCCAAGAAAATAACAACGACAATAATGATAATAATAGCAGCAATAACAATAATGACAATGATAATACACATACCCATAAACCAAACATATTTCTAGGCACTCACTTCCAAAATATTTTTTCACTTCCACATTAGGTTCTTCATTTCCACATTCTATGCCTCTGCACTGGATGCACTCTCATTACTGCATTATGGCTATATTATTTCCTCTTGTGTACCCTTACAGTACACTCTCACCCTCTCATGCAATGTTATTAAACAGACTTAACATCACACTAAAAACGTACCAGAATTAAATCATGTTATAATACTGCCCAGGTACTGAGTAGGTAAGAAATGTGATTTTATAAAAGTGACATCTTTAGGTTGAGTGGCATGTGGATTTTTAGTTTGGGTTTCTTTTTTTTAAAGGATCAGATGAAAGTAATTGTTACACACAATGGCAGGTCAAGTAAGGAACACTTGAAAGCTGGGACAGGGCATCGAGGAGAGAAGAAACCACCTCAGCCTAAAGATGAAGTGTGCTAGTATGTTGTCAGCATAACTTTGCTATACTTCAATTCTGACACAGTCACACATTGGAACAACAATACATTGCATGCCCTGCTCTGGAAAATTTAATATTCTGTAACAGCAGGTATAACTAATATTTGGTGCTTTTCTCAATGAAGCTGATTAAATAGTGTAAGAAGCAGGATCCTATCTGTTACAGAAAGCTACAGTACAAATAAACACCGTTGACTTATTTATTCTACATGTGTTACCAGCAGTTTTTAATTTCATGCACACTGAACTATTGTTGTATATTGCATTGTACTCAAATGCAATCATTTCCTCTTAGCGTTCTGGCAATGAGTTACATATATTACATATGCCTGAGACTATGTCTTGCAAGTTGTGAAATGGATGCCAGATCTCTGTACATTTGACCTTTTGCATGGGTATCCAGTGTTCTTTAGGTGAACAAGAGAGACCCACCACAAGCAAAATATTAGCATTCTTATCCTACATCACACCCCAACGGGACTGTCTCACTAATAAAACCACTGAGGCACGAACACAGGCTTGAGGAAGTGATGTACTGTTCTACTGCATAACTTCCAACAGATGTTGTGAAATCAAACCCTTGTCAAAATTCAAGGATTTGAAGATTTGTACAACAGTTTCTCTGCATGATGGAAGGTTAAAATACTTTATCTTAAAGCAAATAAATTAAGATAATCCAGGTTAACAAAGGGATTTTAAAAATCCCCAAACTGTTAAATAAGGTCATGTTATGTTTATTCAAACCAAAGATTAACAGTAAATACAAATAGAAATGGGGATTTCAACTCAGTGTTAACACAACTGAGAAATTCTCCAAATCTGTGCTGCAACTCTAAATTATTCCACCTAACTGTAACCAGCAGGCACATGCGAGACCTAGCTGACAGCTACTCCTTGTGCAACCCCACTGGCACTGGTGGAATGACAGAGAGAAGTAAGGCTCATATTTAATTTTTTAAAATTCTGAACACATAAAATGTCTTCACTGCTCCAGGCACACCATCACAATTACCAAAGCTATCATGGCATACTTTGAGGCCGGGGAGGCCACAACATAAAAATGTTAGTCAAACGATGTTCTCCTGCACTGCTACCCTCCCTCCCCTCATGAGTGGGGAAAGCGATGGTTGTATGCCCACCCTGCAAGAGGGCGTGAATTCTCCTGACAGGGATGATGGTGGAAAACAGTCCTTGGTGGTAGCCCTGGCCAGCACTTTTAACCAGAGTCTCAGAGCTCAAAGGGAAAGACGATCTTTCTAAGCTGGCAAGTCTCAGAATATTTATGGCTCTTGTAAATCAACACCAACTCTAGATGGTGTTTGGAACAGAACCAGTGACCAGCACAGCCAAATATGCTCATGGTGATGCACCGCCCTCAGTAATAGGGCAATCACTCTCGTCACCAATTTACATCTCCAAATAAGACTGAGCACAGCACAGCTTAACTAGTCAAATCATAGGCAACAATAGAAGCAGATGAACACACCAAGACCTGTGACCAAAAAAAGACACGGTGCAGTTCTGATTCATTGCAGGGTGGGGCTGTGAGAGAGGGAGAAATTGGCACAGGATTTTGTAACCAGACTTTGAAAAGAAAACACACGACATCAGACAGAGAGAAAAATCTATAAATCCTTCTCTGAGATACAAAGTTTGACGCTATCATAATTTTCCAGAACAAACTATTGCTATGGGAAAAGTTATACTGTTCAAGTGTGGAGGAGGAGAATTCTCAATGAAGTTAAGATCTTTCCTGTGGCAGAAAAATTTAGAGTGACTTATGTGCACTATAATTAGTTTCATATCTTAAGGACAGGCAAGAGAAAAATGGCCATGAGAACCGAGAGCACAGGTCACACATCAGTTACCAAGACCTGCGGTCTAAACTCATAACCAAGTTTCCCATGGTGTACTTATGAACTTCAATGCACTTAGGGCCAGCTACAGAACCTCTGAGCGTTATACACAGGTATGAAAGAAGCACACATGGGAGACAGAAGCAGTTAAAGAAAAATGTCACAGTCTCACTGTCTGTGCTGAGACAGTAATTTTAAACAGACAATAAACAAAATCAGTAGCACTAAATCTGTTCACAACAAAGGTTACTGGAAAGAATTGCTTAAACTAAACACCAATATCTTCTTACGTTTGATTTTCATGTAAGTTCATTATCTTCTTGTTTCTTGAACCCCAAATGCTCACTATATAACCTTGCAGGAAAATACCACATGCATGGACAAGGCAGCACATAACCCATTTAGTGCCTTAAGTCCAAAAGTGTGAACACATTGAAGAAGTATGTTCAATATTTGAACCTTTCTGCTAAGAATAATGGAAAAATGCCAAAGAATATGTATAAATTCAGAAATAAACTAAAAGGTCAAGAGGGACATATAAACATTTGTATTTAAAATTTCTGTTTCAGTCTCCTATATGGGGAGGCGAGGGGAAGGACAGGACGGGTGGATAGCTCAGAGTAGGAGAGAGGAGTAATAGAAAGTAGATACAAGACAAATCATTAAATCATCTCATCTCGGTCCCAGGAACAGAGGGTTGTTGTTCTCCAAGCATACGGTCGAGAATTCTGCTTCTCATTTCAAATGTCCAAAATAAAGAAAGGTCTCAGTCCCTGTGGAACTGTTCTATAAAGGTTACATTGTCATAAATAAAATTATACATTTCTATTTGTGCAATAATTCATTCTCTTTAACAACTCAGTACAGTCCTTCCTGGTAGGATTGTTATTCAACTGAAAGACTTCTAGACACTTAGTCAAAACTGAAAAAGAACCCTCAGGCACCCATTTTGATCAGACACAGTTGAGATCTACAGCAGATAAAACCCAAAGGCGAGAGTTTGAGTGGACTGCAGCAAGGTGTACTGCTTAAGGATCATAGAATCATATGGGTTGGAAGGGCCCTCCAGAGATCATCAGGTCCAACCCCCCTGCCAAAGCAGCTCCCTAGCTCATATTGCACAGATAGGCGTCCAGACGAGTCTTGAATATCTCCAGAGAAGGAGACTCCACCACCCCCCTGGGCAGCCTGTGCCAGGGCTCTGTCACCCTCACTGTGTAAAAGTTGGTGCATGTTGGTGCGGAACTTCCTGTGCTCCAATTTACAGCCATTGCCCCTTGTCCTGTCCACACAGACCACTGAAAAGGGGCTGGCCAATTCCCCCTGCATCCCATACTTAAGATATTTATAAACATTAATTAGGTCCCCCCTCAGTCTTCTTTTCTCCAGGCTGAACAGCCCCAGCTCACTCAGCCTTTCCTCATACGGGAGCTGTTCCAGGCCCTTCATCATCTTCGTAGCCTTCTCTGGACTCTCTCCAGGAGATCCCTGTCTTTTTTATACCAGGGAGCCCAGAACTGGACACTCCAGGTGGGGTCTGACCAGGGCAGAGTAGAGGGGGAGGATCACCTCCTTAGACCTGCTGGCCACACTCCTCCTGATGCACCCCAGGATCCCACTGGCCCTCTTAGCCACCAGGGCACACTGCTGGCTCATGGCCAACTTGTCATCCACCAGGACCCCCACGTCCTTCTCCACAGAGCTCTTCTCCAGCAGGTATGATGATGGATGATTCCAAACAGAAAGCTGCCCACTCCCCTTCTGCAGTAGGTCTCAACACGGCATCCCCTTGGGATAAAAACCCAAGACAATAGCACTTCCAAGACATGATTTGAAGGTACTCCAAAGACTGAACAGGCAGAGATTTAAGCAGTCCCTTCACCCTTCCACAGAAAAGTTCATGCTGGGGAGCACTACTACTAAAAGCTAGAGCTTGTTTGAATAAACATACTGGCAACAGAATGCTCCTGCACCAAAGGGTCTCAAACCATCACTTAATCATCAACAGCGTTAGTTTCTCAAGCTTAAAAAAAAAAGACCCCAAACCTACAGTTACAATGGTGTCATTGTCATCAGGCTACGGAAAGGGGAGAAGGGAAGTATTCTGCCATACAGAAGTTTTATTCCTTTACCCCACAACTGAAAATTAAAATTGCCAAAGGGACAATAACACTGGAAATACCCAGACAGCTAACTGTCTGCCAAATTTGGCCTAGAATAAGTTACCTTCTCCCAGACTCTACCTTTGCCAAGAGTGTTGGAGAAGAGAAACTCACTGAATCCAGAAACACTGTTGCTTTCAAATGTGCTGATGAGCTTCGCAAGATAATACATTGCACAGGTCTGCTCTCTCTCTCTGCCCAAGATACTCTTAGCAGCTTCAGCAGAGACAGCATCAGGTTATGGCCCTGCAAAACAGAATCACTAAAACTGCTCTGTGGAACAATGCCTTATCTGTTTCCTTGCCAATACCTTTCAAGTTCCACATTTAGCTTGAAATGATGAGGGCTGATTAAAAACCTACAACCTGACCAGAACTCTTCACTTTACAAAGCGTAGTCTTGTCTTTTACACACTACTGGGAAATTCCTTTGGCTCAGCACTTTGAGTCACGGTATCTGCAAGTTACTGGGGAAAAACACATCCCGCAGACATTATCATATTATAGGTAGCAAAACAGTGTTTTGCTTGAATTATCCTTCCATTTCAGTCAGTCATAATTGTTACCATCTCAACTGCACTTCCTTACAGCCTGTGCTAGTCTCCTTCCCTCTCACAACCTGTGAAAGAGCCTGAACAAAACCAGACAATCCTATGGAAAAGGATATAAAACCTAGCAGAAATGGAGACTGTGCACCCTCCTCTCCTTTCACTTAAATTTGTATGCTAAGAATGTTAGGGTAATCAGAAAATTCTTAGCACCATAAACCTTATTCTGACGTACAAATTTATGACTAAGATGACTTTCAGAAATGTCCAGATCCTACAATTTGAATTTAAGTCATCAGGAAATTGGGACATTGTTTATTCAAATGTTTAGACAAGATTTCACATGTTTCTCATTTGAAAATTTTATCTTACATCCAACTGGGGAACTGAGAAGCAAGACACACTCCTTGAAATTCTAAAATTCTCTCTGCTTTTCGATACACTTGCCAGCTAAACTCTGGATGTCTTTGCGTTCTGTCAGACAGAAGAATGAGTCAGTCTGTCCCTAACTGGCCTTCTAAAAAGGCAATTGAGAAGTTTGATGACTTATTTGGATAAATACACTCACTGGATAAAGTTACTTAACTTTTTATATCTCTGTAAGTTTGCTATAAACCTTCAAAATCCTTATAGACCAGATTTAAGTATAGCCAATAAAAACTATAGATTATAAATAAACTTAATGAAAACCACTATATTAAAACTCAAAGGACCTTGTAAACATGCCCATCAAAGCTTCACCATTGTAATACAGCACCACATCTATAAATCCACACTATTAATTGCTAGGCATGCACAACTCTTACTGAAATATCAACACTATATAGATCATCTTTGGTTCAGAACCCACTTTTCCATGGCCTCTGAACACAGTATAACAGCCGACACTGCAGCTCTGACTGAAAGAGCAACAAATAAACCCTGAGATTATACAATTTAACTCTCTTGATAAAACAGGGAAGACTTATCATCTGTATGTGCTTTAGGCATACAGTAGTGTAGTATTTGGCCCAGAAATAAAATATGACTGAAATTTAGAGTACTGAACCTACAGAAGGGTACAAAAAAATATTGAGCTGATTCCGCTTCCTAAACCCCCTGTTTACCAAAGGTTTACCATTTTGGAAAGCAGCATTTCTGGCAACAGTGAACATCTAACAAGACGACATGTAACAATAGAGTTTTACTAAAGGGATGTACCTTAGGGATTCAAGATCCTGACCTCTCTGAATTCCCATCTTCTTCAGCTCCGTATTGACTTCAGATGCAAAGAAAGCAGACTTTCCAACATGAAGAAATAAAAGAAGGCGTTCCAAACAGAGCTTTTACTAGTTTCATAAAACAAAATGTTTATTTTACATGAATTATATATCAGGCTGTTCTCCATACATGCTTATAAGCATTAGCCAATTTTAAGATTAGTCAAGTCTAAACTTCTCGTCTGCAACCAATCTTAAAACTAAGCTAATTTCACTGCATTTCAGATTTCACTGGCAGCATTTCACTGAAGTGTGTAGTTTAGCATTTACACATGCAAAGATCTGAGTCTCAAAACAGCATATGCAATCTCGCCCTCTGGTATTTTGATTACTAAATGCAAAGCTAGTTGGTTTTATGATACCCAGGGAGGCATTCAGAGCACTTCTTGGAGAAAACTGAGGAGTCATCATTCACAATAAAAATAACAACATACAAAGGAATTTGCAAGATGCTTGAAACAAAATTAGCTTCTTAGCCACCTGACAACAAGACTCTCTCCACGGCTACATCTCTGAAATGGTCCTTCTACCAAAGCACAGGTTCAGGCAGTAAACTAGTGTGTCAGTAGGTAGCCAAGAAAACAATACAAGGAGGAAAGGTTCAGTTTTGTTGGATGGTGGAAAGAGCATTGGAATAGGATGCACAAACTTTCCCTAAAATAAATAAAAAATAGGCTGCTGGTATTTAAATTTAAAATGAAGACTGTTTAAACTTAGCAGAAAGTTGGCAGGTACAAAGGCATGCATAGTTCAGGATGACGCATCAATTAGGGATGCAATCATTAAAACTGTATTCTTGGAAATAAAGCATTAAATTAGTTAATGAAATTTGACAGGAAATAGCAAAGCTCTAACCAAACAGCATTTCAACTGAGCAGAGTTTACTTTAAAAGAAGACAAAAATTAGCCAAAGAACAAGGGTTCAAGGGCTCCCAGGCAAATGCAAGTCCAAGAATCCAACCTAAAACCTAGATTGTTTAGTTGTAAACGTAGATGTGGATAGGACATGCTTCTCAGTGTGGGAGAAGAAAACACTTGGAGGAATACAATTATACTATTATAAAGCATTTAGATCACAAAGAGAGAACTAATTATGCTTATGTAGGAGCTATAAAAAGGAAAGCAAAAAAGTGGAGAGTGCGAAATATGATAAATGTAATTAACTCCACAAAAGCACATCCAGACTTTGTGAGTTGAAGGTCATGTATAGATAATTACATAAAAGCTAGACTACTGAGCATCAATCCAAAATAATGACACCACACAGAGAGAGGTAGGAAGGCCAGCAGTACAGGGAATCTGTAGTTATTTTTACATGCCGGATAAATGTCACACTGGAGTACAATATGGAATAGCTATTCCAAAACTCAAACTTTTTGCAACACACCCAATCATAAATTGCAATACTAGGAGTAAGTTACGTTTTTAGTTCCTACTAGAGCCATGAACTAGCACACACTGTAAATACTGAAAAGCCAGAAATGAGTAAGTTCTCAAATTCAACCTGTTTGAGGTAAGAAAACAAAAAACAACTATTGTATCTAGCTTTAAGTGGTAAAAACACACCACAACAACTGAAACTTAATTAAATGGAACATATGAAAAAGTAAAACCCTTGAAGGCACCACAGAAACAAAGTAATACTGACAAAGCAGACTCCACATAAATGTGTATGAACAAATCAAAAGCAACTAAAATAAGCAATTTAACAACAGATTACAATAAATTAAAGACATCTTAAAAAGCAAAATATGTGCAAACAAAGGTAACACACGAGAAACAGAAATGCTGGTATGTTCAAATCCATTTATCAAAAGTCGGCAAAGTGGAAAGCATGGAATTGCTGGACATCCTTCTCCTCCAAACACTGCAGCATAAAATTAATTTTGTTCATTTGCTACAACCTTAGTTCTTTTCATTGGCATTTTTCCCTGGCAGCATTGGATTCCACCATTTGGAGAGTCAAGATGGTTTTTGCAATAGATTGTATGGAGAAAGTCTTGTGAAGCCATCTGAAGCTGAACTTCTGATTTGAAGCTTTAGATCAAATTTGTACAACACAAAGCAACAAGCTTACTAGCACCTTACCAGGACTAAATAGTATTTAAGTGCATGAGAAACTGATAAACTATCAGCCACTGGGTAATCCCTCCTTTAAAAACCCAGTGAAATGGAAAGCAGCACTAGTTTTTAACAAGAGATTCTAGGAACAACTCAAGCAGAACCCGGGGCCAATTCATTTGATTCACCAACTAATTAGAAGAAACAATAGTAAAGAAGAGAACTGACAGATAGGAGGCAAACACAAAATACTGCAGCCAGTTGAGAGGAAAGCAGATTCATGTGCCAAGCCTGCTCTCGTTCCCCATCTGTCCTTAAACTGAGTAATGCTTTGCCCTTCTATCCTTCTGTTAATGCTGGTAATCTGCACTGAAGCAAGACTGAGCTCACAGCAGTTCATTTACCCCTTTCCTGGCATGGGTGTGCTTTTCATGCACTCTGATGTACAAACCCCCCAAAACTCAAGGGTCTGACTAGTTACTTGCAATTGTTTGAAACAGATGTTTACAAAAGCCAGTTTTTAATTGAGTTTCTTATGGATGTGAGCCTATCCATCATCATCCTATCTTCTCATCCTTCAGCTGACTTCAAATGAAATGCAAGGAAGAAGCAGAGACCTCTAAATTATGAAAAGCCTACAGGGTACTTCAAAACAGATATCTTTTAGCGTCCAAGATATTAAGCAAGAGTCCAGTTTGACCCTGATGAAAGTACATTGCACAAAAATAGGGGGGGAAGCCTCCTAGCTTTGCACGCTAAAAATCCAAACAAACTTCCACAATTAATTTTGTTTTGCTATACAAACAGCTTCTTTTTCCAGAGCAAATACTGTTTTTTTCAAATCTTATGGAAACAGCCAGCTATCCTCACTGCACCCAAATTAAGAAGTTAAAGGAGAATCTTGGTTTGCTGTTGCAAAAGCTGAATGTTCAGACAGTTGTAGAACATCATAATCTTCAATTTTGCCTTCTTTTCTTTCTTAATAACCAAATAATGTGATTATAGGAATCATTGCATATATATCCTGAAAATATCTATAATGAACTATTTAGTCAAGTTTTCAAGAAGTAAATATTAGCATGTGGGGTCATAGCTTCCAAAGAGCTCAGGCACACAGCCTTCACCCTCTTAGAAACCTGCAGCCAGACTTCCCAATGAATTCAGGCATGCAGCAGTTAGCAACAACAATGGGGAGAGGAATGAAGATGCCGAGCTTGCTGGGACAGTTAGACTTTTAAAAATTATTCCAAATAAAGCAGATATCTTCTGCCTCTCAGAAGAGAGACTCTGCATTTTCAAAAGAAAAACACTAAAAATACCTTCAGTTACATTTATCTTCAAAAAAGCTAGAGAGATCATATAAGTGCTTTTCAGTTGAAAAAAAGCAGTAAGCAAAATGCATATGATGAAGTATCTTCAAGAACTAGGGCACAGGAGTTCCTGGATCACAATGCAAGACCTACGAATGCAGAAAAGAAAAATCTGGAACCATCAGAACACCATTCCACTTTCCCATTGCATCCAAACCTCTACCTTAGTTTTTTAAGACACTTACCGTGTTATCTTGTTTGTTCAGCTGTTACAACAGGAAAACTGATGATTTGCTGTATGAGGCCAAAGAAATCGTCATCGCACTTACTTAACACAAACACCTCACTTTCCTGAAGCATAAAATGGAAGGATGGCACACCATCACAAACCATCACTGGTATCACAGCTACTCACTGTCACTGCATTCAGGGGACACATGTAGGAGAAGAGACTGCGCACAACTGTGCGCTACAGTTCGTATAGCGTACACTAAGCAGACATTCCTATGAAAGCACTGTGCATTGGGTGGGTCGTCTTAAATATTTCTTAATATCCATCTGTTCCCAGATACTTTAGTCCTTAGTATTATAATAATTCAATTTCATTTCCTTCTGGTTCGTGTCACCAGCTCCATAAAGAATACTTACTTAGTTCTGCAGCCATTATGGTAAAACATGTATTTCTGCTTGCAGCCCAAAAATAATCCTACCCTTCACTTTCTCGTCCGATAACGATTCTGTTCCTCCATTCTTATACAAGGTATGCAGACTTCTAATATGCATATTACCATACCTCTCAGCTAGCTTAACAAGCAAATTTTGCCCTCTCAGTCCTCACGTGCCCCACTTTGCTTTCCACTGTAGCTGTCAACTATGTTCAGAAACCACAGGTAAATTTTGTTCCATGACCAACATTAAAGGGGTGATTCAGCTTATAGATGAAGACCTCCAAAGTAAGAGATTTTCTTCAGATGCTCCATTGTGAGGCAGGCACCTAAGCTCCCAGCGCTGCCCATGGAAATGTACTCATGACAGATCCACTTAAATGTCTGAAGATAAGCATCTTCACATGGACTAAAATCCCACTCCAAAAGCGGTAACTTGTAGAAAAATTCAGTTAGGGTCACTAGTCCTTTCTGTAACCTCTCCTTGAATAGGCAATTTTAAAGATGAATCTTTACTGGGCTGTTTAATACATTTATAAAAATGCCATTTGAAGTCTGGCTTCTTGCACCTCTCCCTGATGTGCCAGTATCGACCACTGACTCTGATCCATCTTAACTGTTTCACATCTATTGCATCTGCCCATTCAGATTCCTCACCATTCTGCTGCTGTTTACACAACCAGACTTCACATTTCACTTCTTAAGGAGGAACAAACACCCTTTTGGAAGAAAATTAATGAAATAAATGGGGAAAAACCCAAAACCAAACCAAAATAAACTCCCCAATTCCCTAAGAAGCAAAATCCCAGAAATATCTGGAAATTACAGATTTATAGAAGGCCACTAACTCCCATTCTGCACTCTACATTCAGAGCAAGTGGAACATAATGAGCAGTAGTATGGCGGAAGTTTTGTCAGTTCCCACAAGGATACACTTGGCAGTAAAAGATGGATAGGAAAATGGTTAGGATAGGAAAGAGTTAGGAAATTGGTGCTAAATCCACATGGGTTAAAAAAAAAAGTGAGAAAAAAAAAAAAGAGTTCTTTGTTCACTGCTGTCTTTTCTCATTATTCAAGTTGGGATATCCCTATATATCAGCAATGGAAAGAAAAAAATAAGGCCATTTTCATGGGAAGGGTGAAAAAATACAAACACTATTTGGTTTCTAATTGTTTGACAAAGTTTAGAGTTACACATTTACATTACAAACCTGAGCTTTGTTTGAATGTTTACTTTATAAAAACTCCGAGCTGAGAAGCTAGCAGCATAAACTGTGTATTATCATTGTCAGTGTAAATCACAGGTTCTGTTTGCCATAGCCCTCTGCCATGAGAAGCTGGCCAAGAGCCAAACGAAAGTGAATAATTTAAAACACTCAATCAGTTACATTCTGAGACATTTTGTTTAGTGTTTAATAAGCTCTCCAGGGATGGTGAAATTACTAAAGCACATTGTCTTAACATGAGCTAAAATGCTCCTCTCTCGTCACCACATTTTTGGGAATTTGATATCGATGCGTTAGATGAGCGTAGGCCCGTATATATACATACACACACGTATGCATGTCCCTATTTTTGCACATACGTACACTGAGATACATTTCATTTGACAGCTTTGCACATTCAATGTTTGATACTGCATTCTATCTTTGCACTGTAAACATCCATATTCAGTAAATTTTTTATACCCCGTTATGCCTACCATCTTTCCAATATATCTTGTTTTATATATCGAGAGGACACAATCAAATGATTCATACACAGTGTATCATGAATGGAGGGTAAAGGCTGTGCAGGAACTATTCTGGGTTTCTTTTGTTTTTATCTTACATGAGAATTAAAGAAATTCTGCTGAGCCTTTAGATGTTGAGACACTGAAATTGTTAACCACTGTTTCTAAGGATTCAGTGGCAAGCAGGAAAAAGAAGGGAAAATTAGTGCTTTAAGATCAAATGTATCTCTCCTCTTAGAAATCAAAATGAGACAACATCACAGAACAAATCATTCTACCCCTGCTTACCCTACAGTTTGGTTCCTTCACTTCTGTTAGGCACCTGCACTAGAAAAAGTGCCCTTACATAGTGGTATCTAGGCTCTGATTTCAACACATACCATTAAAGTTTTACTTGGGCCCAAAAGGGAGGTTGGGCTTTTTCACATTAACATCTTTCAGAACATAAATGTGGCTGTTCACTGAATGGGGTTTCTTTAATTGTGCACCTTAAGGAATTCAAGACACCACACAAGCTCTGAGAGCAGACAATACCAATGCTTCTCAAAACGCTGGTTTGGGCACAGGAAAGGGGCACAGGCTGAGGGGTTCACCATAAGGCATGATTTCTTACTGCACAGCCGTCCTCATCCTTTGAGACGCATCACTCATGCATGTCCCACTCTAAAGGTGTGTACGTACATAGGCCACACAGCCAACAGCCCATCCTTTGGAACAGCATCTGCTCAGCTGCAGCTCTACCCACATCTCAGCTGCCAACTCAACGGAGGGCATGGCAGGCCTCACAGCCTCCTGTTAGAACTTTGGTTCATGGTCTGGAATGCAGGACAGAGCCACCAAAGCCACCCTATAAGCCTTCAGTGAGAGGCATAGACACTGTCAATACCCTCCCTACCTGGGGAAGGGGAGCTTTATTTAGCGCCTTACGGAAGTTAGGATCTTGTCAAGAAGTCTGCACTGGGGCTAAAGGGAGACTGTATCTGTACACGTGCACACGTACACACACTGCCATGCAGCCAGCTTACGTGTTACTGACAGCATCGTTATCAGCAAGCTGTAAAGAGTACTAAAGCCAATTAGGGTGTTTGCTAGTCCATGATGAAAGGTAATTCCTAGGTATCTATTAACTTCTGTTATGTAACTATACATGCCCATGAACCATATCTAGGAGAAAGCAGATTTTAAAAAGGAGTCAGGAAGGCTTAAGGAGAGAGTAAAGAAACAAATTTGAAACAGAACAAGAGAGTTAACTACTAAAACTGCAGAAAAAATGCCTACCTAGTCTTTTTCCTCAGAGAAGGCCAACAAATTCTACTATGAGGCTGCTTAAGGCCCAAACCCCAGAGTATCCCCAACTTCACATGAAAGCTTTGTGCGACTACATCACATGCACAAAACGCTGGTGTTCCCTGTAACGCATGTGGCCCTCCAAACCTGAAATACACAGACATTTCACAGAGGACAGCGAAGAAGGGGATACAGGCCTGCAGGACAATTCATAAAGCCAAAAAAGGACTTCTTGACTTAAGGAACTGATAGTAAAAGAAAAAAAAAAAAGCCTGGTGAAGTGCTCTGGCAGGCCATGCTCAGCCCCGATGGTGACAGCCTAGCTCTCCTGATCTGAAGTGAGGTTTGGGAGACAGAAACTGTGAAGGGATATTTATCAACCAAAAGCCTCAAGTGAGCCTAAAATGCACAAACTTGGGATGAGGTCTGGCACAGGGTTCCTTATAGACTGTGCTGTACAAAATATACTCCCTGCAAGCTCATGGTTTATGATGTTCTTATAGAATATATTAACAATACATTGCCTGGGAGGAAGAAACAACTGAAGCTGTGAAAGTCAGGAGGCAATGAGGACTCCCTGGTGCTCACCATTCCAGAATACATCCTCATTCCAGCTTTGGTACCTTCAGCATCCCTCTGCTTATCCCTCTCAAACAATACAAGAAAGTTTGACCTGTTATTTCTCACAAAAATATCATTAAGGAACCTGTTATGTGATTTTGCCATTTTTTATTCTTTTTCAATCAAACTAGATTAGATTCAGCTGAGCTTTATGCTTATAGATTGTCTTCTACTTGGCAGTGTCAACAAAAACCACAGAGGATTACATGTAGAAAAGATAACACTATACTCCCCATCACTGTCTTTTTTGTGCTATGGCACCTTGAACTGCTGCAGGTTATTGAGTAAAAAATGGCACAGCTTGAAAACTGTACACTTAGGCTGTTTGATAAACAGGAGTTCTTACCGCAAGTGCAACAAAATAACGTTTCATCTCCAAGGACATCCATCAAATAAGAAAAGCTGCAGCCTCTAAGTCGCACACTGTAATGTGTTGCGTTTCTCCCTTAAAAAAGCAGTACATTCCACATATTTTTCATTTTCTTTAGTAACATTCTGAAAAGTATCAGAAGAATTATCTGCAATTAGCAAAAAAATACTCAGAAATATGAAAGTGAATTTTACCAGACTTAGTTTAAGAGATCTTTTAATTCTCTACTACAAAGTCACTACGAAATGGCAATGGCTGTTCTCAGTGCCCTAAATACATGTAATACGGAAAATAAAATTAGGATGCTCTGGATGGAGGAGGCAGTAAAAGTAGAGGAGTCTGCAACTTCCCAGAGATGGAGGAATCAACCACAAATGTACAATTCCTGACCTGATGACCATAAGCTCCAAAAGGCAAGATAAGGTTTCAATTACTGTCATCTATTTACATTGTTGAAATATTTAATTAGTTAGTCTACATGTAAGCTATTTTTAGAGATTAATTCCTCCATACTAATTAGCTAACATCCTAGGAGTCTGCATCTTTTAAAAACATACAAACATTCTGCTTAAAAGGAAATGGTACAAAATAGCATCAGAAGACATGCTAGACTTCACAAAATATTTACATAGGGTTTCTACTCTAATCACATTGCACCATCCTCTCAGAATATTTACAAACTTTAATTTACCATTTGCAATAAAGCCCCAAAAGCATCAGATTTGTTGTCTCTGGTTTGTTCAGAATGCTCTTCAGAGTATGCAATTCTTAATCATCTCTAGGCAAAATTTCAACATTGAAAAGAATCTACAGCAGCAGTAATCTGGGCAGGATGAGGAGATAAGCAAGAAAACTGATCCCCAAGATTCAGAGAAGAAACTCATCCCCGTAGAATGAATCAACACAGCCCACATTAAATCCTGAAAAAACAAAAGGACAAAAGGATTTAAAGAATTCTAAACTTGAAGCAGCTCAAATCTAACCCTGCTTGATGTCTCAGTTAAGAGAACATTCATTCCATCTTCTCAGCGTTAGAAAAGGCAGGTCTATGCCATTTCAAATTCTGGGTGGCAAATTTCATGGGATTTCAGATCAGCAGGTCTGAAAATGAAGGCAACAGCTCACTTTTATCAGCATCTCACAGTTGTAGAGCTGAGAAGTCAAAGGTAGACCAACATTGAAAAGGAGGTCTCCCAAAGCTCTGATGGCAAGCCAAACAAATACAAGTTAAACACAGGAAGGAGATAGTAATTTTGTCAGCATCATTGGTTATGTCTACTGAATATTGGGCAGGTCTTAAATTCAGAGTATAGAAAACAACAAACCCCTTCAATCCCCAAACAAGTCTTGGAACAAATACCCAAAACACCTCCAAGATAAGTTTCTAAGGGTCACACTTGGCCAAAATTTTCTCCAAAATGATGTATTTAAACAGTTGAGCACGAGCATCACTCCACTGATGCTTCCATCAGATTATCAAGCTTCTCTACAAGGTCAGCAGAAATTGGGCACATTTTCAGAAGTCAGAGCTACAAACTTGCATGATACATTTTTCAAGGCTTCAAAGACATGTTTTAAGCTGCCAATACCAAATTAAAAACGAGCAGCTATTTATAGGGTGACCAGTTGCCAGGTCTTCTGGCAGGAACAAGTTCCTAAAGCTCAGCTGATCTAGAGAAGGATATGCCACTTTACTAGGAAAAGATAAGACTGCTGGTGGCATAAAAGCACAGATTTCAGCCTTCAATCACAGAGGACTGGCAGCAGCAGCTGGCTGTCATCCAGCATTAGGTATACGGGGGTTGAAGGTACATGGAGCAGTAGAGTTACTGTTGGACACAAGAAAATGAAGGGAAAAGAGGAGGACTTCAGTTGTGCTGAAGAAGTTGTTAGCACTGCAGAAGATAAAACCACCCATGCATATGTGCTCCATGCCCAGCAGACAGCCCACACATGTCTTGTCAAAATTTGCTCTTCTGCAGGATGGTTGCCAGCCATGGCACACAGACACACTACAAATCTGTTGCTGAAAGCGGCTCCACAAACCGTTTGGAGTTTTCTCACACCATAAAAGTGTCACATCTTGTGACTACAGTTTCATGGTGGTGGGATACAATGACGTAACAGCCATGCACTGACTCTCTTTTGCCACCTGACAGTGAGTATTAGTTGATATGTTTGAACCAACGTACCGGAGCAAAAAGCTCTACCTCAAATGGGACAAGTCTTCACAGCATTTTCTGCTGGTGTGATGCCCAATTCAAGGAAAAACTCAAATTGGCTGAAGAAGGGATTATGATACAAAATGCGGTTACCTCCTTCGCAGTTACTCAGAAACTGAAGCCCAAACAGAACAGCAGAAGGACCAGATTTCTTGAAATGCACCCTACAAAACCAATGCATAATTAGGAGGCAGGGCTCCATTAGAAGGATACAAGTCCTTGTCTTTTCACACCAGTGTCATTCCAGTCCACACAGTTACAGGATTCTGCACACATGGAAGTGATTCCACTGAAGCCAACTTACTAAAGAAACCCCAAACAACTCTGTAACAACTAAATGCACTTACACTTTAGTAAAATAAGACATACAGAAGCTACCAAATAGAGTATATTTAATAATTTTCCTGAAATGTCTTTGAAAAGGTTTCTCCTATCCTCCAAAACAAGTAGCATATTAGTAATTTTTGTTGTTTAAAACCAAAAAGGAAAAAAGCCCAACCAGGTTCCCCCAACTGATTTATTTAAAAGAACTAAAAAAGCCCCTAACCAAGTCCACAGATTCCTACAAATTCCAGATGCATTTTTCTGGCTTTTTGCTAACATGGGTGACAACTAAAATAACATAAATTGGTTCAAAACATTTGTTTTCATTCCTTCTGCTGACAGTGTTTGTGATGTCATTTACCCGGCAAAGAAGCTAGCTCAGATTTCTCAAGTGTTCGGGGTGTTAGTTGTTAACACACAGCACTAATTATGGGGAGGTGTTTTTTGGAGTGGGTTTTTTTTTTTTTAAGTTACAGCTGACTTTTTATCTATTTTTAGAAGTTTAATAGTGCATACTTTCCGAATTTAAGTAAGATTGGTAAAGCATCTGTCCTCCTTCTCCCCAAAATAAGCTACATTTGCTGGCATAATGCAACCAACTTATAAATGAGTATTTCTTTATAACCTCACATAGGACTTACCATCTCAAAATTACATCACTATACCATAAAATCCCAGAGCCAGAAGAGGTCAGAGAGAAAAGTGAACAAAATTAAAATGTCATTTAGTCAATTTTCCTTTTCCATGAGAGGATTAAGATCCCCTCAGAACACGGGCCACAACATGACCCATCAGATGCTGAGTTACAGTTCTCCAAGGGCCACATTGCTCTTCAGAAAAGAGGCCGTACTTCTTAAGGGAAACATGGTAGGAGATACTCTCTCAGGTTGTGATCAATTATTTTTCAATAGAAAGAAAACAGACCACTTTCCTCCTAAGCATTTTGGAGAACATATTCTCTGGATTGAACAGCTGTGGGCCTAAGTAACTTCCTAAGCAAACATGCATGTCAACAGAAGCTCCATAGGATCAGGTTTGATTTTGACCTTCCCAGCAACACTCCCACTTGAAACTGACTGTTTTGACTCAAGGCACAAAATCAATCGAGGAAACAGAAAGAGCCACCTATGTTTTCTCCACATCACATACAGTTTGGGAGGCTGCCTATTGCTTACAATTGCGCACAGATGTGTGCACAGGGTAGAAATGCTTCTTTGACTAAAGTTAGCAGGTTACCTCAGCATGTACTTCACACTGGAAACATCATTTGGATGATGCCTGTTTCCAGAACAGCTCTTCTTTTCAGTAAGCAGTAAATCTTAAATTGCATTAAACCATAAACATTCTTACTAACTTAACATGGTAAAACCCCCTAATACTAAAATACAGGAGGTTTAAAGTTTTGAGTCCTTTAAAATAAGAACATGCACGAAGGCAGGTTTGTGTTTTTGCATCCAGGTTTTTCTCTCCATTCCTTGGCAGAAAGGCTCTGAACCTTGCACATCTCCTTCCACTCTCTCAGAGAGCTCTTTGGATAGACATTATGAAGGAACTACAAGATACAGGCTACATATAGAAAACCTGAATAAACGGAGCATACATTTCTGTCTTTAAATAAATCAGTCCCTCAGAAGTTAAGTGCACCAATTATGTGGCTAACGTTAGGGCAACAAATTTTCCCTTGCCTTCCTATTGCCATATGCCTGTCATTTTTTTTTCCCCTACAGTTTCCACTCACTGTTTCAAACATATGTTGCCACTTATGTGCCAAGAAAGGAATCTCTGAATTACCCCTTCATATATGATGAAATGGCAGACTGAATGGAGCCAGAGAGAGCACCATTAGCAGTTATTCACACTTCTGTTTTCTCTTAACTTCTATTCTCCAAAGTTTATTCCTCCTATGCAAGGGGATGTAGAACTATAAAGCCATCCATGACTCATGCTGCAAAATATATAGCTGCAGCCATGTACCACAGAAGCAATTTTTTTCTATTTTCTTTTAAAGGCCACCTTAAATAAACTTTTTCTCCTTTCAGTTTCCAGATGGAAGATTCTTTTGTGAATCGCTTACCCAAGCATCAACACTGGTGATCCAACATTCTTTTCTTGTAAACTCACTGCTCAGTTTACCAGTGGTTTGCAGTCTCTCTCCCTCCAACTCTTGCTTCCCGGGGTCAGCCTGGGTGCACGTTTCACAGTTCCAGAACAGTGGACCTCAAAAAACATCTATAGCGCTACCCACACTCTTCTTTTTCTGCTCAAGAGAAGGCCGTGAAAAGATAAAGTCATGCACGTAATTCTTCAAAGAGAGGGGGGGAGAAATCAATAAAAGATGAATGGAGAGAAAAAACAGGATGCACAAGCAACCCAAAAGCAGGTCAGCTTGATGACTTAAATTCCTACAGTGCCAAGGCATCCATGCTCCCGAGGATAGTGGTTCTGGTACCCTGAAAATCCAGCGGAGTAACAGTTTATGAGTATACAGTATCTTCATCACTCTAATAGCTTTTTTGCTATTGAGTTGTCCGCTACAACAGATGCCAACAGCTACTTCCAACCTTGCTAACATTAAACAGGGGCAACGGGAAGTCAAGTCCATCAATATTTCTTAAAAATATGTTAAAGAGTCACTCAATGACAAACACAGAGCAAAAGTAGATGTGTTGGATAGTTTCAAGAGAAGTTACCCCCAAAAAATAATCTTCCATGAAATAAAAAGTGCTACTAAGTTTTATTTGAATACATTTTATCTATTATCTTCACCATTTTCTTCTCTGATGCTCTTGCATTGATTATCAGCATCAAAAAATCACCCTGTGTTTAACACTAGATTTTTTTTCCTTTTCTTTTAGGTTTTGGAGGGGTTTTTGTTTGTTTGTTTGTTTTAATGTGAGGCAATACAAACAGAATTTGTCAAAAGAAAACCAAGGAACCACTTTCAATGGCAGAAAATTACTTAAATAAATTGCATGATCAAAAAGCCTAAGAATTACCTTTTCCCTCCATTTACATTCTCAGCACCATAATAAACCCAGTAAGATGCATAGTCCAAAACTTTGCATTTTTTTATTTTTGTAAGGACATAATTTATTAAAGACAGGGGTATGGAAACTATACATCTTACTTATACACTGTGCTGTGTTACTGAGTGAGACTTTCTGGACATACTTGGCTATTTCTACCTGTTTTTTAAATATAATTATCACCCTGGAGTTTCAAATTGCCATTTCCAAGGTGTCCTATGAAACCAACTCCACTTCATGCAAAATAATGCTTCTCCATAATTCTCAGAGCAGCGGCCCCAAAGTGAAATGATGTTATGCTGTTCTTATTCCCCTTCAGTGCCAGAAATCTCTGCCTTTATTGGTATCATCCTCAGTTTTTTCTGGAAGTTAATAAGTAAATATGATATTTCCTGGTAAACAGAAACATAGTAGAACATAGCTGAAACCATCATATTTATGCTGATTCAGGAGGGAAAATTTGAGAAATCCTCCACCACTCACTTCTATTGCTAACATGACTAAGGGCCCCACATAGCACACAGCTCTTTTTCAGTTCTAGCTTTCTTCCAAAAAAAAAAAAAAAAAAAAAAAGGCATATACAGAAAAAGAACTATCAGGAGAGAAAAGCAGCAAATACTGGGTCCCAAAAAGTTTCAAATGACCCACTGCTAGTGAGGGGATGTAAAAGGTCTTTGGACCTTTTGGATAAAAAGGAATACTAATAGTCAGGCTTAAGTTAGAGAGGCTAAAAGGCAGGTAAGTCAGGTGGCAAGTTCCACTGCCAAAAAAGAGAAGTGAGAGAAATCCCACAGACTGATGTTTTTTATCAAAATCCAGATCAGGAAGAGGTAGAGGGAGGGGGCACGCATCACCATCACCACCACACCACCAAATCCATCTTGTGTTCCCAAACACACTTCAGTAATGTGTATCTTTAGCTCCCCAGTGTCAGCTCCACAACTGGTATAGAGACCCCTGGGAGGCTGAAACAGAAAGAATAACTATAAGGGAGAACACGTCACACAAGCACGCTCCAAACTCTTCTACACAGACCTGCCGATAGGTAACACAACCTGCCAGGTTGCTAAACACCACCTCTTGCCCACCCAACAGGTAACAGTTTGAACCTGCATTCATTTTATTTCATGAAAGAACTGAACAGTAACTGTATTAATTAAGCCTACTAAGTATTCAGCCAGGCTCTGCCCTGTGAATGAATGGCAAAGGAAAAAACAGGCTTAAGAACTACACTGCCTGCTGTGAACAGATAGAAACCCAATGAAGTTCTAAGTAAGTCTGCAGAGTGTGTGCCTTCCTTTCCATTTGAGGATCCTAAGTATTGCACACACTTATATCCCCATCCCCATTGTTCTTGAAGTACTCAGGTGAATATTTCGAGGCCCACACTTCCCAAATGTATACCTTGTTTCAAGCTTTTGTGGAAGCGCTGGCAATCTGGAATTCAACCTGGAGAAGAACCAGGGGATTCTGTGAGACGACCAAGCCCAATGGATTATTTCTGAGGATACTTTGGGGCAGACACATTAACAAAAGAGTTGCAAACGAGTTCCCACTCTTCAGCAAATATATTTTGACAGCAAAGTCAGTGTTTTTAGATGACTTGTACCAGGGCCTAATTTAGTCTGGGAGCAGGGCAAGAGGAGAGAGAAGAGAAAAACCCTAAAGGAGTATCTTAAAGGTACACATATCCAAAGGCTGACTAGGGTTTTAATAATTTGAAATTTTGGTGCAATTTTACCCCGGACCCATGCATAAAAACTACATTAAGACAACACAGGAAATCACCTGTGGATTGTCATAACATAAAGTCTACGCTTTTAAGTGTTTAGTTGTTGGTTTGGTTTTGGTTTTTTTTAAATATGGACCCATTTCGATAGAGCAGGGACTTAAATATTTATTTTAAGATGAGGTTTATGAAGTTTGGGTTCATTAAATCTGGACTGAGATAACACAAAATATCACAACAATCAATGAAGGCCAAACTTTGGTATCACTTTCATATAGCTTGAGAACTTTAACCTCTGCATCATACCTTTCACAGAAAAAGGTCTTACTAAAAAGCAGATTAGTTCTGAACTGGGTTGATTAAAGTTACCAGACAAATATTGGTAATTTTGCAAGTATGGTCTTTAACAAGTAACTCTAAAAAGTGCACTGATTAGATTAGAAAGATAAATTTGATATTCCATAACAAAAAAGCTTCTTTCCAGTATTTTTAAGGGATCATTTTCCAATAAATTAAAACCACTCAGTCTGAGTGGTCTGCTTCCTTTGAATTAACAACAGGAATTAACAACATGAATAATCAGGAATATAAAATGAAATTTTCATTTTACAGACATATCTGTAAATACCTTCTAGTTATTTTTGTTTGCTTTAATACATTTAAGTACACTTACAGAAAGAAGGTGAACTCTTAACCACTTTAAAACCTCATTTTCTTCAGATACACCCTTCCCAAGTGAATGTTACCTTCAGCCTATTATTTCACTTCATAGTTGTTGATAGGATGGTTAGGAAATGGTTAATTTTGTAAGATTACGTCTTCCATATGCAACCAACATTCAGCATCCCACCCTAAGGGTACAACCAACCAATACAGACTTTGTTCTGATTATGTAATGCTTATTTGATATCCCACTTGAGAGCTCTTTTGGATGTAAAGACCACTACAGCATAGTGACTTTGCAAGTAAGATGATGTAATCTTACTCTGGAAGTAAAAAAACATGTGAGCATGCTCACTGTGAACCATGCAATTCAAAAGCCCAAGTAATTTTCAGCCTGAACCATTAGATTGCTGTAGAGCTCTGTTTCACTTTCTGGTTTGCTTACTCTGTACCTTTAATAAATTTTCTGATACCGAGACCAGAATCATAAATTTCTTTAAAACTAGTCACACAAAAAAAGTACCCAGAACAACCCACCTTTGTTTGAAGTTAACAGGTTCTCAAAAAAAAAAAAAAAGGGATAAATCCCTCTCTCACCAATTGTGTTAGTGATAACTAAGAACATGAAAAATGTTTTCTAGATAACTAAGCACTGCATGTGCTCAAAAGGCAACACACAAAAGAACATGTGCAGGATTTGTACAATTGCTTAGAAGTTATAAGTGGAAATCCAATTTGCATCAGTACACTTGTAGCTTAAGAGTTATGAAGGTTTTTAACTTGGTAAATTTACTTCCCCATGCTGCAGGTGCACACATGCCCAGCACATTCACTGTTCAAACCAGAAACAGTAATAGCCTATGAATGTCGTAAGACCATGCACACACATAAACAGATTTAAAAGGACTGTCACCTCGTGAGACTTTATATATAGCAGCTTGCTTATTTCAGGTCAATGAAGACGTGGTTTTTTTAAGAGAGACCAAAAGGAAACCATTAAAGTGTTCACCAGAAGAATCACATGACAAAACAATAAAATTCTATTATCAACTTAGTAACCTCTTCTGTGAAAGCGATTTTCTGATGAGGAGAGAGAGAGAACCCAGCATCAGGGTCAAAAGAATGAAAAGATACAAAAAAAAAAAAAAATCAATCCCAAAGGTCTCCAGGAAAACAAAGCAAACACGTTCTTTCATTGTGAAAGAGGTGACCATTTTCACTACCCCCAATGCCTTGCAACTGACAGCTGCCATTTGAAATACAAGATGCCTAAAATAATTCCATGCAGAAATGCAAGAGACAGCCCTTCTCCCTTCTAAACTCAGGTTAACACCAAAGGGAAAGGCGTGCATTTGAGACTCTGCAGACTACTTCCTGATTCTGAACCTCTTCGCTTTCCCACTGACGGCTCCTAGGGAACAGAGGTGCAATCACAACCCTCCCTGCAATCCAGTGCCAATGCTAAAAATGCCTCATAATCATTTCTTCCCAGTCACTCCATCATACGCTGGCATCTTCGCACGGTCCTCCCTCCACCTTCCAATAATCCACTCATGGATTTTCTTCTTTCAACAGGATAGAGATAAACTGGAACATCAGCTGACAAATGTTAGCCTCCTTTATTGCTTTTGGCTCCTAGATGCACTTAAAACAGGAACGAGCATGGGATAGCATGAGAAGAGAACAGAATAGCGTGAGAAAAGACTTGTTAACACCTGGTGAAATAGAGTGATTTGGTTTATCTGCAGTTCTGAAAAGAATTCAATTATTATGATTGAAAAAGGATCCACAAACATGATTTCTCATCTTCTTTTTATATTACTTAAGATACTAATGCTATTCCCTGCAGCCTGTAAGAATTTTCTACCAAAAAATGGGCAGATTTCCTGGTTTTGAGAGATACCTAGAATAGAGAAGATGCTTCCAAGAAAGCATCTTCCAGAATACTGAAGGCAAAAGTAGTGACTCAGAGTTTGGTTAAACAAACTGAATTCTGTGACATCAACACATGTGGAACACACACCGGTACAATATTTAAAGCTAAGGTATCACAAACAGCCCTCAATCACTTCTAAAGAATAACTAGCTGGAAGAAGTCAACATCCTGTGCTGTTGTATGGCTGAACATTGTTCATAAAAAGCTCAGAAGTATCCACAGCTCCTTTGTGTACATTTGCATGTGCAAACTTTTCAGAGCAGTTCCAAAAGGTCCAGAGGCATTTCAGAATTCACTCCAGCTCAGACCCTGCTCTCCACTCCCCACAGCTGAGGGGTTCTGCCCGTCTCTGAGGTATGAGAGTTTCTGTGCCAGTAGACACCTATGCCCTTCAGAACTGCATCAAGAACTCTGACCTCCCACCACACTGACCACTGAGCAAACTATACATAGCAACATCTTTCAGGCATGACTTGCATTGATTTAGATATACACAGATAGCTACAAGTTAAGGCTCCACTTACATTCCCAGGCCCCAAGGTCAAAGGCATTTTATAACTCTCAAATTAAGTGTTTATTCTTGTCAAGCTCTGTATAACCTTATGTCACTCTGTACACACTTTCGGCTTCAGCAAAATAACTCCTCCTATTTTGGTAGAGTTGGATCCACGTATGTTCCTCTTTACTCAGCAGCAATATCAAGGGCTGATTTGTTTTACGTGAGAATAGCCTTTGCTCATCTACTGTGGGGATTCTGAAATAAAAATAAATAAAACCAGGAAAACAGGATAAACCAAAAAACACATCAAAGAACAGATAAACTTCATGTGTCCCAGAACAGTCATCTTAGAGTAGCACATGTCAGCTTCAATCAAATTCTAAAAGGTCACACACAACCAGGTCTCATTTAACCAACACACCACACCTTAGGAATTCAGAAAATACTTATTCTTTTGCAACTTCTTGTTCTAGGCCTCTGTTTATCATACATGGAACCCAGACACTCCGTTATGTATCACTTTAAAAGTTAAAGTAAATAATGAATGTTGTCATTTTCCACAAAAAGACTGCAAACAGTATCCTAAGTACCACATTACAATAACGGGAACTGCTTTTCTCCCTCTGCCCTTGCTACTGGCTAGAATTATGTGCCAACATTTACTTACACATACATTTAAGTATTTACTGGGGTAGCAGAGGGGACAGGAGGACACATGTGGGGAACAACCCAAAAGATTAACAAATTTACCATGCTTGAATCTTTGTCCCGTAGAGTCACCTAGGACTACTAAGGTCAGTGGTATTTTGCTGTACGATCCTTGCCAGGAAAACACAGCTATGTTAAAAAGATGTGCAAGAGAATGACTTGAAATTATATGTTCACTTAAGAGATCGGCTTGTTTATTTCTTTTGAGTAATAACACGGTCCATAAGATAAATCATCATTATGAAATGTACCATGAGGCGTCATAGCAAAAGAAGTTACAATTTCATGTAAGAGAAATCTGAAGTATCACTACAAAACAGAATCTAATACAACTCTACGTTCAATCAATTCTATACAGTTCATCATGATCACACACTTAAAATGCACACAACTTTTTATGGACCATAGATATCTTTAATTAATATTAAACTTGTATTAGAAGCTTCTGAGTTCACTGGCCAGAGCAAATAAAAACCAGAAATGATGCTCTGTCAGAAAGCTTTCAACTATGTTACCAAGGGGAAACAATGTTAAAAAGAACAGAAACTTCATACTTAGAACTAAAAATAGGTAAGTAAACAAAACAGATTAAAAATAAAGTACTCAACAACTTTAAAAAAACCCAACCCAACAACCCAAGGAATAAAGCAGACCACAAAACATTGGGGAAGGCTGCAGGGAAGACTGTTTAAAGAACACAGGATTTAGGGACAAAAAAGGAATTTTTATCTTTCCTTTAGGTGCTGGAAGAGTATTTCCTTAAATCACTTCTTTGTGCTAGAGTACAGTTTTTTAAGCATAAAGCAATCTATAGGTTATTCATGCATTTAATTCATGTCCTGAAAGACATCGTTAGTAATAGCCCATCCTGTTGACATAACATCCAGAGACATGAGATCAATAAAAGTGTTCCCAAATAACTACACAACTTTAGTATTGCTGAGTTTAAGGTAACAGTTCTTACTGCTGACATATCTCATGCAGGCTGCCATAAAAAAGCCAAATTAATACCCTTTTGTATTTATTCCCCTTCCTCACTCAGGGGTTTTGTGAAATTTTTGTTGCAGACTCTGTGGCTATGGAGTGTCTGAATCTGCTAAATACATTTCCCTGAGCCCAAGAGACCCCTTTAACAGTACCTGCTGTGGGCAATACTAACACAAAGAACTACATGGGACTACACACTAGGAGATTAAGAAATTCTATAAATACTTTTCCAGACCAGAGAATTGAACCACACAACTAAGTCACATTTCTGAACTATGAATTTATCTGATAGCTCCATGATTCTGAATCCCAAAGGGATCAAAGGTTTACAAGTTACATTACAACCCTAGGAGTCCACCACCTAAAATGGGATACCTTTGCCTCAGCATTATTTCAGTACCGATTCCTTGAACAGGTATTGAGAGCACCATTAACTTACCATGCTTTAAACGGGGACGAGCGTATAGCCACTGAAATTGCAAAGATTAAGGAAAGCCTTTTAAAATTTTCTAGCAGGAATGCAAAAAGGGAGGGGGAAAAATTATCAAAGCAGGAAAAAGTCTCTTATATAGGTTTCATAACATAAATGCCAGCATTTGGTGACCCAAAGAAAGGCCTGTGGGCCCAAGAGCATGTTTGTGTTTTACTCAACTATTACAGGCAGCCCAACAAAAACACTTCCCTTGCAAAGTTTGCCTTCCTTAGTCATTTTACGACCTTAGTAACTTTCAGATAAGCTCTAACAGCTACATTTTCACTGGGTTAATCTGTAGGAGACAAGAGAAGCCTACCTAAGAGAACTGTAACAATGAAATGGAAGACTCGCAATACGTTTTTGATCCTGATTTCTCTCTACTTAACCACTTAAAAAGAAAAAAACATGACAGCTTTGTATCTCTACATGTGTAATGTCAATGGCTTCAACAAGCCTCCCTACGGTTCCTAAACTGTATTCAAGTTCACCTTCACTTGTGTGCCTCACAGGCTTATGTTCTCAAAGCAAACCATGGCCTCAAGTGACCCCTGTAAAACTTGAGACCTATAAGAAACACATTGAATGCCAAATCCCTTCTACTTGTGTGCTGGACTTTGCACTCTGAGGCACTGGTGAAACACCACAACCCAGCAACAAGTGAAGAAACAATAGACATGAAGGGAAAAGCAGAAGGGAAGGGGTAGTCAGCGATACACAGGAACTGAAAGAACTTGTACCGACTTGATCTACTTCTTCCCCTCATCTGTATCAAAAGCTCTGAAAGAAGCAACCTCCACCAACACCACTCAAACCTTTGCGTTTATAAATCATACAAGAATTAAATTGCTCAGAAAGAGGTTCAATTAATTTGAACAAAATGACCGAATTCACAGCTCAGGTTAACACTTAAAAAAGATCTGAGACAGGGATTCATGTGGAGTGAGATTTGCAGCTGAAAATGTTTGAGTCACACAATTTCCCTGAAGTTCTACAAGAAGAATCTTGCTTTGTCTGAATTTCAAAGGAGATGGATAAAAAAACCCCAGGCTACTAATTACACAGTGTAATGTCACACAGTTTTTCTGAGGTGTAATGACTCAAGACAGACATTTAAAATATGTTCTACTTTCCAAGCACATCCATAAATGTGGAACTTGGTACCTTCCAAGGTACTCATCACAACAATCTTCATATGATTACAACTCACTTTGCTATTGCATTAATAGTGAAATGGCTGTCATGCTTCCAGAAATAGCCCAACTAAGCAGGCATCGAGGAGGGGGAAGGGAAAGATGGATAATTTAAAAAAAAAAAAAAAGATTCAGTGCAGAACACTACTAAACAAACCTCTAAGCCCAAACTGCTTCTTTAAATATACTACTGAGCAGAGCTTTCACAGACTAAAAGAACATTACCTCATTTCATTATGGAGAAAAGATTGCTTGTTTATATATGGTTTGTATAGACCAGGGGAAGGGATACAAATTCAATTCTATTAATCTTTGTTCTTGGTAAGCTCTACTGCACAAAAAAGATCTTTTTTTTTCCATAAAATATATCACCTTGGTCCCACATACAAGAGGAAACCATCTCACAAGCAGCACTTGCCAGTTCTTCGAAGTCATTAGTAGTTAAGAGATGCAGTCATCAACTTCTCAAGGCGGCGCCTAACAAAAAGGGATCTAATTAACCCTAATATCTGGCTAGGAATTTTATTGGTATCTGCCAAAAAAAGGAGAAAAATGGAATCTGCAAACAATAGGCGAGTTTGGGAAAATATTTCTTCCTGCTGCCAAAAGAATTAAAAACACACAGCAATGAAGATATGAATCTCCTTCCGTCTATGGTCCATAGTAAGACGCAGGACTCTAAAGAATGTTATCTTTAGAACTTTCCCCTGCTTCTCTTTCTTGCCTTCCACAGGCAATTTATCAGTTGTCAGTGCCTTTCAGACTGTCACTCAGCCATAAGAGCCTCGTATCTCTCTGTAATATTCAGAAAGTAATCTATGCATTAGGATATAAAACACAAAAACACTCTTTCCTGATGAAATCTAAGAAAGCGCCAATAACAATGCCAGGAGAAATAATAAAGACAAATATGATAGGAAATTTTTGAAGGATGCCATCAACCCAATAAATAATTAAAGAGTGAGTTAATGTCAAACCCCCCACAGACTTTCAGAGACAAAAACGTATGTTGAGAAAAAAATCCTTGCTGATCATATGTTGGAGAAAAATCCTTGAAGTCACATGAGTTATTAAAGCATTAAACATCAGATCCCATTTATCCAAGTCATTAAAATTCAACTTGTCAATCTGGCATGTGTTTCAGTTCGGCAGTATCACTTGCAAAGCTTAAGCACACCTCCTCCAAAAAAGTGAACGGCTTTAAGTAATGTAAAATGCTAATAGGAGCTTTGACAGTATTTGTACTTCTATCAATGTCTATTAAACTAACCTGTGGATTTGGACCCCATGGAGAATTTCAAAAGCCTGAGCTTCAACAATATCTACATGAAGTAAATATGACCGAGAGCCCGATTCAGCCAAGCACTTCAATATGTCATTAAAATCAGGCTTATGCTGAAGTCCTTTCCTTTTTCAACAAAAATACACAGGACCATGTTTTAAGTGCTTTGTTGAACTGAGGCCCAAGTTCTAATTTCCTTTATTTATCTTAGATACAAAATGGCAAAAGGAAGGGGTCAAATGCTGCAATAGCTAGGTTATGGGTTTAAGGACACTGGAACTGCTGCTATGAATTGCCATGGGAAGAAAAAGGAAAGAGTAGTTCAAGGATGGAAGTAATGGGAGGAATCAGATAGTTCAAGTCTAAACAACAGCCTCCAAATCTTTTAGCTTATTTGTCATATCTTTTCCCCATCTGCTACGGTCTCCCATCTTTCAAGCTTCAATTTTTTTACAATTAAAATCCTGAGAGATTGTGGGCACAAATACTGATATGAAATTATATGCAAAGATACTCGATGAAAACCACTGCAAGCAGGCTGCAGGGAGCAGCACCATGTTGTCAGGGGATGCATCAAATGATCCAGTAAGTTTTTGATTTGGTCTCTAGTTGTTGCAAATCCACATTTTCTTTTGCTGTCAACAATTCTTGCAAACACACCGATTCTGAAAAAAACAACCTATTTCTAGTAACTAAGGAAACCAAATTCATTTTCAGAGAGCAATGAGACAGGCACATCAGTTTCTTCCCCCTTCGGTGAAGTTCAGTGCCAGGATTCCACCTACAGATACTGGAAGACACTTTGTAAAAAAGCAGTAAAGGCAAGGTTCTCAGCAACACCATACATTACCACAGATATAAATACACTTTGCATGCTACAGTAATCCAAAACCTGAGATTTTTAATTATATAGTTCCTTAACAGGGCTTGGAATAATACTGTACTCCATCCTTTATTAAGTTGTGACAATACAAGAGAAGGAAGTCAGGTCATTACACACTCTGCTGATGCCCTTTGATAAAGCTGTTTTGTAGAAGGTCACAGATCTGCACTTTTGTATCGCAGAGGAGAATTAATTAAGAAACTAAAAGTTCATACTTTGGCCATCCCCAGATGTAAACACAGGATTATGAACAGGAGGATCTGTACTCCCTATTCCCTGCTCTAGCCTGCCCCCAGATTGCCAATCAAACTGAGCTGTGTTCCTAGTAACTCCAGAGCAGATCTAGACTGTCAGGATGGGTTTTTGATTACCAAAGCTTTTGAGAGGTCTTCTTCAAAGCTGTGCACAGCCTATAGCTGTTTCACAGGGCAGGACAAAAATGCAGGCAATTTTCATATAGACTAGAGAGACAGGGGGTGTGCAGGTGAAGGGGAATATGCAGGGAAAAAATCGCAAAGGGAAGGAGAGAAAAAAAATTAACCAAGGAAAATACAGAAACAGTAGGTTTAACTCTAGTACTTGTATGTCTGCACACACACACACACATATATATGTTTAAATAAGAATGCACGCACATTTAACTCCTAGCTACCCTTCCCAGACCACTTACCTGACACCCCTGCAAATCTTAACTGGATAAAGCATCCTCCACAGCCCGCTCTAAGCAAGTACACCTTGGACCTGCTCCTGTCTTTTTAAACAGAGTCCCAGCAGAATGAACGAATTTGCAGCTGAAGTCAGCTTGATGTTCCATTTATCAAAGTCACCTGGATGAGATTTTAGGTTATTCTGGTGATCCACACTGGGACAACACTTTTGAGAAAAACTGTGCAAAATGTTAGTTCCCCAAAACATTAGCCAAGCAACTGAGCGGTCTCATTTCTGTGATTCTGTGATTTAGCTAATGGACTGGTTATTTTTTTTGTTTGGATTTGGTTATTAAATCTCCCCTGAATAGGAAATAAAATATTATCCTGGTCTGTCCATTGTATTTAAATGAGACATTTCATTATCTCTAAAACAATTTTGGAAAGGTCAGCATACAGGTAGTGCTATTAAATAGATGTGGAAGTTTTCTGATAAAGCTGGCTGAAATCTTCCAACTAAAAAAGCAGTATTTTCTTCAGGCTCCACTCAGGGTAACTACGTACAAGATGGCTAAGACACCTCTGCCTTTTTAATGAAATGCAAACATTTTAATCAGCGTTTGTCTTCATTCCCCCAAACAGGTAAATCCCCCTGTGCCAGCATTATGCTCGAGTAGGGTAAAACACAGCAAAAGCAGACAGAAGGACAGATTATGCTGTACTGAAGTCTACCTGAAAACTACAATTCAAACACTGCAAATAAATGAATTGTGGGCATGCCTACTTTCACAGAGCTGTACAAGACAGCATAGAATGCCTTTCAATAGTCTAATTTACCCATCAACCCAAAAGAAGTTTATTTCATTAACTCCTGTTAACCCTTAGTGGAATTTCCACAACGAGTTTTGTGGTTATTTCAACTATTTCTTCCTTGTGCTCTCAATGTTTATTCAGAGTGTACTCTGAAGGACAGGGAATACAAGAGATACATATTAACCTCCTCAATCTAAATCCTACTTTCTGGCTTCCTGCCTCTTTCCTAAATATTAAAACAAACGATTCATTTCTTTAAGACCTTCTTACTAAAAATAGCTGGTTAGACTGCTTAATTGTGTTAGCTGAAACACAAACATACGAAAAGGAAAGGGTTTTGTAGGAAAAACATTGAATAGAAAAAAAAAAAAAATCAGATTTCATCTGGCCTTCCCATCATCACTTAGAGAATTGTTTTGTAGTTACATCATCAGGAAATAAAATACTATCCTCTGAGGACCCAGACTCTTTACAGAAGTGTGTGGGGGGGGAGCTTGGAGTTCATATGACCCTCTGAGGAGTTCAGCTAAATTCACTTTTTTTGGTCATCTAAAAAAGAAAAAGCAAGCAAAAAAAGAAAAGCTTCCTTAGAACAACTAATTAAAGAAGATGACCTTGGATTTCATTTTTCCCTGCTCAAATTCTAGGCTGTGAGATGAAGTGGAAAACATTCTAACTAATCAGCTGGCAACTTCTAACGACTTTATTATCAATAATAGAAAGGAACTGCCCTAACCCAAACCTTCCGCACATTCTTCTTGGCCATGAACTACTAGACAAATGAAATATTTCACACAGTCCTGAGCGTCAGCTGGAGCCAGAACACATTAATAAGCTTTCTAAGTTCTGGCTATCACTAAAGTACACCAGTCAGACACGACGAGTCTGCACGGAGCGCCTTATATGGAAAGGCAATGACGTAATGCTCCATAGGCTTGGGGCATGCAAAGAGCCTATCTCTCATTGTTTAGTGGGACTGCTGGAATGCTCACATCTCTGATGCCACAGCTGAACGCCTCTCGCACCATGGAGCGATAGCTGACCCAGGATTTCTATAGTCCAGGAGTGCAAGGTAAGGGAGAGAGGGTGGGAAGCAAACTTCTTCTGGCAAGCACTGGCGCTTCTTGCTTTTTCCTAGTGAGATCCTTCTTTTTAAAAGCCGCTTCCAAAATAAAGGGGTGAGGACTGAGAAACAATGAAATACCCCCAAAACAGCACCAGGAGATCTAGAAGATGCCTGGTTACTCAGAAGTAGGATAAATATTTCACACGTTAAGAACCATATTTTAAGCAATTCCTACAGAGCCAACAGATGAGGAATTAATTTAATGTTAAAGAAGGAGGTAGTTAGGAGTTACACACACTTTCTAAATGGTCGGATAAAATCATGACTGCATTTAAAGCTGTGGAAAGAGTCCAACTGTATTGTAAGATATTAGGTAGAGCTACTGCCTCTCTTTATGCTGCGTTTATATGCATATGCTATGTATTAGTAGATGTGTATGCACATATGTCTCTAAGCATTTACTATACTTTTGAACAACTTCTACTGCAGTTTACAGAGGGATGCAGAAATTGCCACAAACATTACTTTGCAATAAGATTATGCTATGTCTGAAAGAAACAACTGTAACTAGTTTAATTAGTAACGAACTTTTCAACTCCTACACACTGCTTCCCTCTTCCGTGTCTTGTGTGCAAGTGTCAAATCACAAGAGGACAGAACTGTCAGATTTTGAGGGGAAAAAAAAAAAATCCTTTAACCCCTGGTCATCAAATAGATGATGAGGCTTTCAGAAGGAGAAAACTCACTTGTCTCTTCAAGGCTTACTCTACAAAATGCAGAAGGCTCTTTGCAGTTACTAACTCCAAAAAGCAGAGTGGAAAGCAGTTCTGACCAGGCACTAAGCACCTTGAAAGATTAGGCCTTGGTGTGTTCATAATTCTCATCTGCGTAGTATAGCAAACTACACTGCCCTCTCCTTGATTAAGGACCAAGCCCTATCAAATCCTTGTTTATGGGAACTACTGCAATTAAGTCAATTGTGCTGCCCTACTTGCACATTCAGACTAAGCAGTGCTCTCCAGAGCCTTGCATGCAGTTTCAACGTTAGCAAAGTTTGACTCCAAAAGAGTCTTTAAACTCAAATTCCTCCTAAAAGGAAAACATGTTTTTCTTGTATGCTTTCATTTTCCTTAGTACAAAGTTAAATTGGCATTAAATGTTAGGACAGCAGAAAGGGGTTTATTACTCCCCTTCATTTGAGGTTTTGAATCCTGCAAAATCCTTGTTCAAATATATATTTAATAAAAATCGAAACTGATGAAATCAGATGCACCGCTGTGCTAGCAAGCACACGTGCGCTTAAAGACAGAGTCAAAATATGCTGTGTAAACATTTTTGTGACTTTTTTTTGCTTTAAACAACAAGAAAACATGAAGCAGTTTTTTTCCACATGCTTCTAAAATTGTAAGTATGTAGAGACACATTTTATTTCAAAGCTTATTCAGGTATTTCCGTATTATTAACCTTGGCATTTAGATAAAGGTCACATCCATGTTTCCAAGATGAGAAAAGTTTGCACCTCTGTTAATGCCTTGAGTCTGCCTGGCTACTGAATCAGGGAAGAGGGCACTGTATAGTACACATATAGGATGAAAAGAACCCTAGCAACCAGAACAAACCTAAGTTTATAGCAAAAAACCAATGGCCCAGATCAGCACCCTAAGCCCCTTACAATGTCTTCTGCTCACTATTCTGTCCTATCTGCAGACTTGCAACCTATGTCCTTGCATTTTTAGATCTCGCTCCTGATAAGTGATTACTTGGTTTCCCATATATCCTATATTCAGTGGGTTTAATAATAAATACACTGTCAAGTTATACAGTGGAAAAGGTAGCTATGTTATACAAAAGGTATGTTATGAACTAAAAGTAAGTAACAGACCTCAAAAAACCATGTCTGAGCAAAAAAAAGCTTAAGTCAAAGGATGACAATATGATGAAGAAAAAAAATTCATAAGTGTTACACATGGAATAAACACATATTTGATAAAGGCAGCAACTAGAAAAAGAAAAAAGTCTGCCCATAAAAGTCAAAGACAATTTCAGCTCCTCAAAATCCAATAGAGAAGGATAACATTCATCATCAATGACTGCTTTAGCAATATCCAAAGTACCATCTGTCCTGTGAATGCTGCTAGCCTAATATGGATCGTAACATCTACCAAAAGCCAGAACTCTATTTCCCATAGTCTGTCTTCCTTAGATCGAAAGGGAAAACATTCTTTACCTAATACTTACAGGACCAAGTTTGCTCTCATTTATACTGGTAAAAGTCCAAAATAAGTAGACTGAGGTATAATGATTAAAACGTCTCACTGTTGCTTCCCCCTACTCCCAGCATTTCACTCCTTTGTTATATCAGATTTCTCAACAAGTATTGAGACTACCTAATTTTTAGCAATTAAAATATTAGCTTGCATCACGTAACAGTAAAAGGAGACAGTAAAGAAAAAGAATGATCACATAATCCAATCTTCAATCATATTTCTTCATTTAAATTTCTTTTCATAGTTGCTTTTTACAAATCCAGTGTAAAAAGAAAGCATTTTAAGAACAACTCTATCTTCCAGAAATGAAAGTCAACTTCCTATCAGACTGCACTGACCCTTTGTTCTTTCCCCATCACTTCCCCTCCCTTCGCTGACAAATGCCATGTAGTATCTGCTGACAGGAGAACTTTTAGGGATCTGACCCGTAAGATCAAGACATATAACTTACACTTTTTTTAACACTTCTCTCATCAGTGCTGGAAAAAACAAAATTATTGCTTGATTTTTGCAGAGTAACAGTGGTTTCTTATGATTTATCACAGTATTAGGTAAATAATTACATTTGCCACAGTCACAGGATAAAGAAAGACAGGTTTTACTCCCAGAGAGTTTTCCTGCTGTGGCAGTTCTTAAAAGGCTAGCCTTTTTCTTCAGGAAAAATCACCAGGTGTAGTTTGGCGCGGGCAAGTGAGTAGCCTCTGTTCCTCTGGACCTCTCCTGCAAACAGCTTCTATCAAATCCTGGGTGTGGTATTCCCTGAACACTGTTCATTAAAGAAGCAATTAAAATACTTAAGTCAGAGAATCCCAAGGAGCTTACACTGTAGGAAGACGTAGCTTTAAAAAACATCCTATAAATTTTTAGTTGACTCATTAATCATTCCCTTTCATACTTTAGCCTGTCATCAAGTTGATTTGAGCTTAGAAACTATGCCTTACCAATAAAAATAAATTATTTTTAATTGCTTAGGTTTGTTTTTTTCATAGTGAATGGATTCTGCCATGACATCCTTGAGGTTTATATTGAGCTTGTTTGAAGTTGAAAGATTGGCTAGTTCAACCATTCACTAAACTCTATTACTCAGGTCCAATAGGGTAAGAGGCATTGCTGAAAAATTCTAAATATAGTGCCCAGTCTTGTGATGTTTTAAGTGAAGTAATGGACATTTTAAGCCTTAACACCTCTCAGTGTGCTATGCTGATTTTGAGGTTTGCTGTCAGCAGGAGAAAAATCACTTTGATTGCACGGCCAGGGCACCATGTTTTTTCTGGAAGGTCAGTAACAGAACTCATGCTGATGGACCAGCGGAGCACACTGAGGCATTCACAGCTCGCTTTCCTCAAGCACTCACAAATTGAAGGGAAACAGATTTGAAGATATTTCTGTGGCAGTCTGTAGCCTCCAGTTAAAAACAGTACAAAAACAACACCTCCTAACGGCACTGCCTCCTCACCAGAACCACAGAACTGATGTGACAGAGGTGAATGTTCATGCAATAACGAATGCTGCCTGAGTGAACACCTAGCAACGTGACTGTATAACCCTCCTTTAATAAGGAAATGGAGAGCTTGGGAAGTGGAAAGATCAAACCAACCTCACTAGGCAACATTTCAACACAACTCAAAGTCCTATAACCCTGGTCATTCCAGTTGATAAGCGCACACACTTTTTGCCTGTTGCAGAAGTCACCCTTTCTGCTACAGCTCGCTGTGCACATTGCGATGATGTAACACACCTGCTTGACTTCAGCCTTGAACTGTGCAGGGGACCCATGGGTAACCACCAGAGAGTGTCTGCTGAAGCAAGCAAGTAGAACTTGAGCCATTTGCTTCACACTGCCTGCTCACAGAAGCTGAGCAACCAGAGCCCACAACCACCTAACTGCTCATGCTCGAAGCTTCCACAAACCTTACCAGACATATTTCAGCTAGGGTACACAGAGCTCCAGTGAACACGGCTTAAAATGTAGATGAAGAAAACTAAATACTTCTGACAAGAAAAAATATTAATCCTGCATACATTTCAGAGATGTGAAACAACATACTGACCAGATTTCACTGTCCTTTCTAGGCTTCCAAAGGCCTGGGAAGGCATGCAGTTGCACTTAACAGAACTGACAGGTTAGAGTTCTTGAAGAGCTGCCTTAAACTTAATATTTAAAGTAATGCCTTTCAAATTCATTGCAGAGAGTGGATTTAAAACTTTGCCCTTTTTTATTGGGGACACAAAGCTTATCTAGTGTTTGCATAGCAACTACCTCAATCAGAGTATAAGAGAAAGACGAAAAATTAAAAGAATCTTAAGTGAAGCAGCACACTGCTACTACCGTGAGAAAAAACACAAGACTGGCTGTTTAAAAATGGAAAGCAATGCACTCATAAACCTCACATTTTAATTACATATTGAATTTCAGCACATGGACAAAACCATCTCAGAGAAAGTATAAGCTGACTGAATTCCATCAACTTTTAATGGATTTCGTCAGTATTCTGGTAGAATTTGCCTAACTCTCAGTCATTAAGTCAAATGATGAAGAAAATCAGAAAGTTTTATCACTATTAAGCTTGGCTTACTGAAAACCAGTATCGCCCACCATGTTCCCAAATATGATTCTATCCTACTTAGCTACACAAAGGTAGCCACATAATAAATGCCACAGTTCGTTTTGTTTTCAACTTCAAAATGCTCCCCCCAGTCAAGCACATCTGCAACCTCAGTAGAGCCATCCTGTTTCACATCACTATCTAGAAAAGAGAAAAGTTAATTATATGAGTCTGATTTCTTTCTTTAAATTTCAGTCACTTGAACCTGATGGCACAACAGCTCTGCATTTGGAGTGGCCAACCCCCGACCTAAATACCTGAAATCCAATGCTGAACATAAGAATGGGGATATAGGGTAGAGGGAAAATAACCAATTTGTTAATGCTCAAAGCTTAAACATTTTAATAACTTGCAAAATACCACTATAGTCTTTTTCATATAAAGAGGAAAGTCTTTTTCAGCAGCAGTCCAACTCATTCTCAAATCAAATACTGAATTGGCTTCAATGAAGCTGCCACCATGAACCTTGGCAGGATTAAAGCTTCTCCTAAAATACATGTGTCTAAAAACATATCTAATATGTAAATGGGTATGTGTATTTGCTTGCAGATGTGTAAGCAGCGCAGGGAGATAAAAAGCCTCCAAAAGAGAAGTTAGCAAGTACAGCTTTAATACAGGTCAATCCAAGACAGAAAAAATAGACTGCCATGAGGGTGCTGCGGGGACACCAACCAGGGGAAAATGTTTAGGCTTGTGCTAGAAGGCACACACACCGATTCCCTGTTGGGAAAGCAGCAAACTACTGATGAGAAACTTCAGGCCTATGTATTTTGCTAACCCCTATAAAGGAGGAGGGAAGAAAATGTAGCATGGTATACAAAGGAGCAGGCACTTTGGAAAGTGTCTGCTTGGCCCCGCTTTTTTTCCCATCCTCTGCTTAAAGGTTCAGGTGAATACCTGCCATCTTTGTAAATAGTATCATTTTCCTACTGGGTGGAGGGAATCAGAATCACAGGATCATTAAGGCTGGAAAAGACCTCCAAGATCATCTAGTCCAACTGTCCCCCTACCACCCATATTACTAAGTAAACCATGTCCCTAACTACTTCATCCAACCTATCCTTAAACACCCTAAGGGACAGTGACTTCATCACCTCCCTGGCAACCCCATTTCCAATGCCTAACCGCTCTTTCTTCTCTTTCTGAGAAGAAATGTCTCCTAATTTCTAACCTGAACCTCCCCTGGTGCAACTTGCAGCCATTCCCCCTTGTCCTATCACTACTCATCTGCAAGAGGAGGCTGACCTCCAGGTAACATCTTACAACCTGTAAGTGACCCCTTCGTGTACCTAGGCTGGTGCAATTAGCTGAAAAACTAGCAAGTTCTGTCTAGAGGT